>CM031612.1:21022335-21232335 GCA_018398815.1 Conus ventricosus | reverse complement strand
GACACGTTACATATAGCATGCACCTCCCCGAAGATGGAGTATGGCTGCCTTAATGGCCAGATAAAAAACGGTCATACACACAACACTCCACTGCCTGTATCAGCCTGCGTATGCAAGAAAGAAAGAAAGAAAAGACTGACCTCTTTCATGTTGTGACGTAATGTCTTATAGTTTTATACTGCTTTGTGTTGTTTTATAACACACTATATAATACTGTTCCATATTGTGCTTAAAATCTTTTATTGTATTGTTTTTTTTATTGTATCATACTGTTTTGTATTGCACTGGTGTGTCCTGTGATGTTATTATTGTACTGTATGGTGTCTTTTATTACGTTGAGCTATTGTGCATTGTACTGTATAGCATTAATTTGCATTGTGCAATACTATTTCACATTATACTGCTTTGCACCATATTTTCATCATATACTTCACATTTGACTGCTTGGTACTGTATCGTGTTGCACTGTTTTGTATTTCACAGCATTGTACTCTTTTGAAAGGTACTATTTTGTATCAAAAGTACAATTTCTTGTAGTATTCATTTGCATACTATTGTTTCATCTTCTTTTACCTTTTCATCTTCTCCCCGAACTCCGGGGAAGGGAGGAGGAGGGGGGGGGAATAAGGGGGCGAGGGGGGGGGGGGGGGTCATCGAGGCAGTTCACCAGGTTGCTCGGGTTTCTTGGCTGTGTGCTAATTATTCAGGGACTCTGTAAATGTTTGCAGACATTTCTTTCATACTGTGTTGCATTGTCATCTGCTGCTTTGTATTGAACTGAATCACAGTAAGTTGAGTTTTGATAGTGTAATGGATTGTAGCAGCTTTGACTGACAGGCAGATGTGGGGGGCGGAAGGGGGGGGGGGGTTAGCATAATACTTACAGACACCAGGTATCGTGACAGAGAAAAAGCATGAAAGGTTGAGGAAATATGCATGTGTGTGGATGCGGGTGAAAGTGTGTTATGCACAATGAGAGAGAGAGAGAGAGAGAGAGAGAGAGAGAGAGAGAGAGAGAGAGAGAGAGAGAGAGGAGAGAGAAAAGAGAGTGAGAGACAGAGAGACAGAGAGAGAGTAAGAGAGGTGTCAGGCAATAGGGTGATCATGACCTCATCTATCCAATGGACTGTGCAGGACAAGGTGTACCCTGTCAAAGCCATGATGATCACCAACCTGATGAAGGAGATTGAGAATGTGCAGAACTCCAACCAGGTCGGACATCATTAGATTAGTTTTATGCTTCTACTGAAAATTATGTGACACATTTCAATAATGATCAGTAAAAATGTCGAAAATTCAAACCAGGTTAATCATGATTAGCTGGATTACACGTGTGTTAGTGTCTTATGACACATTTAGTAGTGATCATTGAGAATGGCCAAAATTCCAGTCAGCAATTAGCTGGTATATATTGAGAATGACCAAAATTCCTGTCAGGTTGATGATGATTAGCTTTTGTAACACTTCCATTAAAACCTTGTGACACATTTGAATAGTGATCGTTGACAATGGCCAAGTTCCAGTCAGTAATAAGCTGGTGTACTCTTCCATTGAAGTCTTGGGACACATTTTATTAAAAAGCAGTGAGAATGGCCAAAATTCCTCTGAGGTTGATCATAATTAGCTGGTGTACTCTTCAAATAAAGTCTTTTGACACCTTTTATTAAAGATCATTGAGAATTGCCAAAATTCATAACAGGTTGATCAAAATTAGCTGGTGTACTCTTCCATTAAAGTCTTGTGACAATTTTATTAGTGATTTTTAAGAATGGCCAAATTTCAGTCAGGTTGATCATGATTAGCTGGTTTATTTCATCCATTCAAGTCTTATGATACATTTTAATAGTGATCTTTAAGAATGACCAAATTCTGATCAGGTTAGACATAATTAGCTGGTGTACACTTCCATTAAAATCTTGTGACACATTTTAATAGAGATAAATTGAAAATGGGCACAATTCTACTCAGAGCAGATATACTCAGTTGGTTCATATTTCCATAAAAATCTTTTTTTTGACTCGTTTTGAGCAAGGCAACTCAGAGGGTCCAGAGTATGAGACTGACAAAAAAACCAGAATTACACTGAAGCCAAAACCTGGTACACTTTAGCGATAGTGGAGAATATCAGGAATAACTCTGCTGCCTTTTCAACGTGATTAGAGCCCTGCATTATAGAGCCCTTCATTATAGAGCCCTTCATTATAGAGCCTGCATTATAGAGCCCTGCTTTATAGAGCCCTGCATTATAGAGCCCTGCATTATAGTTCCTGTTGGTGGATGTTTAAGTGTAAGACTGTTTCCAATTCTTAGTTGATACAGCATTGTAACATATCCATCATTTCATGCTTCATCTCATAGATGTTGAAAAGAATTGTGAATAGACAAAAGTTCTGAGAGTTTGAACCATACCAAGCCTCTGTGTGTGTGTGTGTGTGTGTGTGTGTGTGTGTGTGTGTGTGTGTGGTGTGTGTGTGTGTGTGTGTGTGTACATGCATGCATATGTGTGTGTTCTTTCATGTATGGTTATATGTGTGCTGAACGGGAACAAGGGGGAACTATGCAGGATGGTGTTTTTGTATGTGAGTGTGTTTGTGTTTGTGCATAATTATGTATGAATGCCTGTATGTGTGTGTGTGCTGGTGCTCAGGTGTGTTCTCACTTTTGTGTTTGATGTGTTTGTGTTTGAACATAGGTGGGGATGTGTATGCATTAATGCATATGTGTTGCGTATGTGTGTACTTGCTCACAAGTACGAATGTGTGTTTGTGTGTTTATTATAACTCTTCATTGTCATCATCATCATCTTGACATTACTTAATCAACAGGAGGACACAGAGGAACTTGAACACATTATCAGCACAGAGCTGGGCAAGTACGACAAGGAGAGAATCCGTGTCACCAATGACATGACCAGAGATTGTCACTGAGGTCAGTGCTGTGACTCTGTAGCTCGTGACAGGTTGGCTAGCTTTAGGACACCAACCATGAAACAAGAGGACAGATTCATTTACACTTTAGTCAGCATGACCGGACAAGTTTGGCGAATAACTACCAAACCCAAATCTTTAAAATTACAGAGACACTGTGAACTCTGTGTTTAAGAAACAATGAAAGAGAGAAAAAGGATCTATTTGTGACGGTAAATCACAGTGATATTATGATCTCATTGTTTAAGAAAGTGGGAAAGAGAGAATGAAAGGAGTGTATCCGTGGCAGTACATGACAATGATACTGTGATCTGTGTGTTTCAGCAAGCAGTAGCTATGATGCATCCTAGTCTGAAGGACATGGCGCTGCAGAACATGGTTATGAAAAAGGTCAGTACAGCTTGCACTGTGTGTGTGTAGACTGGAGAAGGAAGGAGAAAAGTATGGAGAAGGGGGAGGGATATTTTCCTTTTCGTTTCAGTGTAAATAATAATCAGAAAAGTATTCTGTGTCGTTCAGATATTGTTTTACACCACTTAAGTATTTCATTTGACTGGTCCCAATTGTTCTTCTTTCATACCTTCATGTGTGTAACATTGAAAAGCGGTTAGTAACCCTGCATTGTGTGTGTGTGTTCGCATTTGTGAGTCTGTGTGTGTGTGTGTGGGTGTGTGTGTGTGTGTGTGTGTGTGTGTGTGTGTGTGTGTGCGCGCGCGCGCGCGTACGCATACGCATGTGCGTGCATGTGTGTGTGCATGTGCATGTGTCCGTGCGTGTGCAAAGGATTTCCATATTTCTTTTCCTTGTGTGTTCAGATGTTCTTTTTCAGCTGTTTCATATTTTCTCTTAATTGACCGCCATTGTTATTTTATACACATTCAAATTCTTGTTTTACTTTCACCATGCCATTTAGATTTTTCCCTTATTAGAATAAACTGGAATGAGTCTGACAATGAATGAGGTCAGTCAGTCAGTCAAAGTCAGTCAGTGTCTGTGTGTGTTTGTGTGCAGGTGCTTACGTGTGTGTGTGTGTGTGTGTGTGTGTGTGTGTGTGTGTGTGTGTGTGTGTGTGTGTGTGTACATGCAGGGCTACCATTTGTACTGACAGACAGGGGGTCCCAGGGACTCCTTCACTGATGCTATAGAGGGTCCCAGAGGGGGTATAGAGAGTCCCCATGAACAAAATTAACCAATACAGAAAATGTAGTATTTCTTGCTTTTTTAATTATGGGCCTGATAATCTGAACATTTCAGAAAAAATGAATCTCTCTCTCTCTCTCTCTCTCTCTCTCTCTCTCTCTCTCTCTCTCTCTCTCTCTCTCTCTCTCTCCACTGAAAACATTTCTTTAAAAAAAACATTTCTTGTTAGGTGGTGTTGCTGTAGATATTTCTTTAGGAATCGATGATTCACGGTCTGTAGCATCTTCAGAAGATGTTTCTTTGCGTTTTTTAGGAGCGCCCAACCACTGAAGCAACGACATATTTGCGTGATGCGATAGCCGTGAACTTCCTTTCTGCTTCGTTCGCCTAGGCTTGTGCACGCGATTGTTACAACTTGTGAGTCATCGAATTGGTTAATTAGTGGCGGCGGGCGCCACAGTCTGAATAAGTCAGCTGGTCGACTGAGTAACCGTTCAGTGACGTGGGCCACAAGGCGAGCCTATCAGTGTTTACGCAGCTTCTCGGCTTACTGTACTTTCGCGGGCACACGCTGTCCTGAATTTGACGGCAGGCAATCGCGCACGAAGCTTGTGGTGTGCTCAGCTTTGATCACTGACCGCTGCACGTTTTGGGGTTTGCCTGATTTTGTAGTGCGTCCCGCAGGACTCGCTACACGTTTTGTCAGTGCGTCCTTCTCGCTCATAGTGCGTCATGGACGCACATATGTGCGTCATTGGGAGCCCTGACATGCATGTGTGTGTGTGTGTGTGTGTGTGTGTGTGTGTGTGTGTGTGTGTGTGCATCCATGCGTGCATGCATGCATGTGTGTGTGTGTGTGTGTGTGTGTGTGTGTGTGTGTGTGTGTGTGTGTGTGTGTGTGTGTTGTGTGCATAGATTGTGCGCTCATGTGTGTGTGTGGTTTTCAACAAAACAACGTTGTTTTTCTTATTGTATTTGATCTACGATGGCATATTGCTCCATGTTGGTGCCCTCAGGAGATTGAGTTCCATACGAAAGAGCAAGTGTCACTGCGAGAGAGCACCAATGCATTGGAGAAAGAAGTAGACCAGTTGCTACGACATCCCAAAACCAACATCCGACTGCAGATGTTTCCTGAGTTCTTCCCTAGCAGGACAAAGTGAGTGCCAGTTCCTGTGTGCGTGTGCATGCCTGTGTGTGCATGAGCGCGCGCGTGTGTGTGTGTGTGTGTGTGTGTGTGTGTGTGTGTGGTGTGTGTGTGTGTGTGTGCGTGCCACGCGCGCGCGCGCGTGTTTGTGTGTGTGTGTGTGTGTGTGTGTGTGTGTGTGTGTGTGTGTGTGGTGAGTGTGTGTGTGTGTTTATGTTTTGGGGATTGCTGTTGCATAACTGTATGCCGGTGTTGAAAATCTTACTGATGGCATAATTAAAAACATCAGTCAACAGTGTGTGTCATTAATTTCTGATTAAACAAATTACTGGAACAATAATATTCTTCAAATCAACAATGAGACATGGACAAGGAGGAAAACAGTGGAATTTCCTGCTTTCTGGTTGATAGGATCTTTATGCAACATTTTACAACATTTGGATACATTCTTCAAGTAGGTGTTCTATGTTTGTTTCGTAAATCTTGCCTGTCCAGTGACATCAGAGACAGAGCTCTTTTCTCATGTGATTTCCCCATATTTTGTACACAAGGTCACTGAAAATATGATCAGTATGGAAGTTGACCATAAAAATATAGCCACTGTAAAATCAAAACTAGTTTTTCATTTTCAGTACTGTTTGGATGGAGTTTTGGGTCGCCCTTCCATGAGACCCATTCACCTTTTGAGCATACAGCTGGTAAAAGTCTGTCAAATGTCGGGTTGCCACCATCTTTGATCAGTTCCTGTCAATGTAAAGTGCTGAAACAGAGGAAAGCAGTGACCCCGACAGCAACCCACCACAGCTGAAGTCAAAGAAAGCAACCTCGAGGGAGAGGAAATCTTGAACAAGGCAGGGAACAGTAAACAGGAAATAACGAATAAGTAGGATAACTGTTGCTCCCGTGATGAGTTAATTACATACCCATAACTGCAAACAAATGCTGCTTACTGACACCAAATCGCCTAGCAGGGGATGTGTCCTTGTGCGCTCTGTGCACTCTGTGTCCTAGGCAATTTGGTATTGTTAGCAGCATTTGTTTGGAGTTACGGGCATGTAATTATCTCATCATGGGAACAAGATTGACCCTCCTTGTTTGTTATAACCTTGAGGAAACAAACATATCTTCCAAAGTATGAGAAGGCGTGGGTACTGGCTCATCATAAAATCAGCAAGTCTTGTGCGCACAGCGCTTATTCTGGCAGTTCTGACATCCTGTGCCACTGTCAAATGAAGATTCACCAAGACAGAGTTTCTGCAAGAAGGTAGCTGCTATGAGACGAGTGTGCAGGATTTACACAGACATTTGTCTCTTTGTTGGTTGGTTGGTTGGTTTGTTCATTGTTCACACTTAAAAGTCCGCATGTTAGCATATTCATCATGGGCACTTCTCAACAAGTCAGATCACATAAACTAGATAGATGTTTAATTTCAAAGGAACACACTCCCCTTTTTTTTTAAGTACCAATTTAAGACACAGTCCTTTAGATTTCAGATTGTGGTAAATAGATGTACAGAGATGAGAAAGGTCAGATTCATGTTATGTGTGTTTCAGATGCACTCCAGACATGGATGTTGTTTTGGACATTCCGACCCAGCAGTGGCTGCCAATATGAGATGCCTCGTGCCACCTCTGCAGCTCTTCAAGACAGCTTTTTTTGTGCTGACTAGGTCACATGGTGTCGAATGTCTTAAGACCACATCTGTGTATTGAACAGTCAGCCATGGAGCCTGGTGAAGCAGTGAATATGACTGTGCATGTGTCAGTATGCTAGAGTGTCTTTCATGTTGAATGCAGGTGTCAAAAACAAAGTATCGTGTACTATTGTCAAGAGGAAACTTAGTGTGAACGTTTTTTAAGTTTTTCATACTTTTCATTTTTTTTTTGTTTTGTTGTCTCATTTTCTGTGTCCTCCTTCGCCCTTGCCCCCCTCCCCATCCCCACTCCCTCTCCCCTCCCCCGTACTCCACCTCTACCTTCCCCGTCTCACCTACCCTATCTTCCCTGTCTCACCTACCCTACCTTCCCCGTCTCACCTACCCTATCTTCCCTGTCTCACCTACCCTATCTTCCCTGTCTCACCTACCCTACCTTCCCCGTCTCACCTACCCTATCTTCCCCGTCTCACCTACCCTATCTTCCCTGTCTCACCTACCCTACCTTCCCCGTCTCACCTACCCTACCTTCCCCGTCTCACCTACCCTATCTTCCCTGTCTCACCTACCCTACCTTCCCCGTCTCACCTACCCTACCTTCCCCGTCTCACCTACCCTACCTTCCCCGTCTCACCTACCCTACCTTCCCCGTCTCACCTACCCTATCTTCCCTGTCCCATCTTCCTCCAGTGGCATTGTTCCTGCGCTGTGCATTTGGCCAACCCCAAATTCAGCCACAGTCAGTTTTTCCTGCCGCAGAATTTTGTCATCCATTTAGACAACTTGATATAATTCAACAGCTTGGTATGATTTGAACAACTTTGTGTCATGAACAATTTGATGCCATGTAAACAACTTGGTGTCATGCAAACAACATGGTGTCATCATCCGTTTAGCATCATTTGACCACATTAGTGCCATTTGAACAGTTTGGAGTGCTTTACTTCAATTCTGTTTCCAGCTGAAAGACCCAGAATCCACAATGTGACCTGATCACCAGCTGCTTTGGCCATATCTGCAGTCTGTCCATTTCTTGTGTCCCTTGCCTTCAAACACCTTTTCTTTACTCATTTCTGGTATTAGTGCACTGGCTATTATGTTTTTGCTTCATTTTGGGTTTTTTTTTGAATGGGCTGAAAGTCAAGGTCATCAACACCACAAACGAGTATTAAATAGCCAAATATGGATTTAATATGTAAATATCAGAATGCATTCTTAAAACAGAGTGTGAAGTTTTTAGAATTGACATTGCCAATGTTTTTTTGTGAAGGCATGATTGTTTTTTTCTTGTCGCACGTTCAGATGTTACCTTTCTGTTAGTTTTCTGTTCTTCTTGTCAGTTAGAACTTTCTTCAATGTTTAGTGTTTCTTTGAAGCTTTAAATATTACTGTTTAGTTAATGATAAGTTCTTTACACTAATAACGGTTTTTTGCCGGAAAAAGGCACACAGGAAAATGTTGATGATTGTTTTGCTTTAATTTGTTTGTTTGTTGTTTAATGCCAGTTCATCTCTGTTCTATGACTCATTTTTTCTTTACAGTCTTCTTTTCTTTTCTTTCATTTCTTCTGTAACTTTCAATGTGCGTTATTTCCGGGCTGACTTTGTGTCAACTTAGTCTGCTCCTTTGAATAATTTGAAATATGCAATTTGTGAAATATCTCATTGATTTCATTTGATGGATGTTTTGAACCCGTGTAATTTGATTTCATATTCATGCATCATATTAATTTATTTTAAATGTCTGCAATCATTTATTTCATATGAAACAGAACTGAAACCTCGTTGAATATCATTTATCATAGAATCTGTTGCCATTTTTATTTGTTGTTGTCAAGCCTACCATTAGAAATACTGCTGAATTGTTGACCAATTGAAGCTTTTGAACACCATCTATCTAGAAAACACTGCTGCACTGTCGGCTGCATTAACTTTCTGAAAATAATCTGTTTAGAAAACACTGCTGAATTGTTGACCGCATTAAGCCTCTGAACATAATCTGAAAAAAAAACACTGCTGAATTGTTGACAGCATTTATCATCTGAAAATGTCTAGACAGTACTGCTGAATTGTAGACGGCATTTACCCTCTGAAAATGATCTGTCCAGAAAATAGTGCTGAACTGCCGACAGCATTAACCCTCTAAACACTATCTACTCACAAACTACCTCTGAACTGTTTGAAAGCATTAACCTTCTCAACACCATCTGTCCTGAAACCATTGCTGCAAACTTTATAGCTTTAATCTTTTCGTCATGTCATGATTTTTCATTCATTAAATCTTTGACCATTTCATAAGTCGCTGTTTATCAATGCCACTGAATCCCTTGTGGCATTGAGCTTTTATTGAAAGATGTACGGGAAATGTTGATTTCTTCACATATGTCATGAACTTTTTTAAAACTCAGCAGCTCTGTTCTAACGTTTTCATTCTCAGCTGTGTAATATCATGTGCAGAGTTCCTAAATATTCTCTGATGACTTGAAGCATAAGCTAAATGACCTGGAGTATATGCCATTTGATCAGTGCCTGCCTATTAGACTCATATTACCAAATTCATGGCAAAATGACCACTGGATTTCACAGAAGCATCTACTGAGCTCTTTAAAGCTCATAGCTTCCAATGTTAGTTGTGCAGAAGCAACAATGACAGTTGCTTCTGGAGGAACAGTCATAGCCGAGTCTGGAGGAACTTGACAACAGTCATCAGAGTTTGTGAGTTACAGTTTTCACAGAATCAAACTACATGCTTAGAAACCAAGTTTCATTTCATTACACAAACAGGACTTTGGTAGGCATTCCAGTGTGTGTCATGACTTTGGTAGGCATCCAGTGTGTGTCATGACTTTGGTAGGCATTCCAGTGTGTGTCATGACTTTGGTAGGCATTCCAGTGTGTGTCATGACTTTGGTAGGCATTCCAGTGTGTGTCATGACTTTGGTAGGCATTCCAGTGTGTGTCATGACTTTGGTAGGCATTCCAGTGTGTGTCATGACTTTGGTAGGCATTCCAGTGTGTGTCATGACTTTGGTAGGCATTCCAGTGTGTGTCATGACTTTGGTAGGCATTCCAGTGTGTGTCATGACTTTGGTAGGCATTCCAGTGTGTGTCATGACTTTGGTAGGCATTCCATGTGTGTGTCATGACTTTGGTAGGCATTCCAGTGTGTGTCATGACTTTGGTAGGCATTCCAGTGTGTGTCATGACTTTGGTAGGCATTCCAGTGTGTGTCATGACTTTGGTAGGCATTCCAGTGTGTGTCATGACTTTGGTAGGCATTCCAGTGTGTGTCATGACTTTGGTAGGCATTCCAGTGTGTGTCATGACTTTGGTAGGCATTCCAGTGTGTCATGACTTTGGTAGGCATTCCAGTGTGTGTCATGACTTTGGTAGGCATTCCAGTGTGTGTCATGACTTTGGTAGGCATTCCATGTGTTGTCATTGAGCAGAATGTTTTTATAGCAGTGTTTGGCATGAGCACAGTATTCCACATTGGTTGTGTGTGCTGATTTGGGACTTTACAATCATGATTCAGAGTGTTGTAAGATAAGAAATTGAATTTTGTACTGCACTGTATATAGATCCTGGTTGTTATTCACACGTTTTCTTTAAAGTATATACAGCATTATGTACAGTATTTTGTGTTGTGCTGTATATATCCTCAGTGTTATTCAAAGCTGTCTAATGATCACATCAGACTTTTGGTTCAGTCTTAGACAAGTTTGCACAATTCGCTGCGAAATTTGTGACGACTATTGCCTGGAAGGAAATTTGTGCTTTGTATTCCTGATGAATAAGTGTCAAGTGTGAACATTTGAAAAGACATGTTTCTCCTCATAGCTTTTATTTGTTTATGAATGAATTTCTTATCTTAATCTGTTTCAGAGTAATCTCTCTTTATCTCTCTCTCTCTTTCTCTCCATCTCAAACACACACACACACACACACACACACACACACACACACACACACACACACACACAAAGCAAAACAAAAAAAATGTTTATTATTTTCAGTGTTGTTAATTGATTAGCATGATGTTCGACTGAATGATTGAATGGTTTAAGATTTTTTTTTAAATCTCTCTTTTTAATCTTTTTTTTCTGTTGAATGTAATTGTAAACTGTGTTAAAATAAGAACGTGTGTACTGATTGGACTGATTTATTTGTGTCTGTTAGTTGCTCCCTCTTGCTTTCAGTAACTTGTATGCGTCACAAACACATATTTATATTTTGCTAGTGACCAAAGAAAATCAATTATTTGGAACTTAATTTCAAGATGCTCTCTCACACACACACACACACACACACACACACACACACACACACACATATCACGCAACAATGTTAAATGTACCATAACTATATTTCTCCTGTTTTGAAAGTGTAGGTCATTAACAACACTGACAGAAAAAAAAGATGAAACATACTTAAGAGAACCATACATCCTCAAACCCCAAATATACAAATACAGCAAAAAGAATCATCAAATATCATCTAACTGTTTAACGAAAAAGGAACAATAGTCTAACAATTTTGGCAACCAACATACAGATTTGTTGTTTGCAAGATCTGTTTTACTAATTGTGACTTTGAGTTTTTTTTCATCAATTAAGCTCACACATATTTCTTCAGAAATTAACCCAGTTTATCATACCTCTCAGAGTTTATGAAGAATGTAATAAAGAAACATATGTATGTATATATACACACAGTTAATTAAGGCATGTGTGTGTGTGCATGTGTGTGTGTGCATGTGCATGCATGCATGTCTGTGTGTATGTGTGTGTTGGGATGGAATTGGACTGGCCAGCACTTTCGGCTCAGCCTACTGAGTTTGGCTTAGCCTACTCTAATCAACCCTAAGGATGTCAACAGTTTAGCTACCATGACATTAATTGTCGGTTGACAGTTTGTTTTTTGGGGGGTTATATGATACAATTTTCTCTTAAGGTTGTTGCCTCCCCCTCCCCCCCCCCCCCCCCCCCTCCCTGTATGAAATACGACAGCCCTGATAAAGTCCATTGTGTCAGCTGGTCTGTTCATCTAAACACTAACTCTTCATTTGCATGTTTGAGTGCACAGCACATGAACCACACAGAGATTATCTCGCTTAGTTACTTATGTAACGTGCGTGTTTGTTGGTATATGTGCATGTTTGGGTCTATGTTGTGCACAATCACACTAATATTACCTGTTTTTATCTGCATCTGTCCCTGTGTTCTGTTTACCAAGCTTTGAGATCAAACGTTAAGCCAGTCTTAAACTAATGTTAATTTGTGCCTGTGCATCAGAATTGCTTCTGCTGAGGTAGTCTGTCTCCATGTTTCCTTTCTGGGACAGAGAAGGTGGGGCAGGATTGATCAAAGACTGTACGCCCTACGGGCGAACTATCTTTGATTGGATGAGAGAGGACAAGGGAGACGGAGGGGGAGGAAGGGGGAAAAGGCAGGTGAGGGTCATTTGATTGTTCTGTGTGCCTCTTAATCAACTGTCAGCGAGTTGGTACCACCAGCTTTATTGGCCTGAAGCTTTAATTCAAAATTGTTGCACTTCATGAACAAAAGTTCTGGTACTGATCTTTTTCTCAGTGTGTGTGTGTGTGTGTGTGTGTGTGTGTGTATGTGTGTGTGTGTGTATGTGTGTGTGGTGTGTGTGTGGTGTGTGTGTGTATGATGCGAGTGTGTGTGTGGGGTGATATGAGTGTGTGTGTGTACGTGTGTGTGTGTGTGTGTGCACGTGCACATGCACTTACAAAATGGGCAGTTTGGTTCATGAACTGTCATTAAGTACAAGCAGTTTTTTTTTCTTTTCTTTCTTTGTCGTTGGGTTTTTTGTTGTTGTTTTTTGTGTACACACTTTTTTTCTGAGCTTTTATTTTTGCTCACAGATCCAATCATATTTCAACCATCAGAAATATTTTCAAAACGATGTACACCTTCTCAAATGGTGATTTATGAAATTAAAAGAAATCAGTGAAGAGTAAAAGAAAATTTTTCAAATTTTCACGGAGCATTTGTATTTTGTTTATATGAAAGGATGTAGTACCAAAATTGCATTTACAAAGTTTGGCTTTTCTCTGTGAACAAAACTACAGGTAAAACAACATTTTAAAAATCTGGGGAATGAACTTAGGCTTTGAACGCGAGCGTTCAATACATACATACATACATATATATATATATATGTGTGTGTGTGTGTGTGTGTGTGTAAAAATAGATAAATAAATTAATAAAATAAATCAATAAAAAGCAAACAATAAGTAATAACCCTGTAACAATATTACTACTGATAATACTAGCAGGAACAGTAACGTTTATCGCAGCAATCCAGCACAGAACAATGAATTAAAACAGAAAAAAAAAAAATGGATATCAGTTCCTTTTAACAAGATAGAAATAATATGACTATGAGGTAATGAAGCTGCACTTTAAACATTGGTGGTCAATTTGCAGGGAAAACATGTTCCTGAGTATAACAACATGGCAGGCATAGATAAGATTTTAATTGCTTACAATAAAAAAAATTTTAAAAACGAAAAATTTGAGAGTTTGTAATTTTTTCCTTTTTATCACAAAAGCTTTTTTTGTACAAACTTTCTTTCAAAAACCTTCAATTTGATCTTCTTCTTTCTTTAAACATCCACCATCATCATTTTGATGGTTCTAATCCCATTAATCAAAGAAATTATTACCCTTGAATAAAGTAAGTTGCATCAATACAGTGAATGAAGTGTATCAATTTTCAATAACTGGTTTGTGTGAATATCTAAACAACATCCAGAATTGTGCTTTTTTTCCCCTGAAATGTTTCTGGCATGTATTTTCTAGTAAACTGTATCCCTCATGGAAAAACAATGGATTACAGACAAAGGCTGATTGATTTGTCTTTGTTACTCTCTGCTTTGCTACTCTGTTTACCTTCTTATTGAAGTGAATTCCACAGTGAGAAGGAAGCCTACAGAAAGAGATTCTCATACTTTTGATAGTAGAAAGATGTATAAAAGGACCAATATTCATTATTTAATCTTGTCTTTCACTAAAGATTGTTTTACTTGCAGAATTAAAGTTCACTTTGAATCGATACAAAAAGGACCTAACACACAGCCTCAAAAAAGTGAAACAGACAACAGAAAGTCGTTAAAATGGATGTTTTTTTTTCAAAGGTAATAAGATTTTTGTCTTTTTAAGACAGAATATAGCTTGACTGTAAAAATGAATTATTTGTTTTCCAAAGGTAGTAAGATTTTTGTACTTTTAAAGACAGAAAGAATAACAAATGCTCCATCTGCTTAGGATGAATTAAAGGTAAGGATTTTGCATATAATCCCTTACTGTTACGCCAATTAGTTATCATTTTCAAATTTTTACAATGGTGAGTATTAATATCAGAAGTTGCCCTTTGAAGTTCCCATGGGGGACTGGGAGATGACAGAAGTTTGGCTTTCATAATTTCCTTGTGGGTTAACTTCTGACTTGTGGAATAAACTGCACACAGAAATCCTGACAGCTGTAAGCAAGCAGATGAATGTTGTCCTTCTTTTGCAAGTCAATGTCAGGTACCAAACTAACTTTTGTTCAGCATAGCTGTCCCTTGATAAAATCCATAGGATATACTTTGCAACTGAAAGCTGTCGATGCTCATCTAATGGTAATAGTTCTATTTGACAATGTGTCCCTGAAGAGGAGACATGGTATGGCGTGCATACAGCCAGTTTGAAAGCCTTACTGTCCAACCTTTGCACTTTCTTGTGCAAACAGCAGGGAGCACTCAAGGGCGCTTCCTGTCTGTAAATGAGTCTAGGGAGTGTACCAGCAATAATGACAGGCATTTTAATATGACAGCATCTTGATCCCGATTTCCTTTCCATTTAACTTTCAGAAATTTTTTTTTTTTTTTTTGGCTTTAAAAAAAAAAAGAAGAGTTTTGAATAAGATAGTTTCACAATAATTTTGAAATGATCCATACTCCAATAAATTTCATTGTTGGTTTACATTCTTGAGATTTGTCATTTATTCAAAAAGTTGGTAATAATAATGGATCTGGACCATTGTTAAAAAGTACAGGGGTTTTTTTTCCTAACAAAAGTGTAAGTCCAATATCCATCGTGTAATTATTGAGTTAAAAGTCCCAGTTGATACAAGTTTGTAAAATAGTTTTCTGTCTTCGAGGAAATTTCCTTCTCATAGTAACTTTCATCCAAATGCACACATCATCTGCATATTGTACAAGCACATTATTCAACACTGATTATGGTAAATCATACAGAAAATATTAAAGAAATGAGGAGCAATGACTGACCTTTGTACAAGCACATAATTCAACACTGATTATGGTAAATCATACAGATAATATTAAAGAAATGAGGAGCAATGACCAACCTTTCAGAGAACCATTAATTTGTTATTGTGGAATGGGAGTTGCCTAATTTTGCTTACACACTCCTTTCAAGTGGAAAAAAAAATGATATAGATGTTTCCAGATAGACTGATACTTTATCATTTGTAAGTGCTCTATTATGGAAGACGTGATTAGAGGCTTTCCTTGTGTCTAAATGCGTGTGTGCATGCGTACATGTGTGTGTGTGTGTGTGTGTGTGTGTGTGTGTGTGTGTGTGTGTGTGGCCATTATTCTGTTCATTTATCTACTGCTTAACTTCATGTGTTTAAAGCTTCTTTGGTCACTCTAAATCCAAACACTCAATAAAATCATCACATTTCTTGAACTATGAAACATTTTCTTACGAAACTTTGGGTGATTGTCAAAAACTCATTTACCTCTCTGTCTGCCAATTTTTTGGTCTAAGTGCATCAAAACAGAAAGAATTGAGTATGGGATGGAAGCAAACCTCATCGTTTTTAAAAGGTATAAATTCTTTTGGACTTGTTGATGAGTATGGGTACTACACATCCTGAATCATCAGAAGAGGGACAAAAACAGTGAAAACACTCAGGAAAGTCCATGTAAATTGTTTGGGTCATGGGCAAAACCTGCAGAGTCGGGAGTACATCGTCAAAAGTCTCATCTAGTACTGGTTAAACAGACAACAGAGGAAAAGGAAAGGGAGGATGGAAATCAGGATGCAAGAGAGACAGAGTAAGAGCTTGACACCAAGTCGCAGTGGAGAGGAAGAAGGAAGGAGTATGGGAGATTGGTGGGGGACTGAAGATGAAGAGGGAGGCAAAGACAGAATTTTGTTAGTTGTTCCAAAGGCAGTAAGAGAATTTTCTTGAATGTTCTAACAGATGATAACGAGTTGCTTTTCTTTTGATTGACCAGTCTCCAAAACATTTTATTCCTACAAAGAATTTGATGATAGTTTATTATCATTGTGTTAAGTAATTTGATGATAGTTTATTATCATTGTATGAAGAAATGTTGACTGCTATCATTGTGTTAAGTGTCAACACAACCAAAGGTTAGTCTAACAACAAAGGGTTTTAAGTCAGTCAATATGTATGTGTGCATGTGACCGAGTAAGTGTGGACGAGTATTTGAGTGCGTGTATGCATGAATGCATATTTATTTGAGAATGTGTTTGTGTGTGTGTATGCATAGGTGTGTGAATGTGTGTGTGTGTGTGTGTGTGTGTGTGTGTGTGTGTGTGTGTGTGGTGTGTGTGTGTGTGTGCGTGTGTGTAACTTTTGTGTGTTTAATCATATGTCAGTGTGATGCATATTTGTGTGTGTTTATATGCGCACACATTTGAACCGGACTGCAATATATAGGAAAAACATGCCAAAGGTCTTACAGCCTTCGATGATAGTTGCATCAACAAATTTCTGTCCATATCCTCACAAGTCCACACAAAAGGCTTCCAAGTTATACCTTTAATCTTCTCTCCCACATTTTTTTAATTGTCAACAAAGCCATGTCAAGCCCACATAACTCTCAACGACATCAAAACTCAACACTAACACCAGCCAACAATGAAATGATGTATCAGTAATGAAAATGAGATACTCTCTTCTTATAAAAATCAGGTGATCAAATATTTAACAAAATAATTTTCAGATACAAAATAGATACAATTTCAACTATCTCGTTACATTCCATGTTGCTTTTTATGCTGACAGAACCTATTTCTAAATGTCATTCCGCCCATTGACAAATTGTCTTTTTGAAAGAAAAAAGTACAAGTATTTGAAATATACTGAAAACTGAAAATGACTTGTTTTCAGCTTCAATTGGGAAAACATTAAAGCCATTTTTCTTACAAAAGATTCAGAGTCAAAAATTGGTATCTTGTACAACCTTTGACCAACAAGAAACCACAATAAACACACATATGAGCACATGCAACAGATGCTCTGTTGTTTTCTGTCTTCATAGCCTTATAAGTTCGATTCAGATTGTTCTCAGCTCCGTCATCCGTGAAAGACCATATCAGGGCTGGCCTTTCAAGTTAAAAGACAGAAGCACATTTTATCTAAAGAATACAAAATATTGCAAATCACTTTTCCCACCATGTCCAAACCCTGACAGCATCCCACACTGAAATCTTCAGGTCGTACTCACTGTGCAAAAACAATTACATACATGCACACGCACACACAAGCACGCAGACGTGCATGCGCACACGCATTTCCACCAACAGACACACAAATAAGAAATTTTCTTTTTTTTCGGTCATTTTCACCTTACATTTTTTCCACCATATGCATAACTTTCCACCGAAAAAAACAGCAACTTCTGAGAAAAATTCGAATCATGGCAGGGAGTGAAGTCAGAACAACACTGCAGAGAAAATTGCGTGGAATGCTATGACAACAGACATCTTGTCTCCGCCATCAGTTTTAGGGTGTCAGTCACAAACTCTTCCACCATCATTGCCTCTGCAGAATGACAGCCGTACATGCCTTGGCTAAAAGTCTTCATGGTACCAGCAACAAACTCCAAACATTCAAGCAATCTTCTAGGTATCCTTCACAAACTCCACACATTTCTTTTCAGCAATCGTAAGAGTATTATCCACAAAGCTCAAATGTTCTTTCCAGCAATTTTATGGGTACCAACCACAAACTCCAAACCTTCCCGTCCTGTTGTGTTAAGGTTATCAGCCACACACACTAAACATTCCTTTTCAGTAGTCATCAGGGTATCAGCCACAAACTCCAAACAGTTATTCCAGCAACTTTCAGGGCAGCCATTCTATGGATCCCAATGTTAGGAAGACACAGAGAGACATAGTACAGAACAGTGGGCAAAGAACTGACAGAATACAGCTATACTTGTAGGAATGAAGACCCAAGGAGGCATGGTGCAAAACAATGGACAAACAGATAAAACACACCTATACCTGCAGCAATGAAGACACAGGAAGATTTCGTACCAAGCGGTGGATAAAGAGCAAAGAAAACCAAGTTGTACCTGGGAAAACTGGCCATGATAGCACACAATGACAGCAGTGAGGACCTCTCGTGGCTCTCGTTTATTTACCAAACATACACCGAGAACGACACTGAACTAAAACCTTCCTTTCAACACCTCGGTGTCAGTTCCTCTCTTCACAAGATCCCCAATCTTCTACTGTCTAAAACCTCTACATCTGGTATGCATTTATCTCTGAAAACTATCTTCGTAACGCCAGTTTGTTCTGACAATCTTTACCAGTTGCATCAAATACTCAGTGATCATGGGGTAAACAATCCAAACCAATCATGCTGGCTAATCTACATGAGTTCTCTCTGTCTGAACCAGAAATCTTCCCTTCGACTGCTATTTTGTAAATATTCCAAGCTGCGAAAAAGGATTTCTGTGAATTTTTTAAGCATATTAACTTACTGTGCGTATTCACTTTTGACGTCTCTTAGAAGTGGACGGTCAAAGCCAGGCAGCTGACCTGGAGTAAGAAGCATGGTAGTATGACCTTGGCTCATTAAATTGAGCAATTTGATAACTAGTAAATCAAATTTCATTCCATCTTACCAACTTGATTAACACTCTTTCATTATTATTGAATTTGTTCAATACTGTGTAATAGCTATATGTTTTCTTGAAAGCTCAGCTTGACAATCCACTGCCGTGATTGTTTACACATTTTTATTATTTTCCATATCCAAACAGCGGGATAAAAGTATGTAAACATAGTTCACTCTTGTGCACTGGAACTCGTGAACTGGAAAAAAAAAAAAGCAAAAGATCTAAATGATCATGGCAAAGATACTTCAGACAAAAACTATCAGTACAGTATGTGGGTGCCATTATTTCAACAAAAGAAAGAAAAGGACAGCTATTTGCTCTAAAGCATAGATGTTTGGTCACTTCACATTGGAGTTGTTTATAAGAGACTGGGAACATTGCACAAGCCCTGAAAAGGCCCTCTGCAATCAGCTGGGCTATGATTAAACATTGTAAATACAGTTGTAAAGACGAACACAACCCATTACATTTACACGCAGCACAAAAATGCATGTGCATGAACCCATTCCAGAGCTAGATCTAAGACACAAGGTGCTGTGTGAGAAATGCTGTGACATCCACTGCTCAATATGACCATGGTTCACAACAAGGAAATACAATCCCCACATCATTTACACACATTGCCATGACTCTAAGTAACACTGTCAAAGCGGTTTGCAATTCATTACACTTCACTTAAATGAATACGGAAAAAGAAAGTTTTTTCCTCTTGGTTATAATCTAAAGAAAAAAAGCGGAGGAGGGTTGAGGGCACATGGACAGGAATAAGAATGACAGAAGAGCGGGTGAAAGGTGCTGCTAATAACTTCCAACTCTTAACAGGTCAGTATGTGAACTACTGAGTACTTTACTTGATAACTACGTGAACTACCTTACTTGATAACTACATAATAAACTGCTGTAGCCAACTAAAACATACCCACTTGAAACCATCACAATGGCACAAACAACATACTAAGAATGACCATGTGCATAACCAGAGACATACAATGCTCGGAAATGTCATGAGTTGAAAACAACCGATGGCATGAACCATGACACATCCAGTGGTGACATCCAACACTTGAAGCTGTTTTCAATGCACCTTCTGTCGCACTGGCCGGTTAGTTACATCTATTTTACAAGTCAATGTCTGTCTGATTTTCGTGAGGGACAATTAAACTCATTTTTGGTTGAACTGAAAGTAATATGAACAGTTCATCATCTTTCGTTCACATTCATGAACTGAAATCACTCCAGCTGAATGAAATATGTAAAACCACTCCTTAATCATCAATCACATCACACGTATACACATCCCCAAGTCAGGCTTCAGAAGGAAAGCAGACAGGAAGAAGATGAAATGCCGCCCGAGAGAAAGTAAAGTGTCAAAATGCATTCAACATCCAGCAAGAAACAAACAAAACAAAAATTATCAAGCCCATGATGGAATGAAGCCCATGGTTGGCAGGACAACATGGATTAGCATCCAATGTCTTCCATAAGTCTCTGCTTATGGCTATGTGTGCCTTTCTTATTCTTCCACCGAGGATACAGTATCAGATAGTTGACAACGTTGAGGCATTATTCTACGCTCCAAATACTAGCACATAATGTCACCAACGCAAACTCTTTGTGAAGACAGCAGTCTTCTTTGTCATTAAGAAAATGCCATCAGCCCGCCATGTCCCTTCTCCCTGTCACAAACCTCCTGACCCACTCTTCATGCTCTCCCCCTTTCCTCCAATCCCAACATATTTAAAACAAACAAACAAAAACTACAAACAACAACAAAAAAAAAGAAACTACAACCCTCCCTGAAGTATCAGCTCCATTTGTGGGTCTTTGCATGAAAATTTTTTTTTTTTTTTTTTTTTTTTTTTACTTCAGACAGAATAATTCTTCACAGCTAGGATCTTGTTCATACTTTTGGCACCCTCACTTACCATTTGAACACAAGCATCTCAATGTACATTTGTAATCCAGTTTAGGACCATTCCTTGCAAAGTTGTGTCAAGCACTGCCAAAATTTGTCCTAGATCCACTCCACAGTGAAGTATACTGAGGATAGTCCTCAATAATTGGTAGGCGTCGATCTAAGGATGTAAGTAAAACATTATCAGGTCAAGAGATGAAGGGAATTAGAATTACACCAATGACATATAATGGAAAATATAGCACTCCAGATCTTGAAAACTGGTGTCTCCGAGACAGTTTTTATCACACACGCACGCACGCACGCACGCACGCACGCACGCACGCACACCACAACCCCACGCACGCAAAACAACCCCAACACACACACACACACACACACACCACACACACACACACACCTGAAAGACTGATTTACATGATAAACAAGGTGTGTACTTGCAAGAGAGTATTCAGAGCAAAATGAAAATAGTTTCTCAGTCTGGGAGTTGTTTTATGTATAAAACGTTTCCTTCAGCATCTAAATGAGATATTGTTATGTCTTTTTTCCACCACAGCATATGTTCAACACTGTAACATACCAATGAGAAAGAAAAAGATGACCCTAGGAATGAAAAAAAAAAAAAAGAAAGAAAGAAAAAAATTATGTATGTTTACGAAGGGTTAGCTTTTTCAGTGCTTGGTCAAGATCTGCACATTTCTGTTTTAAAAATCTGCAGTTTCTCCAACCCCATCATCCTTCTCTCCCTGTGCCCCCTCCGCCTTCCCCTCCACCCACGGCTCCAACCCCCTCCCTGCCTCCACCCCATTCCCCCACCTCATCCCCTCCAAATGCTCACCACACAAACTTGATTAGAGTGCATTTAAAACTCAAATCTTGTCATAAAAATAGTGTTGCAGGCTGAAAAAGAATGCCAACAAACAATAACAAAAAGTCATACACACACAACACACACACACACACACACACACACACACACACACACACACAAGTATGTACCAAATAGTACAGATCAAAGGAACATTTGGATGCTCTGATAGTATTTCTTGTTTCAATCTCTACTGCTACACAGCGATTAACACATATCAAAAGAACAATTAATTCTGACATGTCAATCTCTTCTCA
The DNA here is from genome assembly GCA_018398815.1 of Conus ventricosus. Taxonomy (NCBI): domain Eukaryota; kingdom Metazoa; phylum Mollusca; class Gastropoda; order Neogastropoda; family Conidae; genus Conus; species Conus ventricosus. Next base: position 21,210,505 of record CM031612.1, on the reverse strand, counting down.
CTCTACACAAAAAACGAGATGGCTCCAGCTGGCAAATGGCAATACAGTGCACCTCACTTCTTGTATAGAATTTTGTTTTGAAACAAGTGTGTGCACGTGTTTGTGTCTGTGCATGCATGCATGTGTGCGTGTCTGTGTGTATGTCTGTGTTTCTGTGTGTTTTATGTTCTTGTGTCTGGCCTAGCACTAGATGGTTGCATTTATTTCTGCACAGATGATGTTGCAGTTGGTCCGAGTGACCTGTTCTTGATGTCAGTAACTCATCAGCAGTGCTCCTCTGGGAAGAAGGGACACCTGACCAAGGTGATGGTGATCACTTCATCAGTCTCATCATCACATGACTGTGTAGTGTTTCCGATGGATGTTATTTTTTCAAGTCACATCATCTCAATTCACATTTAAAAAAAAAAACAGTGCCTAAAAATAGTCAACATGTTATAGTCAACATGTCACATCATCACAAAGAAACAATGCCCAAACAGCACAGAGCAGCTGGCCCCTCCCTAGCTAGCTGTCTCCAGGCGGGTCACCTCCAGGTTCTTCAGCCTATAAGTCCACACGCTGGCCCATCAGTGGAATGGCCTTCATCTCTGACTTCATACACAGGAATTCCCCAGTGACGGTGGTGATGGCCACACAGAATGCGTTGATCATCCACCACCAGAAGGTTTGCGGCACATGGCCAGTCACCACCCAGCTGATGACAAAATGGCCCAAGTGAACCGTGGCTGCAAAGTCCAGGCACTGTTTGGTCCGCCCCACCACGTACAACAGGATGAAGGCACTGTGAAAAAGGTTTGTCACACACTATGATAATACCACAGCAGCTGACATGGGTTTTCTGTACCAAATCCTGTCTGTGCAGAGAAACACTGCATGTATATATAAACAATAAGTGATGGAAAACTGCTGTTGGTCACTCTAATTCATTTCTGTTAGTCATGTTCTTCTCCCATTGTTAAAAAGAAGGGGAAAAAAGAGCAGGGAGTAGAGTATCGGTAGTCGGGGTGGGGGTGGGGGGGTGGAAATTACCTTTCTGGCGAAACAAGAAACACTTTACAAATATGTATAGTATTAAGCATGTACAAATGCATCATAATAATGTCTGAACAAGCAGCTATTTACTGTAAAACTTTGTATCATCTTTGTGTGTGTGTGTTGTGTGTGGTGTGTGTGTGTGTGTGTGTGTGTGTTTTCCACGTTCCTTTGTATACATGTGACACAATGAAAAACAAATGAAACATTAGAAAATGAAAAAAAGAAAAAGTTCAACAAAACTTAATTTTAGGTCATCCTATATCTGTCACTCACCACGTAAAACTGTTGAGGGCATATGCAATGAGGTTGGTCCTTCCAGAATCTTCATACAAGCCGAGATCCTGAAAACAAGTCAAACATTACTGCCTCAGATACCCTCTTTTTCATCCTCTTCCAGCAGGGTAAGTCACAGTGAGGGCAAGTCACAGGCAGATGCTGTGAGGATAAGTCACTGTGAAGAGAAGTCACTGATAGTAAGTTACAATGGGTCAGTAAATGATGTTGTGAGGATAATTACCGAGAGATATTGTGAGGTTAAGTTACTGTGATGTGAAGGTAAGTCACTGAGAGATGCTCTGTGGGTAAATCATTAAGCTATATCTGAGAACATCATCCAAAAATCCATAGCCGGAATAGCTCAGTGGTAGAGCACTGGACTCGTATCTTGGTGATCCTGGGGTTGCGGGTTCAAATCTCCATCGGGCCGTTTCGGTACAGGGGGATTTTTCCCTCGGAGTTAACATTGGTTCTGACTCATTTACCATGCAGTCCTTCGAATGAGACTATAAACCGAGGTTCCGTGTGTGAACGCATGCAAAACATCTTGCACACATGTAAAATCCCATCACCAACTTTCGGAAGAGAAGGCCAGTTTGGCCATTGGTCTGGATGACATGTTACACATAGCATGCACCCTGCGTGAGAAATGGAAAGAACGAAGGAAGTAAGGACACTGAGTGAACGATATTGACTGGACGATATGGGAAACGTCTGAAAGAAGCACCAACTGGCAGCTCTTCAGTTGGCACTACCCAGGTAGGCAGCCCATTGTGCAAACAAGTGTGGATTGTAAAGTGCTTAGAGCTTGGTCTCTAGCCAAGGATAGGCGCAATATAAGTATTCATAATAATGATAATGTCACGTGTGTACAATCAGTGATCATGCAACAGAACATGAAGCCTGTGGGCTTTAGAAGCTCAACACTGAACAGTCAGTAATGCATTCAAAAAGGTGCAGCATCGTACTGCTCACTGGGTCTCCCACTGAGAAACACCCAGCATCAAGGAGATTCTTATGGATTCACAACACTGTTACAAAGATAAATACAGCTAGGTGTACTACCTTCTATGGTTGCTAACATGACCTGACATCATGGATAGCAAGTATCTCTCCCAGTCTCAATCCACCAGCAGTAGCAGTCCTTGTGCTATCCTATGATATCCTATCCATCAGAACCAACTTCAAGTAGAAAAGATTTCCCCCCAGAACAGTTCCAGAGTGCAAGTGCTTGACTGAAGACATGGTCACCAAACCAACCCTGGATGCCTTCCAATCCAAGGTGGATCTTCTGCAGTAACCTATCTTTTTTACCTATCTTTACATTAGGCCACCACACCATTCCTGACAGTTTTCTAGGATGGACTTTCTTCAGCTGACTGTATGCAAACAGGCCATCTTACCACCAATAACAGCCTTCCGATCCAAGGTGGATCTTCTTCAGCAACTTCTCTTTAAATATAGTCACCTCACCATCCCTGATAGTTTTCTATGATGGACAAGTTTTCTATGATGGACTTTCTTCAGTTGACTGTCTATAGACATGGCCAACTTAAGCACCGATGAAAGCCTTCCAGTTCAAAGCGGACCTTCTTCAGTAGTCTGTCTGTAGACATGGCCATCACACAATCCCCGACAGTTTTCCAGGGTGACCTTCTTCAGTAAAAATGTCTGTAGATCTTTTTGTAGGGGTGTCATGCAAGATTCCCAGTCTATACGGCCACCACAACTTCCTTAACAGATTCCCAGGGCACATCTTCTTCAGAAGACTGTAGACATGGCCATTACACCATCCCTGACAGCCTTCCAGTGCAAGTGGTCCTTCTTCACAAAACCAGTGTTTAAGATCATGAAGAAACAAGAGGATAGCACCCCTTGAACCTACAGTCATAGAGAAAAATCATGAACAGGATAAGAATACTTTTCACATCATTTCTCAGAGGTCTCATACTGATAATTTAATTAATTGGCTGTACATAGAGGTATTCAGTTTGATCAAAATGTTATCTACACCATCTTACTAACAAGTTAGTCTTGTTAGTAAGATGATGTAGATAACATTTTGATTAATTGTTCAATTTTGTTGTGAGCTTTGAAACTGCTAGTCAGTGTATAATTAAAAAACACAAACACTCGCTCCATGAAAACGCTTTGGGCTTGGCCTTGGCACCAACTGCGTCCAGTACCATGAGAGTACACTCCCTTGGAAAGCTTCCAACTTCTTGCAAAGTCACACTCACCTTTGAATGAAAGTCTCCATGATGGCCAAGCAAGAGAAACCTTCAGTGTAAAAAAAAAAAAGTACATGTGTGTGTGAGATAGATAGATACAGAGAGAGAGAGAGAGAAAGAGAGAGTGAGAGAGTGTGTGTGTCTGTATCTGTTTATCTCTATGTGAGGTGTGTGTGTATGAATTGTGTGTGAGGCTGTATATATGTTTGTGTATTTGACTCTATGTGTGTGTGTGAGTGAGAGAGAGAGAGAGAGAGAGAGAGAGAGAGAGAGAGAGAGAGAGAGTGTTGTTGTGTGGATGGTGTGTGTGTGTGTGTGTGTGTGTGTGTGTGTGTGTGTGTGTGTGTGTGTGTGTGTGTGGCCACAATCATAAAGATTCTGTGCTACATGACATTCATACCAGGATTTTTTTCTGCCAGACAGTTGTCCTCTCAACATTCAGTGACATTAATGAGCACTACTTGATGGCAAGCATTACCACACATGTACACACAAAAGTAAGTCAGCAGTGAACAAATAAATGCAAGCTTACACTTTGTGTGAAGATCTGGTCAAGAGAGACGTCAAACTTGCCGATGACATCCAGGAAGAAGACCCAGAGACCCAGACAGAGGTAAAAGGAGGCCTGCATAGTCACAATCTGCGCCACGATCAGCACCGGGTCCCAGAGGTTGCTGCGGAACTGACCTCCCATGTCCGATGCTGTAGGTGCTGCTCGGATTCTGCCCCGAATCCACTCTTGTCCAAACAATTTCAGCATTGAGTTGTCATAGGACTCTTCACACTTGGAGCTCCTTAGGCAGACATTGCTGGGTTTGTTTTTCTTAATTGTTTTCCCCCTCAGCTTAAAGTGTTTATATTTTCCACACACCTCCAACTGCAACTACCATCTCAGGTGAATACAGACAGATGTACTATCCTTCCTTCCTTTGTATTTGTCTCTGTAGCTGTATGTGAATCTTATAGTATGATCAAGATTCAATCACCAGAAACACACTACTGAGTGCTGCTAATCACAAGCCCAATTCACAGATTGTTTGTTTTCTAAGCGCTAAAAGCTCAATATACTTGCATTGCAAAAGACAATCCTGTGGATTTATACATAGACAAGAATGATCACTTCAAACAGAATTCACATAATCCTTAAACTGAAGCCAGTCCTCTCACATCAAGTCAAAGTCCTTGTTAATCAATTACCAATTCCAATTGCCACCTGCAAAACACACACACACACACACACACACACACACACACACACACACACACACACACACACACACACAAATATTTACTTTCACCATAAACATTACAGATGCTTCCTTCATTGCAATCATGTCACTGTTATATTTATCATATTATCATGAACACTGTAATCTAACTGGATGAATGACTAAAACTGACATAGCAATATTTAATATATCAAAATCTGTTCAGTAAAAGAAACACAATGATTCTAGGGTAAGAATCTGTGAAGTTTACAATCAGGATATAATGTATGTAAACCATTTAGGTTGACATGAGTCTGCACTGCGTCTGGCATGCATCTGTTAAAACCATGTGCACGCATCCTGATTGCACCCATTGTGTCAGTGTTGCCTAAACTTGGAGTCGGACAAACCTGTTTCTTTTTTCTTTTTTCATATGCAGCCCACATACATCAGAGTTTGGGGCAGACCAAACCAGACATATGCAAAGAAGAATACCCTGCAGCACAACCATTGGGGAGGTACCAGTATCACAATCTCAGTTGCAATCAGCCTCAACAGACTCCTGGGCCCTTTCGTCTCCAAGAACATTGGCCATGGACATGGGAATGGTGTGAGAGCACACCAGTAGATATTGACCAGAGGTTGCGAACCATACCATGCTTGAGTTTGGTGGTGCTATCCATGCTTTTTGAACACTTTCTTAAAAATTGGAAATGAAACTGAAAGACAAATGAACATAAACTTCTTGCACCAGTTTTCACCCAAATTCAGTCAGTTTGATTTGGACAAGCACAAATGATTTTTTTAAGAAATGGATACATTTCTTAAGTTGAACAATGAGTTTGGATTTCTTTTGCTGTGCAGTATATCTAATGAAGTAATGGCATACTGGAGACGAAATGATACAACTACAACTAGTACAAGGGAAATTTCAAATGTGCTGATCATACACTTAAGTTAAACAGATTACTGAAAAGTTTTTTAAAAATCACCTCTTTAAAATTTCATGCATTTTATGTTATCATTTTATGGATTGTGTTAATTTAGTATAAGCACACTGTATGTCCATTCATAATCTAGCAGGTCACTGACAAATGGGAGGGATAAACTTTGGAATTGACCAAAACTGCTAACTAGAATGCCATCCCATAGAACACGTTGTTCTTGTCAGATTCACTCCCAAGTATGGGAACATTATTTCAAGCAAGACAATGTGAAGATCGAATGCATCCTGCCTCTGGATGTATGGAACACACATCAGTCTAAAGCCCCATGTTGTGCTGGTTGCATGCCCAACTTCCTTTACAACATTACCCTCATCAGAACATCACTGCAAACAACTAAGGCCCACAATGGTTTTCAAGATACCACACAGCATGATCCATGGAATTCCTGCGAATATATCTTCTACATTAATTGGATTGAAAAAAAAAAGAGAACAGAAAAAAGAACAAAAACAAAAATTTAAAAAAAAAATAAAAAGCCTGGCGTAATGGTTTCTTCATCATCTATGTGACAGCCACAATGAACTTGCTGACTATTCTTCCACTTTTGGGATGTGTATTATAACCTTCGAATGGAATGAAAACTACCATGACTATGACAGTCTGAATGAAAATGTCCTACTATATAATGCGAGTTTTATCAGCAATACTACTTTTTGCTTCTCACCCCAAAGTACAAGCTGATCTGGGCACATTCTAGCACAGAACTGGGTCCAAAAAGCAAAACAATCGCAACAACAAAAACCTTTCTGGGGACTGAGGGGGAGGGTGTGGGAGGGATGAAAGTGTGTGGGAAGAAAGTCTCATTAATAATTTGTTTGACACAAGAGTTAATCAAGCTGATGGGGGTGACTTCTTTTTTTGCTTAGCAGAAGTAGGGCTGATGTTGAGTCTGCTCACAGCAGTCTGATCATTCAGTGATCTTCTTTGGCATGGCCACTGCTACATTCCTTTCATGTTGAAAGATGGGCCACTGGAGTTTTCCTATCATGACCATAACCTTGGAGGTGGTGTTGTAAGAGTTGGTCACAAATGTTATTGCTCTGCATTGGACAGCCTCAATTTTGCCAATGTTATGCTGGGTTTGGGAGGGTCCCATACTGTACAGGCAAATTCAAGAATGGGCTTGACAAGTGTTTAGTAGGCCACCACCGTTTAGTCACATGTGCTAATACTGAGAGTGTGCAGTAAAACACCAAGGGTCTTGTTAGTCTTTGAGCATAAAGTGTCTACATGCTGTTCCCAGCTGAGGTCATGGATGACAGTATTACCAGACACTTGGCAGAGGTGATAGCTGAACCTTTAATTGATGTCCAACCATCGTTTTCCTCTTCATGATATAAACAGAGAGGGTGGTAAACATTTCTTGATGGAAATCTATCTTTATGCTCTTCTCCAATTCCTTAAGGTGTTTGACGCCTTGTTGGAACAGAAGTTGGCTATGGTATGTGGAGTAAAGGCAGTAGACAGCAGTGTCATCAATAAAGAAACATGTTGAGGAAGTGAGTTTTTCCAGCATGACACTGACACAGATCAGGAAGACACTGGGCCAGGTCTGATGCCTCTTCATTTATTACCACCACCTGCAAACCTATCATGTGGAAAAATGCTGATCTGTTGGTTGTGTTACATAGCCACGCAGCTAGAGGGCCAGAAGACTATGGTCAATGCTTCAGCAAACTCCATGATGATGATGTCTCCTTGATTACCTTGTCTCCTGTGGCTAAACTGTTCCTCACCAAATCCAAACGAGAGAGTCTCACAAGACCTGAACATGCACAGCACATGCTATTCTGGACAGAGCATACTGCTCCTCTCCAAATAATTTATGAGGGCACCAGAGTATTCCAAGATCTTACATGGGATGGTTGTCAATAAGACTGGATGGTCATTATGGATTATGATGTCCTCCCTTTCTAATTTGGGAGCAACATTGGTTGTACATCAGCTGGATGAGACAATATATGTCTTAAAAAGCTTTGAAGCACAAAACATCCTTAGGGGATAAGTAAAACTTTCTCACTGCATTCTGTTCTACTGTCCAAAACATCCTTATAACATCTGTAGTTTCACTCCGTTTTCTGTATAAACTGTCATGGTTTAGAACCATCTTTAAAAAAGTCTGAAGCTTCCTTCTTGTCAATGGGCAGACAATTTCATAGATTTACATTGATGACTGCTGTACTTTGGTGTAGCCACTGTTGGTCGGTGCACAAAAAAAGAGAAAGAAAGAAAGAAATGAGTTGGGGGTGGGGTGGGGGAGGAAATAGTGGATGCCATAACAAGGCCTAATGCTTGTTCACTCCCGCTATGTCCCCACCCCCCCCACCCTGTGGGTTAGACAACACCACTCTCTACAAAATCAGCCATGGGCTCATCAAGGCAATGCCACCAGGGAAATTCCTGACCCCTGCAAACAGAACCAGAAGGAAAATCCGCCCCACAGCATTTAAGGACTGTGAGACCACAAACATTGTTACTTGCCATGCTGTCAATAACACCAAGGGCTACAAGATTCCAGATGGCACTTCAGAGCAGTACAGATGCTCCTTTTTTGTAAAGACCATCGAGGACTGGAACCATCTGGAAAAAACAACAGTCCAGGCCAGTACTGTCGCCGCATTCACAGCAGCGGTGGGCAGTTCTGCAGCCCTCCACTAAACCCATGCTGTACATTAGTTAGTTAGGTTAGGTAGGTCAGGAAAGGGTTGGGGGTGGGGTCCCTTTTTTTTTTTTTTTTTTTGCATGGCACTACCTTCTGTAGGGTCTGGGCCGGTAATGTACAGGCTTGCTTGTATGTGTAAAGCGAAAAGTAGTAGCGATCCAGCAGCTCCACACCTAGCTAGTCCTTAAGAGAAAAACAGAAAAGAGAAAAGAAGAAAAGAAAAGAGAGAAAGAACATTTATTTCTTCTTTTTGCGCTCTCCCTGTTTTCCATCGCAATATACTCAAGTTGGTTCAATCCTACCTTGGACAGGATCAAGCCTACCATAAATTGTGATGGTAGCTACACCTAGGTCGCAGGGCATCTATCAGATGAGGTGAAGGGCGGGGTGAAAAGGGCGAGAGCTAAATAAGGGAGAAGGGGGAGGGGAGGGATTGTAAGATCAATTTTAAATGTAGTTGAATGCAGCCTCCCTTTGAAGGAGTCAAGCCAAGGTGCTAGATCAATTTTAAATGTAGCTGAATGCAGCCTCCCTTTGAAGGAGTCAAGCCAAGGTGCTGTCACAATGTCCTCTGGGAGACAGATCCACTGTGCTAAACTGTGTGTGGAAAAAAGGTGGACTTCCTGTACTTAATGTGGTGGGAGTGGACATCATAAGCTTGGGAGTGCACTGGCAATGACTCTTCTGGTGGCAGCTGGTTGGAGGGCAGCTGGAGTGTACAAGTCCATTATGATACCTGCAATTTGTGGCAAGGTCTAAAAGTAAGGATTGCTAAACTGAGAAGCAGACTTTAGATCTTGTGGTCTGACAGAAGTTATGGCATACCCATCTGACAGCACACCTGTGGACTTTCTCTATGGAGTAAGTGCTAGTGTTACTGTTAGTGTGGTGATAAAAGACTGGGCTTGTGTATATCAGCAAAGGTTGAATGAGGGCAATGTATACTCATTCTATGACTATCCTACTGCTGTTCTTTAAATTACTTCAAAAGAAGCCCAGAATCTTTTTGGCCCTGTTCACCATGCTTTTGAAGTGGATATCCCCACTTCTGGTTAGCAGTGATGTTGACGTCTTGGTATTTGGCTTCAGCCACAGTCTGGAGTTAGTGTCTGCACAGAACACTTTCTCCAGGGAATTTCTGCATCCCATCATATGCAGGGTGATTACACTTTCCTGTGTGGAATGACTTTTCCATTATGTTTCCAGGATTCAAGTTTCTCTAGGGCTTAGTGCTCCTCATTTTAATCCTGCGAGTTGTTAATGCTGCTGTGGCACATTGTATCATCAGCAAAGAGGCAGACCATGGATTTGACACCAGAGGGCAGGTCACTAATGAACAGGAAGAAACGGGATGGATCAAAGACTGAGCCATGGGAAATGCCTGACGGGACAGATGCAGGATCAGACTTCACTCCTCAACCAATATAGCCTGCGTTCAGTCTGAAGAAGTTTTCACTCCACTCGCACTCTCATTCGTCCTTGTTTGTTCTGTGTTTTTTTTTTCTTCTTTCTTTAAACATCCGCCATCATCATTTTGATGGTTCTGATGTGTGTAAAAAAACTGGGGGGGGGGGTTCCACAGGGTGTTGACAAAGACGCGTAGGACTGGCAGTAGGGGGGGGGGGGGGGGGGGGGGAGGGGACTTGTGGGGTGGGGAGGGGGGAGTGGGGATGAGGGCGCTGGTTGGTCAGATTTGGGACTTGAAACACTCCACTGAGGCTGAGGAAATAACCTCAGGAGGCAGGCTGTTCCAGTCCCTGACAGTCCTCGGGAAGAAGGAAAACTTCCTGTAGTTGGTTTTGCAAGCGGGGAGGAGATAAGTCTCCCCATGAGACTGTCTTGTAGACCGTGCTGGGGTGTTTGGTATAGGCCTGAATGGGGTGTTATGCTGACCTCTTCACGATGGTATTTGAAGAAGGTGGTCAGCCTTGCTGCTCTTCTTCTGTCAGCTAGAGTGGACCACTGTAGATGTGTCAGCATGGAATCGACACTAGAGGTGTGACGGTGGCGGTTCACAACCCATTGAGCTGCACGGCGTTGGACTTCTTCCATTTTGTTGATGTTTTTGGCAGTATAGGGGTGCTCTGTGTCGTCGTTTCTGCTAGACGATTCGGTGTTGTAAGCAGCATTCATTCGGAGTTATCTATAGGCGGGTATTTCATCAAGGGAGCAAGACTTATCCTACTTGTTCATTACTAATGTGGTGACAGTATGCAATGTTGTACTGATACAGGCTAGTATCATGGGCATACACTAGGCATGATGTGTCGGCACTGTTACTGTCATTTGACTAGTGTTCCTAACCAGTGTCAACTTGCAAAGAAGATGCTCCTTCACAGACAAATTCAGTTTCAATTTCATCAAGGTGTCACTGCCCGTGGATTAGTCCATGATTATACGCTACACCACACCTGTAAGCTACGAGACTACAGTGCTCAAGTTTTGCAGCTGATCGTGAGTAATAAACTGTAAAATTAATAGAATAGAGGTGAACATCTTGACAAATATGACTTCTTAAATAACGCCCAGCATGGTTTTAGACAGCGAAGGAGTTGTGAGACTCAACTTATAACAACTCTCAATGATTTTAATAACTGTCTTAACAACAGACAGCAAATAGATGCAATTTTATTAGACTTTTCTAAAGCCTTTGATAAGGTTGACCATGAGGGCCTGCTGCTTAAATTAGAACACATCGGCATTGGCGGTTCTTTGCTAAAATGGGCTAGATCATTCCTCGTTGGGAGAACGCAGAAAGTTGTTGTGGAAGGGTCGTCATCCCATTGTAAACCAGTCTTGTCAGGTGTACCACAGGGAACTGTTCTGGGGCCCTTGTTTTTCTTAATTTATATAAATGACATAAGTAGAAATCTCTCTCCTGGAACTACTATAAGGCTTTTTGCAGATGACAGCTTAGTATATAGAACAATCAGAAGCAAGAATGATACACGCATTCTACAAGAAGATCTAAACGCTTTACAAGAGTGGGAAAGAACTTGGAAAATGGAATTTCATCCCCAAAAGTGCCAAGTGTTGCGTATATATGTAACAAACGCTCACCAATTAGATCAGATTATTCTATCCATAATACTATTCTTAAAGAAACTAATGCTGCAAAATATTTAGGCGTGATTATAGATAGTCGTCTCAAATGGAAAGAACACTACAATTTATTATGTAAGAAAGCAAATAACATCTTAGCTTTCTTATACAGGAATATCAATGACTGCCCCCAAAAGGTTAAAGACGACTGCTACAAAACACTGGTTAGACCAGTACTGGAATATGGTTGCTCAGTTTGGGATCCTTACCATCTAAAGGACATTGATAACCTCGAAAAGATTCAGAAGAGAGCAGCACGGTTTGTAACAGGGAACCACATCAGAGAAAAGGGGAATACTAGGAAGAACATGAGGAAATTAGAATGGAAACCCTTAGAAGAGAGAAGAGCTTTTATCAAACTTAACATCTTCTTCAAAGGCAGAGCTAAAGTAATTGATATTCCAATGGAACAACTAGTATTGAATAAAAGTAGCACCAGGAGTGGCGGTCAATGTTATACCATACCTGCATCAAATATTGACAGCCACTTACATTCATTTTATCCTAGTTCTGTACGGCTGTAGAACTCACTGCCGGGTGCCATCAAGATTGCCACAAAATGACAAATGCAATCTCATTTAAAAAACAAATTGATACGACAGTTTTGAGATCTGCATATTGACGATTTTCTATTTTAACTTCCCCAGATATTTGACTGTTACCTGGGCCTGAATTTGGCCATTGCTTTTAACTTCTTGAATATCGAGTGCGACCCCCTTGTTGCCAAATTTGCTCCAGGGGCCAACAGTCTGAGTCGCACTGTTTTATGTTATTTTATTTTACTTTTTAACATGCGGACATGTGGACATTCCAGACAAAAGAATGCGTTTCTACTTTAACAATGATTACACCCCCAAAGAGAGAGAGGCAAACCACAAACTGAGGCAGGAACTAAAGGACAGGCTACAAAGGGGAGAAACAAACCTGATTATCAGGAATGGTCAGGTCATGAAGCGGAGGGACCCTCCTGACCAGCCTGCCAAGGCGGAGGGTCAGGGGGTCTGACTCCCACATGACCAAAAGAGGAATGAGAGTGTGAATGGGGATGGACAAAAGGATTTTTTGAAACAAAGGCGTGAAAACGACACAGGAACTTTTTCTCGTAATTATTCTTTCTCTTTCTCTGAAGATTTTTGTACAGTTTTATATTCTAATGTTGACATTTTGGCTGCCTATAAAAAGGAAGAACTATTATCACGTATCCAGGAAATAAAACCCTCCATAATTGCTCTTAGTGAAATCCTGCCAAAGAACTGCTCCTCTGTTCCAGCAGCCACTGAATATGATATACCAGGTTTTGACCAATTTGTAAATGACAAACCTAAAAGAGGGTGTGCACTGTATGTAGAACACAAACTAAATGCCAAACCATGTGATGTTCTAAATGAAACTGATTTTGAGGAAAGTGTGTGGTGTGAGTTCAAAAGCCCAAATGATGAGAATGTCTTACTAGGTTGTATTTATAGGAGTGGGCAGAGTTCAAAGGAAAATAAACAGAAACTATTCCAACTCCTGAAGCATGAGGTAATAAAAAAGTATCACAAAGTTTGTATAATGGGCGACTTTAATTTTTCATCAGTAAACTGGAATGGCCAATGGACCAATGATGATGATAATGAAGTAATTGAAAATATTCGTAATGCTTTTCTCATTCAGAAATTATCATGCCCCACAAGGCATAGAGATGGACAGCAGTCCACCATGCCTGATCTCATTCTGGTTAATGAAAATAGTCTCATATCAAACATAGACCATTGAGCACCGCTCGGATTGAGTGACCATGAAGTGCTTACTTTCCAAATGTATGTAGCAAAAACTAAAATCAACCAAGAAGACTGTCCCAAATATAATCTACGTAAAGGTAACTATAATGTTTTCAGACGGGAAGGTAGTGAAACAGATTGGAGCACACTTGTTGGCATGGAGGTAAATAAGTGCTGGTCTCTTATCAGAGACTGGGTTCAGTCTGGTATGGACAGACATATACCAAAGGTGACAATTAGAAAATCAGCTAATACGTATAAAATCAAACCGAAATGGATGGACCGAAAAAATTTGAGACAAATTAAGAAAAAGTATAACGCCTTTAAAAGATATCTCGAAACTAAATCTGGCATAGATTACCAAAGATATATTATTGAAAGAAATCTCTCAAAGAGAATGATAAAAATCGCAAAGAAAGGGTATGAGAAAAATATAGCTTACCAGGCAAAGAGTAACCCTAAAAACTTCTGGAAATATGTGCAGGAAAAAATGAAAATAAACACTAGTATCAACGCTCTGAAAATGGATTCAGGTGAAATGGCAATAACTGACTCCGAGAAAGCGGAAACGCTTAATGACTTCTTCTCAAGTGTATTTTTTTACTCGCGAGAATATAGAAAATTTACCTAAAATGACCAAACCACTTAAGTTAGAAGGCATAACTCTTTCAGAGATTAGAGTTACCCCAACGATTGTGGAGACTAAACTTAAAAATCTTGACCCCTCGAAGGCTCAGGGACCAGATAAAATTCCAGCTAAAATATTGAAAGAACTTTGTAAGGAATTATCAATCCCCTTCAGCATATTGTTTAATAAATCCTTAGAGACAGGAAAGATCCCAGATGACTGGAAATCAGCTGATGTTGTTGCCATATTCAAAAAAGGCTCCAAACAAGACCCGAGTAACTACAGACCGGTCAGCCTCACTTGCATAATGTGTAAAGTAATAGAGTCAATTGTAAGGGATGTCATAGTATCATATTTTAATTATTTTAAACTCTTTGCGGACTGTCAACATGGCTTCCGTAATAAAAGATCATGCATGACACAACTGATTCAAGTTATGGACGACTTAACTGTACTTACTGATGACAAAAAAACAATAGATATAGTGTATTTAGACTTCCGTAAAGCCTTCGACTCTGTACCGCACAAAAGACTATTGATTAAGTTACAGAATTATGGAATTCATGGATCTCTTCTTGACTGGATTACAGACTTCCTGACTGACAGAAGACAAAGAGTGAGGGTGGGGTCAGTATACTCTTCAGACAAACCAGTTTTGAGTGGTATTCCACAGAGGAGCATCTTGGGCCCGGTCCTTTTTACAATATTCATAAACGACTTACCGGATGTCATAACAAATACATGTAAGATTTTTGCCGATGATACAAAGATTTACGGGGATTCAAGCAATCACTCTGTCATTCAAAGGGACCTTAACAATGTGCAGGATTGGTCTCACAAATGGAACCTGTATTTCAATGTTCAAAAATGTAAAGTGCTGCACATTGGTAAGAAGAACCCTCAAAATGATTACATAATGAAAATGGGTGATTCAAATCAAAAGATTCAAAAATGTGTAGAGGAAAAGGACCTTGGAGTTACATTTGACTGTGATCTTAGCTTTGACCCTCACATACAGAAAGCTATTAGTAAAGCTAACCAAATGATTGGGTTGATAAGACGATCTTTCTCGTTCATTGATAGAGATATGTTTATAAAGCTATACAAATCACTCATCCGACCACATGTGGAAACGGTAATGTCATCTGGTACCCTTTACTTAAAAGACAATCCTCATCAATAGAAAAGGTTCAAAGAAGAGCGACCAAAATACTGCCAGAATGCAAAAATATGCCTTATGGTGAAAGACTTAGATATTTAGGATTAACATCCCTGAAGGCCAGGAGGGTGAGGGGTGACCTGATTCAAACTTACAAGATATTCCACCATGTTGATGACATTGATTTCAACTCACTATTCCAGTTAAGCAAATCTAACATCACAAGAGGCAATACTGGCAAATTATTTGTTCAATATTCTTGCACTAACCTGAGGAGAAATTCATTTGCTAATAGAGTAGTTGGCAGGTGGAATTCTCTTCCGAGTTACATCAAACTAACTAACAATATCAACAGTTTTAAGAGCCTCCTTGATGTAGATGCAAATTTAAAAGATATAGTATATGATTTTGATGACTGAAATTGTTCTCATCCCAATTTATATAAAATTATATGCAACTGTAATCACGCTGCGCTAAACACCGGGAAAAGTAGTGTCATTTCAATTGATGGAGCACATGAAAGCCGCGAGGCTATAATAGCTCCTACCTACCTACCTACCTACCTTTTTGAGTGAACCAGTATTTTAGGAAGAAGAAGAGGAGGAGTGTTTATTACATCAATCCACGATTACCACATTTATTTGTGACAGAGTTAGTACGAGTGAAAAAGAGGTTAGTAATGTGTTCTGCTGTTCCTTCTTCTTCTTCTTCTTCCTAAAATACTGGTTCACTCAAAAACGAGTAGGTCACCAGCGCGCATGTTAAAAAGTAAACTTCTTGAATATCGAGTGCGACCCCTTGTTGCCAAATTTGCTCCAGGGGCCAACAGTCTGAGTCGCACTATTTTATGTTATTTTATTTTACTTGTCAGAATACAAAGACTTTCGAAATGGAAAAGACTTATAATTCAAAGTATTAAGGTTACCGTGACTGCGTGAAGCGATGTGTTACCAGAAGTGTCGTCTGGTACAGAGCGCCATGTCACAAGTCTCGCGAAGTATCGTTCGTTACGTTAACGTGCACAATATCCTCTGACCCTCGCCATTTTCGTTTAGCAGACCGACAGGTAAGCACGTCCTTGCAGTTTTGCTTAGATCCTTTGCAGAAAGGGTATTTCTTGAAAGAATTATTCATTGAAGAATCATATTCAACTTGGATTTTATTCATGCGATTAATGACAATTTACCAAGGAAGATCAAATCTTCAGTATCTTGTTTCTGCTGATCTTGAAGCATGGCTAAGTCGAATGCCGGGACGAGCAAGGTCACAATCGGCCAATCAATGTTACTTAATTGGCATTAAAGAACGAACGGTCTTGAGAGCTGAAATCAAATAATCAGTTAGTTTCATAAGAGAAAAAAAGTCAAACAAACAATATTGGCTAAAGACAAGCAGACACACATCCTGCTCGAAAATACCGTTGACTCTCCGGTCTCTAATGTCTGTAGGCCTACCAGTTCTCAGTAGATAATTTATTTGTAGTAGGTATACTTGATTAGAGTTTAACTGTTGATTTTTGTATGTGTTTGTGACTGTTGATTTTTGTATGTTTTGTGAGCGTGTGAGTGTATGTTTACTGGACAGTGTAAAATTCTCAGGATTGCCAAAAGAAATAAACTGCAGGAGTGGTCTGACACTTAAAATCTCTATTTTAGTGTTTCAACTTGTAAAGTTCTTTGTATGCAAAAAAAATCCTGTTGAAGAATGCCACATGAAACTGGAATGCATGAACAAACAAATGAATCTTTTTAATTGAGGAAATTCATGGTTCAATAAGGTGTGCTATTAATTACAATTAAAATTTGTTAAAAATAAGGAGCTATGGGTGACTTTTCCTGCTCTCTTTATCATCTGACATTCATATTCAAAACATAAACAAATGATTGTATTAGTGAAAAGAACATTTTCTTTATAATGATGAAACTGCATTACCAAAACGTCAAAAAACACTAATTAAATCACATGTGCTGTAGAACATGCAAACAATAGATGGCATCCATCCATTACCTGAATCTGTGGCCATTGAAAAGGTTCAAAGAAGAGCCACTTGACTGCTGAAACAGTGAAAGAATTGTAACGGGACTACATCCTAGATCAGTGGCTTCAACTGTATACTTTCATCTGCTCTTTAACAAAACATGGTAACGAAAGTAATTATCATGACTCTACCGATAAGTGGACAAATGAATCATGGCAAAACATGATGTGTTTTGACCTCTTAGGTCTTCTTCAGGCAAGATAAACAACACTCAGGACAATGAAAATGAATAATGAGCAATCACTTATCTTTGTCAAATTTGGTGCAAGATGGGCATTAAATGGAAACTAGGCAGTCGGGAAGGAAGGTGAGTTGTTTTATATCAGTTGAAAGGAGAAAGCATGTATGCTATTTATTTTGAAACATGTTTGGAAAGCTAGCTGTCTTAATTTTGGTGCACTTCTATATTCATGGATCTTGAGAGTAAAATGCTAGCTGTCTTAATTTTGGTGCACTTTTATATGTGTGGATCTTGAGAATGAAATGCTAGCTGTCCTAATTTTGGTGCATTTCTATACTTGTGGATCTTGAGAATAACAAAATTACTAACACAATTGTGGGGATCCATATTGTACCCTTTGAAACATTAAAATAAAGTGGGGCGGGGGTGGAGGAAGGGTTGGTTTAAACATCCCAGGAGGTGGTATGTCATCAAAATCATTTTCCAGTTGGTGATTCAAACACATATCTATATACACATACTTCAAAGAGCAGTTTTATGACTTTGGCGTAGATGATTGAACTGATGCAATTTTTAGATTCATTTAGTCTCAGATAGAGAACAGAGAGAGAGAGATTTCTAATCTGTGTGTGTGTGTATGTATGTTTCAGAATGAGTGGACAACTAGTACGGACGTTGCTTCGGAAGTCAAACCTGTCTGGACGACTCCTGTCCACTTCAGCGTCACTGAGAACAGAAACAGCTCTTGACCAAGCACAGCGTGACAGAATCCATCCCAAATTAGGTAAGTGTAAACGGGCTTGTTTTACACACACATGCTTACATGCGCATGTGCGTGCGCGCTCACTCACACACGCATGCATGCACAGAGTACCTTTTTCTCCTGTTTGTTTTGACCAACATTTGCTTAATTGCCTGAGTTAGAATTACTTACTTACTTAGGCCCATAGCTCAAGGTTGACAACACTCCGCCATTGCACTTGGTTCTGGGCTGCTAGCTAAATGCTTGTCCAGTTGGTCCCCTGCCTCTTTATCTCTGCCTCAGTGTCTCACCTCCAGCTGCTGCGAGGTCGGCCTCTCTTCCTTTTCCCCTGCGGGTTCCATGTCAGAGCTTGGCGTGTAGTGCTGGATGCTGGCTTCCTGTGAGTGTGTCCAATCCAGCCCCACTTTCTCCGCAGAATCTGCTTGGCCACTGGTTCCTGTCCTGCTCGCTTCCATATATCTTCATTGTTGATCTTCTCTGGCCATCTGATTTTGAAAATGCGCCTCAGACAGGTGTTGATGAAGGTCTGAATTTTTGCTGTATTGCCTTGTCATTCTCAGAATGATTCTGCAAGTCTCGCAGCCGTAGAGCAGAACCGACTTCACGTTTGAAATGAAGATATGCAATTTTGTTTTCCTTCTGATCTTTCCTGAGGCCCAGATTTTCTTTAGCATGATGAATGCTGCTTGCGCCTTGCCTATCCTGGCCATGATGTCTCGGTCAGTGCCCCCCTGCTTGTCAACTACGCTTCCCAAGTGGACAAAGGAATCTACTTCCCTGATGGGCTTGCCTCCGACTGTGACTGGGCTGCTGTCTGTAGTGTTGATCTTCATCAGCTCGGTCTTCTTCTTGTTGATCTTGAGCCCTGTTCCTGCTGATGTTGTCTCAAGGCGGGTGGTCTTGTCCTGCATCTGTGTGTGACTGTGGGAGAGGAGTGCCAGGTTGTCTGCGAAGTCAAGGTAATCTAGCTGTGTCCGTTGTATCCCATTGTTCCTGCCTGTTGTTGTGGTCTTCATGATCCAGTCGATGACCAGGAGGAAGAGGAAAGGTGACAACAGACATCCCTGGCGCACTCCTGTCTTCACCTCAAAACCATCTGACAACTGGCCTGCATGAGCCACCCTGCAGTTCATATCCTGATAGGTGCACCCTGAGTTAGAATGGAGGGATGATAATGGCAACATTGAATTTGAAGGGGATTGGACGAGTAGGCATGTGGGGGTTGGTTGTTTACTATGAGTGAGTGTGGCAGAGGGATGAAAGAACTTACACAACCACGGTTTTTATGTAGGTGGCCTGTAGACGTACCTGATATAAACCAATATTGTTATACCTATATAACTTATACTGTCATTCGCACATGCATATATGGGCTGTCTACATGATGGATGCACTTTGAACTTATCGTGTTCACTCCTTTCCTAAGTGCACACCCACTCTGTATACCAGAAACAACAGCAGTGTGAGTATTAGCAATTCAGATCAAGTGATTGTCATTTGAGGATACTGAGCAAAACTTTGGAAGCACTCGAACATAAGCTAAATAGGTTTTTTTTTTATTTTGACTGATATACATGTGTCGTGAATGCTGATAATCTACCCTGTCAACATATCTGCACTGTTATTAACTATGGATCTTCTAGATCAGTCTCTTTTTGTCACACATATGCATGCATACTTGCTGAATATTGCTGTATCACATAAATACACTTAACGAGAGACTGCTAATTTTGAGACACTTCACAGACACAAGATTTTCATAGAGGTTCACACTCTCCAGGAATATCTCTTCCTGTACAGTTAGGGTGAAATCAACTTGTACTACAACACACTACAAGTCAACACTTCGTGTTTCGAAAAGGAGTTTGTTTTAAAATTATGTTCTATTTAAATGTGGAAATTCTTGATATGATAGTATGAAGTAATGAACGCAACGGGATTTATAGACTATATTTTTTAATTCTGGTCACAGTTAATTTGTTTGGGGAAGGGAGACTCTGAAGGAAGGAAGAGTAAAACATTTGGTTTGAAGATGGTGTATCTCTGTTGTCGAGAGTTATGAAAAGTTTTTGACATATGTACTCACTGGCCAGATATTAGTGAAATGTTTGCTAAAAAGTAAGATTTTAGACATAGCAGCAGCTTGGTCACAGATCTCCATTGTTATGATGGAGAAGTCTTTTCTTGATACCAGATAATTAAGCAAGAACACAGACAGCAGCACGAAGCCACAACATTACATATTCTCTATGCACACATGGCACATCAGCCATTCGTATGCTGTTATGCATTATCACAGTCAGTCTACAACCTCCACAATCAGACTGTCCAGCCATAATCAGTCTCCCAGTCAAACTCTGCACTTTAAATAACATCATCCAATTGATTGGCAGCTAACCAAATTTGTCTACTGTCCTGGAATAACTTTGTTTCTGAAAAAAAAAAGTTAAAATCATTGGCCATTCAGGTTGTTACGGCTACAGATTGTATGTTACTGGTGGAAATAATAGAGTGCGCCCAGGTGGACAGACCTAATGGCAGATGAAAAGTTGTAACTCAAACACTGTGTGCATACATACATGTAAGTCCATAGCCAGCCATCAGAGAATCTGAACTGAGGTGAGATGAATTGAAAGCACTGAAAAGATAGCTAGATGTAGCAAATCAGAATGTGTGCAAATCTTGCCATGAAAAAAAAAGCTGTTGGCATGTCTAATTGACAATCACTCTTAACTTGAAATTCAGTCTTGCCAATGTTTTGGGAAGGGTGAGAGTCTTGGCCCTCAGTGAAAAACAGTAGAGTTTTCATGTGTGTGCAGGTAATCGTGATGTCGTCGGCTGGGGTTTCAATGGCACTGCCAGCTACGCAGACCGTGAGGAGTTTCCCATGCCAGCTGTTCGCTTCAAGGAGAACACACCAGATGTGATGGCCCTACGGGAGAAGGAGAAGGGAGACTGGAAAGGCCTCACTCTGGAAGAGAAGAAAGCCTGTCAGTACAGGGAAGGGGAATGGGAGGAAATTGGAGGTGGGGGAGGGGGGGATTTCTGGTTTATATCTGCATCTCTGCATGCTAAAATCTTATGAAACTGGCCTTTTCTGTCTCTTTATTATGTGTTGCACTATCACATGAGTTTTTATTACTGAGCATATGAACTATATAATGGCCTTTTCTGCCAATTGCTGCGTTACGCTAACTCGCGTGTTTTTGTTACTGAGCATATGAACCATATGTCGCTGTATGTGTGTGCTGGCATGTGTATGCGCGAGTGAGTTGTCATATGTGTGGATGTGCGTTTTTCCTATCGGATTTTAGTTCATCTTCTGTTTGGGTGGGTGTGTTTTTTTAATGTGTACTTTGTTGTTTTTTTTCTGCGTTTTCGTCAGACAGCCCAGGCCATAGGGTTGAGATTGTTTTGGCCACCGAGTCAGAAATAGGTTGAACACAGCTGTTGGTAGAGATGATCAGGGATGAAAACTCCTCCGCCGTCTCCGCCGTTATTTTTTCGCATCTCCGCCGAAAGAAAAAGTCTCCGCCGAAAAATTATTCGAAGAATGATGCTCAGAAACGATCTCAACTTGTCTGCACAGCGAATTTCTTCTCTGTCGGTAATGTTCTCAAACGGCGTAGTTCTCATTCTGTTTCCTTCCAGTATCATTTCTCATCATGGCGTCGATTCACAGTGAGACTTTGCCACCAGTGAGTGCAAACAAAACGAAAAAAAAAAGAAAGAAGTATGTGAACCACTAGAAGACCGAGTGGCAGCAGAAGGACGTGTGTGACCGCAGAGTCGCGGATGTAATAAGAAAACATGACAAAGACGGCGAATTTGAAGTGTTTTGCGAGCCTTGCCAAAAACGTGTCTACTTTGGTAGTCGTGGCAGTCAGAGATCACATCGAGCATCCCAGTCACCAACAGAAAATGTGTGTGTTTCCCACACCATTACAGCATGTTTTTAGATCATTGGGTATGCAACAATCTACGTTTAATTTCCAAAGATAGTTTGACTCCTACTCTAAGTACTTCCACTCGTAGAGTCTTCAAAGCAAGGGAAAAACGTCAAAGTGACGAAAAGAATATAAAAGAACAAATGACATCAAAATAAACTGATGTCACAACAGTATTGTGTAACACTTTCCCCCTGGCATAATGCAAACGTTTGCTACATTTGTTAGGTGTCTGCTAACAGCCCCCCTGCTAACAGCCCCCCTATGAAATCCTTTTCCACCAGCCCACTCCCCCCACTACCTATATATTTCCTCTACTTCTCCTCCTTCTCCCCCAACCCCCACCCTCACCCCACAACACACATACCCCACACACTTCACCCCCTCCCCCCCCACCCCCGTCCCCACCTCACACACACACACACAAACACCCCCCCCCCCCCCCCCCCCCCACACACACACACACAATCACCCCCCCCCCCCCACACACACACACACACACACACACTTGTCAAGAGGGGGGGGGGGGGGTATATGATTAGTTGTAAAAGGGAAGTTGGGGGGGGGGGGGGTGTACTGTTGTGACATCAGTTTGTTTTTATGTCATTTTTTCTTTTATGTTTTTTTTGTGTTTAGTGTTTCCTGAGGAAGTGCTAAGGCCCAAAAGCTTCAGTTTTTTTTTTAAAGGACTTCAAAGTAATCATTGTTCATATTGTGTTTATTGAAGTCCAGCAGTCGTTTTCATACATCTGATTTACTTAGTTTGATTTCCCACTCTGATTTACTTATCTACAGGCCTTATTCTTTTTGTCCTGAAGGCACTGTTTGTCAAATTTTCTTTAGCTAGAGTTCTGAGGATTCATCATACTAAATGTTTGTCTCAATTGACATAGTTTCTTTCCACATCAGTCTCAGTCTTCATGGTGTTGAAAGCTGTTCTATAGAATGAGTTGTTTAGAAGCAAAAAAGTGATTTCTAAAGATTTTTATGCCATATTTAATACAAAATATGCTTCAGACCTAATGGCAGATGAAAAGTTGTAACTCAAACACTGTGTGCATACATACATGCTTCAGCTTCATGGTGAACCCCCAGATCCCCGCCAATCTCCTCTTTTTTTTTAAAAACTGTTTTCATCCCTGATGATAAATGATTTTCTTTGCTTTTTAGGATGATTTTTTTTTTTCCTTTTAGGATAAATTCTTGCATACCAATTATCAAAAAGTCTCATGTCCTCGCCTCTCTTTCCCATGTCCTTCGCTTGGATATTGCCCCTAAAGCCCCAGAGGTGTATGCTGTCCCAGGACCCTTCCCCCTCCCACTTGACTCCTGCACCCCAGTTTCAGTAAATTTTGTAATTTCTTAACCTCATCTGTGGTCTTTTTTTTTTAATTGTGATTTTTTTATGGTAGAAATTAAGTTGTCTGTATTTTGTCTGACATGCTGTTCACAGATTGTTCTTTTTACATTCACAGTAGGTGGTTAGGATTATTTCATTCTTCAACATCACAAAGAACAGTTAAAAGCTTGTGATGTCAGCTGATGTGATGTCTTTGTTCAGTGTACCGAGCCAGCTTCTGCCAGACTTTTGCCGAGATGAAAGCCCCCACCGGAGAGTGGAAGTCCATTCTTGCTGCTATTTTCACTGCTCTGGCTTTGACAGGCTGGATCATCATCTACATGAAGAAGTTTGGTCAGTGCCTTTATTTTCTCTCATTTCTTTGTGTGTGTGTTTACTCATGATTGGTATGTTTGTGTGTGTGTGTGTGTGCGCCATGACACACCTTAATCATTTGATCATTCTTCTATTAATTCTGATGCTTTTAGTGTACAATCGGATGCCCATGATGTTACCTTCTCATATGAGGATGATGTTTTCGGTGTGTGGTTAGATGTCCAATGCCATTACCTTACATATTGATAGATATTTCATATGTACAGTCAAATGCATGATGATGATTATCTCATGTCTCGTATCATCAGCCACTCATATACTAATGATGTTTTCACTGTAAAGTCTAAGCCACACTACTGTCATCTCACATTCTGCTGCTGTTTTCAGTGTATGGTCCAATGCCTCACACGATCACTCGGGAGTGGCAGGAGGCCCAGATGAACCGCATGCTGGCTCAGGGTCAAGGCCGGATTGAGGGACTGGCCTCCAAGTACGACTATGAGAAGGGAGAGTGGAAATAACTTGAACCACATTGTAGACCTAGTCCTAGCAATGTGATGTGACAAAATGTACTTTGATGATGTTGCTTTTTTTTTTTCTCTCGTTTAAGATTCAACAGAAATTGATGTTGCAAGATTTTTTTCAAAAGAACGCATTCGTAACATTGCCATGATTTTTTAACCAAAGTATGCATGTAGAAGGACCATCCTGGAATATTCACATCTTCAGTAGCACATACTTGGGGGGGGGGGGGGGGAAGAGAGTGTCCAAGTATTGCATGGCGTTAGTATAGTTTATCAAATGTTCTGGATACAGATGGACCCAGGTGCTGATTTAGAGTTCTGAACAGATTGTGGGGGGTTTTCTGTGGCCTTCCTGTTGTCGGCCTCTTCAGTTGTCTTGGTCTGTGATCACCATAAAGTGTGTGTATAATGTCTCTGGAACAATAAAGTCATCTTGAATTAGATTGATTGTCGGCTGTTCAGGTGAGAAAGGATTGCGTCTTCTTATTATGGCCGGCTGATCAGGTGAGAAAGGATTGCTTCTTATTATGGCCGGCTGATCAGGTGAGAAAGGATTGCTTCTTATTATGGCATTTCATGTGCAATGCCATCCTGGCTTCATGTTGAATGAATTACTGCCGTGAAGCTTGTGCGAGTGTGTGCCGTTATCTCCTTTCTTTGTCTGTATGCCATCGCCAGTGGCTTTCTCTGCAGAAAGATAATCAATGAATAGACAGACATACCACAACTTCTTTCCCCCCCTCTCCCTTCCCTCCACCACTGCCTGTAGAACACAAGACACGTGCAACCATGCATACCATCTACTACCACTATTGCCCCCTCACCCCGCATGCATGCCTTGGGATCATGCACAGGACAACCACCTCTTCCATCCATCAACACTTGCACACCCACAGGCATGGTTACAAAGCTGAGGTCCGTTTGAATCTGTGATGTATCCCAGTACGTGTTTCTTTCATGGCGTATATCGCCAATCCATTACCTGATGGGTAAAAGTAAAGAAACAGATGAATCAAACAATAAATAATAGCAATGAAATGTTTCCAGTACACGCACACATTGATGCATACATGCTCGCATCCATGGAAACTCCACATTACATACTTGCATTGCTTCATTGGTGCACACTTACCAGTACACATATGCATATATTTGCAGTGAAACCAGAAATTCAAAGTCTGTCTAATCATTTGTCTTGGCCATTGGAAAGGCCTGGTATTAGTCTTCCCCATTTTCTTTGAGTCTTCAGAGTGTTAGCCTTCAGATTACTCCAATATTTGCATGGTAGATGATGGTTTCTTGCTCTTCCTTTAAGTCTGGATGCGTTAAGCTCTGCAAGATGGTCTATGGTCCAGTGGTTTTGATCTTGTTTGTTGAGGTGATTCTTCAGGTTTCTTGTCACATCATATCAGCCAAGCTGTAATCCAGTTATCGTTGGTTTGTCTGCCAGTGTATCTGCTCTCTCATTTCCTTTGACACCTGCTTGTCCTGGACTGTTATCCGCATGAGTTTTTCCAATGCAAAGCTGCACATTACTTCATGCCAAGCAGAGGATCGCATTCCATGAACTACATTTTGAGGCAGGTTCATGGAGTCGGTTAATATCATGACTTGAGTTTTAACCTGGTCTATGGATGAGACCCAGCGGAGAGCTCGTGTCCCTGCTTCTACCTCCATTGTTAGACTTGAAGTTCATAAGCTGTGTGCATTGGTTTCCTGGATTGTTCGGCCATTTTGCTACGCTGTATTCCCTCAGCCCGACATCCCTATGACACAAACATCAATGTATATAACAACATCTTCTGTCATGCCAAGTTTTTCCACCTGCATCTGAATTTCAGCATTGGTTTTGCCCTCTAGCCATTCTCAGTTATGTCTTCAAGGTCTGGGGTGACGGCAGTTTGGTCGAGACGATTGTGTGGTTTGTATACTTTTCCATTCCTTAAGTTTCTTTGAGTTCTGATAGCTGGTACACTTGAAGCCGTAAATTGTCTTCTGCCTGTTTCATCAATGAATCTCCATGTCCTGAACGAGTGCCTTTTGTTTCCTTGACTGCTGCATGTAGTGGGTTTGGGGAATTTTCAGACTCTCTGAAATATGCCTTCACCTGTTCTAGCTTGTGTCTGGTCTGCAATGAAGGAACTCGAGCGCGTAACGCATTGTATCAATTCAGGTATGTCCTCTGTAGTTCCCAAGGTCAGTCTCATCACTTCAACTTCATTTTGAATTCTAATTTAAGGAGATTTGCTCTAGGACAGTGTTGTAAGCCCTAATCCATAATTGGTCACACTGAGTACAACTGTGTGATACGGAGAGATGGCGTTCAATGCCTTGAGGTGCCATTGCTTTCATGGCAGACAGTTTCTTTTTGCATGTAGGCACAATATTCTCAACATGTTTTCTCGGTAATACTTTTTTTGCAATCTGCATTCTATTTTTACTTCTTTTTCAATGTCATTATCATTATTATTATTATTATCATCATTTCATTATCAATTTCATCCCAGCTAGTCATCTTCATCACAATTATTTTGATTTTCCCCATAAATTATCATCATTATTGTTGATCTTGTTACTGGACAATAATAACCAAGTCATCTTCTGGACATTCGTTCTCCACAAATAATCACACTCACACGTGTACACACAATGTGTATGCATGAGCACACATGAGCGCAAAAATGTGAATAAAGTCCACACACACTGGGATACATGCATATGCACATGTATGCATGCATGCAGGTCAACAGATCACATGCACACTCGCGCATGCACACATAAACACATACACAAACACACAGAAAGGCGCGTGCGCACACACACGCACACACGTACATGTATACTGCATATACTGGCACACACACATGGGCCTGTGCCCACCTACCCATGCACATATGATAATGGCAATGGTGCAGACAATGTAGGAAAGTGCCTGAGGTCTGACCAGCGCATCGAGCTTATGCGCAGATACGACCTGCCACGCAATATCCGCGAGACCCTCATCTTAAATGCTTTCATCTTGGTCATCTATTCTTTTAACCATCAGCTGTAAATCTTGCGCAGTGTGGTCTCTAAACTCAACAGGTGTGGTATGGCATGTATGGACTAGTCTGCATGCAGAGACACCTTGATGAAAGTGAAATCCCCACAGAATTCAGCCAGGATGTGACTGCTGTTGCTGCTGCTACATGTGCCTAGTGTATGCTGCACACAGGTCCTGAATTTATGGGTTTGGTCGAAAGACTGTCTGAGAGGGTGAAAGGTTAGCTCCGTCACAGATGATGAAAGACTAGCTCTGTTAAAGATGGTGAAATCTGTACAAGCTCTGCCATAGATAATGAAAAGATTAGCTACCAAATATGGTGAAATACAAACTCCGTCATAGGTGATGAAAGACTAACTCCACCAAATACGGTGAAAGACTAGCTCTTTCAACGATGCCAAGGTAAAAGCTGTCACGAATGTTGAATGTTTAGCTTTGTCCATGATGGTGAAATACAGCAGGCTAAAAGAAAGTGTAAATCTAACTCTGTTAAAGACGGGGTGTTGCACTGCTGCTTATATAAATGTGGTTTGGATGACTTGTGGTTCATACAAGAATGGCACTTGCCTCAATCATGTAACATAACCCAGACCTGTGTCCCCGTACATTGTTGATGTGATTGTGAGCACCTTTCACTATACACTTCACAAGGCGCATGTAGGCATGTCGGAAGCAGGACACCAGCTTGTTCAACAGCAGTAGTCACTTCGACGAAAATGCGCTGCCAGAAAATGTTTCTTTTCGGCGGGGTTGCCACAGTACAGCTTGACAGGGGTCTGAAAATTGTCTTCACACCATCCAACATGCAGAATTCTTACCATTTTGTGGGTCGGCTACTAATGTTTCAAATCAAAAACCACAACATATGGGTCAGTCACTTGGAGTTACCTTCTCGCAAACTTGAAACGTTCAGCTTGGACTTTGCATTTTGATGGCCTTATTAATCAAGGAAGTGAGCTGAAAATCTAAAGGAAAAAAATTATGACTGTGGATGTAAAATCACACACACACACACACTCGGCTAAAATGAAGAAAAAATTCTGTGAGGTGCATGATAGAAGAAGGCAGTCCAAAATCATACACTTGTACTTTGAACTGAAGAAACCAAAGGAAAGAAGTTTTGTGTGCAATGAGAAAATTTCCTTCTTGTTTTCCAAAACTGATCGGGTTACAACTTTAAAACTAAACAAAATTATTGTAAAAGAAATAACATGAAATTTTTTTTTTTTTTTTAAATTAATACCGGTATTTTAAACTGGTGGATAGTTGGGTTTGAGAATACATCTGTGGACAGTCATTGTTTAGCATCACAGGCTGTTCCATGACAGGAACTCTACCTACTTCAGTCAGTCCTCTAATTTTTTCGCAACACGCCGCGAGAATGATCGCGGCGCCCGACTTAGCACTTGGCAACGTGGGGCAAAAATACTCGCGGCAAGCGACCTGTCACTCGGGTCACGTTGCGAGAATGATAGCGACGGACTTCTAAAAATAAATATGACCAAATTTCCCAGAGAATTTTTAACCTCAGTGTTAGCATGCAGATACAGTCCTTCCTACATCATATCATACTAGTTAGCAAGCTACTAACAGTCGATTTCACTGGTTAATTTGAAGAGAATGTAACCAACTCTTTGGCGTCTTCAAGCACTGAATCAGTGCCCTTTGTTCAAAGTATGTCATTTTCAACTCGATCAAACAACAACAAAATAGTTATTTTGACTTTTAAACATTTATCTTGCATCAAGAGGATGAAAGATAGCTCTATTTCACTGTATAAAAATTGTCACTGTCGGATCTAGGCTTTTAAGGAAAATTGATTAAAAATGGTCAAATCAGATGTCCTGAGGGAAGTTCAGTGCTGTGACTGGTGTTAGCTGGGCACATAGAGCAGAACGAGGGTCTGTGTTGATAGTGTTAAAAGCCAGCTCCACCACAATTTTTGGTTCAGAGACATCCTTGAGATTACTATAGAGTATCACTACTACAGAATGGTTCAGGGTCTTTTGTGTTGACACTGGAACTGGTCAATTCACCAGTCCTTTGGCAGTGGTAAATGGGCTTAAACCCCAAAATAAGCAATCATCATTGTACCATTAAAAAAGCCAGCTGGGCTAAAACCCTAAAATGTCTAAAACCAGTTTTTGTCTGTTTAGTTTTTGCCATAAATATATCAAACATTCACCTCCTGCACAATCAAGTCAGTAAAGAAAGTGCCTACTTAAGGACACCTGCAGTTCAGAAGAGCACCAAGGCTGTGGGCAAGAGATTTCTGCAACAAAAAACTCCACAGCCTGTTTGACCAAAGCTGCCAGTTTCTATCCAAAGCTAGGGTATGAGCACAAGCCGCTCAACTGAAGGAGGCCACTTAGATCAGATGTGCGGGAGAATTCAGCCTGAAGAGGTTCGTTGACATGATGCCCCACAGAACGTCTGCCTCCAGGCTGTCTATCTGCCCAAGCATGGGACACACTGCATGGCAAATAATACTGGGCTTAAAGATGACTACAGAGTGAGACTGTGGAAAAAGAAACTAGAAGGGAAGTGGAAGACAGTTATGACTGAGATGGAGTGGGAAGATCTAGATGGCCCCACACTTAGTCATCTTTCAACCTTCACCAGTGCAGAATCGGTAACCCCACCAAGGCCATTAATTGGAGCCATGTCAGTCAAAGCCCAGTAAACACGAAGGTGATATTGGGGCTAAGATCAAGGATAAAAATGCAAATCGTAAACCACATGCTCCTGCTGGCGTAACTTGAGGACTTTAAGCTTCCAGACAATGCCAGGAGGTCTGTTGGTCCTTTTCATGACTTCTTATTTCATGACTTGACTCACAACACAAACAGCATATATCAGACATATTAATGGTGGAGAGACTACTTGGGGAGACCGAAAAAACACCAAATGTTGTTCTGCATGTTTGTACGTGTTTGTCTGTGTACATTAGTGAAAGAAATGACAACTTTTTAGCATTGATTTCATCTAGTCAATAATTATTGAAAAAAAAGCGTTCTTCCCTACATTGGACAATGCACATTTGCAGAAGGTATGCTCAATTTACACACATGGGAATTAACTTTCAAGCTTAACTCTTCTCTTGTCCTAAAAACTCCAGCTGCTTTTGTGCCAGATCATGCTTGCTTCAACCCCTGAAGTGGAGATTTGGCAACTGCCGCTAGTCCCTTGACATAAAAGCCCCACCTAATCCACTGTCAAACATCACAGGCATGGATGCGGAGAGGGGAGATCGAAACTGAGCTCATCATGGCTTTGATGTGGTTTCATTCTAGTCCGAGACAAAGTGACCAGGCTATGCCCCAAGCTTCTTTTTATCATTTGTCCCCACATGAACTTGGTCAGAGATATAGTCACTTGTAGTGTTGGTCAGTAAATTTCAGCAACAAATGCTCTGTCAAAGATTCTTCCATGTGTGATCCTATCTTCCCATTGCAACTCATGGTCCTCTTAACAGTGAAATGATAAGCAGCCAGGTTAGAACATCCCAATTCATGTATGGCTCCCATTATGTTGAACTTGTCTTGCATAAACTCATAGGTCAGTCATGTATGCAGTATTTCATGGTAGTGTGAATGTTCCCCCTCACTCTGTCTGGGTTAATACACAGTCAGACCCAGGCTTATCCTTTCACAGCCAGGGCACCAGCAGTCCACAGGACACATGGAGTCATAGGTAACCCAGCAAAGAAGGCACTGCACTCATGCCTCAGATGAGAACTGGACAAATGACTTCTCAGTCCACAATTCCACTATGCTAATCACTACAGCATGACAGCTGGGTTAGTTTCAATTTCTCGATTATTCAACACCATGGAAGGAATGATGTGTGTATATGATGTGCACTTTCATGCAAGTGATAGCAAAAGAACATCAACTGTCCCAATCAAACGTCCCAATCACAAAAATTCCTGATGTCTCATATTTTTCTCTGGATTTATTCAGTGACAATCTCGTATGTAAGTTACATCTACACATTCATCTGCATTGCACTTTTCCACCCTGTGCACAACAGAGTGAGTCTATTCAACACTGAACATGAATGGATAGAAAAAATGGAACATGAAAAAAAGCACTGCACATACAGTGAAAGAAGAGATATCGTCAGTCATCAAGACATTTGTCACCTGTTCCAACAAAATCTTCTACAACTCAAAATTTTGATAAATGAGACTATACAAACTATAAGGAATGCAGCAGACAATAGTACAGGTATGAAATATTTAACTCCAAGAACTGGCCGAGATATATTGCTTGAAGTTGATGTGTGACTTGTGGCCAGTATGAGAACAGAGAAGGTAAAGATGTTCGTCATGCTGGACTGCATTTGTTTAGCCATGAACATTTACTATCCTACACGCTCCCTACTATTAAACTGCACAACACAGTGACGGTGGTATGGCTGAAACAGATCACTCTTTTAAAGCTTGAAGGCCCTTTCCCTTATGGCCACATTGCTCAGCTCATCTCGGGAGACTGTTGGGCGACGTGAAACAGATCACGTTTGTGGATGTTTACTGCGATCCAGGTCCTGACAACTGCTCTTCTACAGGTTTAGGTAACAGACCAACCAATCCATTTCTTCCATGCTCAATCAAGCACCTGCATATGCAATATGCTCAATCAAGCACCTGCATATGCAAAACTTTCTGTTAGAATACTTTTTATCTAAGACCAAAGTATTTTCTTGATAACTGGTGTACTATGGAAACATCTTTGCTCGTGCCAGTTTCTATACAGATACATTTCTTGAGTGAAAGATGAAACTGAGCTGCATTTGAGCATGATTACCATTATGATTATTTGAGCATGACAAATTTAAAACCGACACACTGATAATGAAACCATACAAACAAAAAACGAACAAAAGAAAGTGAAACTCACTTTCACATTAACAGTAGACACAATATTTTTCTTAATTTTGTTTATAATGTGATACACTATGTGCATTTTCCATAAAATAGTACACAAAATGAACCAAAAGTGTACAGGTCCAAACGCCAGTGTCTGCTATTTTTTCTTTTTTAATCTGATCCTCAGATCTGAGAAAAGCTTCTGTCTCTTGCCCATGTTCACCAACACTAGAAAGACAACAGCAGTGGTTACACTTCACCTTTAGCACAGACTTGAGGTCAAATGATATAGTTTGAACCGTTTTATTTTGATTAATCTAATTAGGCAACAACCCCCCCCACCCCCCCCCCCCCCCCCCCCCCCCCCCCTTGTTTTTCTTCCTATCAAAGCATTGAACCACTAATTTCTTGATCCTCCCTCTTGTTCCATTCCAGCATCTCTCTGGAATCCTCATGTTCTTGTTTTATCTCAGACATGCTTCAATATGGCTCATGAGTAACTGGAGAAATAAACCTGTGCAACGCTTATAAGAACCTGGCAACGAGACCGAGACGACTTAGCAATATCTTTGTGACAATATCTCTGGCCTATTTCTTATTCAATTTAGCTTTGAATACCCAATTCTGTCAGTTATGCTCCTTTCTTAAACATACTCACCTCATGAATTTATTTGAGCATGTATACCCTGCCAGCATAGTCTATATGTGTGTTTGTCTCTGAGAGAGAAAGGGGGAGAGAGAGAATGCACTTGGTCAGGAAAAGGCAGTGCATTGTGCTCACATTAGGTGGGAACTGTCTGAACACCACAGACGGTCATCACAGATGTGACAAAGACTGACCCATTCGCCTAGACATAAAAGTTTCTTTATGTGCTTGGTTCATAACATCACAGACACAGCCACATCCCAATTTAACAATTCTCTTGTCAATCCAACACTTCCAGACCACCTTAAAATATGCACAAACCGTTGAACCTCTATCATGATACATCCTTCACAGTAAGCTTTGACACACCATATCACATCCACTACAGCAAACAGGCATACCAAGTCTTTCCAAACACAAAAAGCAGAAAATCTGATGATCAAAAGGACAAAACACCGCCCACTGACAGCTTCTGGTGTTGGCAGACCAAATATTTGAATTGGGGAGGGAATCTGGGGTTACAAACTGATCTTTTTATCCCATTTTTCTTATGTTCTGTGCTCCATTTCTCTCAAGTAAATATGCTTAGAACAGGTACTTTAGCTACCTGTCTTTCCTTCCAGTTCAGAATGGAACTGTCCAATATCCTTCTAGCACACACCTGTCCATCAGGTTTTCTTCCCCTTTTTTCTCACTTTCAAAGGGAAAGAAAGTAAGCGGAAATGCATGATAAAAAAAAAAAGCATATCTACCAGATACTGAAAGTTGCCATGAGTACCTGATCACAGCATACATCTTGAACCTGTGACACAGTTTTTCCAAGAAGTCTGAACATTCACTATTTTCAACCTCCAAACCGTGCCATCTCAACACTCAGACTAAATGTCAGAACATGCGCTGACTTCAACCCCAAATTTCAAAGGACATGGTCTCCACAACAGTTACAACGCTAGTCCCTCATAGGACACCTTGGAGTCAGAGGCTTCCATCTTCAGCTGTAGATGCTCCAAGGTGTTCTTGAAGTGTTTGTTGATCTGCTCAGTCTCCTCATTGGCCTCCAGATTGGGCAGCAGTTCACGCACTCTGGCTATGATTTGGTTCAGCACTTGGATGGCAATCTGAAAGTAATACAGTTATCTGATTTAGCGTTTGGACAGCAATCTAGAAAAAAAGAAATGCCATGATCTGGTTCAGTAGTTGGAATGCAACTAAAAATAACGCCATCGGCACTTGGATAAATAACTCACTAAAATAAACTTCTGTTGCCCAGATTTTTAAACACTGAAAGAATGAAACAGTCCACATATGCAGAGCAAAAAGTGTATGAGTAACAAACATCAACAAAGTGCACAACAGACTTCAGTCACTAGTACGTGTACATGTTAATGTACAATTGTTTTCACAGCACAAAATGGATATCCTTTACCATAACTTGAATCCTATTGTTCTCGTTCTCACTTAAAGAGAAAAACGTCAGACATATGCCTTTCTCCTTAGTAATATGGACTTTCTATGAAAGTTCTGTATTTTGAATCAAATATCAAAACAGACCATCAACCCTTCATAGGCAGCTGATCCCATTGGTCGAACAATGGCACAGAGAAAGCTACGCAAGGAAGAACTAATCCATCTGGTAAAGTAGTAGCACAAAGAAAATCTTTGAAAAGGACCAAACATTTACCTTGGTGCAGCAGTGACACAAACAAAGACTTTGGCATTAAAAAAAACACAGGATTTTGACATGAAAGGAACAATACAGCAATGGCACAATGAAAAGTTTTGACAAGAAAGAACAATTCACTTTGGCACAACCCTAATGCAAAGTAACTGCTTTGGTATGGAAGACATAATCACTTCCGTACCAAATTGACACAAAGTAAGGCTTTAACAGGAAAGACAATCTTTTTAGAACAACAGTAACACAGCAAAGGCTTTTAAGGAAAAGGCATAATAATCCTTTGGAACAACACTGGCACCAAAAAGTCAGAGAAAAGATAAAAGTGCTTTCGAACAACAGTGACACAGAGAAAGGCTTGACCAGAAAGACATATTCATTTTGGTAGAAACTGTGGCACAAAAAAAGAGAAAATTTGACTGGAAAGACAACACCGACAAAATGTCTTGGACAAGAAAGACACCATCACTCTGAAACAATTGTTATCCAAAGAAAGGCTTTGAAGGGGAGACATCAAGTTTGTTACAACAGACTTTGTACATATGTCAAGAGTTCCGTTCCCAGGATTAGAGATTGGGTTAGATCCATGCAGAAAGTGTGATGTGGGAGGCAGGCAGCCCACATGACCCACCTGTTCACAGGATTTCTCATAGAAGTAGATGTAGTGGTTAAGGACCTCGACAAAGAGCTGGACCTGCACGGAGCTGTCCATGCACTGGTTGGCAATCTTCACCCCTTTCTTCAGGCAGTCTGTTGTGCGCTTGGCATCACGCATCTGAACAGCACAAGTCACTCATCACTTGCTGCAATGTTCATCACAATGAGCTGGTACAAACTGACACTTAATTCCATTGTTCTCATTCACACTTGCCTTCCTTTTAAGCTTACACGCGCACATTGCATACATCTACATACGCACAAATGAGTGGGTGAGCCCACGAAGGACCTTACACATACTGATGCAGACTGAACACCAGAGGCAGATTTTCTCCAGAAGCAGACATGCTTACCCTAAAAATATTTTCATCAGGAACAGACAATGCAAAATATCAGGAACAAAATGAAAACATCAAGAATTTTCAAGAACACACGATATTTTTACAAATGTGATGCTTTGCAGATGCACATGTATGCATGTTCACACATTTACATCAAGATGGCCACCATGACTAACGGAGAATGCACAACTGCAGATCATACTTAAACCGAAGAGAAAGTCTTCAAATCACTGTCCATGTAAACATGGCTACCATTCATTACAGTATTTTCCAAGTAGTCAAGCAGTGTTGATTTTTGTTTTTTTTCATGGTAGGATTTGCTATTTTCTTCATCTATCTCACACAGTCTGATTTTCTTGCTACAACTAGCTACGTTTACAGTGTTTTCTCTGTTCTCCGCCTCGGCTGCATCTCTTCCATAGCCAACAATGGATATATACGTATGCGCACTGTGTTTGGGGCATAGCTTCCCATCCGCATCAGGTTTGTCCACCTGTGGAACAGGATGCACCCACTTGTTTAGCCAGCCAGTTCCATGCCACAGAGAGCTGAGAAGACATCAAGTATTAACAATTTTCTTTTCTTTTTTTGTAAGATACTTTGTTACAGTATTTTGACTGTGGGGGTACACTCCCACACACACACAGATGGGAGAAGCATATTACATCTTCCCAAGAACACATGGAAAACAAGAGAGAGATCAGTAACAACGTTGACGTCAGCCATCTCCTTGCCAACCCTTTTTCATCCACGAGAGGGTACAAAAAAAAGAAAACCTTTTGGTACCACCTGGCTGTGTCAAAATCTAACAAGTGATTGGTACAGACCGCTTCATTTGTGATTACTCATACCTAAATGATGCTTCCATGGTTTTGGTTGGTTACTGCACTTGCTACTTGCCAAAAAAAGTTGATGAACAGCAACAAGGTGGGGGTAGGGGGATGACATAGTAAAAAAATAACACCCACCCACTTCAGCTGAAAAAAAATTACAATATCTACTGGAAAATTCCATAATAACATCTTTTCCACCAATTAATGACAAATTTTCATCTTCTTTTATTTATTTTCTTCCCCTTTGATTTTACAGCACTTAGGAGTTTATTCTCCCACCACCTGCCTCCAATCCCAGTCTCCCATTGAAAGCACTTGTATTGACCAAATACACACCGTTGACATCTCACTTACTTCTGTTTCATCAGCTCCGGATTTTCCTGACCAGAAGAGGTGGGAACAGACGGCCACTCCTCGGCACTGGTCAGGTTTCTTCAGCAGTTTGGAAGCTGCCTGGGCACAGTGGGTCTTCAGCGGCTCATGGTTCTCCTCCCCGAAGCAGGACATCTGCTCCAGTGTGCCGATCATCAAGGTGATGGCTGCCAGCTGAGCTTTGCTGTCACTGATTTCGTCTTCGTACAGCGAAAAAGCCTGCCATTATACCATATTATTTGAATTAGTAATAAAAAA
The DNA here is from genome assembly GCA_018398815.1 of Conus ventricosus. Lineage (NCBI taxonomy): Eukaryota > Metazoa > Mollusca > Gastropoda > Neogastropoda > Conidae > Conus > Conus ventricosus. The sequence goes on along the minus strand of CM031612.1, from coordinate 21,173,608 downwards.
AAAAAACCAACAACAACAAAAACTTATGCAGACTATCTCTGTCAAGTTCAGAGTTCATTCGAACAACTACCAACAAACCACATTCTGCTGTTTAGATCAATCAACTTCAATCCCATCATTCACGCACAAATGTCTCACTCCAACATACCTGTAAACATCTTGCTCCCCCTCCCCCTCTTCATAAACACCGAAATACACACCCACCCCTCTTCACACATACAGAAATACACCCCACCCCTCTTCACACATACAGAAATACACCCCCACCCCTCTTCTTACACACAGAAACACACCCTCCCCTCTTCACACAAAGAAAAATACACCCTCCCCTCTTCACACGCAGAAAAACACCCCATCCCTCTTCACACACAGAAAAACACCCCCATCCCTCTTCACACACAGAAAAACACCCCCATCCCTCTTCACACACAGAAATACATCCCATCCCTCTTCCACGGCTGTTCAGAGCAAGCCACTTAGTTCTGAGAGGCAGGGGAGTTTACAGCTCTCCCACAGCTGCAGAGGCCAAGCCGTGAATGCAGGTCAAGGAAAGGGGTGTTTTCTGCAGGCTGCTCCCCACCAGCCAGCTAACCGTGCTGTACTCGACCAACTGAATGTCATCTGTGTACAGCCGGTCTGGCAGCAATGTGTTCGGCATTGATGAGCGGCCATTACAAATGGGGCTCTTAGTTTGATAATCAGTGGTTGTCATGAAAAATGTAATATATCTGTGCTCTTGAGATGACTGAATAGGCGAATTCCCGACAATTCTTTTAATACCAAACTTGACTAGGTTTATTTTCCTGTAGATAATGTAGATACGGCATGAAAGCTTGTACACAAGAGGTCAGGCGATATTCAAACAATGACAACACACACACACAATTGTGCAAGAATGACGTCATCACTTTCTGGGAACTTAATTTTCCCTAGTTAACTAGTACACAAGTTTGATACATGCCTCTGCTTGGACTACAACAAAAAAAATGTTGGGTCAGAAATGTGTAAGGCTTGTTTGTTCGTCCCCTATAACTAAGTGTCTCGAATGGGACAGAAAAATAAAGCTGTGAGCTTCACACACAGAAATACACCCCATCCCTCTTCACACACAGAAATACACCCCATCCCTCTTCACACACAGAAATACACCCCATCCCTCTTCACACACAGAAATACACCCCCATCCCTCTTCATACACAGAAATATACCCCATCCCTCTTCACACAAGGAAATACACCCCATCCTCTTCACACACAGAAAGACACCCCCCATCCCTCTTCACACACAGAAAGACACCCCATCCCTCTTCACACACAGAAAGACATCCCCCATCCCTCTTCACACACAGAAATACACCCCCATCCCTCTTCACACACAGAAAGACACCCCATCCCTCTTCACACACAGAAAGACACCCCCATCCCTCTTCACACGCAGAAAGACACCCCCATCCCTCTTCACACACAGAAATACACCCCCATCCCTCTTCACACGCAGAAAGACACCCCCCATCCCTCTTCACACACAGAAAGACACCCCATCCCTCTTCACACACAGAAATACAACCCCATCCCTCTTCACACACAGAAATACACCTCATCCCTCTTCAAGCGCAGAAAGACACCCCATCCCTCTTCACACACAAAAAAACACCCCCATCCCTCTTCACACACAGAAAGACACCCCCATCCCTCTTCACACACAGAAATACACCCCATCCCTCATCACACACAGAAAGACACCCCCATCCCTCTTCACACACAGAAAAACACCCCCATCCCTCTTCACACACAGAAAGACACCCCCATCCAGGTCTTCTGAAAATGCAAAAAATTGCGTACAGTACGCATTAAAACTCTACGGGACACACTGGGTGTCCATGTAAGGGGTCCCCAGGGACCCCTTCAAATTTTGGTGAAGTCAGACAAAAAGTGAGAATAGACTGCCTTCAACATCGTAAGTTGGGTGCCATAACATCGTAGGTCTGCTACACCGGACCGAACCCATCCCTTTTCAAGTTAGAACAGTAACAAAGCGAGTAGGGCAGCCTCCTAACAACATACGTCGGTCACTTTTGTCGTCTGCCGAGGCTGACTGGCTAAGCTTAACGCTAGGCCACAGCATCGTTTTCAGTTGACCGAATTTTCCTACTTTGAGCTATGTGATGTCACAATGACGCTTTTCATTTTCCCGGCAGGAGAGAGGCATTTCCGCGAAGCCTTTGTTTCCAACATGTCTCTCGAAGCGTGGTTAACGAAATTATCGTCGCAAAAAACGAAAAAGCGTAGCAGAGGAGCAAGATCGAGAACGCGTATAATTTTTGATGTTTATTTTGTTGTTTTTATTGTGACGATGTGTCTGTGACCATTGCAGTGCGCGTGCAGGGATGCAATTTTTTAACGTATATTTTGTTGTTTTTATTGTGGTGTAGGGACCCCTTAATGTTAGCCTGGGACCCCTTAAAAATCTGATGAAGGGGTCCCTGGGACCGGAAAGATTTTCACCCCAGCAGAAGCCCTGCCCATCCCTCTTCACACACAGAAAGACACCCCCATCCCTCTTAACACACAGAAATTCACCCCATCCCTCTTCACACACAGAAATACACCCCATCCCTCTTCACACACAGAAATACACCTCATCCCTCTTCACACACAGAAATACACCCCATCCCTCTTCACACACAGAAATACACCCATCCCTCTTCACACACAGAAATACACCTCATCCCTCTTCACACACAGAAATACACCCCATCCCTCTTCACACACAGAAATACACCTCATCCTCTTCACACACAGAAATACACCTCATCCCTCTTCACACACAGAAATACACCTCATCCCTCTTCACACACAGAAATACACCCCATCCCTCTTCACACACAGAAATACACCTCATCCCTCTTCACACACAGAAATACACCCCATCCCTCTTCACACACAGAAATACACCTCATCCCTCTTCACACACAGAAATACACCCCATCCCTCTTCACACACAGAAATACACCCCCATCCCTCTTCACACACAGAAATACACCCCATCCCTCTTCACACAGAGAAATACACCTCATCCCTCTTCACACAGAGAAATACACCTCATCCCTCTTGACACACAGAAATACACCTTATCCCTCTTCACACACAGAAATACACCCCATTCCTCTTCACACACAGCAGCCCCGATGTGGCCCTTTGCGGTCGGCTGGGCTATAAGCAACATTATCTTATCTTCACACACAGAAATACACCTCATCCCTCTTCACACACAGAAATACACCCCATCCCTCTTCACACACAGAAATACACCCCATCCCTCTTCACACACAGAAATACACCTCATCCCTCTTCACCCACAGATATACACCCACATCCCTCTTCACCCACAGATATACACCCCATCCCTCTTCACCCACAGATATACACCCCATCCCTCTTCACCCACAGAAACACCCACATCCCTCTCACACAAAATACACCCCATTCCTCTTCACACACAGAAATACACCCCTCCCCTCTTCACACACAGATATACACACACATCCCTCTTCACACACAGAAATACACCCCCATCCCTCTTCACACACAGAAATACACCCCATCCCTCTTCACACACAGAAATACACCCCATCCCTCTTCACACACAGAAATACACCCCATCCCTATTCACACACAGAAATACACCTCATCCCTCTTCACACACAGAAATACATCCCATCCCTCTTCACACACAGAAATACACCCCATCTCTCTTCACACACAGAAATACACCCCCATCCCTCTTCACACACAGAAATACACCACATCCCTCTTCACACACAGAAATACACCCTCCCCTCTTCACACACAAAAGACTTCCCCATCCCTCTTCACACACAGAAAAACATCCCATCCCTCTTCACACACAGAAAAACAACCCATCCCTCTTCACACACAGAAATATCCTATCCCTCTTCACACACAAAAGACTTCCCCATCCCTCTTCACACATAGAACTACACCCCATCCCTCTTCACACACAGAAAGACACCCCCATCCCTCTTCACACACAGAAATACATCCCACCCTCTTCACACACAAAAACACACCCTCCACTCTTCACACACAGAAATACACCCTCCCCTCTTCACAAATAGAAAGACACCCCCATCCCTCTTCACACACAAAAGACTTCCCCCATCCCTCTTCACACACAGAAATACACCTCCCCTCTTCACACACAGAAAAATACACCCTCCCTCTCTTCACAAACAGAAAGACATCCCCATCCCTCTTCACACACAAAAGACTTCCCAATCCCATCAACACAGAATACACCCTCCCTCTTCACACACACTACTACCCATTCTTCATCAGTTAATAACCAGTCTTTTTCATTACCACCAGTTTTTTGTCTATCAGTAATCAGTATTTTCAACTAGTATCAGTTCTTCATCTATTTGAAATCAATCTTTTCCATTACTTTCCATTCTATATCATGTCTTATCCATAACAATTTGTTCTTTGTTTGTAATCAGTCTTTTTAATCATTATCAATTCTTTGTTTTGAATTTTTAATCATTATCAATTCTTTGTTTTGAATCAGTCTTTCCCATCATTATTAGTTCCTCATCTATTTGCTTTCAGTGCTATTTTCAATTCCTCACGAACATTTCACATTTATGCGGTCCCCCCCTCCCCCCTCTGTATTATGGCCATGTTGACGCCTTCTGTTCATTCCTCCTTTGATTCTTCTAGAAACCAACTTCCCGCTCTCTTCCCAGTCTTAACTTTCCACCACACCCCCTTTTCTCTTTGTATACCACACGTCTGCTTACTTTGTTGCTATCACCACTCATTTCTTTCTTTCAACTTTCCGTCTCTCATCAACAATACTGAAATGCCTCAGTAATCTTAAACACAAAATGGGAAAAAAAAGACTTTGAGAGAAAGAGTTGGAGAGTTGGGGCAGAGAAAGTGGTAGATCGGAGAGAAGGAAGAGGGCATAAAAGCCTAAGAGGGAACAAATGTTTACCTGTGAAAAAAATTCATAAGCCACCGTTTCAGAGTTCTCAAACTTTATCCTGCCAGCAGCCAGAGCCCCCTGGAGGAAGAGACGTAACGGAATCTCAGCCTGTTCCGCCTTGATCAGAGCACCGATGGTCTGGTGGCAGAACTGGAAGATCTTCCCACACTTCTTCTCCCAGTTTTCATCCTGTAACAAACATCACATGGTCAAAGAGATCTGCTCAGAGAACTGTTCACTGCTAACCACTGCAATCTCACAGTTCTCCTCTGTCACTTAAGGTCCTCTTTCTTAGCACAATGCATCATCTACTAATCTAGATCATCAAAGAGTTCACTTCAACAAAGCAGTCATGAATCCTCTTAACCCTAATATTGCTATGATACTGCACAGAACTGTCAGTGCTGCTGGCTGAGTGAACTCCTGGCACTGTTTTTGCATTCTGCAACAGGCCACATGTTCTCCTTCACTCTCACCGTCATCAAGGCTCTTCAAACTATGCTAGAAAAGCAGACGTAGACACCATTTGCAAAACCAGGTCTGATTAAGTGTCCTAAAATATTTTTACTTTCATCTGTTTACCTCTGAAGCATATGGGAAACACACGTAAATGTATCGCAAGAGTGCCATCATTTAGATGAAACGCACAAGTTATATTCTCAAAACATGCTTTAGCAGATTGCGGCACTGAAACCAGCAATATTTCAGCAACATTTGAACAGGAAATTACTCCAGATCTAGAGTGAGAATGATTTTGATACTGTGATTGTTAGAAAGAAAACAAGAGTGGTAACTGCAAATGGTGGTGCTGAAGTTTTCTCAAGTGAAGCAGCAATACTGGCACAAATTTAACAGATTTAGTCAATTTTTGGGTAATACAACTAAAGACAAAATGTACCAGTGTTTCATGATGACGTTTGTTTCATGATGACTTTTGTCCAGAAATAAATAAGTTTATTGTGAACATGACTGCAGACTGACATCAACAAAGCCAATTTAGTCTAGTTGAAAAACAGTCAGTTCCCTACTCGAAGCTGATGACAAAGCTGTACTGATTTAAATATGGAATGGCAACCAACAATTTCTTTGAAAACTTTGAAAACTGCAGGATTACAGCCTTCAACTGGACATTAACCCTCTTGTATTCGTAACAGGCATAGACGGGAGTGCTGAGACAGCGCGCTAGATTTCGTAACGGGCGCAGACGGGAGCTGACCGCCGCATGTGTAAGGTACTTTTTCATCACGTGCTGATGCTGTGAAAATGCTCAGAGAGCCACTAAAAGTTGTTGGGGATTTCCCACTATAGCCCAGTAATGTGGCAGCACTATTTTTGGATGCTGGCACCACTTCCATTCACTAAGAAAGAGGAGAAACTGCAAGCAAGAAACTGTGCGCGAGACTGACCGATTTTCACAATGGCGTCGTCTGCTAACAGCAGCGAGTTTGATGATATTCCTGAGTATTCAGTGGAGGAGTGGGATCAAATTATGCAAGAAGTAGAAGTATGAAAATGGAGAGTTAGGAGAAGAGAATGATGCTGAAATTGGCACCAATGAAGGAGAGGAAAATGGTGAAAGCGACCCCGAGAACAACGTGCTACTCGCTGCTCTGCAAAACACATGGCAACCAGCTACACATCCTGCCAACGTGGCCGCATTCCAACAGCTGACAGGCCCTGCGCACTCACTGACAAACACTGCCACCGCACTAGATTATTTCCTTTTTCTACCTCTCACATTTTTTTCAACTAGTAGCAGAAGAAACTAACAGATACGCTCAACAAAAACAAGCAGCTATGGGCACACCTGATTCCCTATGGTTTGACACAACACCTGATGAAATGCGGGGCTATGTCGCTGTACTGATTATTCCATATGACTCAACAGTAGGGCAGTTCGCTAGTCTCTGTGTTTGTGTGTACGTGTATATATGCTTACCTGTAGTTTATGGTGACAGTGCTTCGATGACACTTGGCAGTGACACTCTACTCAATATCCTCAGTGCACAGGTATACATTGTGTAAATACATATGGACATGTATAAGGTGCTTAGAACAGTGACAGAAAGACAAAGAGAAACTGTGCTTAGAACAGTGACAGAAAGACAACGAGAAACTGTGCTTGAATCTACTTACAGAAACTGTTCAGTAGTGACAATTGACACTAGTTGTGTGTGACATTCTGTGGATTACCTGTGGGGACTGAACAGGTGGACAGAAGACAGATCATCTCAGTTAGGCCGCAGCTTTCATTTTATAACACTAACGTGCATGTGCATGGGATAACTGCATGTTGGTGTGCTGTATTAGAACTGTCACCATCGCATGTGACACATTGGGTGATATTTTGGTGACAGTGACATGACCTTTCACCTCGAAAGACACAAAATCTTGCTCACAGTACAGAACAAAGCCTTGTGACCATACATGCAGAATTTCGTAGCTCTAGAGGTTTATTCTTGGTTGTGGTGAAGCATGAACCATATATACCCATTTTTAAGGCTAAATTCACACAAAAAAATCTGAAAACTAGGGGGAATCTGGCCTAAGAAAATCTGAATACAAGAGAGTTAAAGACTGAAATTTTATAACTGTCTGCAGTTCCTTTGGGCACTAAACAGTGATAAATTGGCTGAGTCTTGGAATCATGGGCCAAGGTCAGAAACGCAGAATATAGATTGAATCTGTCCATTCATTTTTTTGTATCCAACACTGTTACAAGTTTAGAAAGAAAAAAACCGTATGTAAATTCACAAAATGTTTTACATGAAAATGTTTGATTCAATAGACTGTGTTTTAGTCAATGTGGAGTTAAATTGTTTGAATGAAAAATGCCAACAATATGTGTACTGTATCACTGACAGACCTACTTAGTCAGATCAGGGGCCTGATAAATCCTTAGGCTTCGTAGCATAAAGACACCACACACACACAAAACTGCCACTGATGGAAATGGCTTAAAATCGTTTTAATCTTCAGTATTTCAATATAAAAATTTCACAGTTGACATGGAGGCCTTTTATTTGCATTTCTTCGATTTTGTCCAGCATTCTGGTGCAGAGCGCTTAAACAAAAGTCCGGTTGATATCTGCGCAACACCCTGAACCAAGCAATTATGTTAGAACAAATTTCATATTTGTATACCCGATTCACAGTTTGACTTGGAGAATTTATACACCTTATTTCACATTTTCTTTGGAGCAGTAGCCAGCAATTTTTGATGATGACCCAATTTGTAGACTCCGCTTCCAAAGGCAAGAATTGATTCCCACTTTCTTCTTTGGAAGCAGAGACTGAGCAAATGACAACTTTCAGCATGACTCACCTTTTCAAAACAAAGGTACACAGTCACAGTTCTTTATTGTGGGGAAAAAAGAGTAAACATATCACATACATTTGAAACAAAACCTTTCTATTCATTTTACACACCCCAAGGAGACAGGTGCTGCTAGAAGGATCAGATTACAAGCATTCAAACACAGCAAAGTTAAAAGCAGCTGCTGCTGCATTTCAGACCAGCTGGAATTACAAAAGCACAGACACTGTGTGCACATGCTGCATAAAGAAAATGACGAGATGTGACAGAAGCCCTACCTCCTCTTTGAGCTGGCTGTATCTGAAGGCCAGCCTGTAGGCAGCAAACACAATGGGAGGCAGAGTGTAGCGGATCCGCTGGTCACCCCCATTGCCAAAGTGCTTCCTAGCTGTGTTCAGGATCTGAAACACACAGCACCATTCTGCTACTGCTTCATCTCATTCACAATCTGCTGCTGTTGTCTCAAGGAGGGAGGAAGGATAAAAACTGCATTCATTTTGAAAAAAAAAAAAGAACAAAAAGAAGCTAGGATTCCACATCATAAATGGCACACACACACACGCACGCACGCACGCACACACACACACACACACACACACACACAAAGGGCAAGTGGCTCGGTTTTCTTTCTCTATTTTAATGCTTTCTTCCTCCTCCACCCCCTTCTCAGTTTCTTTCCATCCAAATTCAATGGGAGCACATGCACTGCTTCGATCCTTGCTACACAAACTGGAATGAACACTTCAGAAATCAGGATGTCACCATATTTCTGTGGATAAGAAGGGAAACTTCTGTATTTGTGTAGGCAACAATTATTCAGCAGGGCTTAAAATGGTCTATCCAAAAATCAGAGGAAAATTTCTGAAGTGGCGAAGCCACGAATGCGTGCCTGCGAAGCAGGCACGCCCTGCTAGGGGGGTCTGGGGGCATGCCCCCCCAGAAAATTTTGAAAATCTGGAACAAAATCTGTGCACTCTGGCTCATTCTGAGCCCTATTTTGGGGGGAAAAAATGCACAGAAAAAGTGCAAGATTTAATGCAGAAAAGGTACATCCATACAGATATTCAATCCACTGTCAAAGACAAGACAAAGGTCTTAAACATCTAAATCTAAAATGATATTTATATCAACACATTTCATGTGAAAAGAGCATAAAAAAGACCAACAGGTTATCAAGACAAAACAAAATGGTTATTGGTGGAGACACAGTTATCAAAATTCAAAACTCACGTTTGGAATGTGGAACTAAGCAATCTGAGAGGGGCTGGTTCTGTCGCCTCTTACGACAAGCACAGCCAAGCTGCAGAAATATTCTTTCCCTTCCCCTTGTCTGCAGGGGAAAGCTGCGATCGCGGTGTCTCTTTGTGACAAGATGCTCTTTCAGTGCGACGATCCCGCGGAAAGTGTAGACGATGTCTGTGGTGCACAGTACACATCTTGCACTGCCTGGCACGTCAACCTTTCGAATATGTTGACCGATCCGCTCGAATTCATCGGGATCTGACCTCACTTTCACGGACTTTAAAGTCCACTCCCACCTCCATTTGTTTTTGATCCCGCTTTCGTCAAACTTCTCTCCACGTTCGATGATTCTCACAGTCGCCATCTTGATAGATTAGGCGCCTAAAGCTACCGGTGCGAAATGGCTGTTTGCGACTTTGAACCGAATACGAATCAGAACCATATGCGAATGCGGACGCGTTTGGGGCGTTTTAGATCGGGTTTCTTTCCCCCGAGGAAATCGATTTTTTTTCCCCGAGGAATTTTTTGGCTTCCCGAGGAATTTCTCGGATCCGAGGAGGATTTTAAGCCCTGATTCAGTATGATTCACCTGTCAAACTGCCCTGAACACACCAACAGACAGAAAAAGTCATTGTTGGCTGAAAACAGTGCACAACCAGCGGTTACCAACACTATGATGTAGAGACTGACAGGCTGTCTGACCACTGCAGACATGCAATAGCTAACAACATCACACTGAACAGACAGACATGCTACCTGACCAATGCAGACAACCAACAGCTATCAACCCCATGCTTAACACACAGACAGGTTGGCCGACTTCTGCAGGCAACTTGAAACTGCCAGTTCTATGCTGAACAAACACGTTGCCCGAGTACTGCATGTCAGCAGTGATATCCATCCTTATGATGCCATGGTTGAAAGCTAACAACAGATCCCGATCTGATGTGCAGAATACTGTGTACATGTACATAAAGATTAAACAGAGGAGACTGATATACACTGCCATGGTTCATACACAGTGGGTTTTTTTTTTCTGGACTAGTCTTCTAACAGACTTATCTTACCAAAAACTGTTGGTTGGGATCTTCAGAATACAGCAGGTGAATAAATCTCCCCATCAAGCCTTGTTCTTCAGCAAAGTCTTCAGGGTCTTCAGGTTCTTCAGGCTGGTCATTCTGGTCTTGTACCAGGCAGTTGACAATGTTCAGAACAGAGTCCACCTGGTGACACAACATGAAAAAAGACTTTCAAAATTATTGAAAAAAAAAAAATTATGTACAGTAATTTACTTACATCTGTTTGCTAATTCACTGAACAATTATTGTTATATTATTATGTTATTTGTCAACACTAAAGATGACACTCTGAACATAATAAGTAATGGAGTGACAAAAAGACTAAGAAAAATTCCATAACAGGATGAAATACCAACAACCAGTGGACAGAAAAGAAATAGACAAATTTACCCCTGCAGATTCACAGGACAAAGAAAGACATGGAGGTCTTACCAACCAATAACAGGGAGGAGAAGGGTGACGCACGGAATGTTATGTTTCATTTATGGGTAAAATATCAACCGTTCCATTTAGAAAGCTTAAAAAGAATCCACAACATGTCCAAGCTCTCCACCTCCTACCCAATCTCCAGCCTCATCCTCTCTCTCTCTGTGTCAATCTTTCTCTCTCTCTCTCTCTCTCTCACCACACATGTGCGTGTGCGTGCACCCACACACACACACACACACACACACACACACACACACACACACACACACAAGAGATCTGATCATTCTCTCTCCCACTGACATGTTCTTGCGATGGCACCAGTGTCTCATTCTCCAGAGCATTGGTGATGATGTGGCAACTCATCAGCTTGCGTCCCTTGTAGTCAAAGTAGTCAAAAAGCGGCCCAAAGTGCTGCAGCGACAGCAGAGTCAGCACATTGTTGTACGTGTCCACCGGGATCTTCATCAGACGCATCAACTCTTTTGAAACCATGCTGCCATGCTCCAGGCTGTAGTGAAACCAATCAACAGAACTTGAGTGTTAGGCCGTGCAGGTTTAGGGTTTTGCTTTGCAGGAAAAGGAAGAGGTCTTCATTAGGTAAATGCATTTCCAGACTGGAAGGAATTTAAATGTGTAAGTTAAATATCCAAACCAAGTCTATTCCTTAAGCTATATTTTGCTTTGAAGGAAACGGAAGAGGTCTTCATTAGACAAATATATTTTCAGACTGGAAGGAATTTAAATGTTTGAGTTAAATATCCAAACCAAGTCTATTTCTTAAGCTAACCGACTACAGTAAAAAGCTTTTCAACATAGACCATACATCAATTATATTCGGACAAAATGTTCATTTCCTTAAAAAGAATACATAAAGAAACGTCACATTACAAGGTACATCCCAGACTATGGTCTTCACAGAGTCTGCCCTGAAGTATTACCCTAAACTTTTCTTTCAAAGAATTCTCTACATTCACTGGAGAGTAAAATTATTTTTCACAAAAATGACGTGTGCAACTACAAACCATGGTACAGAGATAATCTGTGAACTTCCAATTTAATTCAAATGTCAAAGAGGACAGGCAAAAACAGATAACCAGTCAAAGGGAGATGCTGAGAGATGGGGAGACATGGTAAGATGGATCATAATGGCTTACAAGCTGAAACATTAATGACCAATCAATGCACTTACTGATCCAGATTCAGACGGTTAAATATTTCTTCTGTGGTCTCAAGCACCTTGTCAACATAATCCACTTGTGTCGGGTAGCACTTGAGAGCCAGGTTGATGAGCGCCACTTGAAGGGAGACAATATCTTCTGGCGGCATATCTGTCGGTTCTGTTGTTGAAAATACAACATAGCAGGTGTTGAAAAAAAAATGTAATGACTAGCCATTCAATTTGCCAAACAAAGCACACAATAAAGTTGTAGCTTGCCACAATTTGACACAGAGCAATATAAAATTCTGAAAAAAATATCAGATCTAAAACACTGAGAAAATAAGAACTGTTTTACACAGTATATGGACTTTATGTTGTTTAGAATTATATTTAATACATTTAACATCTGTCTTGACAGAAAGGTTTTATAAAATGTTGAAAATAACTAAAAAGTAAATAATAAAGACAGAAAAAAAGTAATGATATCTCTTTTATCAACAGCAGAACTTATAAGTCCAGACCTCTTCTTTCCTCATACTTACCTGTCCAAACAATTTGCCCTTTTGATCTATGTGTTTTTGTATGGCTTAAGCTCTCACTGATATGCCTATTATGACTCATTCTTTTGCCACTGGAACTTGGTTTAAACGTTTAAACTGCCTTTGATGTGTTAATTACTAGCAAACATTCTGACCTCAGCTTTTTCATTCAAGATGCCATTTATATGCCAACTGGTCTGTGCATAGTTGTCTAACTGTTGGTTTGAAATGCCATTCCCACTATTGGTTTGAAATGCCATTGTTATGCCTATCATCACAAATATTTAGGCCTTGGCTCTCTGAATTCCTACTGACAAGCCTATTGTAACCACTTTTGTTTTAGCACTTGGTTTAAGCTGCCATTGATGTACCTATTATTACTATGTTTTAATCCTTGGCTCTTTGTTCAAGCCATCACTGACCCGCTCATTTGGTCTGTATTTTTGTCTGACCATTGACCAGTGTGTTCTTTGGTGTAAGCTTCCAATGATATGCCTATTATTACTATATATTTTGGCCTTGGCTCTTTATTTAAGATGTCATAGACACGCATATGGTGACTGTGTATGCGTGTCTCGGCTCTTAGTGTAAGCAGTGATTGACATGTGTGTTTTACCATGTTTTTGGTCTGGGCTCTTACTATGACCTTCCACTGACATGGCTTTTTGCTTCGTGTTCTTTGGTCTTGGCTCTTGATTTAAACTGCCACTGACATGATTTTGACTTTGTTATGGATCAAGATCCTCAGCATTTTTTTTTTTTTGTTGGGGGGGGGGGGGGGGGGGGGATCTTCTCTTTTTCCTGATCCTGCCAGCATCTCATCTTTATTGTGCCTTTTCGTCTTCGTGGGAGAACAAAGACTATTCACTGCACCTCCAGATTGTTCAGAGAGACTATTAAAATGGTTTCGAGCATTTAAACACTTGAGTTGGGCTGGAGAACTGCACACAAACATTCTTATGTGAATTTCAAACAGCCCATGTTTCAGGTGAGGATTCAACCTCCATCCATTTTTATATCCAGGCATTAATTTTGTTTGGACAGTAAGTATGAGAAAAAGGAATTTTACAATTAAAAGTAGTGTTAGGATATACTTACCTGTCCAAATACGAAGATACCCTCCAGCCACAGAGCCAGCAAAAGGTGTGAAAACTGATCTAGCTGAGAAAGAGCTGAATATTGTGAACTCACTAAGGGAAATTGCTCTGGCACCTATTCATAATGGAGATGAAGATACCATCCCGCTCTTCCAATTGTTCTTTTTTGTCCTGATGTTTGGCAATGTTCCACGCTGAGTAGGGACAAGGCATTTGTTTGGACAGGTAAGTATATTTGTAAAACTACTTTCAGTGGTAACATTCCTTTTTCTTTTTGGAATTATCTGACATCCATCAAAATTTTCAAAAAAAACACACAACAAGCTATTTGAACTCATCTACCTGTCTTCTCCATTTTCTTAAACACTAGACTTGGCATGTACAAATGTTCCAAACAAAATCTGAAGGGTTTTTTTTTGTTGTTGTCTGAAATCCCACCTGAATGACTTGAGAAATCTGCTGGGAGAAGATGTCAAAGAGCTGGATGTCAGAGGGAATTCCTGACCCCTCTTCGTTCTGGGCAAATGATGCCAATCTGGACACATTCATGCAAGTACTGAGAACTTTTGCCTGCAAAGGACTCTGAAGCTAAGGGCACAATTGCTGTTTCTTAAATAAATGAATGCTCTCTAGTCCATTAAGGGCACAACTGATGTTTCTCAAATAAATGCTATCTAGTCCACAGATAAAGCATTTCCCAAAATACAAGGCATATGACTTTTGCTGCATATGCGTATCTCTCGATGAGGCTTGGGATCACTATAAGCACACACTGACAGAGCCAGAATTACTAAGGCTGTTAAATAAGACAAACAGCGTCACAGTCATTTGACTTTAAATGAGTTACAGAATCAACCTGGAAGAGTCCTCTCACACAAATAACACAATGAGCATCACAGTTAAGCTTAGTCATCTGATGTCAGAGGAACCAGAGGAAGTTTCATCAGCCTCAAGTTGTTTCTCATGTGCATTTGCCTGAAAACATACATGTGTGCTTCAGTACAACCTAAGGTTACACTGATTCATTCTATACTGTCAATTTTTGTCCTTTCTTTTCTGTGGAGACTATGCTGTTACACCGGGAGAGGAAAAAAGCCCTGTAAATGTGAAGTTTTAAACCTTGCACAATTTTTTGGAAATCATAAATGTATAATATACATAAATTCAAAACACCCAAATACTCTTTGTAACAAGGTTGTTAGAAGGGGAAATACTATGGCAAACTTTCAAACCAATATGAAAACGGGTAATCTCAGAAATAGCTTCATCATTCACATGGACGAGTGAAAAACTCAACATATAATCATCCTTCACACTGTGAACTGACTTGGAGCTAGGTGGTTTACTTTTCAGTGACACGTTTCTCCACTTAGTCACAAACTTTCTCCAGTCAGACCCGTTTATGCATACATCAGTAAGAACCCCAAATGCAAGGAGCATGAGAATATGATTTCTTTTCCTTTGAAAACTACATGCTACAGACTTTGACAAGCTCAAAAACATTGGACAGGTTAAGAAAATAAATTCAATATATCCATTCAGCACTTTCAGATTCCCACCTGTCAATGAGGGCGATGATGATGTTTTTGACGTTGACACTGGGATGCAATTCAGCACAAGCACGAAGGAACGCACTGAGGGTTTGGAGATGGAATTCATCGGGAAACACCTGACAAACAAAGATACAGCAATGAAGGGTTACAGATGGAATTCACAAGAAACATATGACATTCAAAGACAATATACTTGCCAACAACATGCCTCCAAAGGGTTTCCATCCAATATAATGGCTTTTGACCTCAGAACAACTGATCTGTCTGTATCCACCCATCCACAATTTTCCTTTATAGAACTAATCCACTCTATATGTTGTTTCTGTATTTGTTATCTGGGGCAGAATTCAGCATTAAGATGCTGCATTTTTAGCGTTCTGCTTTAGGCTCCAGCTCATAAGACTGCCATTTGCTGCATGTTCCAATAGACACAAGAAGTTTTCACATTATTCTGTTTCTGGCAAAATTAATATAACATGATTGTGTACAATTTAGGAGCTCAAGCATTACTAGCTCAACAACCGATGCTCAGATACCAGTGTAGATGATATGTGCACATCTAGCGTGTCAAACACCACTGGCATCGTGTGGCCACGACGCAGTAGGTCAGTAATGAGTGTAGGTGAGTGACCAGTGTTCAGTCATGATATCCATAACATACAGACACATTACACCACACCCCCACAAGATTTTTATTTATAATTTGGTGCAATTTGACTTGCAGTTTTTTTGTGATCTCTTTTTTTTATGTATGAAACCCCTGTTTAATGACTTGATCTGATGCTTTACAAAAACATTTGGTAATTGGTTAATACCATCTTCGCAATAAAAAGTTTAATCTATCATGAGTAAAATTTGGAAAGATATTTTTTCAAACCCCCATTGAAAATGTACTGGGGACTTTTTACAGTCAAAATAAAATGAAATAATACAGTCTCAGTCTTCCCAATTGAGCCCATGGCAAACTTGAACTGGTAGAAGCCAGCTGGGGCAGAAAATCCCACAAATAAATGGTTCTGATGGGAATTGAACCCACAACCTCCCAGCCTGGGGTAAGCAACGCTAACCACTTTGCCATTGCAATTGGTGTCACTGTATATTTATTGTTGTTTTTCAGTATTAGACTGTACAAGTTGAACAATCCTGAAATTCTTCAAGACACATTCTGAATCCAATGTAAATGGCTGATACAGAAAAAAGATGTTTTTTTAATTGAAATGCCATATCTCGATTGTCTCTTTCAAAATATATAATAGTAATGGTAAGCAGACTATGCTTTCAATGAGTGGCTTCTGGTGGACTGGTAACAGCTGAGCAATGTTAGATAGGTGAATCAAGGCAGACTGCGACTGAAAGATGCATAGCCCAATCTTCTGAAATTTAGTTAGCACTCAAAACCTTTTACACATGTTCTATGCATGATTTTCATGTTCAGAATGTGCCTTCGTTTGAGTGTGATATGAAACCTTGCCATATGCACATAGAAACAAATTTGCCAGTGTGCACATATCCTACCTGTATGACACACTCCATCAGGTATTCTTGAGCAATGGGATCTTTGCAGTTCACCACCTGTTCCAGTACTCCTGGCAACACACACTGAGTTCACACACACACACACACACACACACACACACACACACACACACACACTCACAGATGTGCATGCACAGCCACACACAAATTTACATATATATGTACACAGTTATAGAAGGTACTTGCACCCAAGTTCAGTATCATACACAACAGAAGACAACATACATCATAACCTAGGTTTCTGAACATATATCATAACTTCCTTAAAAAAAAACCACAAGTCCACATTCATGAATCAATATATGAATACAGAAGGATGTGTTTTTTTTTTAATGATCAACAAAAATGACTGAGCTGTGCTGTTTGCTTAGTCCATAATATAAACTGGCAACAGCCAGACCCAAAAATACAGACGCCCACAGTGTTGATCTATAAAGGGAAAGTGACCAAGTGGATAAGACACCCGCCTAGAAACAACAGAACCACAGGATCAGGCACTTCTTTTTCTCCTGTTTACCACTGTACCCTAACTGAAAGTCTGAGTGCTAATCTTTCAGATCAACTGCTAAACCTAGATCCTCCGTGTGCACATAAATGAACCCATGGACAATAGACAGTTGTGCTTTGCAAATTTTTTAGGAAAATCCACTCTAAGTAAATAAAAACATACATAAACAGAAAGAAAACAACTAAAACAGGAGTAGTGCTGTAGCATGGCCACATGCTTTCCTTTATGACACAAGCCTGAATTTCCCTCTGAGATATGCATTGCAACAATACAAAATAATCATACAATTCAAACAGAAATAAACTGATGATTCCATCAGGCATACTCAGAACAGTTCTTCTTGAAGGAGAACAAGTCACGTGCCTAGCGTTCGAAGATCGAACCAATGTGAGTCTCATGTGCACAACACAACACGTTTCACACCCTGTAAGTATAACTCTTTACATCAGTAACCTGAACGTGCATTGGTCAATCAGTGGGACTGACATGAGCACACCAACATATCTCTCATTTTCAATGACCTGAATATACATGGCCCCAACCAGTGAAACACACCAACCTATCTCCCTCTCACAGGCCTTTTCATACTAAAACAGCTACTGGTATATTTTATCTAAAAAACTGCGCAAATTTTCTTTATTTTTTTCCCTTAGTATACAAACTCTCAGGGAGAGTGGAGGGACAGATTGAACAATTACAGTGATGTCAAATTTGCCAGAATGAGCAATGCTGAAGTCCATCTTGCAGTAACTACCGTGAGCATAGCTTTTTTCTTTTTTCTCTCCAATGACCCTTTTAATACCTGGTTCATTGACATACTTTGGAGAAATCCTGCTCTCTCACTGTTTCTTTTTGTGTGCGTGTGTGTGTGTATGTGTGTGTGTGTGTGTGTGTGTGTGTGTGTGTGTGTGTGTGTGTGTGTGTGTGTTTGTTTGTTTGTTTGTTTAGTTTTACGTCTTTTCACATGACGTGTTTTTAGACGATTATGATATTTGTAAATGATATACATCAAGATGACATTGATATTATTATACAAATGAAAACATAATTAAAAATAAAGCTTAAATCACTGGACATGAACAACATAAACAATGTTTGCTTAAAAAATACTGAAATATCATACTAATGTACCGATAGGACTGCGATGTAAATATTTTGATACATTAGCCAAAAATGAATGATTTGAAGTTAGAGTCTTAAAATCATCAACTGTAGGATTATCTGGTAACTGAAAATTGGGTAAGTACTGCTGCATAGTGGGACAATTAAATAGTACATGAAATGTCAAAAGTTTTTCTCCACATATGCATTTTGCAGTATCAACATATTTACATTTTAATGAATTATATTTAAGTCTAAGACACAAACTGGAAATTTCCCTCGGAAAAACATTCAACAAAGACATGCTGTAAGAGGTGTGTCGATTTACATTATAACCCACACGGGCTTTGGAGTCTTTTTCTAAAAGATTATAGCATTCCTTTACAGACAAAGGAATATGAACGTTTTCACAACGAATTCTTTGTCCTGCACCTCCTCTAGCTACTCTGTCTGCCCATTCATTTCCATAAATACCACAATGTGATGGAACCCAAGTAAATGTTACACTGGAACCCTTTTGAATTAGAAAATGTATGAGATGATTAATTTCAATTACTAGGTCACATCTGTCTCTAGACTTCATGGATTTCAGCGTAAATAAGACAGACTTAGAGTCAACACAAAAAAGTATTGGAAATATAACCATAGGAAGATTAACAATGTATCGCAGAGCCATGAGAATGGCTACCAGTTCTGCGGTGAAAACAGAATGACCTGCACCAATATGAAACGATTTTTCTTTCTTTAGTCCAGGTATTACAAACCCAGCACCCGCCACATTAGTGTCAATAAGAGAACCATCGGTATATACCTTCAAATGGTTAGAATAATTTGAATGAACACGAGATCGAAAAGAAAAAGCAAGTAGGTGAGGGTTATCACTCTTTTTTAGATCGTCATTGGAAAGGTCAAAATCTGCTCTGTTCAGTTCCCATGGAGGAATTGGAGACGTAATCGAACGCTTACCTATATCTTTAGTTTTCAGATCTAATCTACTGTGAATATCTGAAGTATAAGTGGCTATTGTTGTCAAAGATTTTATGGCCCTTGCTCTTTTTGGAAATTGAAGATCTGATCTAAGTACATTTCATTCACGTTGACATTTTCAACAGCACTGCTTCTTATAATGTACTTAGCTGAAGACAGTTCTCGATAATTGTTCAAAGGTAGAACACCAACCTCCCCATACGTAGCAATAGTCGGAGTGTGGACAGGAACTCCCAAAGTGTGTGTGTGTGTGTGAGTGTGTGTGTGTGTTTTTTTTTTTGGTCAGGGCCTGTAACCCCACAATCATTCATACTTTCTGACAAGTTGTCGAAGAGGCAAACTGGAAAAGACTGGATTTCACATGCCAGTGCAAGAGCCATTGCTCAAAGCATTTTGATATGTCAAAGTATTTGATATGACACTTTAAGACGACAATGTAGTTACACTCCACAGGTGCGATAATCACTATTGAGCTTCATGCATAGTTGTTGTTTTTTTCCCCCCAGGTGTTTTCTTACATTCAGCATACTTGGCTTATATTTGCAAAACGGGGGTGAAAGGGCTAAAGCATTAAAACTGACACAAGACAACAATGTGGTTACACCAGGGCTGCCTACCCCCTTCCGCCTCTTTCAGGGACATACTTTTTCAAAACCAGGGACACTGACTGATTTCCAGGGACACATGCAGCGGTAGCACATACCACAACCACATCAACATTAAAGTGAAAGCTTACCTTTATTTACACTATGTACAACTTCTACAATGCTACTTTGCTTCTAGCGCACTGAAACTTCTTTGCGATGTCCGAGTCAGGAAACATCAATTTAACGCCTCTGTTTAGCTTGTCCAGCGCAGCCATCGGCAAATTCAGTTCAAAAGTTTCCTGACTGGTTGACGTCTGAGCGCGCTGAAAGAATCCGCTAATGTTACAAGATTTCTCGCTCTCACGGATTTTTGTGTTCTTCTTGTGCTTTTCAGTGGCGACATGACGGGTTATTTCATCCCTACCTCCAGATCCAATGGAGAACTCACACGCACAAATTTCACAAGACGCATAAGTCTCGATCTTGCCACGCTTGATGAACGGCCAGGTTTCCGTATATTTTGACAGGAATGTCTGCCGACGTTTCTTCTTCTTGAGAGAAGCCCCATAGTTGAGATCGCCGTCGGCATTTTTACGCTTTCCGTTTCGCGTCCATTTTTCTCACTTTCAAAACTCGGGAAGACGGTGTATGCGCATGCGCACTGGTCAGTTCGGCAATGTTCGGGTCTTTCCGACGGATTTGGTCAGGATGGCCACGACCGAAGTCGGTCAGTCGGTGATCAGCTGACGAACTCGACTTCGTTTTTTTGTTGTTGTTTTTTTATCCCGAATTTTTTTTCACGGGACATAGAATAAAAAAGTGGATTCCAGGGACAGGCTGCATGATTTCATTATTTCGGGGGACAAATACGGATACTCCGGGATGGTAGGCAGCCCTGTTACACTCAACAGGTGCAAGCACCACTAAAAAAACTTCATGTCCAGATGTTGGTTTTTTTTTCCAATTTTCTTAAATTTCACAATTATATTATATATATATATATTATATATTGGGTATTATATAGCGCCTATCCTCGGTTACAGACCAAGCTCTAAGCGCTTTACAATAAACACACTACCTCACTCACTCAATACACTGAATACACTGAAATCATACAGGTAAACAAGCCTGTCACTTTGTACCTCTCCACATTAATGACCTGAACGTACACATCCCTAACCTATGGGATTGATATACGCATATAAACATCTCTCTTACCTTCTTGTAACTCTCAACATCGATACACTCCAGCTGAGACAGACGCACCAGATTAGTGCCCACCAAGATGCGTAACTCTCGCCTCTCTGTTCACGACGTTCTCGGTCGCGAGAGTGACCCTGGTGCTGCATACGGACCCAAAGCTTGTTCATCTCCGCAAAGTTCAGCTGGATGAAGTCCACTGAGTCCATAACCGTGCCAGAGTCACTACCCCTAAATGACACATGAACAACAGCGAACTGGAGTCTGGTTTTCAACCAAGAAGGATGGAACAGATCATTGCCATGAACCAATGACTACGCTGAATCCAAGTTCTTTTATGCTTTTTTACAGAAAGCTTATTTTTAAGAAACTAGTAGTTAAGTGATAGAAGTGCTGGAGGTAGATGAAGATAAAGCTCAGCCAACAACACCAGACTGGTATATATCAGGACTCGCTGGCACCGCTTCCAAACCCAAGTTTGACCTGTACATCTTTTAAACTCAATTGTTCCATCTTATCCACTTCCGAAATCTAAATGACATTTCACATTCCATACTCAGCAACACACCTGACCACACTACATGATCCTACATCATTTTAAGGCTTCGATCTCACACTCAACAAAAAACAAATGCTGGGACACATTTCTGGCTTCAGATTAAATGTTTTTTTCTGGTCTGAGTCGGCCCAAGTAGTCCTTGTTGCCACCACTTAGGTAACACCATCCTAAGCTAACAGTCTCATTTTCATTTGTCAGTGTTCTCTACACTCCTGATCAACAATGTCATTCTAATTTCTATCGGTGTCTTCAACACCATCCAGGACCAACTATGCCTGTCTAATTCTTATCTGCGTTCTTTACATCCTCCAGGACTAATGACATCAGTCTAATTCCTGTGTTCACTACACATTTAGGGCCAACAATATACTTAGCTCTCTATCTGTGTACTCTATGCTATCAAGGATCTACAGTCTATGCCAGTCTGATTTCTATCCATGTTCTATACATCATCCTGGATCAATATTTAATTCTTAATTCTATTCGTGGACCAACATTACTACTTCTATTTGTGTTCACTGGACTATCCAGGACAAACAATGCCAATCTAATTTACGTCTGTGTTCTCCCACACTCCAGACCAATAATACCTGACTGTTTTCTCTACACCACACTCCTACAATCCATCCATGTTCTCCACACCATAAAGGGCCGACAATGTCATTCTTATTACTATCTGTGATAATACATGTTCAACAATGCTATTCCAGGGGTGGGACTCTCCATAAAGGAAAAAAGAGGAAACAGTCTATGGGGGGTCCGGGCATGCCCCCCCCGGAAATTTGGGTTGCTACATTCAATTCTACGCAACCTGGTGCATTTTGAGACTGAAATTAACAAATTTTAAAGGAAAAAAAAACAACACTTTTTTTTTTCCACACTCAGGAGCTGCACATCTTGCATTAATTTTGTGTGCCATTAGGTTGAAAGGGAACTCCTCTCATCTACACTTGGTCCAAGTTGTGAAAGACAGTAAGTATAGTTGAAACATTTTCTCCACGTGAAACGGCGTCTCTTCGACGTGTTGCCATTTTAAAGATTGCAAAGCCGGAAGGAGAAAGTTACCAAGTTAACTGTGAATCCAAGCCGTTTAAGAATTTCGAATAGTTTGTGGATAAATGACACCCAATGTTTTTGAAGACATGAATCACAGATCGCTCCCGCGGAACTGATACGCTGTTACACGGAATGAACAAGGATCTACCGCGGAAATCCACGGATCCGAGGAAAAATCCCGCTCCTGTATTCTAATTTCTGTCTGTGTACTTTGTGCCATCCAGGGCTAACATTACTACCTTAATTTTAGGACCAGCAATGTTAATTTAATCACTGTGTTCTCTATGCCAGCCCTGACCAACAATGCCAGTCTTATTTCTATCCACATTCGATATATCATCAGAATCAACAATGTCATTTCAATTTTTATCCATGTCCTCTATACCATGTATGACAAACAACGCCACTCTGATCTCTTCTCTACATCATTAAATTTCCTGCATCACACACGATCAACAATGCCAGTCAAACTTCCATCCATTTGTCTGTATTCAAGACCAAAAATACACATCTAATTACAATATGTATTCTTTACAACATCTAGAACAGAGAATGTCAGTCTTATTTCTATCTGTGTTCTCTACACACTGAACAACACCATTCTAATTTCTGTCTCTGTTCTTGACATCATCCATGACCAATGATACCTTTTTAATTTCTATCTGTATACTGTCCAGGACAAACAATGCCAGTCTAATTTCTATCTGTGTTACCTACATCATCCATGACCAACAGTGTCAGTCTGGCTATGTTCTCTACACTTGAGACCACGAACGCCAGTCTAATTTCTAAACTTGTTCTCTGCATCACACAAGATCAACAATGCCAGTCTAATTTCTATCTGTATCCTTTACACCATCTAGGACCAGCAAAACTACTCCAAAATTTTCTGTTTCTAATCTCTTTGTGTATCTGAATGCATGCGACTAAGATGTTGTCCATGCATGGACTGTAGGGCCTAACAGGTTGTATGTGACAAAAAATGTGACTCAAAGGCTTAACAAAAAGATATGCCAACACCATAATCAAGATAAAAGCTCACATACAGACATGTACACAAGTATTATTGCAAATGCCTAACATGAATTAAACAGACAAAAACAAACAAACAAAAAACACCCCAAAATTAACAGTAATACAGCAGATTACTGATTAGTCAATGAGACTTATTCCTTTCAATCAAAACACTGGACTGCTCTGAGAGACACCTACGCGCTATCCTCTTGAACGTGGGGCAAGACATTTTTGGTGCACTGCAGAAGGTAGTACGCAGGGAAGAGGCCCGCAAAGGATGCTGCACCCCTCTGCACATCTCCACCAAGTCTTTCAGGATGTCCTTCCCTGGACAACTCATTGGACTTGATATACACTGTGCCCACCGTGATCAGAAGGTCCTGAAACCCAGACAGAAAAACCTTACATTGAAGGATGGAAAAACAGTCTGGCTCTTGGTTTGAACCTAAATCTTCACAGACATCTGATACCAAATGGACCTACATTGTGCATAACGATGTCTGTTACAAAAGGCAATTTTGGAAACAGCAATCAGTCATGCAACAATACCCAAACCCTGTTTTCCTTTACCAAACAGGACATCTGACATTGCTTGATCCACTCAATGATTGTATAGGCCTTCCTTATTTTTTGAGCAGTGTATATTCAACATCTGGGCCCAAAAACAACATCCCTCGCATGACACAAAAGAAGTGAAGGTTTACTTACAAACGTGGCACGATGTTACCAGCTACTGGACAAGCCATACAAGTAGCCACTTTACGCCCCTTCTGAAACTTCCAATAAGTACATCTCCAGATGCCGAAGCTCATCTGAAATTCCCATGTTGAGAAATGTTCAGGACTATGGACGAAATTCAATCTGTCATTTTCTATTACATCTCTACATTACTATGCAACAATAACCATCATCAACTCCATTGAAATTTAGTCCTGGCTTTTCTCAGCTTTTAATTTTAATTAGTTTGCAGATTTAACAGATGTATTAAAAAAAAAAAAACCTGAATGAAGCTATGAACAAGATGGGGACTGTTTATTTCATGCATTGATCACTATGGTAATAATCAACAAGAACAAAATTGAATTATTATGCTAGAGATACTCATAAAATGCATTTCTTCTATGTTACAAAGCTTTGTAAAAAAAAAAAACCCAAAAAACAAAGAAGGAAAGTGCACTAGATTAGCATCCAGGAGAGCAAACACCTCCCCAATGTCAAACAGATCAAACAAACAAATTTCTAAATGTCAAACAAACAAATTTCTAAATGTCAAACAGATCAAACAAACAAATTTCTATATGTCAAACAGATCAAACAAACAAATTTCTAAATGTCAAACAGATCAAACAAATTTCTAAATGTCAAACAGATCCTGGATCAGCCCTTTGAATTCATTCACGTCTACATCACAGACCTGCACCAAAATTTAACAGATTATCTGCAGCTCATATTCTATCTTTCCATCAGGTCTCACTCAAATCAATTCTGCCGGTTTTGTTTTAATCTTGCTAATGGATCCTAGATTTGCCCTTTGATCCAAATCAGTAAAAAAAAAAATTATGAGGTTTCATCCCTGGGCCATGTTCCACCTTTCCACAATGTTCTGTGCTGAACAGAATTTTGATCCATCCTTAGATCCATTTCCACACCATATATCAGCAGCAAAATTGAATAGGTTCACTTTTGGGCTATACATATTCCATCTTCCCACCAACTTTTGTTTAGATATGTTCAATGCGTCTTTGCTAACAGACACATAAATAAACTAACTTGAATGAAAACATAACCTCCTTGAAGGAAGTCAGACAGACTAAAAAAAAATATGACCCAATTTAAACTGTACAATAACAAGTGTGGGACGGCACAGAATGTGTGATTAAGGTCAGTCCCAGTTTCATAAAAACACATAACTTAAAGAAGGTAGCGGCAGCTAAATTTTTGAATCGAGAAAAAACTTACTTTTTCAGATATTCTTACACAACTTCAAAAAACTAACATTTCACACAAAAAAGTAAGTGAATATCTTCATTAGGTCTGGAGTTATGGCCGTTTTAAGATACAGAGTGGCGAAAATGATCCCCAAAGTGAAATATGGCCCATTTTTATCCACTCTGAAATCATATTTTGCCTTCACTGACAAATCCTGCTTTAATTGGACAGCATATTCAATACCTAGAAAATCCATGTTCCAAATTTCAAGCTAAATTTCCTTAATACAAAAAAGTATGCAAGTATCGAAGTTTGAAAAAATATCATGATTTGAAAATGGTCAAAACTGGACAGAGAGCCATACTGAGAGCACACAATTTCAGAACACCACCATTGAAGAGTGTCAGTATCTGAAATTTGACTCTCCTATGTATTTCTGCACTATTTTTTTTCCACTGACCTGAATTTATTTTCATGGTAAAAAACAGCCTTCAAACTTCAGATTTTGAATCCCGGTAAAATCGTAATGAGGATTTCCATTTTCACCTCCTTCAGTGCAGGTCTCTTTGTGCTGAAGGTTAATGCTGGACTATGATATGCATTTTCAGAAGAAAACAGGATGCCTTTACTACATAGGAGCTGAAAGTTTAGTATCCTGACAGACACACACGGAGCAAGTGCAAGTAAGGATACAGCATTCATAGTAACTCTTCGGGGACAGCAGGGAGGTCCTCAGTTCTCCCAGCATGGTGGAGGCATGCTTCAGCCCATCCATCAGACGCCCTTTGTCCTGACCACAGAATATGACCACATATACATCAAATACTTTAAGTACTACTGCATTTGTTAACAACACTTAGATGATTTGGCACTCACTAAGGCATAGCAATTTATGAATATTAGGGATAAAACATTATAGAAAAAAATATCCAGACAATAACACAGATTGAAAACAAGCTTCGAGTAAAGGGTAAACTGTTACCTACCAGACATCTTTTCATTTGAAATGCCTGATTCTTCACCACGTTTAGTGCCTCCTCCAACAACTTCTCTTGCTCCTCTTGAGGAGAAAGCTGCGGGGTCGATGGCTGGACAGAACAAAGGAAAGATAGCAAGAATGCGATGTTCAAATGGACTAACGTTTCTACATTACTATTACATCCTATACCATGATAATACATGTCTGTTATAGTATCATCTTCCTTTGGCACCACAATAACCAACCATACTAGAGCTACCAACAGCCAAATATATTCAAATTACTTAAATCAGACAACAACGGGCAAATCTTTGGCTATACTAAGTTAAATCCGACGAACTGTGCGCAGTCAATGTAAAGTACAACAAACTAAAAAAAAATTCTTAAAAGAAAGATGCTACTTGCATTAGGAATATTTAACTAGAGGTCTGTACATTATAAATGTAGGTGTGTGTGCGCGCACGCGTGTCTGTATTGTGTGTGTGTGTGTGTGTGTGTGTGTGGAGAGAGAGAGAGAGAGAGAGAGAGAGAGAGGAGAGAGAGGAGAGAGAGAGAGAGAGAGAGAGAGATTATATGCAAGGATGTACGCGAGTGTGTGTGTGTGTGTGTGTGTGTGTGTGTGTGTGTGTGTGTGTGTGTGTGTGTGTGTGTGTGTGCGTGCGTGCGTGTTACTCTGCATGCATGTGTTCATGTGTCTGTCTGAAAGACTATGTCTGTGTCTGAGTGTTAGTCTACATGTGTGCTCTGTGTGTGTGTGTGTGTGTGTAAGATAAGATAATGTTGCTTATAGCCCAGCCGACCGCAAAGGGCCACATCAGGGCTGTGTGTGTGTGTGTGTGTGTGTGTGTGTGTATGTGTGAGTGCGTATGTGTGTCATGCATTTATTGATTTATGAATATGCACTTGCATTGCTATGTGTGTGCGTTTGCAAGTCATAAGAGTATGCGCACCACATGCGAGTGCACGATGCACTAATAAAGTACAGGTCATGGGAAGTAAGTCAATACATGAGAAGCATTTTGCACTGGTTACAAGACATCCATAGATTTCAATGACACCGTGTGTCTGTGTTTTTGTCAGACATTAAAGATGGTATTCTAATTGTGTGGATCCATCAAAATTCATTAAAACTTTAATAACGCTGCGGCTTGTGAGCAATGCATTAGATCCCATGGTCTACATTCCTACTATACCGGGGGGACTGAATAACTCAGTGATAGAGCGCTAGTCTCGTAATCTTGGTGATCCTGAGGGTTGCGGGTTCAAATCTCCACCGGGTACTTGAGGATTTTTCCCTCGAGTTAACATTGGTTCTGACTCCATTTCCCATACAGTCCTTCGAATGAGACTATACACCAAGGTTCCGTGTGTGAAAGCACGCATAACATCTTGCACACACGTAAAATCACATCACCAACTTTTGGAAGAGAAGGCCGGTTTGGGACTGATATGGATGACATGTTATGCATAGCATGCACCCTGTGTGAGAAATGGAAAGAATGAAGGAAGTAAGGAAAATGAGTGAACTATATTGACTGGATGATATGGGAAATGACTGAATGAAGCACCAGCTGGCAGCTCTTCATTGGGCACTACCCTGGTAGGCAGCCCGCTGTGTAAATGAGTGTGGACTGTAAAGCACTTAGACCTTGGTCTCTACTAGCTGATGATAAGATAAGATAATGTTGCTTATAGCCCAGCCGACCACAAAGGGCCACATCAGGGCTGTACTAGCTGACGATAGGCGCTATATAAGTATTCATAACAATAAAAACTATAAATGTTAAACATGATGATGGTACTTTATGGTATGCCTCAATTTTTGTCAGTCAGAAGAGGTGGTCAATTGTCGTTTAGTGCTTGATTTAACGTTACCTATGCAAAGCTTCTATGAACTGAAACAGTAGAGTTCATAATTTTCTGCTCTCAGTTCAATCCCCTACCCTTAAAAAAAATGTTAACACCTTTGCCATTGGTGTGTGTGCAATATAATTATAAAGGAACTACTGTAGCTGTCTCACAACTCCATTAAGCACTAGGATCACACAGTTAAATATAATTTATAATGGAAGTTTACTGCGTGTCTTACAAACTGTGTGTTTCTTGTGCTTGTCATAGTTGCAAAACAATTATACGCTTTTTTTTCCCTCAAGATCCCTGTTACATAGTAAAAAAAGCCCCTGATTGTTGGAACTTGAATGTTTCCTTGGAGGCCAAATTAGCACAATGATCAAGAACTGTATGAAGAAAACAAGACGGAAGCAAATCATGTTTGAAGGTGTGGTTGTCAAAAGTTAAGACTATCCGTCAAAGGTAAACATGTACTTTAGAGTGCGAAATTCATGGGGCTGTTTGTACGCACTTTTTCGGTGTTTTCGGTTCGGAACGATGCAAAGAGACGTAAGACACCCTCACCTGCCCACTTTGACCTGTCCAGCCCCACTTGTGGGTGCAAATAATTTATTTCACTTCACAAGTAGGCATATGCATGCACATCCAATGCGCCATTTTGGTTGTTGACGTTGTGCCCATGTGATCAGCAACCAAAATGGCGCATTGGATGTGCATGCATATCCCTACTTGTGAAGTGAAATAAATTATTTGCACCCACAAGTGGGGCAGGACAGGTCAAAGTGGGCAGGTGAGGGTGTCTTACGTGTCTTTGCATCGTTCCGAACCGAAAACACCCGAAAAAGTGCGTACAAACAGCCCCATGAATTTCGCACTCTAAAGTACATGTTTACCCCGTCAAAAATAAATTACTTCGAAAGTAAGTAAAGTAGGTTGCCCGTACGTTTTATTTAAGGTTTGCCAAAACTGAAAACATGACTGATGGCGAGTGGTCGGTCAGTGACAGTGCCACCATTCATCAAGAGCACACGATTGAGTCACGTCATGATTTACACCTGATAATCCACTCTGCATGTACCAAAAACCACACTGATTCTTGAATATAATTATACTTCGAATAAGACGAAAGGCTAGCTTTGATTTGTATTGTTATCACTTTTCATTCGTAAGGAAACAGAAATACACCCACCATCTTGATCAGAAGTCATGTGACCAAGAAACCGATGTGCATGCAAATATAACAAGATTCCCTCAATACTATTTTGAATAGCTTTTTTAGCTATTATTTCTAATCAAATTGTTAGGAGTTTAAAAAAAAAGAAAAATATGCAGAAAATACAAAATTTGATTGTTTACCCATCAGTCTTGAAGCCGCGGGAACTGTGACGTGCGCTTTCAACTCGAAGCAAAATACTGTGCACAACATACGAAACGAAGGGAAAAGTTGAAGATGGGAGATCTTGCGCTCTATCAGACTCTAGGGAGAAAGATTGGTGTTATGGATCGGAACATATTAAGGTAAAATTTATGCGCTAATAGTTTTCTTCATTTCCCTATCCATACACGTCTTTACATCTTTCTGTCATAATATTTATAGACTTTCAAGTCAATCGAGTCCCAAGTCCAAGTAGCGATTGTAGTAGGCCTAATGTCGGATTGAAGTTGGTGTAATTTCCATAATTCGGCAGTGTCGCCCGCCGATTCACCGAGTCCCTCGGCTGCAGAAACGTTCAGTATTACTGAGAAGTATGGCAATATCCACATCCATCCCCCATATTCTGTGTGAAGTACGGGCAAGCAACTTTCTCAACAGTAGCGTACCTACTACTTCTTCTCTTCTTGAGGCTAATGCCCACAATCATCAAGTTGATTATTTTGGCATATTAACAACAACTGGGTCTGCGCAGCGGGAGGGAGAATCGGGGGGGGGGGGGGGGGGGGGGGGGGGGGGGGCAGGGGAGAGGGGGGGTCTAATGGGGGAGGGGAGAGCGGAGGGTGAAGAGGGGATCAGTGAACTCTTGACACGAAAGTGTCAAAAGTGGTGGCTCCAGCCACCTCGTCCGGCAGATTGTTCCAGTCCCTGATGGTGTTGGGGAGGAAGGCGGCCTGACGATAGTCGGTGCGGCACTGCAGCTGGCGGAGCTTGTGTTGATTTCCCCTTCGCTGTCTGACAGGGGCAGGTTGGATCTTGGCTTTGTCAAAGTCGACTTGGTCATTAAGTATTTTATACAGCATGGCCAGTCTGCTGGATCTTCGACGCTGCTGGAGTGAAGGCCACTGGAGTCGGTCAAGCATGGCGGTGACACTTGATCTGTTGTGGTATCTATTGACCACAAAGCGGGCTGCTCGTCGCTGAACCGCTTCCAGCTGTTTTACATGAGTGTCAGAGGAGGGGTCCCAAACTGTGCAGGCGTACTCTAAAATGGGGCGGACTTTAGCTTTTGTATGCTGTCTCTTTCAGGTGGATGGCACTGATCTTCAAGTTGCGCCGCAAGAAGCCTAAGGTCTTATTGGCTTTGGCACAGATGATGTCAATGTGCTTGTCCCATGACAGATTGTTCTGAATGGTCACCCCGAGGTATTGGCCGACGTCACTGTCTGGAGTGTCTGCCCATGCAGTTGGTACTTGCTGGTGAAGGGCTGTCTCTTATGAGTCACTGGGAGGGTGGTACACTTGTCTGGATGGAATGACATCTCCCAGCTTCTCTCCCAAAGCTCTAGCCGATGCAGATCTTGCAGTCGGTTGGTGTCGTGGTCTGATGTCCTGACCCTGTACACAGCGTGTCGTCGGCAAAGAGTCTGGTTCGCGCAGTGAGTTGCTCTGGGAGGTTGTTGATGTAAACTAAAAACAACGACGGTCCAAGGACCGAGCCCTGTGGAACTCCTGAACATACGCTGCAGAACTCTGATGTGCTGCCCTCGACTACCACTGCTTGACGTCGGCCGGAGAGGAAGTTTTTTTACCCATCTATGATGTTGCCTGTTTGCGGCACTCCATAATGTTATGGATCAGAAGGCTGTGTTCACCTTGTCAAAAGCCTTCG
Organism: Conus ventricosus; assembly: GCA_018398815.1. Taxonomy (NCBI): domain Eukaryota; kingdom Metazoa; phylum Mollusca; class Gastropoda; order Neogastropoda; family Conidae; genus Conus; species Conus ventricosus. The sequence goes on along the minus strand of CM031612.1, from coordinate 21,141,836 downwards.
CGAAGTCCAGCACTATAATGTCTGTCTGCTTCCCTTTCTCGATGTCGGACAGTTCCTCGGTCAGCTCCAGCAGTTGTGTCTCGCAGGATCTTTTCTTACGAAAGCCGTGCTGTTGTGGACATAATATGCCATTCTGCTCGAGGTGGTCCATGAGAGTGCTGACAACAATGTGCTCCAAGATCTTACAGGGCACACTTGTTAACAACACTGGTCTATAGTTGGCTGGGTCTACGGTTCCGTACGTGCAAGTTAGAGGACTGGAAAACTTGCAACTTGCAACTATACAAGTGCAAGTCGTTTTACCGCAAGCAGATGTGTGTGCGTGCGTGCGTGTGTGTGTGTATGTGTGTGTGTGTGTTGCCCGTCCACATGTACTGTCTTCAGGGATAAACAATTCTTTAATCATGATTACTGTGAACCCCAACACGTGTTGGAGCCACCGGTTTCGCTAACTTGTGCAAACTACATTCAGTGATTCACTGATTCAGTGGTGCTTGTGCTCACTGTTTCTGGACCCATAGTAGCATACATGTATCCATCACAGTCATTGGCAACCTTCAGTGTTTAAAGGCAACAAAAATACCTTCTTCCGAGTACTGGATAGGTGTCAACCTCGGGGTATGTCAGTGGAGGAAGGACTAGCGCACAGCCCAAACACACTCACAGCTTGCTTACAATCTCATTCATATATCATGCATTCGTCACATCAAACCACTAGTAAAGTCTATAACTTTACTACACATGATCATAGAAAGAAACATCAATGCATATGAAATCAAACAAAATAAAACATTCTCTTTTTCCCTTTGAACTTCACAAAACCATTTATCTAAATCATCATTAACTATCTATCTATCTAGTCCTCTTTGTGCTGGTAGCACATAAGGCCCTCGACCAGAGCCCGCCACTGATGTCGGTCGGTTTGAAACACGTTCCAGACGGCCCCATGTCCAACCATTGTCCTTCATCTCCCTCTCTACTGTTCTCCTCCAAGTTTCCTTGGGGCGTCCTCTTCTTCTTCGGCCATCAGGAGTCCATCGTAGGGCGATTCTGGAAATGGCTGTTGTCTGCTGGCGGAGCAAAATGGCCTATCCATCGCCAACGCCTTCGTTTGATTTGCGTTGAGATGGGTTCAGTTTCTGCTCTTTGGTGGAGTTCTTCATTGGTGATGGTATTCGGCCAATAGATGCGTAGAATGCGGTCTGAGGCATCTGTTTTGGAAGACATCTAGTTTGTTGCTGAGGGTTTTTTGGTCATCTTCCATGATTCTGATCCATAAAGAAGGGTGCTTATTACATTTGATTTGAAGATTCGTAATTTGGTCTTCAGGCGGATATTCCTGTCTTCCATGTGCTCTGAGTGAGGCAAAGGCCTGGCTGGCTTTTGCAAGTCGAGCCCGGATCTCCACCTCCCCATCCCCTGTATTTGACATCTTGGATCCAAGATAGGTGAAGTCGCTACTTCCTCAATTTCGTCTCCGTTCAGTTTGATGTTGTCTTGGACTCTGGCATTCATTCTCATGCTCTTTGTCTTCTTGGTGTTGACCTTCAAGCCAAGGTTTCCAGCTGTTGCTGCCAAGGCATCTGTTTTCTCCTGCATGTCTTGGTAGCGATGTGACATCAGGGCAATATCGTCAGCAAAGTCCAAGTCTTCCAGTGTTGTTGTTGCCACCATTGTCGTGGTCCATCTGATTCCCTCCTCTCTCTGTCTGTGGCGTTCTTCATAATCCAGTCCATGGCCAGGATGAAGGGGAAAGGCGATAGGATGCAGCCCTGTTTCACCCCCGTGCCGACATTGAAGGCGTCTGTGAGCTCCGTGTTGCAGATCACTTGTGCGCTGAAGTCACTGTACAGCATCTCAATGACCCGGACAAGTTTTGCAGGATTCCGTAGGGGTCTCAGGATTTTCCATAAGGACTCTCGGTGGATGCTGTCAAATGCCTTCTCCAGGTCAATGAAGTTGATGTACAAAGGCGTGTTCCACTCATTGCTCTGTTCCAGAACCTGGCGCAGAGTGAAGATATGATCTGAGCAGGATCGTCCAGGGCGAAAGCCTGCTTGTTGTGGACGGAGATTCCTCTCAAGGGTTTCCGTCAGCCTTGACATCACAACCTTGCTAAATACCTTGCTAGTGAGAGAAAGAAGTGTTATGCCCCTCCAGTTGTTGCAATCTCCAAGATCTCCCTTTTTTGGGCAACTTGAAGATAAGACCAGTTTTCCACGCTTCAGGGGTCTGGCCCGTTTCCCAAACCTGTCTGAAGATCTCCGTCAGAATAAGGGGCTGTCACATTAATATCTGCTTTCAACATATCTGCCGTTACCCCATCTGCCCCTGGTGCTTTTCCATCTTCATTGTTTTGATTGCTGCTGTCACTTCTTCTAGGCTCGGTGGATCGATGCAGATGTCCAGGTCTATACCTGCCGGTTGGATATCTGCTAGCTGAGGGGGGGTTTTGGGCTGTTCAGAACTGACTCGAAATGTTCTTTCCAGCGCTGTAGTTTTTTGCCTCTCCTCAACGACCTTCCCATTCTTGTCCTTTACTGGTAAAATCATTGTTTTGGAACCCATTGTTTAGCTGCTTGTTTATCTTGTACAGCGTTTTTAGATCATTTCTACCAGCTGCTTCTCTGCTCATCTGCCAGTTTCTCGATGTAGTCCTTCTTGTCAGCTCTTGTCATCTTCTTTACCTCTTGTTTAATTCTGCATATCTTCTTCTGTGCTGTCTTTCAAGCGTTCTGATCTGGTGTTGTTGATCTTCTGCTTGTCAGCTTTCTTTCATCTATCTTTTCCCAGGTTCCTTTCCCTATCCACTCTTCCTTCTTCTTTCGGCGGAAGCCTAGTACCTTTTCTCCTGCTTCCCGCAAGGCCTGGTTGAAGCTGTCTATTGTTAACTCTTGTTGTTCCCCTAGCGCCTGGAATCTGTTTCCCATTTCCACAGCGAAAGCTTGTTTGGTGAGCGTCTCATTCAGTCTGTCAGAGTCTATTCTCTGCTGACGTGCCTGTCTTCCTCGTGTTCGGCGTAGTTTCAGGAAACGGTGGCCAACACAAGGGTGTGATCACTGGCAACATCTGCTCCTCTGTAGGCCCTGACATCTTGAAGGGAGCTCCTCCATCTCCGATTGACTATGATGTGATCTATCTGGTTTTTGGTGGGGCCCGTCTGGTGATGTCCAGGTTGTTTTGTGAATATCTCTGTGTTGAAAAAGGGTGCCTCCAATCAACAGGTTGTTCTCTCCACAGAGTCTGCTAGTCTTTCTCCATTGTCGTTGATGGTACCAATTCCATGTTTGCCCATAACATGCTCCCTCCCGGTGTTGTCACTGCCCATCTTTGCATTCAAATCGCCGAGGATCAGCACCATGTCATGGCGCAAATACTCTCCGCTGCTGCTTGGAGCTGATCGTAAAATGCATCCTTGGCTTCTATATCTGCATCTTCGTTGGTGCGTAGCAAACTAGAACTGTCAGCTTGGTGTATTTGGAGTGGAATCTTGCCTTCAAAAGTCTTGGTCCAAATGGTTTCCATTCTAGTAATGCTTTTTCTGTTTTTCTGTTGAGGAGAAGTGCTACTCCCTCAGAGTGTTGGTTATCTGATCTTCCAGAGAAGAAATGGTATGTCCTGACCCCAGTCTCCTCTTTCCTGTGCGGTCCATCTGACCTCGCTGACTCCAAGATGTCCAGGCTGTAGTTGTCAAAACTCTTTGACTAGTTGGGGCATCTTGCCAGTCTGGTACAAGGTCTGGACGTTCCAGCACCCACCTCATCTTCTGTTTCGGCTTCAGCAAATCCACCATCGGGGCGCCAGCTCCCTCTCGGGTTTGGCTGTCGTCCGTCCATCAGTCCAGTTGCTGGTGTTGCTTCATTGCGTCGCGCCATCTGTGTCGGATGCTCTGGTATTGGTTTCTGTAACAATCATTTTTTTTAAGGGACCAGGGTTGTTAGCCCTGTGCCCAACCCCAACCTGGAGGACCAGTGTCACCTTAGTCGCCTCTTCGACATGCCTGGTGACTGGCAGGGACGCTGAATTCTAGCAGTGCCACCTCCATAGGCCACACCCGGCAACCCCACGGGGGATCATTAACTAACCCGGGTATAAATAGATTTCTACTTTACCTGGCCAGGTGATCTTAAACTATACACGAATCACTGTCTTTTCTTTTCCTTTTTTTTTCTTTGTTTTTTTTTCACTGTCACTTTCACAAGCACAACACAACTGCTGGCACTGGTCAGGTTGGACTGTGGCACTGGTCAGATTGGTCTGCTGGCACTGGTCAGGTTAGACTGCTGGCACTGGCGTTGGCCTGTGGTTCTGCTTGACGAAGTGACGCTGCCAGGTATGAGGTCGAACCCGGTTCAGATTGAACAGTGACTATCAGACATCAATCTGTTCTCCTTTCTTTCTTCCTGCATTAACGCATTGCACTCTCTCTCTCTCTTCTAGTCTGCTTTATCAAATGGACATGGTTGCTTTTCTTTTCTTTTTTCTTTTCTTTCTTTTCCTCTTCATCAGTTAGCAACTCTCTCTCTCCACATCTCTCCTTAGTCCTTCCTCTGCAGACTCTATCTCGAGTTAATGCTTCAGCTCGGTTCTATTCACTCCCTCATCTCTCTGCTCTTCTGTCCTGCAGAGCTCACACCAGAACCTCTTCCTCTCTCTCTGTCTGTTCGTTCTCCCCCTTCGTTCTCACGCATTCCTATTATCTTAAACCCATCTCTCAAAGGGCGAGTACCATTGGTCAGTATTTTCGCGCCTTTACTGAGGTTGCTCCCTCTCATTTCATTGGATATGTAAATCATGACGGTCACATCTACCTGCCTTGCTCTCTGTGGTGGTCAATGGTCATTTAATTAATTAGCTAGATTTCACCCCCACTAACAGTACCTTCCCCCCCCACCCTACTTTAACCGTCGGCGTCCGACTTAATTGTGGACACTGGTCCTACAAATTGGCTGGATGAGTCTGGCCTAGGCGCCCAGACCCGTCTGACCAGACATCGAGGCGTCGGTCAAGCGGCTTAGTCTGTCTGGGTGGACAGTACCGTCTCCATGGAGCCTCTCCGCTATGCCTATTGGCTGACCCGACACATGAGGCCGTCTACCTGGCGCCCAGAATATTTGACTTTGGGCTTATGCCCAGTTGAGCTGGCTGGCGACTGACCAAGACTTCGGTCTTTCTATTTTGTCCGTGACAATAGGGTTCGATTACTTTTAAAAATGCTCACTGGTGAAACCCACTCGTTTTTGAGTGAACAGTATTTTAGGAGGAAGAAGAAGAAGAAACTTAGTATCCAATGAATGGGAGATGGTTTATAATTTTTATAGCAAGCACACGTGCAAGCTTTTTAACCTTTGAGTTTGAGATTTTTTTTATGCCAGTCCTGGGGGTATTTTTTGTTGCCTGTTTTGATGCACATGACCTATAAACCTTTTGCAAATAACAAGAACAATGGTAGATGTGTTCAGAATGTGAGGGTACAAAAATTGTTGGTAATGTTAGCAGCCGCAAGGGAGCAGACTGGCAGGGGTCAAAATCTGGTTTACAAAATCAAAACAGATGGAAACAATGGCAGTGTCAACCAGTTAAAAATTTCTGGTCTGCTATTGAGAACCTTCACAATTAAGTCTCCTGAAATAATGGTTCCATTATTCAAAGCTTTAGTAAGGCCCATTCTTGAATACTGGAACTCAGTATGGTGCCCCTATGTAAAAAAGCACACAAATTATGATTGAAGGCGTTCAACGCAGATTTACGAAGTGATAACTGGAACTGGAGACCATAATTACGAGGAGTGCATGGCTCTACTTAAGCTGCCCAGCCTTGAATTTAGGTGAGTAAGAGGTGATCTCATAGAAGTATTAAAGATCATGCACAATGTTTATGATCCCTACACTACCTCTTCCCTTTTCACCATGGCTGATTATAACAATATAAAAAAACTCGAGGGCATAACTTCAAACTTAAGACCAACTTTGTAACTAACCAGTTCCACAAATTTTTTACTAGCAGTATTATAAATCTGTGGAATAACCTTTCCCTGGACACCATTAACGTTTCGTCAGCAAACACCTTCAAAAATCAAATTGACAACACTTTTAAGGACCATGTATTTTCCATTGATTTAAATCTTTATTGAGATGGTGATGAATGTAGTATACACTGTGCCTGACTAAACCATGGGACAGTTCACTAATATAGTGATCCAAAAACATATAAATGGACACTAATACAAGGGCAAAAGGTTTTAGCCTATACGGCTATAGCCAAATATTTCTATTTCTATGAGATTAAATATTAATAATTATGATTCAAAAGGACCTTTGCCAGCTCCTTCAATTGTTCAAATCCCAAAGTATGCAACTTGCAAGAGTCCCATGAGGGTGCCCCATCCTGTATTGTACTTTGTAGGTGTCCATGTACAGGGATGTCTGCTGTGTGTGGAAAGAGACTGGGATACTGGCTGGGGCAGCTTAATAGTAAGTATAAACAGCCAGCTTGTCTGTAGCCCATAGTTAAACACTGTCCCAGGGTGGTGCAGTTTGACCAGTGTGTCTGTAGACTTGACCAGTGCACCCTGAATTCGCATTGGAGGGGTTTGAGGATTCTGGCAAGGCACAGGGGAATGATGAAAGAATGGACTTCTCATGCCCAGGAGAGAGAAGAACTTGAAGGACATGGCTGTACCCCTGAGATGATAGCTGTCACCGGTAGGCCGACTCTAACTAAGTAAGAGAGTGTTTATCCTTTCAAGTAGTTAACACTGGGCTGATTGGGTGGGAACCAGTTTGAGCCCATTCCAACAGTGGGGCATGCAATGCGAACAGAGGGACTAGCCAGGAGGAGCCAGCCAGCAGATAGGCAGATTGACAGGCAGATTCCATCCTTTCTGGCCAGAGACGTGTATAGCCAACCCTCCGATTTTTTTTCAGGAATTTCCATGAATTAAAAGGTATTCCCCAAATTCCCCAAGTAAATGAGACACCCAGCATTTTAAAAAGATTGAGTGTCAGTTTTGTGGTTATAAATTCACTTAATGATTTGAAGATGAATGTAACAAGTATTCATAATTGAATTAATTATGAATTAATTCACTCTTTGTCACCATTTGATGATAAAAAATATTGTCAGTTTATAACTGTAGATTATATGGTTAGTGTACTTGAGTAATTTGGTGAATAATGTCTATCTGTTATTTTTCTTTCAGATCTATATGGACAAACAAAAAGTGATATTTTAGATTGAAAGTCAGTTCTTAAAATTTGAAAAGTATCCGTTCACTAATTTGTCTCATCTTTGGAGGCCTGATTAGCTCAGTCGCTTGTGCACTGGACTGGTGATTGTGCCAGTGGGCGTTAGGGGTTTGAATTCTTGCTGGGTCATTTTGGCACAGGGAGATTTTTTTCCCTAGGGTTAACATTGGATCTGACTATTTTCCCAAAAAGTCGTTTAAATAAGACTAGACTGAGGTTCCATTTGTGAACACAGCGTCTTGTAGAACTTGAAAAATCCAAGGACTGTTACCAGCTTTTTTAAAAAGAAGAAACCAGATTTCTTTTCCAAAGTAGGTGAGAGGATGACATTTATGGATGACATATATACATAGCATGCCCCTCTTGAAAGACTGGAAGGAAAAGTGAAAAACCAAGTCAGTGAGTGACCAAGTGAATGACACAGAAAGGGACTGAATGTAGCACCAGTAGACAGCTCTTTAGCGGGAGTGCAGTGTTAACAAGAGATAGGATTGAAAAGCACTTGGGCGTTTCATTCTGAGGATAGGCGCTAAGTACTTGCAATGCTGCTCATCATTCAGCATATGGACAATGCAGATGCCTTGTTTACTCTGATTATTAGTGAAAAATATTGTACTTTCATGTCTGCATAATATATTTCAGAAACATAAGCAAGCACCTTATAACACATGAAAAAGACCTTTAAATGAACAAAATCTAAAACGTATTGTCTGCTGCCTGCATTGTATCAAAATCTTGACACCGTTATACCAGGAGTTTCCGACATGTAGAATAACAAGAGGATTCATCTGACTGTGTTAATATATATCGAATTATTTTTTGTCAACCTAAAGAAAATGTTGCAGTTTATTTTTTGTTTTGCTCGGTATTTCTTCTGAATAACAGTAATAATAACAGTGTCTTCTTCTTTGGGAACACCTTGGTCTACACGGTCAATCCAGCCCTGAAGATGAATAGTGCCGTTTTCTCTAGCTCCTGTAGATTGCCATCTAGAGCTTTGTCATTAGAATAGAGCTGTATCTAATTGGATAATAACAGTGTGAACAGTGAAGTAAAATTTTGGGTTGATTTTCTTACCATTATTACAGGAAAGCAGCAGAACTGAAGAATTTGATGTCTGTGCGAGCCAGCAGCATATCAGTGGCAGCTCTTCGACTGACAGAGACAGCCAACATTGTATTATGCTTGGACTTAGCAGGAAGGCTGCTATCTCAGCCTGTTGACAAGGTAGGGCTTTTACTATTTAGATTTTGCTTCAAATGACACTGTAAAGTATATGTCTTCAGCAACAAGCTTACTTTTACTTGATGTGACCTTTTTATGAGTTTTGATTTTGTTTTCATGTTCTTTGGTTTGGGCTGATTTATGTGGCTACAGCCTTCATAAAAATGTTTAATTTATGGTGTTCAATCTCTGTTCATAGTCATCATACTCTCAGTTTCAGTTATATGTGATTTTCAGCACTGGACAGATATTTTAATTCTGAACATCGCATCTAAAGTTCACAGTTTACTACTTGATTGTAAAATTTCTGTGTCTTTTTTTTTTTAATGGGTAAAAGCACTCTTGAAGTCAGTTCTTGATAGGTAATGAATTTATAGCTTAGTACTGTCTGGGATGGGGGAAGTCGTCATGGTATTGCTTAATTAAGTGAACTAAGCTGATGTATTAGTCAGGCTTAACACACCAAGGTTTTCACTGCACTTATACACGCATATGTGCACTGACGCACTCATCAAACGTTGCACTTTCTCTGGGAATGGGATGTCATGCACTCACTTCTTTTCTGACGCGACTGAGAACAAGAAATATAATTTCTGTTCCTGTTTTGAGTACGCATGAAACATCTAAAGGAGTATACTCAAAAGACAAGAGATCAGTACTTCCTAATCCGGGGTTTTGTGCTACACTGGCTTCTTACCTGGCCAAGTTTCTACCCACATGCACACCTCACCACAGTCCACAAGTCACAACAAACTGCTTTAAGTTTAACACTTTGTGATGGTGAGACCTGGGGTTGTCTCAGTGTCTGGCTCTGCAGTCGACTGTGGACTCTTCTTTGACGTAGAGGTCTTCTTTTTCCTTGCCCCACCTCTGGGTTTTGGACTTGGGTCTTTATTTCTCAGCTTGTCTTTGACGCATAATCCCAGCATTAAAGATCTTGCTTCCACTTCAGTCACCCAGACCATGTTCCTTTGGACCTTAATCTGTCCTGCTCACTCCTCTCTCTCTTGTAATTGTATCGCGTTGTTTTCCTCTCTCCTTCTCGTCCTGCATGCAGTTTACAGTGTAGGGATGTAAAGAAAGAATTCCTCAGGGAAATGCCCTTGTCCATGTTGCTCCTCTACCACTTTATTCATACCCACAGTGAATTCCTCTATAACTGGATTTTTTCACATAACATCATTTATACACATTCCTGTATAATAGCCTTGCAAACAACCACTTCTTGCCAAATGGACATAAGAAATACCCTACTTCGGGGGTCACTTCCACACAGTAATCATCCTATAGAAAGCTACAACAATGTCATCCACACACATTCTGACCAACCTGACAATAGCATCAACACAGTGCCATACATCAGTACCAACTGAACTAGCGAAAGACTCCTACAAAAGTCTTTCCAGTGAATTGAATCGATCTGTTTACTAAACAACTCCACCTGACTGAGCCCCTAACACCCACTTGATGCTCCGAGGTCCAGGTGGATTGGTTGTCTCCCTTTCACTATCAGAAGAAAGGTTCAAACTCAGGGGGTCCTCACCACCGAAGATGACAACTGCTGCCTGATAATTACTTACCTGACAACTGTGACCACCTTCACACTGGTCGAAGACCTGCAGTAGGAGAGGGCGCTTCAGCTAATCGGCCAAATTTTACCCACTTCATCACGCTGTAAATTCTTGTCTTTGAAAGCGCTTAGAGACCTTCGTGAGAATGTGGCTCCCTTGACATTTTATATTAGAATTTATCTATAAACTAAAACCTACTGAAAAAAGTAACCAGGAGAGTGTTTGTTGACGTTGACTGTTCCAGTTTTAACAAATATACTTGAATATATTTTAACGAAAAACAGAACAGTTGGCTGTTAAGTGTGTTATGCCGTTTTCCTCAGCTTTCATTTGGTTTGTCGAGGAGTGGGCATATAATCTGCACCTTTCTTCCCTTCAGATCATCACGTTTATTCCTAATGATATCAGAGGACTGCTCGGACAGTGGGTTGATCTTCATGCATTTCCTTTTGTTAACTTGAAAGATAAAGGGAAAAAAGAAAAGGAAAAAAAAAAAGCAACAAAACAGTGATAAGAAAACTGTAGAATTTTATTTAGCTGCTGATCTGTCCAGGCTTTTTGAAAAAAAATTATTTAAAAAATAGTTCCCAAAATTCCATTTTGGGTGGGGAGAATGGGAAGGGGATTTCAGAACTTTAAAAATCTGGTAATGTGCAAGGTGAGAAGTACTTTCTGGAAGAAGCTGTTCAAGTACTTCTGAGTAAAGCTTTTCTTTTCTTGCAGTGATATAGGTTTACAAAACAAAGTGTAACATAACTGTTCCAAACAGACAGATGGATGTTCAGCAAAATGTCGTCTTTAAATGTCACAAATAACGCACTCACACACACACACACACACACACACACACACACACACACACACACACACACACACACACTTCAGAAGCTTATGAGTTACTACTGTATTCAAAGCAGACATATATGATTTTGACCATCCATGTTGGTAATATTTTACTTTGAAGTGTGTTTGTGATGTGTCAGATGGAGGCGGTCAAGTTGTCAGGACTGAAGAAGACAGGGTACCAAGTGGCCCTGAAGACCCTGGAGAGTGTCCTTGATCTCAACACCAAAACCAGCATGCGGGATTTGGCTGTTCAGTTTGGCTGTCTTCAGGTGTTGGATGCTGCTGCCAAAGTCTTGTCGAGGTAAAAGATGGGGATTTGGACTTCAGGAAACTGTATGATTTTTGTTTCTCGATCAAGGAAACTGTATGATTTTTGTTTCTCGATCAATCTCTCTCTCTCTCTCTCTCTCTCTCTCTCTCTCTCTCTCTCTCTCTCTCTCTCTCTCTCTCTCTCTCTTTTTCTATGCTCCTCACATTTTCTCACTATATCTCCTTCAGGGTTTACCACAAGAAATAATTAGCTGCATTTTTTAATCTTTTGCAGCGATGTTACAGTGTAATGCCATTCTGTGGATGACTCAAGGAATGTTTGTACATTTACAAATGATGAATGTTTGCATGCTTGTTCTGTGATGGGTGTGTCTTTGTTGCATTTCTTCTTGTCTGCAACACTAATAACCATGAATGCATGTAAACCAACCCCTACTTTCACCAGAAAATAAGAGAGAGAAAACTGAAAATATCAAGGCGTTTGTATATTTGATTCTTTTCTAGTCAATAGGATGAAAGAGAGTTTTCAGGTCTGCAGTTCCAACATTGTTTTGTATGTGTGTTGTTGCTGCTGGAATTCTTGTTGTTTGTTTATTTTTTACTGTCTGCACATCACAGGTGTATGTGTGTGTATGTACACAATATCTGGGTGACGATGTCACTTTGTTTACAGGTATGAGACCGAACAGTGTTGCGATGTGGATTCCAACAGCTCTCTCTTCCAAACAGCTGCCCTTCTTTGTATGTGCAAGTGAGTGTTGACTTCATTTTCTGGCCCCCAGTTCTTGGGTTGTTACAGATGTCATTCTTCTGTGTTTTAAATCAGATGGGTGAAGTAATGTTTTATTGAGAGATAAGGTAGGTTATACCATATTTGCAAAGCCTTAGGTGTTGCAACAAAGAAGTGCATAGCAGTCTCTCAGATATCTCCATTTAAAGATGCTTGGGTGTTACAACAACAAAGTGCATAGCAGTCTCTTTGGCATCTCCATTTAAGATGGATCTAATTGGTGGTTTAAGTGGAACTGTTCAGGTTTAGACTGTTATATCAGTTCATGCCTTTGGTATTATCAGTTAGGGTGCAACTCTTTGGGATTGGGTCAGAAATCGTCAAAATTGAATATTGCTTTTCAGGCCCTTCAGAATTTTGTGCTGTTCAATTCAAGCATTGGAAAATTTCTGTACAACTTTTTTGGTTCTATGGGTTTTACCTTCCCTGGTGCAGCCTGGACATCCAGCTGAATGAAAATATAAAGGTCTCCTTTCGATGGAGTCGCTGATAATAGGCAGTCTGCTTTCAGCATGCTCTTTTCAGTGGTCCAGTTTTTCTCGGCTTTACAAGGATTTCCTCACGATGACTACAGTGAAACAATTGACTTGCATGCTGCGGCAAAAAGCAGTCCCAGCTTGGATTGGTCAAAACTGGACTTAGGCATCACCATTGTGGACTGAATCACTGATGAATGTTGAAAAATTGTTGCATATGGTATAAGTGTGTACAATCGCATCAAACTTCAATTGCCATATGTGTGATGACCAAGCAGTGGGGAGTTGTTATCAAGGTTACCAACAGAATTTGGACTTTTTAAAAGTGAAAAGAGTTAATTTCAACAACACACTCATAGACACATGCCAAGTTAGCACTCGCATCCTAGTTCTGTCTGCTGTAGTATAGCAGTCTGAAAATATACATGTTCTTTTGTTTTTCCTCCATTATCAGTGATAATTCCTATGAATAAATGTGCGTCTCTGACGCATAAAATTTCTGTCTGATGCACTGGAATTCAATCCAGTGCGTCACTAAAACAAACCAAAGTTTACCACGACGCAATGATTTTCTCCTGTACGCATTGCAGCTCCGGGCAGCGCATCATGTAAAAGCACATTTGTCCAATCCCGCTCGATTGAAGTTGACAAAAAATGTAACTTTCCTCAACGTTTTAGAATGTTCTGAATCGATGAACAACTTGCGCTTTAGAACTCTTCTTTGCTGAAAACCAACAAGAGTCATCAAATAGACCCAAGTCTATGATTGGACCACAAGATCATGTGATTCGGCCAAGCACGAACAGCATGGAAAACTGTATGTAATTCGGCTTTTCAGAATCAAAATCATCAGTTCATCTGTGGCTTGCAGGTGATCATCCAGTGAATGGAACAACCGTCTGAGAATCTATGCAACATGACCAGTTCGGATAATCAAAATGGCTTCATTATGGACATAGGAATGTGTAGTGCACAGTGCAAGAATGGCCAGTCTACAGTTTCGTGAAAGGTTCCACGAATATTCATCACTCACCTCTTGCTTGTCACCGGGCTTCAGATGATCAATGCAAGGCAATTTGAATATGGTCAAAATAATAAAATGTGTCCGTATTAATGGAACTGGCTCACATTGTGTAAATCCTGTAATGAAAATCGCAAAGAACATCCCACATTGTAGGTTTTTTACCATTTAAATCCTGATAGTAGAGGTATTCACATGTATTCTCTTTAAGTTAACACTACTTAAATTGGAACACAAATCTAAATAAAGAATGTTTAGCATAATCTGGAGAGTTTTTAATTAACTTTGTTGATAGCACCTCATTCATTTCTGTCTGTCTCTGTGATTTCATGTGTGGGAGCGTGTGTGTGTGTTGTTTTCAATACATTTTCAAGCAGTTACAGTGACCCCCTAAATATTTTTGTGACCCGCTGAAAATTTGGAAACGAGTTTTTCGCACCGAGTCTGACGCCTAATTTTTAACAAATGATTATCACTGATCATAATACTCTTCTTTTCTGCTTGATGATAGAGGAAGGTCCTATGCAGTCAACTGATCAAAGTAATGCTGAAACGTAGGGGTCTCTCCAGTTGTAAGAAAAAGAGGGGTCTTTCTAGTTGTGACAAAAATAGGGATCTCTCCCGTTGTGAGAAAAATAGGGGTCTCTCCAGTTGTAAGAAAAATAGGGGTCTCTGCAGTTGTAAGAAAAATAGGGGTCTGTCCAGTTGTAAGAAAAAATAGGGGTCTTTCCAGTTGTAAGAAAAATAGGGCTCTGTCCAGTTGTAAGAAAAAATAGGGGTCTCTCCAGTTGTAAGAAAAATAGGGGTCTGCAGTTGTAAGAAAAATAGGGGTCTCTGCAGTTGTAAGAAAAAAATAGGGGTCTTTCCAGTTGTGAGAAAAATAGGGCTCTGTCCAGTTGTAAGAAAAAATAGGGGTCTCTCCAGTTGTAAGAAAAATAGGGGTCTCTGCAGTTGTAAGAAAAATAGGGCTCTGTCCAGTTGTAAGAAAAATGGGGCTCTGTCCAGTTGTAAGTAAAATAGGGGTTTCTCCAGTTGTAAGAAAAATGTGGGTTTTTCCAGTTGTAAGAAAAGAAGGGCCTTTCCAGTTGTGAGAAAAATAGCGGTCTCTCCAGTTGTAAGGAAAAAATGTCTGTTTTTGTTGTTGTTTTTAACCATTTCTTGCTTATCAGTAGTACCAACAGAATGCCTCACAGAAAGGGAAGAATTATCTCTTCACAGTCAAATGATAAGACCACAAGCAGAAAAAAAATGGTAATGTGTTTTTTATGATAACTGTCTGTGAGCTGTGTTAGTGCTCTTGCTACTGCAGACGTTGATTGAGGTGGTTTGATTTCCATGTGTACATTTGTGGCAGACGAGAAAAAGCAAGGATTGATCAAAGCCGAATACGTGAAGTAGCAGGAGTGAAACGCAGCACCATGGATCGCTTGCTTGCTCAGATGGACAACATTGCTTGCCGGTTGCAAGGTCAGCTCTCTTGTTTTTATCAGACTAGTACCCACTGTCTTGGATTTTAACCTTATGTGTTGTCTGTTGGTTGTGTGTGTGTGTGTGTTCCCAGAAGCAATAATTTTTTTGTTTTACTTAAATGCATAGATGTGTGTAGTCATGTTTTTGATGTTGATAATAATCCAAGGTCATTGACCTTCCTGCACCAACATGACAGTTGTTTTCTTTCTGCAGTTTTTTTTCCCCCTCTTTTTAAAGCAGTATTGCATAGCTGCCAACTCTTACGATTTTTTCGTAATTTTTACGAATTCTGAGACAGATTACGAAATTACGACTTGTGCGTTCATTTTCCGATTTCTGAATTTTCGCCAAAAAAAAAAAAAAAAAAAAAGCAACTGAATCAGTCCAAAGGTTTATCCACCTTTTTAAAACCGGATGCATTGTAAAGCCAATTTGTTGATGCGCATGCGCAGTCACCCTCTTCTTCCATCAAAATGGCGGACAAAACACCTAGCACGGCAACTGCCACGCCATCACAGCAAGCGAAGAAGTCAAAGAAGCCCAAGGTGCAACAATGTTTCACCGCCAAGTACAAAGAATTGTTTGATTGGATTGGCGAGTCCCGAGAAGGCCCGCACTATGCCTTCTGTAAGCCATGCCGTGCTGACATCAACATTGCTAATGGAGGATCTTCCGACATCGGCAAGCACGAAAAGTCGGAAAAGCACAAACGGAACTGTGAATGTGAATTGTGATGTACTCTTGTGTTGGACTGGCTATCAACAAACAAGTTCGCAAACAAGTTCGCATGAAAGGTATGTAGGCTAATCCACACTGATTTTGCTTGATTTTTTTTTTCTTCTGAAGTTTCCAAGGAGGGAATGTATAGTAAACCTAGAGAATTATCTTTCATTTTTGTTCCATTTCCATAATACTTAAAAGCTTTACAATCTTGCTGAAAAGTGCAAAGTTTACTGCTTGGAAATTTAAAATGCTTCAGCTTCAGGGGGCTGCGCCCCCTGACCCCCGCTTTTTTCGGGAGGGGGGTCACCCCCCTCCCGAACCCACCCCCCATTACTATTTCTGCATCTCTGAGGTTGGCAGCTATGGTATTGGGAAGGTAGTGGGTGGGTGGTCTTAATGCTTTTCCCTAGTATATGAAATATGGAAAGAGATGGATCAAAGTGCTTTTTTATGGTGTATTCAGGATCAGTTGTATTTGCAGTCGAATCCATTGACGAGTGTAGATCAGAATGTTTTTAGAGCAGAAAATGTGGTAAAGCAGTTTGGTCATGAGCGTTTTGTCATCAGTTATCATGACATCCTGCCCCAGTTTCAGGGGGAAAAAAAGGGATCAAAGTTTACTGACACAACCATAGAAACAAAGTTCAAGAGACCAGATTTTATCAACGGATTAAAAAAGAAAAAAAAACCCAGCATAGTTTAACAAAAGATCAAGTTAGACGGGATGATACTTTTATTAAAGGCCACATGCTGTGTGTAAGAATTTATGCATATGCTGGTAGACATGACACTAACACATCAACTGTTGGCTTTTAAATAAATGCATGTTTGTATTACCAAGGTCTGATGAATGCTGAGAAGTGGGTAATAAATTGTAATTTTGTAGATGTTTGAAATTAATGTCACATGTATAACGAATAGTCTGTGAAAGTTAGACATCTGTGATTAGTTTGAAATGAAGTAAAAGCTTCTTTTTTTCCGCACATTTAGAAGTTCATGGACAAGGGCTTGGTGCATTAAAAACAACATGATATCATGTTAAAAAAGAAAACCCAAGGTAATTTGTCAAGTGGGCATGCATGCCGGGCAGTTGTCTACAGTGTGTACATCGATTCAGTTCTGGATTGTCATAGCTTAACTTGGTATTCTTGGCATTCTTGCAAAAACAAAGCCATTTACACACGGAGCTAATTAAGGAGTGTAGCATTTATCTATCAAAGTGTTGCTTATTCGAAGCAAAAAAAGACAAGAAAGAAAGAAAAAAGTTGAAAAAAAGGGTGGAAAAAGTAAAGGTTGACCTAAAACTTGCATGAAAAAGTTGAAACCATTTGCAAGCAAGATTATGCAGTTTCATTGTCACAAGCCAAGTATTCTGCTGTTAGTTTTCAGCCGGTATGTGGTCATACAATGGGACTTATCCCATGACCGCATTTCATCAACAGTTTAGAGTTAAGGGGCTGATTTCAGATTGTTCTGTGAAAAATCAGTAACACCTGGTTGATGTTACAGTCATAAAGCAAATTATCCCTACGGTGTTTATTGAAGTAAATTTTTTTACAACTCCTCTGTTCAGTCTGGTAAGCAAGTTAAAATGGAAAAAAAAAATCTTATGAAAATCAAGTCTGTCAAAATTCTAATTGTCGCTTTGTTTTTGAGTGAAAAGGTACAAGGAAAGAATTATCGTTTTTTTTTTTTATTTGAACCACACACACTTCAGACAAGTCCTGTGGGACCTATACATTAAAATCATTACTAGCTGTTACATTTGACTGCACGCTTGTGAATTGATTTTAACGTGGTGACAACCCTGATGTGGCCCTTTGCTGTCGGCTGGGCTATAAGCAGCATTATCTTATCTTGACTGCACGCTTTTGACAAGACAGATCTGTAACAACTCGTACATTCTATAGAAGCTTTTCCATGTGTCACTTTCTGTAGATGATGGGGATGGTGACTTTCAAGACCTTACTCATTCCACACAAAGTGTAAGGGTCATGAGGAACTCTATGGATCACCATGAAAAAGCAACTTCCAGTAAAGATTAATTTCTTTCACTGCTATGACTGTTATTGTTGTACTGTTAGTTGAAATACAGGTTGCTGTGATTTGGTGTGCAGAAGAAGGGGCCCAGAGGAAGAGTGGCAATAAAAAAAGAGAAACATTCATGGACGACATAGAAAGGGCGATGAATGGTGAGTGTCTGTCACAGGCTGTGGTCCACTTTGCAGTTTTCAAGTTATGTTCTATGGTTTGTCCAGGCTTTGAACACTCTGGTCTGAAAATAACACGCTCATATTAGAATCAGCATATTGGGACCACTGCTGTTAGGAGGTTTGTTGGGCACTTTGACTCCAGATACCTGTATTCAGATGAAAGGTTCAAGCTGTGTATTAATTATACCTTAGCTGTGTACACCACTGGATTTGGTATTGATTCAACAAAATTTTGATATGACATTGCCAGGATTAAAATCGGTAATACATTTCAGTGGATGGTTTCAACGTAGAAGTGTTGCTTGCTCTATGCGTTTGGTGGACAGTTTTGTGGAGCTCAACAACTCTAGTATTAGCATGAACTTCACAGTAATGGCAGATCTGTTTGGCAGTATGAATGGTGAGGAAGTCAGAGAAGAATGTGTCAGTTATTTTCAGGGAGAAATATTTGTTTGATTATTTGTTTGTTGTTGTTGGTTTGGTTTTGTTTGTTTCTCCAGAGGAGTTTTTTTCCTCACAGAAGAAAAACTTTAGGGGACTGCAGTGTGTGAGGCCTAATTTTAGGTTTGAAAAAAAATTGGCGTTTGAAGTTGTGACAAACCTGCATTGAATTTGATGTTTTCAGACAGATCAAGATTCTGTTAAATTCATGCAGCTACTGTTACTGGTAGTGTTGAACAAAGCTTTGTGTCCTCCATTTGTAATCACTGGTTTGTTTTCTTTGTAAAAACTCGTCGGCCAAATTCACTATCACTCTGACTCCTGGCAGGTTCAAATTTGAATGCTGCTGAGTCATCACTGCTTCTGGTGATGTAGCCATGTAGTTGTCTAAAGTGTGTGATGAGTACACAGGTTGTGTTTTTCATTTTTCAAAAGGAAGGGGAAGTCATAATTTTAAAAAAAAAGCAAGTAGTCTAAAAAAAAAATCTGTTATAGATTATAATTTTGATGTATTACAGAGATAGAATTTAAGAAAAATGGGGCCGGAGTAGCTCAGTGGTTGAGCGCCAGACTCCTAATCTTGGTGATACTGGGATTGCAGGTTTGAATCTCCGCCAGGCCGTTTCGATACAGGGGGATTTTTCCCTCGGGGTTAACACTGGTTCTGACTCGCATTTCCCCATACAGTCCTTTGAATGAGACTGTAAACCAAGGTTCCATGTGTGAAAGCATGCATAACATCTTGCACACATGTAAAATCCGATCACCAGCTTTCGGAAGAGAAGGCCAGTTTGGCCATTGGTATGGATGACACGTTACACATAGCATGCACTCTGGGTGAGAAATGGAAAGAATGAAGGAAGTAAGGAAATTGAATGAATGATATTGAGCGATGTTGACTGGATGACAGGGGGAAATGACTGAATGAAGTACCAGCTGGCAGCTCTTCAGTTGGCACTACCCAGGTAGGCAGCCCATTGTGTAAAACGAGTGTGGATTGTAAAGCGCTTAGAGCTTGGTCTGAAGCCGAGGGTAGGTGCTATATAAGTATACATAATAATAATAATGAAAATGCAAGCTATTAGCAGTGCCACTGACCTAGAAGCAGTAGTGTTTTAATCTGGCCATTGATAAAACTCATTTTTATCAGTTGTTTGTATTTTATCTACCCATTTCTTTTGCTCTTGCTTGCTCGTTAATCCAGATGAGTGAATATTTTTTTCTTTTATTAACAGGATCACCATCAGAAGCGGTTGAGCCAAAGCGGGCCAAGATGGAGAAAGACATTGAGTACTACAAAAACGTCAACTTCGAAGAGTGGAAGAGAAAACTGTTAGAAAAAGCCTCATTGGGCTCAGATGACTGCAAGGCATAGCTGTCAGAGTCTGAAATACAAAACAACTGTGATTGGGTGTGTGTGATAGTTTGCAGTTGGAAATCGCCCAGTATGAAAGTTTGTTATTTCATTGACCATTTCTTATGTTGTATTGATTGGGTGTTGTAGGTCATTTCATCTGTTGGTGGTGTAAGTGCAGTATTAGGTCCCCTTCCATCACTCTTCTGGGATGGTTGTCCCTGTAGATCATACTGCTAGAAGTGGTGAAAGTGTAGTGTTAGGCCCCAGACTTATAAACGTTTCCTTTTAAGAATTCATCCTGTTCAGATTAATTTTGTTTCGCTTGACCCTCATGCTGAAGCTTTGATTTTGCGTTGCTCTGAACCAGCCCTGAAGTAAAGAAAAAGAATTTAACAGAAGTTTCACACAGAGAACAAAGAAAAATATTGTGACTTGTTTGATCTAATGTTATTATATGTACATGGCTGCCTACCGTCCCGGAGTATCCGTATTTGTCCCCCGAAATAATGAAATCATGCAGCCTGTCCCTGGAATCCACTTTTTTATTCTATGTCCCGCAAAAAAAAAAATTCGGGAGAAAAAAACAACAACAACAAAAAAAACGAAGTCGAGTTCGTCAGCTGATCACCGACTGACCGACTTCGGTCGTGGCCATCCTGACCAAATCCGTCGGAAAGACCCGAACATTGCCGAACTGACCAGTGCGCATGCGCATACACCGTCTTCCCGAGTGTTGAAAGTGAGAAAAATGGACGCGAAACAGGGAAAGCGTAAAAATGCCGACGGTGATCTCGACTATGGGGCTTCTCTCAAGAAGAAGAAACGTCGGCAGACATTCCTGTCAAAATATACGGAAACCTGGCCGTTCATCAAGCGTGGCAAGATCGAGACTTACGCGTCTTGTGAAATTTGTGCGCGTGAGTTCTCCATTGGATCTGGAGGTAGGGATGAAATAACCCATCATGTCGCCACTGAAAAGCACAAGAAGAACACAAAAATCCGTGAGAGCGAGAAATCTTGTAACATTAGTGGATTCTTTCAACGCGCTCAGACGTCAACCAGTCAGGACACTTTTGACGTCATAAGAGCTGAAACGATGATGGTTGACCTTGCAGCTGAACTGAATTTGCCGATGGCTGCGCTGGACAAGCTAAACAGAGGCGTTAAATTGATGTTTCCTGACTCGGACATCGCAAAGAAGTTTCAGTGCGCTAGAAGCAAAGTAGCATTGTAGAAGTTGTACATAGTGTAAATAAAGGTAAGCTTTCACTTTAATGTTGATGTGGTTGTGATATGTGCTACCGCTGCGTGTGTCCCTGGAAATCAGCCAGTGTCCTGGTTTTGAAAAAGTATGTCCCTGAAAGAGGCGGAAGGGGGTAAGCAGCCCTGTATGTATACATGTCTGCTGTACAGTCTGCCTCTTGAAACCAAACATTTCATAGGGAGGATGTCCAAAATTACCTTAACTTGTCAAAAACCAGTCCGATTTTCAGTCTTCCATGGGCCAAGACACCACAAAGGCATTGAAGAAAAAGAGCCATGCCTTGAAAATAAAATGAGACGCTGTTAATGGAAGAAATCTGGGAAAAAAAAAGCCACTTCAGTTTCTCTCAAGAGGTAAATGTACTGCTCAGAAGGCCCATGCAGCTGTATTCATGATAGTAGCATAGACCAACGCACACACAAAAAATGCTGCAGTCACAAAAAAGTGAGTGTTCTTGAATGTTAAGAATTCCCTGAAGTTGGAGTATAGCTGCCTTAATGGCGGGATAAAAAGCGGTTTTAGGTCATACACACAAAACTCCACTTCCTTGGTGGGTAAATGGGATTAATCCTTGCCTGTCTATACAGGGAGTGTCCGCATGAGTATCGGCCTGCGTACACAGAAGAAGGTGTCTATGTAGCATAAAGTCCCCTTACTCCACTGTCTGGAATGACTGGCCATATTGACCATACCTCTGATTGTAGTGTCGGTGTAGTATTCAGTCCCCTTCCTCCACTCCTTTGATGGCTGCTTCTGTTGTAAATGCAAGAGGGTTGAGGGAAATCTTCAGAGCATGCCTGCACTGGCGTGATCTTTTGTGGATCAAAATTATAGCTCATACATGTATCAGGGCTTAAAACGTTCCGCGTCTGGGCGGAATTCCGCGATTTCGGTTTGTCAAAAAAAAAAAAAAAAAAAAAAAAACCGACAGGAGCAAGGTATCCGTGATCGGCTTGCAAGCGTTCATAGCAACTGCGCGAAAGTTATGGCCCCTGGAAGAAGTTTCCGGTCGGACTTCCGGAAAAAAACAAAATGGCGGAGCACGCAGGCATTGTTCATGCGGGTCGATCTTTTGACGAATCTGCAATTAAAAACAAGTGGAAATGGGAGTGGACCTTCAGAAAGTTGACGAAGAAGTCATTAGAGACTTTCTTCGCAAAGTTATTGCACCAGGTTTAGCTTGGTGCAAACTGTGCTTAAGGGAAGTGTTACGGTGGTCGCGGGAAGAAAGCTCTTGATCACATTCGTTTAGCGAAGCACGTGTCAAACGTCAAGGCGCTGAGTGGAACTACAAGAAAGGTCACTGAAGACACTTTAGCAGCAGTAAAACGTGCCAGGATAGAACATTGCATCCTGTGGGAAAAAAGAGGTGATATAGAAAATTGAAGAGTGCAAGCCAGGCGGGAGGCAGCAAGGAAAAAGATAGGGTTCAAACTAATCAAAGTCAAGTTGTCGGCAAGAAGGTGATGAGAATGAAATAAAAATTGTAGAGTGTGAAAGCCAGACAGGAGAAAGCACAGGAAACAGCAGACAAAGATAGGGTTGAAATTCAAGTGAGCAAGAAGGGATGGCAAAGACAGTGCAGACAATGCAAGCAGCAAGAAGAAACAGAGTTCCTTGCTGTGTTTCTTTAATGCCTCCACCACCCAAACACCCAAATGACAAAGCTCTGTGTGTGTGTGTGTCCTTGTGAAATCCTGTATTTCAGTGTTTATTATATTTTAGGAACTTCAAAATTTGACTTTCAGTATGTGCTGATTCCACAAGTTTCTCATTTATCAAAATTTGGATATTGTGACTTTCAAAATGTGCTGTTTTCCGCAAGTTGATCTCTGTTATATGAGACTGAACTTTAAAGTGTTTGATGCAGTTACTGACTTTGTGTGCACCAACTTCAAACTTGATATTGTGGGATCATTTAAACCTGAAAAGTGAAACTTATTGAGCAACCCCAGAAGTGAGATTTCATCCAAAGACTATAGTTGGTGAACACCTGTAAAACACTCATGTTAAAGGGGGAGTGTTTCATTTTATTATGTGTTTAACCCCTCTCCCCTTGTCCCAAATAGTCTTCCTGTAATAATTATGTGTTTACAGCAATTTTATGCACTAAATAACTCTTGAAATTATGTCCAGAAAGCGCGAAATGGCATAGATTATACACCGTTTTTTTTTTTAATTTTCCCGGGGAGCATACCCCCGACCCCCCTAGTTTCAGTGGTTTTTTTCCTCCTTCTGTTTTAAGCCCTGATGTATGATAGCTAACTACTTCTGGCTGACTGCAGCAAGTGTGTGGGTCTTAGAATGGTGAGGTGGCGTGTACGTTTGTAACAAAGATGAAGTGCCTTCCATACAGATTCTTTTTGGGTGCCCAGAGGCTCTTTCGGTACAAATAGTTTGTCCGCTTTTCAGAAGTTGTGGTAGTGACTTCCTCTTTTTTTGTGCTATCTTTGACTTAACCTGTGTTTTTGACTTTTTGTCTTCCTTCGCTTGTCGTCCACTATTTTCATGCCTTTGTAGACTGTTTTCCTCTTTTCAGAAAACTTGCTTCTTTTTGTGGTTACTTTTTCATTATCTAGCAACTATGTCATGAAGATTATCACAGTTTCCAGAGTGGACACTTGCTGCCGTTCAGCACTGCCCATATGGCTTTTTTATGTGTGTGTCAGTGTGCATGTTCCATTACATTTAAGCTTTTTCATTCATTTGTACTCTTGTTTTTAATCTGTGTTTCATAAGTTAGGCATAATGGTTGACTCTCTAAGCATAGCTTTATGTGCAGTAATGTCGGTAAAATAAGCTGCCTTGTTGTTCATTTTTAAATTGTATCCTCATTTATTATGCTTTTAGGATGTGACAGTTTTTTACCTGTTTTGATGAAAGCCCTGGGAGGGCCTGTGTGGTCAGCTTGGCTGCAGTAATAAAAACCAAAAACCATGGTTGCACACACAGTGTGTTCATTTGCGACAGCCACTTAGAATGGAAAGTCGCTGGGGCGTTGCGGTGGTGGTGGTGATTTTTTTCCGTCTCGTCTTCTATGCCAGCTCACTGGCCGTACCCACACTGCTCATTCCGGCTCCCTGTCCACAGCCACAGCACACGGTGACCCTGTCCCACAAAGCCTGGCAGTGGCAGTCCACAGGGAACAGTCGGTGTCGAGTCATCAGGAGGCAACCACCAGAGGAGACGCTGCACTGTTGCCAGGTCACTTCACTGATGCTAAGTGATGCCTGTTCAGATCTGCCATACACAGGACACGATCTGCTAATCCCCCCTACCAACAGCAATATTTGCTTAGTCATGGAGCCAGCATGAATGTGCTCTTCCCCCAGACGGTGTCAGTGTATCTGTTCAGTGACTGTCCCCATGAATTTGCCGATACTGATGACCCTGACAGAACCAAACCAAGGGCTTGGACATGGAGAGGTAATTGAAACTGAGGCCATGATGAGAACAAGTCACAAAAGGCCACAGAATTTGACACTTATTTGTTTGTTTTTCGTTGTAAATGCTGATTGTTGAGGATGATGAAGATGATGCGATGGATGTCCATTGTGGTCTTGATACTGCATGACCAGGCTGTACTCTAAGCTCACTTTCATATCAGAGAACAGCATTTTACCAATCCTGGCTCACTTTCGCGATCAACCAGTTTTTGGGCGAAAGTGGCCTAAAAGCCGCCTTTCCCTGTTCTCTGACAAGTAAGACTTCAATAACCAAAAAAATAACGATTATCTACAAACAGACATACTGTGTAGGGTTATCCGTTTTTAATACTAATTTACAAAACTTTTCAGATTTTAGTTTTTGCTTAATCCTGTGTTTTTCCTGGTCATTTTCAATAACATCATTTTCGCGCAAACATTCATCAAATGAGTCTCTGTCTTTCATGTGAAATAAAACTACAGTCTTCAACTGCTCTCTAAAGTCTTTTAAAACTGAGTTATATTTTTGACATAAAATCCACACACTTATCCCAGCATGTCTTCCACTGAAAGCTAGTTTCGACAAAGCGTTTCTTTTTTTAACTATGTCTCTTTCTGCCGAGCAGTCATCTATAATAAATAGCGACTGCGTTCCCTCAAACAATCTAAAAAAGGCTTCTAAACACTCACTCAATTTATTGCTGGGATCAACTAAAAATATGGCATCATCCGTCCATATAAACCTTCTATCATAATATGCTTTGTTCCATTTAAGTGTTGTGCAGAAAATCACAATATGAGCAAAATTATAACGATAAACTGTTTGTAACAGGTCGAGGATAAATATTGTTTTCCCACAACCAGTCTGTCCACAAATCATTGAACAATGAGGGGATTTTATCATAAAGTTTAACTGCTCCATAGTTTTATAACAGAATTTAATCTAATCCAGTTATTGTTTTTATCATACTCTCCGTCAAAACTTGTTCAGTATAATAAAACCCTATGAGGCCTAAATGTGTAAGATTAATCCAGTTTAGTTCTGTAAGATTGTTTCTATTTAAGTCAACATTGATTTTGTTGCTTGTTGTTATGATCTTAATATCCTCACCATTGTGAAGAACGACAATGGTAACGTTAAGGCGTTTAACGTCTAAGTTTTGCCAGCTAATATTAATTCCTTTTATAAGGACGTCACTAACGCCCACAACCCCATCCCTCTCCACATCTTTAAAGACAGAAATTTCAAATATCATTGTGAACGTGTCTCCTAGTTTTCTGCTTGGAAAGAACTGTAATTTTGTAGAAGCTTTTTTTACAACTGTTTCTTTTCTGTGGAGGATGTACTGTTTTTTCCCATACGGCGTTATTTCAATTTCTTTCCGACTATTGTCGTCCGGCATAAGACTTACATGTAAAGGGCCAGAGTTGAATGCTTTTCTGAAACTTTTTTGACGGCTAAAATATGTAAATGGGCTTATGAATTCAAATTTTATGCCCCATTCTAAATATGGTTCTAAGTGCCATTTGAGGTCAGGTTTTCGAACTATTTTATATTCATCTGGCCAACATTATTTGCCTCTAGTTTGGGCCCCAGTTGTTCTAGTTTAGGAAACTTTTTGTTGTCGCCAACCTCTTTGCGTTTATAATCACCATCTTTAGTGTACTCAAACCATACAAAGCGCCTATCTCACCATTTTGTTCAAAGTCCGCAACATCTGCAAGGTCTTTTAAATTTCTAAGGTTATACACCTTACAGGCGCTATGTAACCCCTGATTCTTCTGGCCCACGCCGACATTATTTTTTAGAAACGTATTATTTTTTTCCCAAAACAATGTGCAGCACGGCTGTTCAGAGCAAGCCACTTAGTTCTGAGAGGCAGGGGAGTTTACAGCTCTCCACAGCTGCAGAGGCCAACCCGTGAATGCAGGTCAAGGAAAGGGGGTGTTTTCTGCAGGCTGCCCCCCACCAGCCAGCTAACCGTGCTGTACTCGCCCAACTGAATGTCATCTGTGTACAGCCGGTCTGGCAGCAATGTGTTCGGAAATGATGAGCGGCCATTACAAATGGGGCTCTTAGTTTGATAATCAGTGGTTGTCATGAAAAATGTAATATATCTGTGCTCTTGAGATGACTGAATAGGCGAATTCCGACAATTCTTTTAAATACCAAACTCGACTGGGTTTTTATTTTCCTGTAGATAATGTAGATACGGCATAAAAGCTTGTACACAAGAGGTCAGGCGATATTCAAACAATGAAAACACACACACACAATTGTAAAAAGAATGACGTCACACTTTCGGGGAACTTAATTTTCCCTAGTTAACTAGTACACAAGTTTGATACATGCCTCTGCTTGGACTACAACAACAAAAATGTTGGGTCAGAAATGGGGTAAGGGCTTGTTTGTTCGGCCATATAACTAAGTGTCTCAAAATGGGACAGAAAAATAAAGCTGTGGCAGGTTATCACTTTTTCACAATTTTCCCCCCGCTTTGTCTTTGATTTTTATATTAAATGATCCGACCCTCCCAAAAAACTAATTTTTTTAAAACTGTAAATTAGGGAATTGTATAATTTCATAATCGCAATATGCAGCTTTCCCTGACGGAAGAGCTCTTAAACAGTTGAGGGTCTTCCTTTCATATAATTTTTTCATCAGTGCTTAGCTCATCCAAATGAACATAGAGTAATGAATGTAATGCAAGATCGAGCGGATTTTCTCCCTCATAAGTAGTTTTGTTTGCTGCAACTCAAAAAATATGAACGGGCAGATGGGAAGTTGTAAAGCCTAACATTTTAGCTAGCTCTTTATCAAAAAGGTAACCACTTCTTCTTCTTCAGGTTTGAAGCCAACATTGTTTTTTAGATTTGCATTGTTAAGTTTGAGAGCAATGTTAAGTTACTCATTGCTTCTTTTAGCGGGGCAAAACCCGTAATAACCATAGGTATGGTTAACGGCTAACTAATAGGCTCTATTATTAACTTTTCTAATCTTATTATTCTCCTTGGCTTTGCTTATATTAAACCATACGACTTTGTAGAATATTTCATGGAGCGCGACCGTTCTGGTTCCGCAATTGTTATTAATAGCATGTTCTAAAAACGAGGACTGTCTTGGGTTGTTATTGTTACAAACATTTTTTAAAACAAATTAAAAATGAGTGCATTCAAATATACTGGTGCAAAATATTCTGTTGGGCCACATACAATCTTAAAAATATAGCAACTGATACTCTTGACATTGCTGTGACCCAACTGCCTCTTTTCATAAAAAGGTTAGTACCATTGAAGAGCTATCTTAACCCCCCTATTGAAAACGACCACATCAAGAAAGCGTGGTTTAGTCATCCGATGCAGTTTTATCAGAACCATTTAAAATTTTGCTGTGTTTTGCGCATCAACTGGGTGGGGAAAGTGGCGTATGCTGATCATTTAAATCACCATATCCTTTGGTGAGGTCAGTGTACAGATTTCATTTCTATTACACCTTTAGACGTATTTTGGCTGAATTGCAAGCGCATTGCCAAATGAAAAAACCTTTTAAATCCACTCAGCAACAGAATGCATAAAGGCTTTTAAAGGATCTGTAACGAATTCAATTTAACATCAAGACAGACTTTAGAAAAAAAGTTGGACTTAATCAGGCTAGGCGACCTTTATTTTCGGGGCACGCACAGAAAAGTATAACTATGACTGGCATCCTCCTTTCAAAACTTTCTTTTTTGGCCCAACTGTTCAGCCCGGGGTCCCTACAGCAAGAGCATAAAACAGCATGGACAACTTTTTATCTTAGACACTTCTAAGGGCCTAACTAGAGCGGGAATAGAACAAATAAACGACTCTATTCGTACTTACGTTTGGTGTTTGCTAGGTTCGCAAGCACAGGCGAGATCAAGCATAACTGATTCCTTCTACTGGTTTTTGACGCGCAAAAACAATACTTAGCAATTTAGAGGACGCCATTAATTCTACAGTTGATTTACCTTCAAGTATTCAAAGGTCCCAACATGTTTTACAATACGCAAGACGAAAGTAGACTTTGCTGTTGGCACGGGTTTTATACATGCTGCCTTCTGACCTCAGACTCCAGATAGGTACAATAATAAACACAATAATGAAATCCTTGTGGAGGCAATGAACAGAAGGTCGGAAAAAAAACGACATAATTCTGGGCCAGTAATATTACAAACAATAAAGAACGCCCAAGATTAAGTCATCTAATTCCCGAAGTCCAAACCCCAAAGTCATTGAAGACTCAGCAAAGCTCGCGGACTCTGTTCGCGGAAGTCAAAAATAATGACCATGAATATGAAAAGACAGCGCTTGTTTTGGATTAACTGGCATAGGTTTACTTGGTCTTTATCTTACTAAATAGTAACCAACTATTACAAGAACTAATGTCCATAAGTGCTCGGCCATAAAGCCAACTACTTTGCTTGCAGTAGACAAAAGCCAGCTGGACAATACTCCCCAATATTCCTGGTAAAGCGTCCACGGCTTTACCAGCAAAATTTTTAATAAATTCGCAAGATGATCAAGCTGTTTTTTTCCCCCTGATTTATCAGGTGGAGGCGATGGCGGTGGAGGTATGAACTTTGGCCACCGCCGCCTGTAATAGCCAACACCAATGTACTTATTGCAAATCCTAAGGCAGTTATAACGCTTGCTAATGTGACGCCTTGCTCTCTAAACAGCGTTCGTATTCGTTCTGCTAGCGTTGTGTCTTCATATAAAAATTTTCCGGATAGTTTCTCTTATTCTATTCACTTTAGTTCGTAATTGGTCTCGGTTAGTAGTTAGCGCTTCTAGTCTTGCTGATTTTCCTTGTTCAAGATCTTTTTTGTCTTTGGGTTATTCTTCTTTAATATCAGGCCCTAAGTTGGCGTCATCAGCCTCAACGAGTTTTTCTTTTTCTCTTTTTATATGCTCATCTAGTTCACCTAGTTTTGCTAAATTGTTTGTTAATTCGCCTTTGATGTTCTTAAAGCATGTTTGGGCCTTATTTCTCGCATGGGCAGCGGTGAGTCCTGTATAGTCTTCAATCGGTTCTTCTGAAAAATGGGTTTCTGCTTTATTGCATTTATTTTTTATCTGCCGATTGGGTTTTTTTCTTTAAGTTCCCTGTTTGTATTGGTTAGTTTGGAGTTCCTGCAGTGTGTTTTGAAGTTTGCAACTGCTCTTATCTAATTTTGGTTTTGAAATGCCAAGGCTTTTGATCTTTTACACTGATCTTTGTATAATTGTACTCTTGGCTAAAAACTTTTGAAAGGGTTCTGGTTTAGTTGTAAGCCGAACAATTGCCCTTGAGTTTTTTACAGACAAATGTACTTTTTAATTTCAAAAATCATTTGGGTCTATAAATTCGGGAGGTTCTTGGCCTAACTTTCGTAAAATGATTTAACCTTCTTTCTGTTAATTCATGCCGCATTGAGAGCGTTGAGCGATGTTGTATTAAAGGGATCATTTCACTCATGTCGTCTCCAGGATCAAAAACATCATTTAAACTTCTTCACCTTCAATTCTTGCCATGTTTTTAATAATTAATTTTTATTTTGCTTCATAAAAATGGCGCAGCAAACATATGGCTCGATTCTTGGGCCCGGCATAGAAAACTGAAAGAGCCCTTAGGCGTGAAGGGAAATAAGCGGAATATTACTGTTCCAAATAAACCATCTACTATTGATGCGGATCAAATTCTTACTGTCAAATTTCCAGACTTAGGAGCGGATGAAGTGATTGTGCCAGGCTCTGCACGTCTTACTTTCAAAATTAAAAACTCGCTTCAACAACAGACCCAAACAGGACAGTGTCCAGAATCTGGGACGGGCAATCGTTAAGAAAATTTCTATAAAAATTGAGGGGCAAGAAATATTTTCTTTACACAATGCAGACATATTTTTAACCTATTCTGATCTATGGCTAACCGGGGAAAGAAAGGGCTGATCTTGCGTTTCAAGGGAAACCCAAAATGAAGAAGCACTAAAACATAGAATAGGCGCCGCAGATGTTAAAGACGGCAAAAAGTATGTAGCCGTAAATTTTGCGTATGGAAATCGCTTTTCCATCCCTTAGATTTTGAGTTGTAAAAGCGCATGCGCCGTACTTTCAAGGAGCATTAAAGACAGATTGTCATATGAACTAACTTTTAATGAATACAAACGTGTTATCAGATCATCAGACACGAAGCAAAGTACAGCATTTCTGACATCTCGTTAGAGTTTGATGTTTTTAGCAAACCCCTTTCTTAGCAGAGCTGGGTTGAGCACCAATATCATTTACATTTCCCAATATATTACGAAAGAGTGATTTTATCATAACATATCCCAGAAGCAGGGCAGACACTATATTGGAATTTTAGTTTTAGTGTTGCAGCAAGATCGCTTTAAAAGGTATTTTATTGCTGTGCGAAGATGAAGAACCGTTCAAAAGAGGAAGTGAAAAGTTTTTTAAACCAAAAATAACGAAAGTACAATGTTCGAATTTAGGGTAGTCCTAACCAAAAACTACGCTAGCGGGCTTAAACCTTATCGCATTTTGATGAAATAAGGAAACTGTTTGGAGGCGGGAGGTGTAGAAATCCAACAGTAGACCTTGTGTCTAAAGATCTGGGACCTTCACAATGTTAGACTTGATGATTATTTAACAACGAAATACGGTTTTATGGGGTTGACCTAAGGTCAACAGAGGATAATCAGTTGCATGGAAGCGGGAGAACTGTGAGAGACGTAATAAACATTCAAATTGATAAAGAAGAAGAAGCCGATAAACCGCTTAATTTTACATTTGTTTTTAATATATGATGCGCAGCTGAATATTAAAGATAGCAGATTTGAAAATGTAGTATACTAAATTATTTTTATTTTAAAAAAAGCATGTCTGTTCAGGTTTATCCAAATGTGCCTACAGCGCCGCCAAGAGAAGGATTTGTAGAAAACCCTAGCATAAAAACCTTCAGATTAACAAACATTACGCAAAAGCAGCAAGTACTAGAGCAAGAAACCTTTCAAATACAGCAAAACCAAACGAAGGTATTCTGCTGCCTTTAATGCTGTTACCTATGTTAATACTGGAGCTTAACTATAAGCGCCGCATCGGCGGGGACGAGTGTTGGTCTCTTAGCAACGGGCATAGGCGTACCCGCAGCTTTACCTCTAGGCGGTTTGTCTTTAGCTCTTGGCCTGTGCTCATTAGCTGTAGGTGCTGCTAGCAAAAATAAAACTAAACTCCAAAAGCACACAGCTATAGTTCAAAAGATAACAGCTAAACTTAGTTCCTTCAAGTGATAATAAATAAAGCGCTAGCTGACTCAAACCCTCACGGATGAAGAATTTAATCGTTTACAGGCCGATTTTGATGACTACAAAAGACAAAGTTTGATCTTCAAAGAAAGGCGGGGGACAGTTTTTCTCAACAGCCAGACCCCGAGCAGATAAAAAAAGGAATGCTTAAAAAAAGTAAACGAGACATTAAATCTGTTCTAAACAGCACAGTAACAACAACGAAGGGTGTTTATACTTTAGTTTATGAGTCTAAGCACAAAAAGACCGTCGATATTGATTCTGATTAAGCGTTGTATTTTTTTTAATTTAAAAAAATATGTTGGCTTAGAAATAAAGACAGATGGCTAAGATATATGAAGGCCCAGATGAAATGTTTGAAGGAATGCTCGAGAAAGAGGTTTGTCAAGAGCATGAATGATATTGATTTAGAAGTCATTGGGCCAACAAACTGCGGGCAAGCGTTGTGCATGCAATTTCTCAAGTTCCAAGTAAACTAACAATAGACCCGCCAGTTAAAGTAAGTTAGCTGTTTTAATCGACTATATAACAATAATGAAGAAAATCTAGAAGTCTGGGTCTCGACTAAACAACAGACTATTCTTTCCTCTAATGACTTAACACCCGGTTGGGCAGACGAACTGCTTACACAGTTTGACGCTGCCGCTGAAGAAGCTAAAAAGAGAGGCTCTGGTTGGTCAGAGGGCGAAGTCTTAGAGATTAGATTAAAAACAGGCTAAATATGCACCGATTGTAGGCAAGGCTTACATTCCGCTACCCCGGGAGTTGGTTTTAAGAGAGCAGTTTTAAACATAAAAAATTCAGACAAAAAAATGTTTCATGTGGTGCGTTCTTGCAAGGCTGCATCATGTCCGCGAACACGCAGAAAGAGTGACTAACTATCGGCAATACGCCAAAGATCTTAACTTCAATGGAATATCCTTTCCTGTTAGTGTGACCAAATTGATCAGTTTGAAGAACAAAACACCCCAATAACTGTTAATGTATTTCACTGGGGTGAGGAAACAAATTTGGTTTCCCAATAAAGTGTCGAAGAACAGTCCAACAATAGGCGAACCAGCCAAAAGTCATGTGGACTTACTCCTAATGTTTTTCGCCAGCAGGGCTGCCCCATTACACATTGATACGCACAATGAGCAGATTATTAGCGCATACTTCAAAGCATGAACATAAACAAGAATTTCTGTAGAAATGTTTAACAAGAATTCCAACGCTCACCCGGGGCTTGACATATAAAACATTGTAAAAGTTCTGTAGACTGTAAGACAGAACTAACTACGCCCCCGCCAGGATCTAAAGTTAGTTTTAAGAAGGGAAAAACGGCTGCAAAAAAAGTCCATACGTAGTTTACGCAGACTTCGAGTCGTTATTGTTCCTTATGAAGGGCCAGCCCCACAAAAAACTTCGAAAAAGTCTTAATGATTTAATCATCAGATTTGTTCATTTGCCTTCATTATTGTTAGGTGGGGATGGCGTTTATTCAGAGCCAGATTATATAGAGGACAGATGCTGCAGAAACATTCTTAAAACGCATGCAGCAAGTGCGTAAGCCTGTTCTATAATCTAACTTATCTGAATCATAATGGCCCCTGAAGACCAACAACAGTATGACTCGGCCACGCATTGTTGGATTTGCGGTTTAGAGCTAACGCCCCAAGAGTGTAAACCCCCAGTAAGAGGACATGATCCATTAGTGGGAAGTTTAGAGGTGCAGCGCACAGTAAATGCAATCTTCAACTAAAGTTTGATCCAAAAACATGGAAGCTGCCTGTATTCTTTCACAAACTTGCGAGGTTATGACTCTCCCTTATAATGCAAGCAGTAACCCGCGCCTTCAGGGTTGCATTTCATTGCACAGTCATCAGAAAAATACATGTGTTTCACTTTAAATAACATGTCTTTCTCGACTCTATGCAACACATGATGGGCTCATTAGAGGCATGGGCTATGTCCCTTAAAGTCTGCCCAATAACTGAAAAATATTTTGACTCAACTCTTGTTAGAAAGGGTGTTTACCCTTATGAATACATGAACAGTTGGGAAAGGTTTGACGAAGATACACTTCCGCCTAAAGGCGCGTTCTTTTCTAGTCTTAGAGGAAAGGGGGTCAGCGATTCTGATTACCAGCATGCTCAAGAAGCGTGGCAGAAGTTAGATTGTAAAAACGATGGGAGACTATCATGACTCATACTGATGGCAGATGTATGTTTGTTGGCGGACGTCTTTGAAAATTACAGAAAGACCTGCATGAAACATTATAGTTTGGATCCTGCGCATTACATTTCTGCGCCCGGGATGAGTTGGGACGCTTTCTTAAAGTTTACAGGAATACAGATTGATTTATTGTCTGACCTACCAATGATTCAGATGATTGTAAAACGGATTGCGTGGAGGAATTAGTATGGCGTCGCATCATTACTGTAAAGCAAACAACAAATACTTGGACGACTATGATCCAAGTAAAAAGTCTAACTATCTCATGTATTTAGATGCAAACAATCTGTACGGTTGGGCAATGGCGCAATCACTTCCGTTACGCAACTTTAAATGTACACAGCGGCGATCCGAATAATATTCAAAAGGCATTAAAGTGGTTGGGCAGTTTAACGCCTGATCAACAGCGTGGATACATTCTAGAAGTTGATTTAGAATATCCTCATGAACTGCATGACCTGCATAATGACTATCCATTAGCAGCAGAAAGCCTAAAGATGGATCCAAGAGAGCCGCCTAAACTTGTGCCTAATCTTCGAGGCAAAAAAAATTATGTCTGTCATTACAGACTTCTGCAAATTTTATTTAAAACATGGGTTGAAGTTGACAGCAGTTCATCGCATAATTGCTTTTGATCAAGAACAGTTCATGAAACCATACATAATGAAGAACACTGATCTCAGAACTAAATCCACAGATGCTTCAGAAAAAGACTTTTTCAAGCTGATGAACAACAGCTGTTTCGGAAAGACTATGGAGAATCCGCACAAGCGTAAAGATGTCAGATTAGTCACCAAAGAGAACGAAGCAATTAAGCTGACTTCAAAACCTAATTATCAGGACTTCAGAAAATTTCATGATCAGCTTTTGGCATAATGATTGAAAAAAAAAAAAAGTCAAATTAGACAAACCTGTATTTATTGGGTTACTGTTTTAGAATTATCAAAGCTTTTGATGTTAGAGTTTCTTTATGACTACTTTAAGCCCTCGTATCCTGAGTCCAGAGTACTTTACACAGATACAGACAGTTTTGTTATAGATATCCCTACTGAAGACATCTATAAAGACATGGAAACCGAAGTGGCTAAAAGGGCATGCAGGATGGTATGACACGTCCGATTATCCTAAAGACTCGCCTTTACATTCAATTACTAACAAGAAGGTTTTAGGAAAGATGAAGGATGAATTATCTGGAAAGGTAATCAAGGAGTATGTGGGGTTAAGGTAAAAAATGTACAGTATTTCGAGCCAGGAGAAAATCATTAAGAAAGCAAAGGGAATATCTCGCAGTGTTGTGCAGTCAAACATATCACATGACAACTACAAAGAAGCATTGTTTGGCAATAAGACTTTCCATCATGACAACGTAAAACTGCGATCTAATCTACATGAGATCAACACAACAGTTGTAACAAAGAAGTCGTTAGATAGAACAAACACAAAACGTGTGTTTGTTAATCCAGAGTTTTCATATGCATATGGTCATTATAGAACCGTAAATAATTAAAGCGGAACTGTGTCTGGTGGGATTATCTGCAGTTCTTCCTTCACAAAAGATCTTTGAGGAGCTGGTTGTTTTGTTGTGCCAGTTATTCGTAAATAATACACGGGCGGATTCATCTTTACAATTCTTTTTATTTCATACGGATCAACACTCCAACTGGATCGGTTGCCCTGATGCGAGTGTCCCCTTCTGCTTCCCCGGTAAATAAAGGTACCTTACTTTTAAACCAAACGGTAATAGTTTGCCGGATGAAGACTCTCCTTCAGCAACATCTATTGTTTGTTTTTTGATTGCTTGTACTGGTTTTAACCCTTTAAATCTTCATTATTCATTGCGCGCAAAACTGAGGGCAGTCTTCTAACCCATTCTGTGTTGCGAGAATTGTCAATCAGCTCTCTGTGATACTGGTAGGAAAAAAGTCTTTCAGCTAACTGTTTGTTAAAGTTTTCAACTAAAGCCTGTGATCTATGAACTCCTGGAATGCCTCTTTTAATGGTAACTCTATGTTTCAACAATAATTGATTCACTTGCCCTTTAAATTCTTTTCCATCATCGACTTGAATCATGCGAGGATAAGTTAAAGGACCTTGTTGGTATATCAGTTGTATGGCAACAGCAACAGCAGAGGCACTCTTTTGTGTTAATGGTTCCGCATCTTTGTATCTTGAAGCTATGTCAATGACTGTGAGTGCGTACTTAAATCTTTTCGTCTAATCGTATCAGAGGGTAAATATAGAAGATCCATTTGATGGGTGTCGTTGGAGTTGTATTGACAAAGTGTGGTCTCTGTATTCGGCTAGGCGCTGGTAAATAAATTTGCCAAATCGCTTGTTTAGATAACCATTCTTTTGCTGTTTGTTCACTGACTCCTGCCGCTTGGCTTAGCTTTTGTATTGCTGCGATTCCCTTCCAATATCCTTTGGGCGAATAATAGATTTTGTTCATTTTTTACTCAGCCAATATTATGCGCAACAAAATACACAACGGCCATACCAACGACAATAAACCCGATTTCTTGCATCTTTTGTTTTTCTGATGGTTGATAAAAGTCACTGAATTTTGGTGGGGGCAATGTCTCGATTGGTTTGCCTGTTACAAGAAATATTGTTTTATTGCTTGATCAACATTTTTAAATGTGTAAGCTGCATGCCCCTGTCTTTTCAGTGTGTCATTAATAAAATCTAACTGCTCAAGTCTCTGCCTTTCATAGGCGTCTTGTGCAGGCTGCTAGTTGCTCCATAGCTTTGTTATGTCTTTTTCTCTCGCCGTCATTCCCAGTTTACTAAATGCGAAATTACTTCCGCTAAAAGCAAGTGGCATTCACCACAGCGCCGCCTATCATTATTGCGAGTGAAGCCATTTTTATAAATGTATTTTTTTCTTACATATTTATATTGTCTGGAATTATTCCTTGCTTAACTAGAAAATCTTTCGTAGCAAACGAAGCTGCAATGATAGCAATTAGCTTTGCTGAATCCTCAAAGTCTAGTTTGCCAAGATCTGCTGGTTAATTCTTAACAAGCTTTTACCAAGCATTGAGTATCCTACACTTAGGCCTCCAATAACAGCAGAATGGTATACAAGGTTAGCAACAGTTTTTTCGGTGCTCATTTTTATAAAATAAAATAATTATAATTATTAAAAAACATGAACAGTGATGATCTACTACAGCTACAAGGCAGCCTAAACCTTCCTGAACTTATGAATAACCAAGTTGATTGACCAAGCTATTATGCCCAAAAAGGAAAGGCTGTATTCTTTGGCAGCATGTGGAAAACAAAACAGTTCCTTGGAACTGAATTCAGCATTGAACAGATTAAACAAATGTCGCCACAAGACATTTTAAAGTATCATAACAGGTATGAAGCGCAGCTGGGGTCTAGAATGGTGAAAAGTGTGGGGCAAACGGTTCTTGTTTGTACACTAACTAGTCAGTAGATTTGCTCCCATTGATTCTGAACAAGATCTTACGTATGATTTAACGCAAGATCCAGTTTTAACAAAGTCATTAGAGTCTCTAGGATGTGATCTATACTACAGATTTGGAACATTGTTATCGCCATTAATCATGGGATTAATAACTTTTAATCATATAGATTTTGTTTCCCTTCAAAATGAACGAGCTGAAAAATCAGCAGAATCAGAAAACACTGAATCAGGTGGAGAAAGTAACCAAGCCAGAAAATCAGCAGAAAACGCTGAATCAGGTGGAGACCATTAAAAATCCTGGGCGTGTTGAAGCAGGAAAAAATTAGCAGAGTGGAACAGACAAAAAAATTAATGTTACAAAATATGACTCATCATGAAAACATAAACACCGCAACGCCAGAACAGTTGATTCAATGCCCGCTATAAAAACTCCATGCGATTCAAGGGGCCCGAAGTCTTCATGGTATATTGAACTTAAAACTGTTGCCATTTTTGGCGCCCTTGCTGCTGCTGGGGGCTGTTATTACGGTTATAAAATATATAACAATGGCAGCAGAAACAAAAGCAATCAAAAAAATCTGAACCACTAAATGCAGAAAAAGACAACTGCACGCCAAAACCGCCAATAACAAAGCATCCATTTTGATCCATTTCAAATGGAATAATATTTTAAGAACTTAATTTTAAATTTTTTTATAAAAATAGATCATGGCGTATTATAAAATGATTAAAGTCAATAAATAAAGACATAGAGTCTATAAAAGACATTTCCATAAACCAGAATGTAATCAATGCGGTTGCTTCGGAAGTAAAAACTTCATTAAGATCTATGCTGACCAATCCCGCGCTAAGGGCGTTAAGCAGACATCCTCGACGATGCCGCGTTTTTTGAGGCGTGTGTGTACTATATTAGACATCTACTATTTAAGATAAAAACATAGATTGTATTTTTTGATAATTATAGATAACTTAAATAAGACCTTGGTTGTACTTAGAGGAGACTTAGTTATGATCTTAGGTTAACTTGGGTAAGAACTTGATCAAGAACTTATTAAGAACTTGTGAATGACTTGAGAGGTGACTTTGGGGCAACTTGAGGATGACTTAAGGATAACTTAAGATAACTTGAGAATAACTTGAGGACAACTTAGAAGTGACTTGGGGTAACTCAGTTAAGAACTTGTGGATAACTTGAGTGTGCGTGCGTGGGGTGGGGTGTGGGGGTGGGGGGACGTGCGTGCGTGGGGTGGGGGTGGGGGTGGGGGGACGTGCGTGCGTGGGGTGGGGGTGGGGGTGGGGGGACGTGCGTGCGTGGGGTAGGACAAAACACACACACAAACAAACAACAAACACAAACAAACAAACAACAACAAACACACAATAGACAGGACAGTGCTTGTGGGAAAGTGAAGGAGGCTTTTTGTTGTTACACTTGAACGTCGTAAATTCAAGGCAGCCGCCGAAAGCACTTAACAAAGTCCTGAATCAATAATCACAGGATTTGTTTCAGCCTTTTAGAGGTGAAGGAGTGTTGGCGCTGCTCCAGTAGGTGGGGTAGAGGTGGGCTTTGTAGGTCAATCGGCCAGAGTTTGCCGATTGGCCTAGTTTTGCTGGGCTCCTCACTGCTAATAACCTTTGACCGCTCTAGGTGGCGCGCTGGATCTCTCAAACGGTTTGGTTTTATCAAATGGATCAGAAGTCAGCTCACAAAGCTGTGTTTTCAAATATTTGTCAAGATCTTCAACTGAGAGTTCCGTTTTTTGTTGAGGAAACAAAAACAAAATGCTTCCTTTTGGCTTTGAGGGAGGAGAACAAGGCACGCCACTCAATTTCTTTGTCAAAAACTTTGCCATGGCCTCATGATAAACAATGTATTTTTCCACAAGATCGGCCTGTTGATCAGAAGTTTTCCTTGCGAAAATAACAACATTTCATCCATTTCTTGAGTAATATTAGTGTCACTTCCAGCCTGACAGAAGGCATTGAAACATCACTTCCTGACTCGCCATGTTTTTAACACACACAAGTTCTCTCTCCGCTCAGCCCGCCTGTCAAATGTAAAATGGCGGCGGCTGTGTATGGTGGCCACAACACAAATGTCACGTGATTTAAGCTCGGCACTGATTTGATAAGAGGCTTATGCGCAGTAAACATGACTAGAACTGGCAAGCCCGCCCCGTGGCTAATTACAAGCACCCACAGGAGCCGCACGAACCACTGTAACCTGATACGCCCTGCCACAATCCACGAACCCTGTAGGCCTGCGTGCACAATGCACAGTGTCTCGGTCAAGCCATACATAATTTCTAGATTTAAGCAGGATTTTTTACTTTATGTTTGTTTAGTATGTTTGTTTGTAGATAATCGTTATTTTTTGGTTATTAAAGTCTTACTTGTTCAAAATCGAAAAAGTTTTGTAAATTAGTATTGAAAACGGATAACCTACATATATTGTTTGTTTGTAGATAATCGTTATTTTTGGTTATTAAAGTCTTACTTGTCAAAGAACAAGGAAAGGCGGCTTTTAGGCCACTTTCGCCCAAAAACTGGTTGATCGCGAAAGTGAGCCAGGATTGGTAAAATGCTGTTCTCTATATCACAGCATCAGACTCAAGATATAATGGATACCTTCAGTGTTGATCAGAAAATCTGAGCAGCATTCTCAAGAGTCGCATCTGTTTAGTGGATGAAACTCAACTGTGGCCCCAGTCTTCTAAGTGGAGCACATAATAAACTCAGCTCTGGGTAGGAGCCAGTTGGGGCAGGAAAAAACCCCTCAGAAATGATGGCTTTGATGGGAATTGAACCCATGACCTTCCAGCCAGAAGTCTGTTACACCAATCTCTTTGTCATGGCAGCTGGCAGGCTGTTTTGGTGATGGTGTTTTGTTATCTTTCCAGTTTTGTTTTTTTCTCATGTCTCTCTCTCTCTCTCTCCTGAAAATGCGTGTTTGGATTTTTCATGAACTTGTATCTTACCCATTTTGAGTGTTGATGTATGCATTGCAGAATTTTTACTTTGTTACTTTTT
This sequence comes from Conus ventricosus, assembly GCA_018398815.1. Classification (NCBI taxonomy): domain Eukaryota; kingdom Metazoa; phylum Mollusca; class Gastropoda; order Neogastropoda; family Conidae; genus Conus; species Conus ventricosus. The sequence continues at coordinate 21,101,517 of CM031612.1, read as the reverse complement.
TGAGGTGTCTGGGGAAAAAAATAAAGATCAGTGTTCAAATCAAACATTTGTAATGGTGTGTTGGGATCAGTGTGGCATTGTAAGGAGATTTGTCAGTGGGTTGGGATCACTGTGCTGTTTGTACATGCTGATTATACGCTTCTTAAGATCAGTGAAGTGTTTCAGGAAGTTTTGTCAACATGTGTCAGGATCCAAGGCAAGTAATCAAGTAGTAACAAATCAAAAAGCACTTCCCAGATTAAAAAGGTTAATACAAAAAAAATTATCCTTGACACACACCAGGACAAATACTTGTGGATTAAGTATTGCCCCATTCTGCCTCTTTCCACTCGGCCTTTAGACCAATATAGACCTGGGGAGAAACACAAAAAACATACCTCTCCTCTCCAAAAATCTTCAGGAAGGATAATTGCAGTTTGTATTTCTTCAGTCATCCATTTAGGTTACGGAGTGTGTTTCATTCTATGTGTCTTGTATGGTGTGTGTCTATCATACACTGTATTGAACATTTGTAGCCAGTACTCTAGAACATCTTCTGGATTAGTATAATTGTAGACATTTGAAAATAGTGAGTGGGATAGATCAGCAAGAAAGCTATCTACTTGAAATCTTGAGAAGGATCTGTAGTCACATGTTTGTGACCTGTTTTGGGGATTTTAATTCCATTTTTCGTCCATGTCACATACTGGAAAATAAAATGGTCACTGTATGCTTTATGGGGTCATTTTGTGCAATGATGTTTCGTGAGTCGGTGACAAGAATGTGGTCAGTTAGTGTTCTGGTTGTGTAGGGGTGTCAGTTATCTGAGATAAAGTATGGGGAAAACGTCTGTCCATAACACTGCTGAGGTTTCAAAAGACCAGTAGTAAAGTCACTTCAACAGTAAGATTTCAGTAGCATCTAGAGGTGATGCATCCATCATGGCAGTGAACCTATCCATTCAGCATTTTCAGAGGGGTTTCTGTAAATGTCAACTATGATAGGTTTCGTTCTTTTCAGCCTAATTTCTAGCCAAACTGACCCAGTTTGAAAGTTTTCAAGGTAATATAAATGGTGCATGTTTTAATGTTTCATGAATGTAGACAAGTGTACCTGTAGATACACCAAGTTATGGATCTTTGTGAATAACATTATAGCCAGTGGATAGTCTGGATTCAGTGAAACCGAGAATTGAAATGGTTTGTCTGTGTTTTGCAGTACTGAGGATGCTTCCTGTAATTTGTTTAGACTACTGTTAATATTTAGATGGCCAATGCATAGTTTTTAGGCCATGCTGACGATGACATTACCATGGTGCAAATGATAATGGAGGAAAACAAAATGACAGGTAGAATGAGACAGGTGAGGTAAACTAGGACATGATCACCAACTGTGACAACAGACAATCAAAGCAGATGAGGTGAATTTGGACACGGTTACAAACTATGTCAATACACTAACATGCCAAATTCTATACACTGGAAAATATACTAGTGTAGGTTGCTCGCTGTGCAATAACAAACAGAAAAACCAGCAGGTAATGATAGTGTAAGCCACTCACTATTTGGAATCAAAGATATTATAAGATAAGATAATGTTGCTTATAGCCCAGCCGACCGCAAAGGGCCACATCAGGGCTGTTTGGAATCAAAGAAAGGAAAACAACTGAACAAATAATGAAAACAACATATTGTATAAAAGCAAATAAATGCGCTCTAGCTATCCTCTAGTACTAAAAAAAAACAGGTGCTTCAAGTTGTCCTTTCCAGCACTTGGATTCCGTCACAAAGTTTCAGCACAATGTGGAAGGCAACACTGATAATTAATTGAGGGTGGGGGTGGAGGGAACTTGCTCAATAAAATGTTTCACTGAGAGTTTTCAGTTAAATGCATATCGAGTACACTTCTTCCTGAGGAAATACGGAGGTGGCCTGTGTTTTCTTTAAAAATACTAATAATGTATTTCACAACCGTTTATTTCTTTTTCAGCATTTTCACTTGCTCGGCAATTAGAATTCATGCAGTTCACAATGGCAGAAGTATATTGTTAAAGCTCTGCACTTTGCACACAAGCTGGGATATAAAAGTACACAAGCATACAGCATACAGGCACATATACACACACGCATACTGAAACAAACGAAAACTGGTCAAAAGTTGGAACTGGGACAAAGTGGGGCCATTGCAAAATAGCAGTTGGAAAGTGCAAAGGCATCCTGTAGAGTGAGGCCTGTGGCCACTGCCCCGCAAACAAATCACAGATACAGCAGTGGAGCACACAGAATGGCTTCGTGCTAAAATGCTGCCAACAAGGGACAGCATGCCTTGCTGAGAATCTGTTTGCCAGGGAACGGGCAGACAGCATAGCCCCAAAGAGGGGCAGTGATCACAGGCCTCGCAAAGATACTACTGTCTCGTGAAACCTGAAGCCAACACTTGTCATTACAGCTCCCGCGTGCCGCTGGCCAGCACACACCATGCCATGGTGGGGCTAGAACAAACTGAATGTTATTTATGTTATTTCTTTCTTCAGTCATTCCACCAGAAACATTTCAATGCGTCAACACTACATAGTTGCCTGCAACACATTACAACAATTTCAGAAATTTGATTGCAAACTCTAAACACTTACTTGAGCAAGAACACTCGGAGAGAATTATTGATATATAATCTTTATTCCCAAGGGTAACAGATAAGCAAGATTTTTTTTCTCATCTGGCCCTTGTCCAGAATGCTGACAGTGAGAGAGAGAATCACTGACAGCAATCACTTGTCTTTCTGTTGAGCAATCAGAAAGATTTGCTTTCTCACTCCCATGTCTTACTTTCCAGTTACAGAAATAATTTCAGAACAGAAAGAGCTGGCATTTACTAAGTTAAAAACTAAGGAACCAAAATCATGTGGATCATGCTGTAATATAACAAGATGCGAAGCATATAAACGTACTCCCAGTTTTCCAAACTGCTTATAAATCGACCAAGTGCTTTGTGAGATAAGAAATAAAGGCAAAATAACGGTTTAACGGTTATTTAACCGATGTACTTTTTTTAAACTGGTATTTTAGTCCTCACTGGGCTAAAGCCTGTGTACACACCAAATTTCATCCAAATCGGACAATATGTCAAGAATAACGGTTTTTAACGGTCAGATTTTGAAACACTACATGGAAGTGCCATTTGTGTGTGATGACCTTTCTATATATATACAAAATTTCATTAAAACCCACCAATATACAAAAAATGACGGTTTAACGGTTATATAACCGATATGCACTTTTGAAACCGGTATTTGAGTCCTCACTGGGCTAAAGCCTGTGTACATATCAAATTTCATCCAAATCGGACAATATGTCAAGAATAACGGTTTTTAAGGGTCAAATTTTGAAACACTATACAGAAGTGCCATTTGTGTGTGATAACCTTTCTATATACCAAATTTCATTAAAATCCACCCATATATAAGAAATAACGGCAGAATAACGGTTTTTAAACGGTTGTTTAATCCATTTTCAGCATTACACCACATACATACGGACAGAGGCTCCGATTTGTCACAAGATCATCCAAACCGCTTATAAATTGGCCACGTACTTTCTGAGATATTCCATAAAGAAGAAAAACCGTTACAGGACGTTACAACCGTTAGTAACGGCTATAACGGGGCAAACTAAAACATCAGGCATCATCTGTGATCCATAATGAACATACCTGCTAATTTTCATAAAGGTCGGCCAAGTACTTTCTGAGATAGTCCATAAAGAAGAAAAACCGTTACAGCCGTTAGTAACGGTTATAACGGTAAACTAAAACATCGGGCATTATTCGTGACCCATAATGAATATACCTACAAATTTTCAGAAAGATCGGCCAAGTACTTTCTGAGATATTCCATAAAGAAGAAAAAGCGTTACAGGCCATTACAGCCGTTAGTAACGGCTGAAACGATAAACTAAAACATCGGGCATCATCCTTGACCCATAGAAAACATACCTACAAATTTTCAGAAAGATCGGCTAAGTATACTTTTGAGATATTCTATAAAGAAGAAAAACCGTTACAGGCCGTTACAGCCGTTAGTAACGCTATAATGGGGTAAACTGAAACATCGGGCATCATCCGTGACCCATAATGAACATACCTGCAAATTTTCACAAAGATTGGCCACGTACTTTCTGAGATAGTCCATAAAAAAAGAAAAGGCGTTACAGGCCCTTACAGCCGTTAGTAACGGCTGTAACGGTAAACTAAAACATCGGGCATCATCCGTGACCCGTAATGAACATACCTACAAATTTTCAGAAGATCGGTCTAGTACTTTTTGAGATATTCTATAAAGAAGAAAAAACCGTTACAGGCTGTTACAGCCGTTAGTAACGGCTATAATGGGGTAAACTAAACATCGGGCATCATCCGTGACCCATAATGAACATACCTGCAAATTTTCACAAAGATCGGCCAAGTACTTCCTGAGATAGTCCATAAAGAAGAAACGGCGTTACAGCCGTTACAGCCGTTAGTAACGGCTGTAACGGGGTAAACTAAAACATCAGGCATCATCCGTGACCCATAATGAACATACCTGCTAATTTTCACAAAGATCAGCTTAGTACTTTCTGAGGTATTCCATGGAGAAGAAAAAGCGTTACAGGCGTTACAGCCGTTAGTAACGGCTATAAATGGGGGTAAACTAAACATCGGGCATCATCCGTGACCCATAATGAACATACCTGCAAATTTTCACAAAGATCGGCCAAGTACTTCCTGAGATAGTCCATAAAGAAGAAACGGCGTTACAGGCCGTTACAGCCGTTAGTAACGGCTGTAACGGTAAACTAAAACGTCGGGCATCATCCTTGACCCATAATGAACATACCTACAAATTTTCAGAAAGATCGGCCCAGTAGTTTTGTCTGGAGTGAGTGGAACACATTTTGACCACGGACACACAGACAGACACACAGACACACACACAGACAGACAGACACACAGACAGCATTTCTTCGTTCCCATTCTAAAGTACTCCCTGGAAGTACAAAAAGAAGCGGACATCGAATCGTATGTTTGTGTTATCTGTGTCCGAATCAGGCACAGTATGAGTCAAGGGCTGGATTGTGTGATGAATGTATTTTGGTAATGGCTGATCTGACGACAAAAGCTGGGTGCAGCTTTGTGTGTAATTGTACTCCCAGTTCTTAAAGAACAGGGAGTACTTTAGAATGGGAACGAAGAAATGCTGTCTGTGTGTCTGTCTGTCAGTGTGTGTGTCTGTGTGTCTGTGGTCAAAATGTGTTCCACTCGCTCCAGACAAAACTACTGGGTCGATCTTTCTGAAATTTGTAGGTATGTTCATTATGGGTCAAGGATGATGCCCGACGTTTTAGTTTACCGTTACAGCCGTTACTAACGGCTGTAACGGCCTGTAACGTTTTTCTTCTTTATGGAATATCTCAGAAAGTACTTGGCCGATCTTTCTGAAAATTTGTAGGTATGTTCATTATGGGTCACGAATAATGTCCGAGGTTTTAGTTTACCGTTATAACCGTTACTAACGGCTGTAACGGCCTGTAACGGTTTTTCTTCTTTATGGACTATCTCAGAAAGTACTTGGTCGACCTTTATGAAAATTAGCAGGTATGTTCATTATGGGTCACGGATGATGCCTGATGTTTTAGTTTGCCCGTTATAGCCGTTACTAACGGTTGTAACGGCCTGTAACGGGTTTTCTTCTTTATGGAATATCTCAGAAAGTACTTGGCCAATTTATAAGCGTTTGGATGATCTTGTGACAAATCGGATCCTCTGTCCATATGTAAGTGATGTAATGCTGAAAATGGATTAAACAACCGTTAAAAAACCGTTATTCTGCCGTTTATTTCTTATATATGGGTGGATTTTAATGAAATTTGGTATATAGAAAGGTTATCACACACAAATGGCACTTCTACATAGTGTTCCAAAATTTGACCGTTAAAAACCGTTATTCTTGACATATTGTCCAATTTGGATGAAATTTGATATGTACACAGGCTTTAGCCCAGTGAGGACTAAAATACCGGTTTCAAAAGTGCATATCGGTTATATAACCGTTAAACCGTTATTTTGCCGTTATTTTTTATATATTGGTGGATTTTAATGCAATTTTGTATATAGAAAGGTCATCACACACAAATGGCACTTCCATGTAGTGTTTCAAAATCTGACCGTTAAAAACCGTTATTCTTGACATATTGTCCGATTTGGATGAAATTTGGTATGTACACAGGCTTTAGCCCAGTGAGGACTAAAATACCAGTTTCAAAAGTGTACATCGGTTAAATAACCGTTAAAACCGTTATTTTTCCTTTATTTCTTATCTCATAAAGCACTTGGCTGATTTATAAGCGGTTTGGAAAACTGGGAGTACGTTTATATGTTCGCATCTTGTAGAGAATATATAGCGTCTTGGATGTGAACTGTAACTGTGGACTCGAAGCCAACACGCCGACGTCTTGAACTTGGGCGGAAATGAGTAGTGTCCCATTAAGAGCATGGCTGCTCGCCCGACTGCTGCATGGCGTAAATGACTTTTCAAGGAGTTCTATTTTGACTGGTGTTCAGGTACATGCCAGTCACTCTTCAAATACTACACTGTCGTTGCCTTAAACCTCTATTCCCGACCTTAGTAGTGTAGATGATCATCTGTCCCTAATATTCTTTAGCTATGGTATGTAAGTAAAACCGAATGCGAAGCGCACTGCTCACTTCTTCTTCTTCTTCCTAAGACACCGGTTCACTCAAAAACGAGTAGGTCACCAGCGCGCATGTTAAAAAGTAACATAAAATAACATAAAACAGTGCGACTCAGACTGTTGGCCCCTGGAGCAAATTTAGCAACAAGGGGTCGCACTCGATATTCAAGAAGATAAAAGCAATGGCCAAATTCAGGCCCAGGTAATAGTAAAATATCAGGGAAGTAAAAATAAAAAATCGTCAATATGCAGATCTCAAAACTGTCGAATCAATTTGCTTTTTGAATGAGATTGCATTTGTGGCAATCTTGATGGCACCCGGCAGTGAGTTCCACAGCCGTACAGAACTGGGATAAAAAGAATGTAAGTGGCTGTCAATATTTGATGCAGGTATGGTATAACACTGACCGCCACTCCTGGTGCTACTTTTATTCAATACTAGTTGTTCCATTGGAATATCAATTACTTTAGCTCTGCCTTTAAAAAAGGTGTTAAGTTTAATAAAAGCTCTTCTCTCTTCTAAGGGTTTCCATTCTAATTTCCTCATGTTCTTCCTAGTATTCCCCTTTTCTCTGATGTGGTTCCCTGTTACGAACCGTGCTGCTCTCTTCTGAATCTTTTCAAGGTTATCAATGTCCTTTAGATGGTAAGGATCCCAAACTGAGCAACCATATTCCAATACTGGAGAGAACAGAGAAATGTGTGTTCTGGCTCCCCCGGTCTCAACCAGTTTCGACCGGGCGACTCCAGAACACACATTTCTCTGTTCTCTGACAAGTAAGGCTTTAACAATGAATAATCCATCACACATTCTCTTTCAATAACCAAAAAATAATGATTATCTACAAACAAACATACTGTGTAGGATTATCCGTTTTCAATACTAATTTACTAAACTTTTCAGATTTCAGTTTTTGCTTAATCCTGTGTTTTTCCTGATCATTTTCAATAACATCATTTTCGCGCAAACATTCATCAAATGCATCTCTGTCTTTCATGTGAAATAAAACTACAGTCTTTAACTGTTCTCTAAAGTCTTTTAAAACCGAGTTATATTTTTGACATAAAATCCACACACTTATCCCAGCATGTCTTCCACTGAAAGCTAGTTTCGACAAAGTGTTTCTCTTTTTAACTATGTCTCTTTCTGCTGAACAGTCATCTATAATAAATAGTGTCTGCGTTCCTTCAAACAATATAAAAAAGCGTTCTAGACACTCACTTAGTTTATTGCTAGGATTAACTAAAATATGTTATCATCAGTCCATATTTACCTTCTATCATGATATGCTTTGTTCCATTTAAGTGTTGGGCAGAAAATCACAATATGAGCAAAATTATAACGATAAACTGTTTGTAATAGGTTGAGGACAAATATTGTTTTCCCACAACCAGTTTGTCCACAAATCAATGAACAATGAGGGGTTTTTGTCATAAAGTTTAACTGCTCCATAGTTTTATAATAGAATTTAATCTAATCCAGTTATTGTTTTTATCATGCTCTCTGTCAAAACTTGTTCAGTATAATAAAATCCTATAAGGCTAAAATGTGTAAGATTAATCCAATTTAGTTCTGTAAGATTATTTCTATTTAGACTAATATTGATTTTGTTGCTTGTTGTTATGACCTTAATATCCTCACCATTGTAAAGAATGACGACAGTAACTTTAAGTTTTTTCAACGTCTAAGTTTTGCCAGCTAATTAGAATTCCTTTTAGAAGGACGTCACTGACGCCCACAGCTCCATTCCTCTCCTCATCTTTTAAGACAGAAATTTCAAATATCATTGTGAACGTGTCTCCTAATTTCATTTGTGGAAAGAACTGTAATTTTGTAGAAGCGTCCTTTACAACCGTTTCTCTTCTGTGGAGGATGTACTGTTTATTCCCATACGGCTTTATTTCAATCTCTTTCCGGCTATTGTCGTCCGGCATAAGACTTACATGTAAAGGGCCAGAGTTGAATGCTTTTCTGAAACTTTTTTGACGGCTAAAAAATGTAAATGGGCTTATGAATTCAAATTTTATTTCCCATTCTAAATATGGTTCTAAGTGCCATTTGAGGTCAGGTTTTCGAACTATTTTATATTCATACTGGCCAACATTATTTGCTTCTAGATTGCGCAGCTGTTCTAGTTTAGGAAACTTTTTGCTGTCGCCAACCTCTTTTGCGTTTATAATCACCATCTTTAGTGTACTCAAAACCATACAAAGCGCCTATCTCACCTTTCTTTTCAAACCCCCAACGCCAAGTTTTTTAAATTTCTAATTATACACCTCACAGGCGCAATGTAACTCCCTTTTCTCTGGCCCCCGCACTTTTTTTTAGTCATTTTATTATTTTTTTCCAAAACAATGTCGGTTACGCTTTTTAACGACTTCCCCCTTTGCTTTGATTTTCATACGAAATGACCGATCCCCCACAAACTAATTTTTTAAACTGTAAATTAGGGAATTGTATAATTTCAAAAATCGCAATATGGGCAGCTTTACCTATGGGACTCTTAAAAACATTTGGGGGGCTCTCCACCCATATAAGTTTCTCAGTGCTTCCATCCAAAGAACAAAAGTAATGAATGTACTGTAAGATCGACGATTTTCTCCCTCAAAGTATTTTTGTTGATGTAAAACAAATCTTTGGCGCTCTAGCTCTTATCAAAATATAACCTACGCTTCTTTTTCAGTTTGAAAAATAACATTTTTTTCAGATTTGCTTTGTTAATTTGAGAGAATGTCAAATTACTCATTGCTTTTTTTAGTGAGAAAAACCCCCTAATAACATCAGTATTTAACTGTCAACAAGTTTCCTCTTTTTAAAAATTTTTAATTTTATTATTCTTCTTGCTTCATTATAAAAAACCCATACAATTTGTAGAAATTTCATGAAGCCAACCCCTTTTGGGTTCCCGCAACCCTTTCTAAATACAGTTTTTAAAAACAAGGACTGTCTTATTGTTTTTGTTCAAACATTTTTAAAAAACGAAATAAAAATGACCGTTTAAATTACAAAATGCAAAATATTCTTTTGGGGCCGCACACTTTTTTTTAAAAATATAGCAACTGATACTCTTGACTTTGCTGTACTCATCTATCCCTTTTTCAATAAAGGGAGTCCCCATTAACAATTTTTAAAACCCCCCTATTAAAAAAACTACTTTGCGAAATGTGGTCATCTCCGACATTTTATCAGAACCATTAAAATTTTGCTGTTTTTTGTCATAAACCCGGTGTGGAGTATCGATGCTAAAATCATTAAATCATCCTGATCCTTTGGTAGGTCATGTATAGTTTTTCATTTTTATTACACCTTCAGGCATTTTGACTGAACGCAAGCGCCTTTAACCCCAAATACAAACTTTAATCCTTTCAGCAACCGAATAGACATGAATGCTTTGAAAGGACTGTCGCGAATAAATTTTAATGTTAAGACAGACTTTAGACAAAATTTGGATTTTAATCGGGGCTTAGGAAACCTTTATTTTTGGGGCGCACAAAATATAAGAGACAAATCCCCTTTTTAAACCCTTTTTTTCCTCTCAGCACAGGTTCACCTTGGTCCAAGAGCAAGAGCAAAAACAGCATGACAACATTATCTTAGACAATCTGGGGGCCTAACTAAAGCGGAATAGAACAAAAACGACTCTATTCGATTTAAACTTTGGTGTTTGCTGGGTTCGAAAGCCCCCAACAATGGCGAACATAACTTTCCCTTCTACGGGTTTGACGCAAAAAAACAATCTTAAGCTAATTTAAGGGGACCCCATTAATTCAAACATTATTTACTTCATTAAAAAGGGTACCAACATTTTTACAATACCAAGATCGAAAGTAGCTTTGCGTTGGCACTGGTTTATACATGCTCTTTTTAACCTCAGACCCATGTAAAAACAAAAAAAAAACAAAACAATGAAATCCTTTACAAAAATAACAAAGGGTTGGGAAAAAACCATAAATTCTGACCAGTAATACAAAACAATAAAAAAACACCCAAAATAAGTCATCCAACCCCGGGGTTAAAACCCCAAAGCCGTTAAAAGATGGGGCTTTTTTTCGCATGACCATAAATAGAAAAGACAGCCTATTTTTGGTTTAAACTGTCCTAAGGATTATTTGGGTCTTTATTTTAAAAAAATATAAACCCAATTTTTAAAGAACAATGCCCAAAGTTCGGCCAAAAACCCAACACTTTGCCTGCAGAACAAAACCAGCTAACAATACCCCAATATACCGGGCAAAGGCAACTTTACCAGCAATTTTTTTAATAAACTCCAAGATAAAAGCTTTTTTTTTACCCATGTTTTATCAGAGATGCGTGGGGGGCCGAACTTTGCCCCCGCCACCGCCCGTAATACCATCACCAACTACTTATTGCAAATCCAAAGGGCATTTAAAAAACCCGCTAATGTGACTCCTTGTCCTAAACATGTTTTTATTCTTCTGCTAGCATGGTTTTCATATAAAATTCTTCGGATATTTCTTTTTATTCTCTCATTTGAGTTCGGAATTGTTCTTGGCAGTAACAACTTTTGTATTTTTGCTGATCTTTTTTACAACCTTTTTAGTTTTTGTTTTTTTCTTCTTAACATTGCCCCCTAAGTTGGCTTCGTCAGCCTCACGATTTTTTTTTTTTCTCTTTTTCATATGCCCATTTGTTCATCCATTCTCAAATTTTTTTTAATTCACTCGTTATTTTAAAAAAACATATTAATGCGTTTTTTCTTGTAGCGCGGATCATCTTATTTTTTTAATGCTTTTTTCTTCTTCTTCAGTGATTTTCTTTATTTATTTATTGTTTCGCTCTGTTTACCTAAATTTTGAATTTTTCATTTTTTGGGGGTTCTTTTGGGGGATTTTTTGTTGTGCTTTTTGAAGTGCACAACGCTTCCACATCAAATTTTGGTTTTAGAAACTTCACCGACCAATTTTTGGTTCATAAAGCCAACGACCCCCGCCGCTCGCCTGAGCTTTTGTCAATGTCCCATGCTTAAAAAACTTTGAGATTTTATTTTACGTAACGAACTTCCCCCTTTCCCTTTTTTCACAAAAAAGGGTTATCTTTTATTTTAAATTCATCGGGGGTATATTTTTTAGGGGTTCATTCAAAATTTTGGTATAAGACTGACTTTATTTTTCTTTTAAATTTCACCCCTTTTTGCCCCCCTTCAGCTATTCACCCTCCAATGAGTCTCTGACGATTTTGTAAAAGGGGTCATTTCATCCAGTGGGCGTCTACAGATAAATACAAAATTTCACTCAATCCCCCGCCATTTTTTAAAAAATTTAACTTTTATTTTTGTTTTATAAAAATTCAAAATATATGGCTCAATTCTTGACCCGCTAGAAACTGAAAGAACCCCAGGGCGTGAAGGGAAATAAACGGAATTTTTACTGTTCCAAATAATCCACTACATTGATGCAAAATAAATTTACTGTAAAATTTTCCAACCTGGGGAGCGAATGATTTGATTGTGCCAGGCTCTCCCGGGCTACTTTCAAAAAACTCCTTAAACAACAACCCAACCAAACAGTTGTCCAAAATTTGGGCGGAAATTTCTTAAAGAAAATTTCTAAAAACTTGGGGGAAAGAATTTTTTTCTTACACAATCGAAAATTTTTTTAACCTTTTCTGACAGGCAAACCCGCAATAAAGGGGAAGATTTGCTTTTAAAGGGAATTGGCAATGAAGAAGCACAAAAACTTAAAATGGGCGCCGAACCGCCTCAGGTGCTAAAGGCAGCAAAAAGGCTTTACTGAAATGCGTTTGGAAATCGTTTTTTTCCATACCCTTAATTTTGGTTGTTAAAAGCGCATCCCCAACCTTCGGGGCTTTAAAAGACAGATTTCAAACAACTAATTTTTTAATGACACAAACGTGTTATCAATCAACAACCCCAAGCAAAGTACAGCATTTCTGACATCCTTTAAGTTTGATGTTTTACAACTCAATTTAGCAAGGCTGATTGGCAACAATATGAGTCACAATTAGTAATAATTACGAAAACGTCGCATCATTCAAAATATCCTAAAAGCAGGCAACCTATAGGGAATTTTAATCTTAGTGTCAACAAAATTGCTTAAAGGATTTTATTGCTGTGTGAAGAGAAGAACCATTCGCAAGACAAGTGAAAATTTTTTAATCCAAAAATAACGAAAGTGCAATGTACAATTGAGGGAGTCCAACCAAATCTGGGCTGGGGACTTAGACCTTACACTTTTTGACGAAATAAAAAAATTTTTTGGGGGGTGGAGGGGAAAGTCCAACAGAAACCCTTTTGCGTAAAAAGATCTACACCTTCACATGTTGGGCTTGACGATTTTTTTAAACAAAAAAAGGGTTTAGGGTTTTGACCAAAGGTCAACAGAGGAAATCAGTTGCAGGGAAAGGGGGAAAGGTTAAAGACTAAACATCAAATTGAAAAAAAAAAGAAGCCGAAAACCACTTAATTACATTTGTTTTTTATTAATTGATACACAGCTAAATTGCAAAGAAAGTTTAAACCCAAAATAAATACAAATTTATTTTTCTTTTTTAAAAAAGCATGTCTGTTCAAGTTTATCCAAATTCCAGAGTCCCAAAAAAGAGATATAAAACCCCCGCATAAAAACCTTAATTAACCAAACATTTACACAAATGCTAAAAAAAACTAAGCAGGACCTTTAAAAATACAGAAAAAACCAAACGAAGGTATTCTGCTGCCTTTAAGCTGTTACTGTTAATACTGGAGCTTCATATAACGCCGCATCCAAACGAGTGTTGGCCCTTTTAGCAACGGCATGGGCCCAACCCGCAGCTTACCTCGGGCGCTTGTTTTTTACCCCGGGCCTGTGTTCATTAGCCGTAGGTGTGCAAAAAAAAAAAAAAAAACTAAAACTCCAAAAGCACAAGCCATGTTCAACTAAAACACTAAACTTTTTTCCTTCAAGCGTTTATAAAAAAAGCACTACTGCCCCAACATCACGGAAGAATTTAATCGTTTCCCCAAGGCCGATTTTGATGCTACAAAGACAAAATTGATCTTCAAAAAAAAGCGGGGGAATTTTTTCTCAACAGCCGCCCCCGAGCAGATAAAAAAGGAAATGCTTAAAAAAAGAAAACGAAACTTTAAAACCTGCTCAAACAGCCACTTTAACAACCCAAAAGGGGTTTTTTTATATTTTATTTTATGATCCAACACAAAAGACCATCGATATTGATTAATTATTTTTTTGATTTAAAAAAATTTTTATTAGAAAAGAAACTCAGCATGGATAAAAATATGAAGGACCACGAATTGTTTGAAGCAATGCGGAAATTTTTTATAAAGAGCCTAAATATATTGATTTAAAAGTTTTTGATCCAAAAAACGTACGGGAAAGGTTGCTCATGCTATTTCTCAAGTTCCAGGAAAACTAACAATAGACCCCGCCATTAAAGTAATTTTACTTTTTTTAACGATTTGTAACAATAAATGAAGAAAATCTAATTTCTGGTCTCAACTAAACAACAACTATTTTTCTCATATGATTTAACACCCTTTTGGCAACCACTGTTTACACATTTGATGTAGCCGCCAAAAAAAACCCCAAAATAAGGCTCTGGTTGGTCAGGGCGAAGTTTTAGAGATCAGATTAAACTCTAAGTATACACCGTTTTGTGGGGCGCTTCCCTCCACTACCCCAAAATAGTTGAAAAAAAAAAGCATTCAAAACATAAAAAATACAGAAAACAAATTTTTTAGGGGGTTGTTTTCCGAAAGGGCTGCATTATATCCCAAAAACGCAGAGAGAGTGTAAAACTTTTGGGGATTACATAAATGATTTTAATTTCGAGGAATATCCTTCCTTTTGGGTATAGCAAAATTGATCAGTTGAAAAACAAAACAAACCCAATAACTGTTAATGTCACACAGGGTGGGGAAAACAAATCTACACCCTTTAAAAGTGCCCAAGAACACCCAAAAATTGGCGACCAACAAAAATCATTTTGCTTCGCTGTTGTTTCACCGCTACCCGCTTACCATTGATACGCACAATGAGTAGATTATTGCGCATACTACAAAAAATTAGGGCAAACAAAAATTTTCGTAGAAAAGTTAACAAGAATTCCATCTGTTAAAGCGGCGAGTGAACAAAAAACATTGTATCCCCGTTGACTGAAATACAAACTAATTACGCCCCCAAAGTAGAAAAGTTAGTTTTAAGAACTAAAACGGATCAAAATTCCCAACGTATTACGCAGACTTGAATCCTCATTGTTCCTTTAAAAGGCCCACGCCACAAAAATTTCGAAAAACAGCCCTTAATATAATCACAATTTTTTCATTTTTTTTCATTTTTTGTCGGGTCGGAGGGCGCTCATTCAACGCCAAAAATATACGAGGGCCAAACCTGCAAAAATCTTTTTAAAAACGCAGCAGCGGCGTAAGTTTGTTCAATAATCTAAAATTTTATCAAAACAAAATGACCCTAAAGACAAAAACATATACTCCCACTCCTTTTGGGTTTTTGGGGTTTTAGGCCTCCACAAACGCAGAAGAGACCTGACCCATTAGGGGAAATTCAAGGAGCAGCACATATAAATGAAATCTTAAAACTAAGTTTGAACCGAAACAGGGAAGCGCCGTATTTTTTTTCACAACTTGCGAGGCTATGACTCTCCCTTAAATAAAGCAGGGGGGCGATGCCTTCGGGGTAGCAGCATTGCACGTCACAAAAGTACATGTGTTTCACTTTAAAAAACAGCCCCTTTTTATGATCTAGCAGCACATAGGGGACTTTAGAGTCACGGGCTAGCCCTTTAAAAGTCCGCCCAATAACGGAAGAATAATTTTTACCCCAAACCTTTTAGAAAGGGGGTTTACCCCTTTTGAGTACCTGAACATTAGGGGAAATTTTTATGAAGATACACTTTTCCCCCTAAAGACCCCTTCTTTTCTATCCCTTAAAAGGAAAGGGCATTATGACTCCGATTACCCATCCAAGATGCGTCAGAAATTAGGGGTTTTAAAAAGAGGGAGACTATCTGACTCAATTTTAGGCAGATGTAGTTTTTTGGGGACTCTTTTAAAATTTAAAAAAGACCTGCTGAAACATTTTACCTGGATCCCGCGCATTACATTTCTGCGCCCCGGTGACTGGGGCCTTTTTTAAAGTTTACTGAGTAAAGATTTATTTATTTTCTGACCTACCAATGATTCAGATATTGAAAAAGGTTGCGTGGGGGGAAATTTGTATGGCGTCGCACCCTTAAATGTAAACAAACAAAAAATACTTTGGGCACTAGAACCATAAAAGGTCTAACTATTCAATTTTGACCAAACAAACTGAGGATGGCCCCTGGGCCCAACGCTTCCGTTACTAACTTAAAAATTTCCGGGGGGGGACCGAAAAAAATCAAAAGGCTTAAAATGGTTTGGGGATTTGACGCCGGGGCAAAGCGCGGATACTTCAGAATTGCTTGAATATCCCCATGAAAACCCCTGACTTGCCCTAAACTATCCTTAGCACAGAAATCCCCAAAAAAGAATCCAAAGACCCCCCCTAAACTTGTGCCAACTTCGAGCAAAAAAAAATTATTCGCCCTTACAGACTTCAACATTTTTTTTTAAACTGGTTTTAAGTTGACAGCTGTCATCTATAATTGCTTTTGACAAGAACGTTTATGAAACCATACATCATGAAGAATCTGACTCAAACTAAATCCACAAAAGGGTTCAAAAAAGCTTTTTTTAAGGAAAACAACACTGTTCGGAAAACTATGGGAAAAACCCACAAGCCAAAGATTTAGATTTTCACCAAGAGAACGAAGCAATTAAGCTGACTTTTAAAACCTAATTTTCAGACTTCAAAGATTTCGATCACTTTTTGGCAAAAAATAAAAAAAAAAAGTCAAATTGGACAAACCTGATTTATTGGTTTACGTTTTAGAATTATCAAAACTTTTTAGTTAGAATTTTTTTATGCTACTTTTTGCCCTCGTACCTGATCCCGATACTTTACACAATACAACAGTTTTGTTTTAGATATCCCTACTGAGACATCTTAAAACTGGGGAAAAGAAGTACTAAAGGGCGAGCGGGTGGACACACACCGATTACCCTAAAGATTTGCCTTTGCATTCAATTACTAACAAGAAGTTTTTAGAAAGATGAAGATGAAACGGGAAAAGGGGATTAAGGAGTATGTGGGGTTAAGGTAAAAAAGTACATATTTCGACCAGGAAAAACCATTAAGAAAGCAAAAAGGGAAACTCGCAGTTTGTGCAGTCAAACATATCACATGACAACTACAAAAAAGCGTTGTTTGACAAGACCACAACAAAGAAAATGCATCTAATCTACATGAATCAACACAACGGTTTAACAAAAAATCATTAAAGAACAAACACAAAAAATATTTTTAATCCAAGTTTTCATATGCATATACATTGGGAACCTAAAAAATTTAAAACGGAACTTTTCTGGTGGGATTTCTGCAGTTCTTCTTTTACAAAAATCTTTGAGGGGCCGTTGTTTTTGTCGGGCATTTTTTCGAAATAATACACGGGGGGATTCATCTTTTTCAATTCTTTTTTTTCGTATGGATCAACACTCCAAAACTGGGCGGTTGCCCGATGCAGTGTCCCCTCCTGCTTCCCTAAATAAAGGCCTTACTTTTTTAAAACCCAAAAGGTAATAGTTTGCTGGATGAAGCCTCCTTCAGCAACATTTTTTTGTTTTTTTTTTTGATTGCTTGTACTGTTTTAGCCCTTTAAATTCCATTTTTTCATTGCGCCAAAACTGAGGGAAATCTTCAAACCCCCTTCGGTTGCGAGAATTTCAATCAGCTATCTGTGATACTGGGGAAAAAATTTTTTCACTAACTTTTGTTAAAGTTTTTTAACAAAGCCTTTATCGGAACTCCGAATGCCCTTTTAATAGCAAATCTATGTTTAACAATATTTTATTCACTTTTCCCTTAAATTTTTTTCCTCACGACTTAAACTGCAGGGTAAGTTAAAGGCCCCCGCGGTATATCAGCTGTATGCAACAGCAACCAAAGCGCTCTTTTGTGTTAATGGTTCCGCTTTTTATCTTTAAGCATTCCAAAAACTGTAATGCGTACTTTAAAACTTTTTCTCTAATCGTACAAGGGTAAATATGAATCCATTTGATGGGGTCTTTGGAGTTTATGCAAAGTGTGTCTCTGTATTCGCCTAGGCACGGGAAATAAATTGCCAAATCCTTGTTTAAAAACCATTCTTTGCGTTTGTTTTCCCGACCCCCGCTCTTGGGTTACTTTTTTATTGCTGTATTTTCCCTTTTTCCAAATCCTTTTGGTGAATAAAGATTTTTTTTTTTTTTTTTTATTCAGCTGAATTAGCGCAACAAAAAACACACGTCATACCAACGACAAAAAAAAAAGCGATTTCCCTTTCGTCTTTTTTTTTTTTCGATGTTGATAAAAGTTTTCTGAATTTTTGGGGGGGCAATGTCTGGATTGGGTTTTTCCCTTTCTAGATAATACTCTTTTTTTTGCTTGATCAAAATTTTAAAATTTTAGCTCTGTCCCTGTTTTTTTCAGTGTGTATTAATAAAACTAACTGCTCAATTATGCTTTTCATAGCTCTTGTGCAGCAGCTAGTTGCCCCCAGCTTGTTATGTCTTTTTCCTCTCGTCATCCCGTATTTACTAAATCGTAATTACTTCCGCTAAAAGCAAACGCATTAACCACAGCGCCGCCATCATCATTACAGTGAAGCCATTTTTTTTTAAAGTAATTTTTTTTTTCAATTTTTATTTTCTGGAATTATTCCTTTCTAACTAAAAATCTTTTTTGCAAATGAAGCTTTAAAAAGCGATTAGCTTTGCTGAATCCTCAAAGTCTAGTTTCCAAACGCCGGTTTTTTTTTTTAAAAAGGGTTTTAACAAGCATTAGTTTTCCCACACTTTCCCTCCAAAACACAGAATGGTATACAAGGGGGGGGGACAGTTTTTTCGTGCCCTTTTTTTAAAAAAAAATAATTAAATTAATAAAAAACAGAACAGCGATACTACTACAGCACAGAGCGGCCCACACGTCTTGAACTTACAAATGAAGAATTGATATCAAGCATTATCCCAAAAAGAAAAGGTTGATTCTTTGCAGCTGTGAAAAACAAAACAGTTCCTCGGAACTGAAATTTAGCATAGAACAGATTCAACAGATGTCCCGAAGACATTATAAAGTATCAAACAGTATGAAACCCTGGGTCGAGAATGGTAAAAAGCGTGGGGGAAACGGTTCTTAGTTTTTACACTAAATATCATAATTTGCCCCATTGATTCTGAACAGTCTTACTAGTTTAAAGCAAGATCCAGTTTTTTAAAAAAGTCTTAGAGTCCTAAGCTGTGATTTAAAAATTTCAATTGGGAAAATTTTTTATCGCCGTTAACAGGATTAATTAATTTTAATCAATAATTTTATTTCCCTTCAAAAAACGAGTCGAAAATCAGCAAATCAGGAAACACGAATCAAAAAATTGAATCAAGTCAGAAAGTGACCATAAAAAACCTCATCCTGGACCATTGCAGCAGGGAAAAAATTTGCAGGTGAACAAACAAAAAAAACAGACAACACAAAATAAACTCATAATGAAAAAATAACACCGCCAAAGCCAACAGTTGATCAATGCCAAAACTCCAGCAAGGCAAGTTAAATTTAAGGGGAAAAAAAGTCTTCATGGAATATGAACTTAAAACTGTTTTCCATTTTTGGCGCCATTGCGCTGCTGGGGGAGTTTTTTTACGGTTAAAAATAAAAACCTTGGGAACAAACAAAAACAAACAAAACAACCTGAACCGCTAATAAGAAAACCACACCCACGCCGCCAACAACAAAAAAATTTATTTTCATCCATTTTCAAAAAGGAATAATTTTAAGAAATTTTAAATTTAATTTTTTTAAAAAACATGGCGGATTATTTTTTGTTTTAAAAAGAGGAGTCAAAAAATAAAGACGGAGTTATAAAAGACATTTTCCTAGACCCGAATTTAATCAATGCGTTTTTTAGGGTGTAAGAACTTCATTAAGATCTATGCAACCAATCTCCCCGCCCAAAGGGGGTTTAAACAAGAAACCCCCCAACGATACGCGTTTTTTTAGGCTGTGTGTCATATTAGACATCTAATATTTTAAAATACAAACATAATTTTTTTTTAATTTTAAAAACTTAATAAACTTTGGGTTTACTTAAAGGGCGACTTAATTACAATCTTGAGTAAATTAATTAAAACTTTAAATTTGAAATTATTTAAAAACTTGAGGGTGACTTAAGTAAAACTTAGAAGTGACTTTTAAATGGTGCATGCAGGGGTGGGGGTGTGCATCTGGGGGGGGGTGGGGGTAAGGACAAAACACACACACCAAACAAAAAACAAACACAAACAAAACACAAAAAAAACAACAAAACCAAAAACACAAAAGACAGGATAGTGCTTGTGGAAAGTGGGGGGGCTTTTTTTGTTCACACTTTAACTTGAACTTAAAGGGGGGCAGGGCGTTGAAGACTATCGCTTTTCACGCGACCTTTGAGCGCTCTAGGGGGGAGCGCTGGAAAACGGGTTGCACGTGCGAACTCCTCACTGCTAATAACCTTTAAAACCCCCTCTATGGGGGCTGAACTTTTCACTGCGACCTTTGACCCCTCTAGGGGGAAACGCTGGAAAACGGGTTGCTACTTGACCTTGACCGCTCCAGCTTTAAACGTAGTTCCCCTCTCACTCTGCGGACTTTGAGAGGAGTGTGTTGGGTTTCATTGGTTCTTGTACGGAGTATCCAATAATTTTAATCCCTCACTGCTTGAAAACATTAAAAACAAATCCTTCCTCATAAAACTTTTTTTTGAAAGAAAGACTGCGTAAAAACCTTTTGCAAGGTTTCAAAAAAACACAATCTCTCTTAGTTTGCGAGAAATGAAGGGGATACCCTACTTTTTCCTTTTAACCACTCACCCTTTTTGAGTAGCCTCCACTGTCTTTTTCTTGTAAAAGAACTTGAAGGTCTGTTCTAAAAGCCAACCATATTGCAAGTTTTAAAAACATTGTTGTACTTCCTGCCTTGAAACTTCTATACCCCTCCCAGTTTTTCAACAGCAACAACGTTTTTCCTCGCCCCAAAAACGAAAACTTCTTTCCTAACTGTCATTCCCACATCAAACCCCTTTTTTTTTCAAGTATTGGGGGAGTTCTTCTGGTGCATCTTTTTTTTTTTTGCTTGCTCTCCTACAAATCAATAGCTTTCTTTTTTGAGGTCTAGGGGAAGGCAGGTATTTTCTTTCTTTAGGGGGCCTGCCCCTCCAAATCTTCCCAAAAACACTAAGAAATTGGCATGGGACTCAATATCTGTCAAGTATTTTCAGCTTAGAAAACTCCCACTGTCTTTGTTTTTGCCATGACAAAATGTTATATAAACAAAACAACCTGCCAAAACCGTAAATATTTCTCACTACAGCACAAAAACCTTTAAAAGCCCAACACCCCCAAAATAAAATGGCGGGTCGGGCAGTCATGTGAGCGCCGAAGCCCACGCTTAAAATTTTCCCCCTCGCTGATTGGTTTGGGGGGTGTGAATCGGCCCACCGGGTAGTGTTTTAAAGGGGCAAGAAGGTTCGGAACGTTAGGCAACTGATGCAATATTTTGTAATGGTGAGCTGGGGGGGAAGGAGTGGGGTAAGAGGAGGGGAGAAGAGGAGGAGGAGGGGGGCGGTTTGATTTTTTGGCCCACATTTGTCCACGGGGCGCCGCCCCTCTTTTGACGGCCCCACGCTGTTAGTAATAATCCGGGTAGCCATGCACCACCCACCCCCTTTTATATGGGGCGCTTTACCACGGGTGCTTTTCCCCTACGTTACCCTATGGGGGGTGTTCCCCACACTCTTTTTCCCCCACTTACTCCTGAAAAGTTTTTAAATTAGTATTGAAAAAAGGGTAACCCACACAGTAGTCTGTTTAGATAACTTATTTTTTGGGGTTATTTTAAAGAGAATGTGTGATGGATTATTCATTGTTTAAAACCTTTCTTGTCAAGAACAAAAATGTGTGTTTTGGGGTCCCCCGGGCAAACGGTTAAGACCGGGGGGGCCAAACACACGTTTTTCCCGTTCTCTACTGGGCTAACCTGTTTTTTTAGCAGTCTCTTTAAACCCTTTTGGGGAGGGCCCTTGATATTCCGTGTAAGAAAGCTAAGAGTTTTGCTTTCTTTCATACTAAAAATTTAAGTCTTCCTTTGAGACACATCATAAACACGCCCAAATTTTTGGAGCATTATTTCTTTAAGAATAGTATTAAAGGGTAGAAAAAATCGACAATTAGTGAGCGTTTGTTTACATAACGCAACACTTGGCACTTTTTAGGGTGAAATTCCTTTTTCCCCAATTCTTTTCCCCCTCTTTAAAGCGTTTAGATCTTCTTGTAGAATGCTGTATCATTCTTGCTTCTGATTGTTCTATATACTAAACTGTCATCTGCAAAAGCCTTATAGTAGTTCCAGGAGAGAGATTTCTACTTATGTCATTTTTATATAAATTAAGAAAAACAAGGGCCCCAGAACAGTTCCCTGTGGTACACTGACAAGACTGGTTTACAATGGGATGACGACCCTTCCACAACAACTTTCTGCGTTCTCCCAACGAGGAATGATCTAGCCCATTTTAGCAAAGAACCCCAATCCCAATGTGTTCTAATTTAAGCAGCAGGCCCTCATGGTCAACCTTATCAAAGGGCTTTAGAAAAATCTAATAAAATTGCATCTATTTGCTGTCTGTTGTTAAGACAGTTACTAAAATCATTGAGAGTTGTTATAACATGACAAGTTCTGGGAGTACATCACGGATATGATAAGGGAGACTTTGCCCTGTTAGCAGCAAACGGTAACCTTTCACCCTTTCAACATCCTTTCCGAGTTTACAACTGGGGCAGCTTCTCCTCCCCGGGCCAGTTTGGGCTGATCTGCTAGGACAAAAAGGGATATTTCATTCAAACGTGAGCAGAATGTTTGAACTGTAAATCGACCATGATGTTTGTGTCATTCTGTCAAAAATCAGATTGAATTTGTTTGGGGAAAACATCCTGAGTCAAATGGTGGGCTGGTTCTACTTTACAGCCACCCATCTCCCACCCAACTTTTATCTCCTTTTGTAGAGAAAAGTTGCCATTCATCAAAGTGAGACTGTGAATATTTAGTTGTGTGTGTGTATGGAGGATGGGGGTGAGGGACAAGGGTCTGAAATAAGATATAACTAAATGTTGCACAAATGGCAAATAAATGCATGAGTTTGGATATTTAGCTGGATATTTTAGCAAACTTGGCCATGATTATTGAAACAAAACACATGACAGTACAGGGGCCATGGTTAAATGGCTTGAGTTTTTTTTTCCAGCAGAGCTGATCATGAGTTGTAATTGTTCATGGGGATAGATTCTTTTGTGAATGAAAAAAACTGTCCACCAGTAGTAAATGGACATCTGTTATACTTGCAGGTCAGGGAGTGTTGAAAAGACAGAAAGAGAAAGGTGCCACCTTCCATCGTACCCCAGATATGCTGAACCTCTGATAACTCACTGTCTGTTGACATTAAACTATGGAACTTTAGCCTTTTAACCCTTATATTAACATATATACCAATCTTAACAGTTATTATGGTCCAGCGGTCTGAGGGTACTGCATGAGTGTGGCAGTTCAGGCACTCTGTTCAATCAGTCATCTGTATTTTAACGCATATGGCTAAAGTTTAGAGTGAACATGGAGCTACCCAGACCATTCACCAATCATTTTACATTGTTAAACAGCAGTGAAACAAGTTCACACCCTGACCCGCATGCATTCCATTTAGTACAGATTCAAACTTTCAGATATTATCATGATTATGGCTGATAATGTGAAGTTGTGAAAACTCCTTGACTTGAGGCAAGTTATTTGTCCCTTGACTTCAGTTGAGTCCTTTTCAAGTAGATAGATCTACCAGTAAAAGTGAACTGCATGTAGAAAAGTTTTTATAAAAAGGAAGAAAGAGAGTTGCGGTAGGAGTGTTTTGTGTGTGCAAGGGATCGGTGAGTCAGAGTGCCTCTTCTGTCAGCAAGTAGATTGACAAGTTTCACATAGTTTCTTAGATCCCTGAAATCAGAACCCCCATTTCAAGGTCTTGAAGGTGCTTGAACATTTGACACTTGCCTGGATGTACTGGAAAATTTCTTGAAATCTGTTGTCGCCTCTGTCTCTGTTATTTTAATGCAAAGTCAGACAGATTCAAATGAATACAAAAGAAGCAGGAAAAGACACAGGAAGTAATAGAAGTGCAAGATAGGACTACAATCCTGAAAGATACCATTTTCATTACGTCAGTGATTAGGCTGCTGTGTGATTTATTGTTGTGGTTTTATCACAGTTACTGAGTTACGGTT
Source organism: Conus ventricosus (assembly GCA_018398815.1). Lineage (NCBI taxonomy): Eukaryota > Metazoa > Mollusca > Gastropoda > Neogastropoda > Conidae > Conus > Conus ventricosus. The sequence continues at coordinate 21,077,415 of CM031612.1, read as the reverse complement.
AATACAAAGTGATTACAAAGTGAGTGGCATGTAGATGAAATGTGTTTTGGTCATCTTCTCAGTTGTACAATTGCAAATGTCAGGTCTTAAGAATGCCATTGATGTCCTTAACAGTTTATATATATTGGGTATTTATATAGCGCCTATCCTCGGTCACAGACCAAGCTCTAAGCGCTTTACAATAAACGGACAACCTCACTCACTCAACGGGCTGCCTACCCAGGTAGAGCCGGCCGAAGAGCAGCCTACTGGCGCTCATTCAGTCGTTTCCCATACCATTCAAATATCAGTCACTCATTTTCATTTATCTCATTTATTCCTCCAGTTTCTCACATAGGATGCATGCGATGTTTTATAGTGTCCTCCATTTCCACCGGTACACGAGTGGATACCTGTGTGAATCAATGCTGCAGAAGGGAGAAATCTTCCAGAAAGGGCCATGTAGGTACAATTCTGTGGCCAGTGACTGAGTGAGCTACCTACCTTTGTCTTTGTGCATACTTATTTGTTTGTTGGCTTCTTTTGTTTGCTTAATTGCTTAATTATCTGTGTTCAAGATCAAGAAACAGCAGAAAGGAGAAGATGGCTGCGTGTTTAAAACTGAGAGGGGTTTGGACAAAACTTTTCCAGGGATGTGGTTGTCAACACATGCGTCTGGTCATTCCTGTTCAGCCTTTGTCTTTCCTCGCAACACAACAGGTGTGTTGAATAGCATGAGTAGAACTGGATAGAACTGCTACCCTCTTATCAAATTAAGTGGTAATATGATAATGTGACATTTTTGTTATTTGTAGTACACATGAGTGTTGTTTTAGTTCTTAAGAACATGTCAGATTTTTGAAAGTGTAAATTGATGCTCACCTGTTTTACACAACTTTTTTTAATTTGAATTTTCACAAAATGTTGAAAAGTCCTTGAATGTATTCACAAAAGTTTGTAGGAACCTAGAGATGTAATTAAATCATGATGGGTGTGTGTATCCTTCTATCACTGTCAAGAATATTGTTAAAGTTTTATGTATGATAAGCAGTATGTAAATGTGTTCTAAACTTAGCTTATTTTCCTTCTGTCAGCAAACTGCAGCCAAACCTCTGATGGATCGGTCACAATTCAAGTGCCTTGTTCACATGCCCCACCAGCGTCAGGAAATGACCTTTACCAAAAAGCATCGCAAGCTTGTGCCCCGTCACCAAGAAGATGGAGTCAGTACGGACATGAAGCTTGTCTACGACAACAACATGAACCGGCTCAATTTCTGGGGACAACTGACTATCAACGTGTTGGCTGTACCAATCTATGTGTTGTCTGTCAGAGTCATCGTCTCCAACTGGCCTATAATGGTAAACTCCAGTGTGGATGATGTATCACAAAAATTTGTATAACCTTTAATTTCCAGTCAAATGTGGTAAAAGGACCATGAGCAGAAGAGTCCGAAAATAATTTCCCCTCAACCATTTCTGATATGTCATGTTCACAGCTTTGATTTATTGTATGTAAAACTGCTCTTTCTTAAATGCAACAAGAATATGAATTCTTTAATGCTTTTTGAAATCAGCCTTGTCTGTCCACCTTCTGGACCATAAGCCCATTCACTGCAGTTGCCAGAGCCCTCTGTCCTAGGCCATATTGAAATAGTTGTTGCCGAACAGATTGGAAGCAGGACTTAAGCATGACCTCTGGTCCATTGACAGCAGTGGCTACATCATTGAGCAGGACTTACGTTAGGCCTGTTAACAGCAGTTGTCTACATTGCAATGCGTGATTTACTGCTGGGGACTTTAACATGACATCAGATCTGTGACCAGCAATGGTCAGCAATATTGTAAGTGATTAATTGTCCAGCAGGACTGCATCCTAGTGTAAGGCCTGTTAACAACAGTTGTCCACATAATTGTGTGTGATTTATTGTCCAGGTCTTTAACATGGCAGATCTGTTAACAGCAGTGGTCAGCATTATTGTAGGTGATTTAGAGTCCAGGGCTTACCATGATTGTGTGGCCTATAAGGGCTTACCATGATTGTGTGACCTATAAGGGCTTACCATGATTGTGTGGCCTATAAACAGCAGACGACTGTATCATTGTCTATGTTTATGCAGGGGTGATCAAAGCACTGACTTGATAGCCAAATGCTGTCGGAAAATTAGTTAGGAGTTTGCCCAGATGGCTGTTGTTTGTTTTTTCCACTTCATCACGAAACAGTTGCCCACTCCTCCCCCCCCCCCCCCCCCCCCCCCACCAAAGAACACTGCTTCCACTCAGATCCTGGACCACACCACAAAGAGAGCTCATATTTGCAGTGTATGGTGTGGGTTTTTTTCCCCGAGGCTTTTATGGACAAGTTTCCCGGTTAATACTAGAGATTTCAGATTGTTTTCTTGGTCGTTATGCATTAACAGGGACATTTCTGAGGCTTCTTGCGTGTGCAAGCGTCCACTGCACTGCAGTTCCTAAATCATAGTTTGACTAGAAAGGGTTTAGAATTAGCTGCAAGCTTTTTCTGTGAGCTAGTCCGGTTCACTACTTAGAGAAAATATAAGGCTTTTATTACCTCTGTGTATGAATTATTGTCCAGGACTTAACATGAGTAAGGCATGAAAACAGCAGTGGTCTACATTATGTGTGTGGTATCTGTTGTTCAGGAATTCAGCATGACATCAGGCCCATTGACAGCATCGATCTACATTATCGCTTACAGTGCTTTGCTGACCGGGGTGAATAGCATCTGCAAGCGCAGCATTCATCGCATCTACAGTGATTCTGATGCCTCCAACTTTGCTGCTGTTGTGCAAGACTGGAAGATGAGCAAGCAGACTATTCAGTTTGACTTGGCATCAGCTGAAAGAAAGCCACCCAGCAAGGTTTTGGGGGCTTTTCAGGGCAACCTGAAGATCCTTGGCAGAGCTTATCTGGTCACTCCAGCAGATTTTGTTCAGCCCCACTTCTACAACCGTCTAATGGGTTATGAATTACAACGCTCCCTTGAAGAGGACATTGTCGAAGGCTCAGATATCAGGGACATTATACAAAGTTCACAAAGAAACTTGAAAAAATCACCCCCAAAAGGGGGTGGTTAACACAGATGCTTTTTGTTTATGGAGAATTTATACTATATGCAAGTGAGTGATGTTTTATATGCTAGTGATGGATTTTTTTTTTGGATTGGCAAGATCTGAATGTGTCAGTTTGTAATCTTATTGTACAAAGCCTATGTGAGATGCATTCTGCATGCCTGTGTATTACACCATGGTGTGTGTGTGTGTGTGTGTGTGTGTGTTGTGTTTCTGTTGATTGATATGCTAAATTTTTTATATAGTGAAAGGCAGAATGGTTATTTTCATTTTTGTAATGCTAATTAACTCTGTGCAGTGGAGAAGATATATCTGGTTGAGGGCACTGTGCATATGTGAATATACAAACGTCACAGTTTAAGAGTTTAAGTATGTTGTCACTTCCACAGAAAGCAACAGATACAAAATGTTTTCATTTAGAGATATACATGTAGTTTGCACAAATACCTTGGAATTATTGGGGTTCACATACGTTTATAACACATTCAAGGAATCTTTGATGGCATTCAAACAAAAACAGCAGATTTTATCTGTCAGGCTAAGTTAAGCATGTATACACATAACTTTACTTATACCTATAAATGCCACCCTTCTTAGTAGGGATTTTACGGGGAATATTGGGCCCAATATCACAAAGAAACGGGCGCATACAACTTTCAGCAATTGAAAAGGAGTTATCTTCACTACACAGCTTAGGTCAGTCTCGAACTTTTCCGAGTCTGAAAACTCGCCAAATTAGAGTTGTTAGCATTTATTAATCTCCAGGTTAAGATCTATTTTGAGCACATTCTAATCGATGCCATCACTTACCAACTCTCAGATGAATCTTCGCATTGGTTGTTTCTATAATTATGCATTATTTTTCATTGCCACTAACACCTGCCTGCTGTGCTGGCCAATCTCGCTGTTAAAACATAGTGGCTTATAGTGCACAAAGCAGAGGGAAGCAGTGGGCCTACACAGGACACTGGAGAATATGGAAGCATACTAGATCTACAGGTGATATTAGCCATTTTCCAGAAGAGCCAGCTTGATTTCTCTTTCTCCCACTTTCAACATCATGAAGAGGCAGGAGGGAGGGAGAGAGGGCCTCTCTCTTTCTTGGTGGGGGTGCTTTAAAGAAAAAGACAGTCTCAAATGCATCATATAGTGAAATATGTTAACAGCATCACTTAATCCTCCTGACGCATACTATTCCTTGCAGTCCTGTCATGTGCTGTATGTGCGCATAAGAATGTGTGTGTTCCCTTTTGAAACTGATTAGCAGCAGTAATAAGTAGTAGGGGGCAGGGGGGGGGGGGGGGGGGGGCGCAGGGAGGATGTAAGGAGGGGGGTCACGGACCAGGCAAAGCCATGCTACAAACGACATTGAAACAAAATTTACCACATTAATGTGACTGTGCTTACCCTAGTTAAGAGCAAACTCTGTCTAACAGCATCACTGAATCTTCATGAAGGGGCAAAGAGAGTGAGAGGGGAGCACTTTCTCCCTCTCTCACCAATGGAAGTAAGCAGGAGTAAATGGGGGTGGGGGGAACATGATGATGGGGGTAGTGGGTAGCATAAGATGTTCATCCCAGTTACAGCCAAACAGTCTACTCCCTGTCTGTCTCTCTTTCACTTCAGGAAGGATTTTTTAAAGAAAGAAACAAAAGTTGAACATTCAGGAAGGAGTTTTTACAAAAAGAAATCGAACACATCTCATGATGAAATGAGAGAACAGCATCACTTAATCCTCATGATAAATCATCACATATGACTCCATGCAGTCAAGACTTGGATATGCTCTTGTTCTGTCTCATATAACTGTGTATGAGTGCGTGTTCCCTTTTGGAATTGCATTGTGGTATTAGCAATGACAAAAACAAAAAACAGGATGGGGGGGGGGGGGGGGGGGGGGGGGGGGGGGTGTCAGTGAGGGTTTTTTTTAAACCAGGCAAAACCAGGTTAAAAATTCTAGAACTCAGTACCTCAGTTGACCTCAGTGAGTGGCACAAATTGAGTAAAGGGGATTAGGGTTTGATTTTGATTTGATTGATTTAATTTAGAGTCTCTTCACAACGATGGTGATATTAGACCAAAAAAAAAAAAAGTATGTGTGCAAGTGCTTATATGAGTGTGTACGTGTGCATGCGTGCGTGCACTCGTGCATGCGCGCGCCCGTGTGTGTATGAGTGTGTGTACGTGTGTGTGTGTGCGCGCGCGCGCACGCACGGACACAAATGCATGAAAGTTTCCCTATTAACGACCAAACAATAATTTAATTATTTAGGGGATTAGGGATTTGTGTGATATATTTTACCATTCCTGCATCACATTGAAAAAAGAAAAAATAGTCAAGCATTTTAAGGTTTTCTTACCTCAAACTAAAAGAAAATTATAGCAATGAATATAAAGGTTTATGAAGAAGCAATGCATATCCTGTTAGTTCTCTTGCTTTTATTTTGAGAAATGAAGTGTTGGGCAATGTCATGTGATTAATAAAAAAAAATACTTTTTTTTTCCTGTTTTCAACATGTTTTTTTTCTCCTGTATTGCAATGTATTTGTTGCTTTTGTCAACCTTTATAGGACATTATTTTGGACTTCACAGTCTGGATAACTTGGGTCAAGTACAACTGATGATGTGTTTCACAGAGGCTTTGTCTGTAAAGAGCGTGGGTCCCGGGAGGACCCACTTCATCACGAGAGGACAGACATGGTAAAAACCTCTTTGAAATGTTTGGGTCAAATGAGACAGTCATTCAGAAGTGGGTCATCAAAAAAGCAAAAGCAGTCTTGTGAAGAGTATAGTGTATGGATCCTGTCGGACCCCTGTTGCTGAATGTGTGTAATACAAAATCCTTAACTGATTACCTTCTTACTCATTCAATGAGAAAAATAAAATCGGATGGAATGGATGATAAGGTTTTTTGCAAGAGACCTTTCATAGGAAATATGCAAAAAGACCTGTCATAGGAAATATGAATAGTGCAAAAGAGAGATTTTATTGTCTCTGGGTTGTACATGACCAAGAAAGCAAAGCAAAGGTTGTTAAAAAAAGATATGTTTGAATTCCAGGAATGTGTGGACAGTTTAACACAAAACTGACACAACAAATTCTTTGATTAGAGAGAAAAATGAGGAAATGCCCCATTTTGCAGTGTATGTATGGGGGAGCTAGTGACAAATCATCTTCCTTGCGTCCTTTTGCAGACGATTTGTCTTTCAATAGGTTAGTGTGTGAAGTTTAGATGATATTGGATAATTTTATGTAAATCGGTAATTTTGTAGAATAATTTTTTCTCTTGTCATTGTCATAGTCCTGTAATAGGTCTGTTGTCAAGTTTTTAAGATAGAGGCATAGATTCACCATTTCTTGGATTTCATGGCTAATTGAAGGTTCTTGATAAATGAACTTATAAACCCCACAGTAAAGTCAATAAAATGTGCACAATGTCATGTGTGTTTTATATTGCTCCAAAGAATTTGAGAAACATTTGTATCTGTATCTTAGACAATACTGTAACTATTCAGCATAGTAATAAAAAGTTTACTTATGTGGGAAAGTACTGCAACTGACAAAATTGAACATCGATGTTGAAGTTTTCTATTTTATTGAAAAGACAGGGATCACCGATTGCATGCTTCCACTCATTTCATGTTGCTTATAGCCTGAATAGGCGAGAGTACATATTCACAATGGTGAAGTGGAACTTGAGTCGCCTTCAAAATCCTTGAAGAACTTGCGGTCAAAAAAACAGTCGTAAGAAAGAGGCTCAAACAACAGTTCAAAGAGTTTCAGCTGATGTCTGGAGAGGGGATAGTTCCCCTGCCTCTGCATACAGACTGTATTAGTGTATGCAGGGGTGGTGCTGAATGCATCCAGATCCAGAGTCAAAGCCCTTGGCGGTGGTAGGCATTCAGAGTTTTGAGTTCAGGTCTTTCAGAAACGTAGATGATACAGCCATAGTCCAGAGCCTTGTAAAGTGCACCCATTACCCACACAAAGTTGATTAGACATACACCAGCATAGGTGGCTCCAACTGCGTAGAGTGCAAAGTCACAACAAATGTCGAAATGGAGTGGACTGGGAACCTTAATCTCATTTATTTTGATGCTGAAGAGAATAGAAGGATGCTCATTGATGTCAGACTGGGTGGTGCCAACATGGATTTAGAGCTGTCGATCAGCCAGGAATTTTTTCAGAAAAAGAGGGAGATGACTTTGAAAACCTAGATGACTAATCCTTGAAAATTCCTTTCTGCATGGTGTCAAAGCGTTCTCCAGGTTAAGCAACCATGAGTTGTTTGTAAATGAAGGCGCCGATGGTGGTTTCAAGGACAAAATGGTCAATGGTCAATAGTAGAATAGTGCTTGTGGAAACCCCACTGCTCTTTTGCAGAAGACAAGTCATTTCTAGTTTCTGACAAGAGTTGACCATCTGTTTTGTTAATTTGCAAAGGCAGCTAGTCAGAGCTATTGGGTGAATATTACAAGGATTGGTCGTCTTTTTACGGGTTTTGGAATGATGCAGCCTTTCTGCCAGCAGGGCATAAAGTACATGTGACCCAGATTCAATTGTATAGTTTTAGAATCAATTTCAGGAGTTGGTAATAGGGGTCATCTAAGGCTAGAAGCAGAATTGCATCATGTTTGCTGAGCTGATTTCAATTTGTTACGTGAAAATGGCAGATTGTGGACTTCAGTATTGTCATAAGGAAAAGGTACAGGGAGATTTTTCTTTCTGCTGTTAAAAAAAGGTAGATTTATTTGTGGAGGACTTGGTTTTATTCAATAGTGGAGGCCAACAGTCAGTCAACAACTTGTTCATCAGTGATCAGTGTCTGCAAGTTTCAGGTAATGAATGGAATGTCGCTGTTTAACCTGTTGACTTTCTTTGACATTTTCTAAATCAGCTTGAAACACAAGTTTCTCCAGGATTGAATTTACTTATGTTTAAATGTCTTGAACTGGTTCAGTCTTTGATGGGATTGTGCATTGGGCGCTGATGGTCCACGATACATGCAACATTGAGCCTGTTTGCATTTATTTGCAATGTGTTAGCAATCAGAGTTAAAATCATGGTATTTTAGGCATTTGCAGTTTGTTGGATGAAGTTGGAATACTCTTTTGCACAGTCTATAGGCAGACCTACTGGGCCTTTTGCAGGGTCCAGACTTGGCAGAACTTCCTCTTTTAATAGCTCAGAAAAGGTCCCAGTTAGTTCTGAAAATGTAGGTGTTAGGTGAAGAGCAGATTATCTTAGTTTTCAATTTCATGGAAAGAGGTCCTCTGTGGAAGAATGGAGGTCATGTTGGAGTCCCATCATTCTGACAAACACAGTCCAGCTCTGATTAATTCTTCAAACAGATCTCTGGATGAAGTATTCACACTACCCCAATAAGGATCGTGCCAATTGAAGTCTCCTTGAAAAGATGTAGAAGTTTGTCAATCAGGCCAACTTGCTCTTGTCGACCAACAGGTACAGATGAAGGTAAATATAAAGTACAGATGAAGGTAAATATAAAGAACACACAGGTTTATACAATGTATTTCATGCAGCTACAGCTTGAAGAGAAGTACTTAAATAAAACAGACTGAACAAGAAATTTTTTGGACAAGTAGAGACACTCTTCTCATTACTCTGTCTGTGGATTGTGCTGGTTATGAGTATATTAAAAGCTGGAAAGCGTCCCAAGTCTTCTGGTTCTGAATTTTATTTTTCTGCGAAGCTACCACAGCTGGCTTTAGGTCCTGAGAATGGAGCCGTTGCTCCATGAAACTTGAATATAAACCCCAGATTTTTCCATGAAATATTGTTGGATCCATCATGACAAGGAAATCAGAAATATCTACATTTGTCCAACTCGGGATCTTCACGTTCAGATTGTAACATTTTCACGAGTTTTGGGACAAATGTGCGTGTTGGTTTTGTGTATGCATTTTGGATAAACTTATGTGTATTCATTTGTATCATTTGTAACACTATCAACACAGAGTACGATGACCAGCTATGCAGTAGGTGCCCTATAGTCACAGCACAGGTATTCCCAAAGAACACCCGATTTAGACTTTTTCTTTTTTTTGGTTAATACATGAGTTTTTTCTACTATTCTGATCAGTCTCCATTTCTTTGATCTGATCTCTGTGCTAAAAGAAGTTATACTGCACGTGCAGTGCTTACGATTAATCTTGTGGCCATTTTCTCATTGATTGAAATATCTGTAGTTGAAGCTGGAGATTGGGTTAGCCTTCTCTTCAATTCCTTCTTTCATTCATCTACTTATGACATACAGACATCACATAAAGTTAAGGACCAGTCAAGATAATAGGGTGCATTTTCAAAAAATCATAAAAACAACGAATAAGATTTATCATGTAAAACTCGGTGGCAAGGCTGAGGTGTCAATAGTGAATATGTCAACTGCTGTGTGGGCTGCACGTGCGCGTCACGCAGCATGCTGGGCGCGTTTGAAAATCTACAATTTCAGCAAAACTGGAGCGTGTTTCAGTGGTCGGTGCGTGATACCTGTGGCTTTGTGAAGGGCCAAATTGAGATGCACGTGGATTAATGGATATCTGGCTATGATTTATACTCCTTGGTTTGCCTACATAAGCAGCAGCATGCCACCACGACAAAAGTTAAATGATTTCGACCGAACCAAGCAGCAGCATGCCACCACGACAAAAGTTAAATGATTTCGACCGAACCCGAGCGATTGCCTGGCTGCAGGATGGAATTGGCGTGCGCGAAGTGTCACGCAGGCTTCAAGTGTCGCACTCAGTCATCATTCGGTTGAGACAGCGGTTCCAGGTGACAGGAAGAGTCCAGGAGCGGCGTCGCACGGGTCGTCCCAAGAAAACGACAGCAAGAGAAGACCGCTACATCCACCGCCAAGCCATAGTGCAACGAACGAACTCTGCCAACATCATCAGACGACGTTGCGAGCTGCCACTAACACCACAGTCAGTTCGCAGACAACACGTAATCGCCTCCATGACGTCAACCTTCGTGCGCGTCGTCCATTACGAAAACCAAGGCTGACCCAGATCCAGCGAGCCAACCGTCATGCCTGGTGCACTGTGCACCAGAGGTGGCCACGTGCCCAGTGGACAGAGGTTCTGTTCACTGATGAATCACGGTTCTGTCTGACACCCAGTGATGGCCGAACCCGTGTCTGGAGGCGTCCACGGGAGCAGCTTGCTGCCAATGCAATTCAAGAAGTGGTCCCCTTTGGAGGCGGCTCCGTTATGGTTTGGGGAGGAATCAGCAGGCATCGCAGAACCCCCTTTACCATGTCGACGGTATACTGACAGGGCAGCGGTATCTGCAGGAGATCCTTCGACCTCTGGTCGTCCCGGCGCTGCAGCAGATTGGGCCTGCTGCTGTATTTCAGGACGACAACGCCGCGCCACACAGGTCCAGGGCCGTCAACGCCTTCGTGCAGCAGGCGGGGATTACCGCATGGTATGGCCAGCCAACAGTCCCGACCTTAATCCCATCGAACAGTTGTGGGCCGAGCTCGGTCGGAGAGTTCGAGAGAACCACCCTTTGCCCGCAACCGACAGCAGCTGCTTGGATGGCTGCAAGAAGAATGGAACACTATTCTTCAGGCCTTTCTGGCACGCCTGATCAACTCCATGCGCCAGCGTTGCCTTGACTGCCTTGCCATGAATGGTGGACACACGCGCTTCTGACAATCCATTGACATTCATGAAGTTTAACCTCTCTTTTTCTGTGATTTTGTTCAAATGTTTTTCGACTCACATTTGTGTGATTTTCGATTTAGAGGGTGGGCCGATTTCGAGCGCTGCGAATTGTGCATTTCTGTATCGATTGTGCTAAATTTCATTTTAGGCACATATGGTTTGTTGAAATAAATGTATGTCAAAGATGGATGGAATCGATTTTCTAGTTTCTATTTGGCGTGCAATTTTGCAAGTGGTCCTTAACTTTATGTGAAGTCTATGACTGGAATGGACCAAGGGTGATCATGGAATCTTTAGTTTGTTAATTTCCTAACATTTCAAGCCTTGATATTTTGCGAGTGTCAAGGCCAACTTATTCACAGGGATGTTTGCTATGTGTGTCCACAGCAAGGATAATTGCAAGCAACAAAAGTTAATTTAAAAAAAGGGGAAATCAAGTGATCCTTACGTGTGTTTTTGGTTGTTTTTTTCCCATTTTCCCACAACTGAAATGTATAGTTTAAATTTCATGAGACTTCTCTTTGTGAAATTCTCTCTTATCAGTTAAGAGCAGCTTCACATAGTTCAGAAACACTTTTCTTATATATTATTACGCCTTGGCTTAAGGCTGTGTCAGACCAATTGACATAGGCCAGAACACCAAGGCTACATCAAAATGTTGTTATGCTCTGCATAGTTATGTGGGGATTGTCTTCAGTCGTGACAAGCTCCTAGCATAACATTATCAGTCTCCCAAATCCCCCGAAGTCGGAGTGTGGCTGCCCATGTGGCGGGGTAATCAAAAACGGTCACACACGTAATGTTCTCATCCCCAGCTGATGCATTTGTGCCATAGTGTTCAAATACTTTGGCTGTTCGGATGATCCCTGGAGTCTTTTAGCCAGGGTACGACAACAACAACAACTTTTCTTTATCTGACAAGTGCATTTATTTTGTTCTGTTGAATTTAACAAGTACTTGAGCTTGAACAGATGCTGGTTACGATGGATATTTTAGTATCACAAAGTAAATGCTAAGCCATGAGCTTTTGTTTTTATGATCATCTCTGCAAGATTAGTATCGTACTATCACCACCTTGGGTCAGGATCATACACAAGATGTGGGCAGCATTTCCTCCTATCAACTATGGAAGAAATCCAGCCATTTCATTTTGTCATTCTTTGAAATGAAAAGTCATTGAAGCCGTTACACTCCAGGTCATACTGTGGATTTTGTGTGCATGTGCGCAGTCATCGTCCATACCTCCTCAGTGCTATTGTTTCCATGCTGCTCATTTTACCAGCGCAGTGCATAGCTAGACTATGCCCCAGTCACGCAGGCCACGGAGAGCAATTAGTATCATTTCATGAAGCAATCTTACCATCTGGCCATGAGCGTACATAAGGATGTCACCACATTCAAACAAGTCCCATGAACTCCGATACAACATTTTTGCCATTTAAACTCGCCATAGGAAAAGACAAGGAGAGAAAAATAATGTCATCACATGAGAGGGCAGACTTTTCCTTATGATGATCAATGATGCATTCTGGTCCATGTCTCAAGATTCTGCTCTTTGCTCCCTCTGGTATATAATCCCCGTGTCTGCCAGCCCATAGAGACTCAAGACTCAAAAACTTTATTACTCAAGGATAGAGATTTTAGGCAGTGCCTATTCTTCCAATCTGTCCTTGCTATTCTACAACATTCAACTAAACAGACTGCACATATTAATAATGACAGAAACAATGAAGAATATAGCAACATATTAACAATAACAATAGTAATCGAATAATAATTATAAAAATATAACACACACACACACACAACACAAATCCATTACAAAATTACACAAACACAATCAGACACGCACACGCGCACGCTCACATGCATGCACATGCCCACCCACACACGCACGCACGCGCACACCCACATTTTCATTAGCGAATGTAGAGGCAAGCATAAAAGTAGGGTGTTGAGACTATGATCAAAAGGTTAGATTTATTGTTCAAGTAAATGTTTAAGTATTGCTGATTTGAAGGACGGCAGTGATTGACATGTTTTGGCAGATGGAGGAAGAGAGTTCCACACAGATGGACCAAAAATGCAAAACTAGATTTGAACAAATCAATGCAGACACGTGGTAAAATGTAATTATTTGAATCATATCGCGTTGTTGCCATTTGGATAAACTCAGCAAGATTGTTGGCGCCATTTAGTACTGCCTTATTATAGGTCAGCTGGCTCTGCCGTGGTAACATCATTAGTTTTGCGAATTTGCCCGTGGTTGATAGAGACTTGTCAGGAAGAATCGGCTTAATTCCCCGTCTATGCATAGAGTTGATCTTTTTTATGTGATTTTCACCGGCACCACTCCAGACAGTGGACGCATAGTTGATGTAAGAAAGGCAATGGGCTTCAAAAAAATAATTTCTGGATGTGTGGTTCAACATAATAACTGAGTTTATTGAGTAAAAACAAATTGCGAGCCAACTGAACTGTTTGCAAACATGATTTATATATGTTTGCCATTTAAAATTCTCATCAATGATCACGCCTAAGACACGGTGTTCGGTAACCTGCTCGATCAAGGTCTCACTCATTTTTAGGCTCAACATAAGATGCTGTTGTTGATGTTTCCGTCTTGATGCTAGGACCATACATTTTGTTTTGTGCGGATTAAGGACCATTCGGTTTTGGTTGCACCATTCTAAGACATCAGTTATACTTTGTTGTAACGATATTTGTACAGACATGATGTTTGTATCACTACAGTGAAGAGAACTATCGTCAGCGAACAGATCACAGATGACATCATTGTAAGATATGTGCATCGGTTAGGTCATTTATAAAAATACAGAAGAGAAGAGGTCCAAGGACAGAGCCTTGTGGAATGCCACAGCTCACTATTCCTTCAGAGGAATAAGTACCGTTTAAGTAAACACGCTGGGTCCTGTTTTCAAGATATGACTGAAAGAAGGTGACTACTGCCGGATTTTGAACATACGCAGTCATTTTTTTAAATAATATGTTGTGGTCTACAACTACAACATCAAACGCTTTCCTAAAATCGAGGAAACAGTTCCAGTGAGTTTTCTTTCGTTGATGGCTGATAGCCATGTATCACAGAGGCGTGTTAAGGCCGTGTGGCATGAGTGATTTCGACGAAAGCCTGACTGAAATGGGTGGAAGTTTGTGATGTTCCATATGTTTAGTTAGGTGTTTGTGAACATGCATCTCAAGAGGTTTCGATACAACGGATATAAAAGATATTGGTCTAAAATTGTTTAAATCAGTGAGATCTCTTGATTTGGGTATGGGAATGACTTTTGCTGCCTTTAGACCACATGGGAAGACATTCTGATCAATACACAAATTATAAACATACGTAAGGGTATCAACAATGTTAAGGTAGAGCAAGCTTGAGTATAGAAGCATGTAAGTTATCTGGACCCATTGCTTTTTTATTTTTAAGTTTTGAAATTAAGGAACCAACTTCATTAATAGCAAGCAAGGGGATGCTAAATGAATCTCTAGTATTTAATCGTTCTTGACAAAATGATTGGAGAACAGCTGGAGTCTCATATCGATTCAGTTACCTGAAGGAAATGATTGTTGAAAGTGTTAGCAGACCACATAGTCGCAGTACTATCTGATTTCTTTCTCGACTTGTCAGTTATTCCACTAACAGCACGCCATAATGATGCTGTATCCCCGTTTGCGTTTATCAGTTTCCTAAAATGCTCAGATTTTGCTTTTCTGACTAGATCTGATACTCTGTTTCTCTGCTTCTTATATTCATCTACTTTTTTTGCGGTTTAAGTGCATCCCTTAGTGCCATTTCTATAATAATATCTTTCGTCAGCCAGCTGGGAAGTACTCTGTGTTTTACCCTTTTTCTTCAAAGTGGGGCATGTTTATCAACGATTGACAGAAAGATATTATACCGGGTATTATACGCTTCATTTGGATCTGTGTAATTGAGTACAGTGTAGAAAGGAGCTGAGCTTAAGTCGAGGAAAAATTCATCCTTACTGAAATTTTCGAAGCAGCGATATTGAATGGCTGTGCGGCCCTTATTCTGTTGCTTGGAAGTTTACAAGACCAAGTGCACAAAATGAGAGTGGTCGCTTATGCTTTTGTTGCCCACTGTTATATTGGATACCATGGCTTTGTTGTTCGTGTAGATATGATCCAGCAATGTAGATGTCTTTGCGATTCTAGTTGGATTATGAATAAGCTGATGCAAGCCAAAGAGTGTGGTGGTCGCGTCCCAGGCAGGCTGCAGTTTTAACAGATCAATGTTAAAATCACCAAGAAGAATGACATTTGGATAGCTCTTATATACATCAATCATCCATCATGTGCACAAAGTTGTCATCCCAAAGGAAAGTGGCAGCGGGATTCCTGTACACATATCCAACTAGAAGAGGGGCTGAGTTGGAGGGTTTTACCTGCAGCCACATGCATTCAACATTATCAGGCTCAAGGTCACGCCGCCTTTTTGTACAGTGAGCGATACTTTGATGAATATATATAAGTCCTGTTTCACCAGAGTGATGTGCATCGCGTCGGACAAAGTTATAGTTAGTTATGGATAAAGCTGTATCAGTGAAACGGGAGTCAAGGCGAGTTTCACTAAGACCAAGCAGATGAATAGAAGGGGATTCGTTTAGAAGAAAACATATATCATGAATCTTATTGGCAGATGAGAAACATTTAGGTGACCAATGCGTAATCCAGTATCAGTATTAAGTACATTACAATGGTCCATTGTATTAATTCTAGAGCAAAGTCCTGAGCAATAAAACAAAATACAGGGTCGAACTTTAATTAGGGACCACCCCGAAAAAAGGCCTTTTTAAATTGGCCAAAAATACAAGCAATGCATTTTTTCGAAGAATTAGACTGGGAAAGGTTTAAGGGGTTAACAGAGTATTCCGCAAAGCTTGCAAAAGCTGTCTTATTGTCACGTGCGGCATGCAGAGGGGCGGTTGAAAGTTGCAGATTGTTGTCAAAATTGCTTGTTTTTTAAGCAAGAGTGAACACTGCTTCAAACGGTTTTGCACTGAAATTCCAAATGGACGTGCAAAAACCAATGCATTGCAGAGCATTTTACTGACTGGAATGCCCCTAAAAGCAGCCCAACGTGCATAATTCTTCATAACACAAAAATGCCTCCAAGACGCAAGCTGTCTGATTTTGACCGGACCGGGCGATTGCATGGCTGCAGGATCGAGTTGGCGTTCGAGAAGTGGCCAGAAGACTACAAGTGTCCCACTCTGTCATCATTCGGCTAAGAGAACGTTTTCAAGCCACTGGAACTGTCAAAGAGAGACCCCGTCCAGGCCAGCCAAAGAAGACCACTGCAAGAGATGACAGGTTCATCCGCAGACATGCTCTTCGGACCAGGACCACCACCTCCAACACTATCAGGCGTCGGCTCCAAGCTGCCACTAACACAGCAGTGTGTGAGATGACCATACGGCGGCGCCTCAATGCTGCCAACCTTCGAGCAAGGCGCCCAGTCCGGAAACCAAAACTGACTGCAGCCCACCGGGCACGTCGCCTAGCCTGGTGCACAGCTCATCGAACATGGACTCGGGCTCAGTGGCGGATGGTGCTTTTCACCGATGAGTCCAAGTTCCAGTTGAAGCCACGAGATGGACGCATTCGGGTGTGGCGGCGTCCCAGGGAGCAGCTGACAGATGACGTCATCCAGGAGGTCCTCGCTTTTGGTGGTGGCTCCGTCATAGTATGGGGGGGGGGGCATCAGCAGTCACCACAAGACTCCCCTGTACCATGTGGATGGCAACCTGAACGGCCAACGCTACCTGCAGGAGATTTTACGGTCTTTGGTTGTCCCAGCACTCCAGCAGATTGGGGCTCAGGCTGTGTTCATGGACGATAATGCCACCCCACATCGTTGTCGAGCCGTGAACACTTTTGTGGTGCAAGCTGGCATCACCAGGATGCCATGGCCGGCAAACAGCCCGGACATGAACCCTATTGAGAACATCTGGGGCGAGCTTGGGAGGAGAGTTCAAGAAAACCACCCTGTTCCGGCAAATCAACAGGAGCTGCAGCACTACCTGCAGCAGGAGTGGGCAAACCTCCCCCAGGCACTCATTACAAGAACAGTCAACACCATGAGGCAGCGCTGTGTGGATTGTGTGGCAGCACGAGGGGGGCACACTCGGTTTTGATCAGACTGTAAAGAAACACTCTTTTTGTGAATGTCATTTTGGGGGGTAGTCTCATTCAGGCTCCCCTGTCTAATCAGAAAGAATGGTTTTTTTCGAAGAAAGTGACAAAATGTTGTTCACCGATAATGAAATGAAACATTTATAAAATTTCTGTCGTTTGTCGGTTTTTCTTTCTATGTTTTGTGAGACTGTGTATAAGTCAGGGCTTAAAACAGGAGGAGGAAAAAACCACTGAAGCTAGGGGGGTCCGGGGGCACGCTCCCCGGGAAAAATTTTTTTTTAACCCGAGTGTAAATCTATGCCATTTTGCGCTTTCTGGACATAATTTCAAGAGTTATTTAGTGCATAAAAACTGCTGTAAACACATAATTATTACAGGAAGATATATTTGGGACAAGGGGAGAAGGGGTTAAACACATAATAAAATGAACACTCCCCCTTTAACTTGAGTGTTTTACAGGTGTTCACCAACTATAGTCTTTGGATGAAATCTCACTTCTGGGGTTGCTCAATAAGTTTCACTTTTCAGGTTTAAATGATCCCACAATATCAAGTTTGAAGTTGGTGCACACAAAGTCAGTAACTGCATCAAACACTTTAAAGTTCAGTCTCATATATAACAAAGATCAACTTGTGGAATCAGCATATTTTGAAAGTCACAATATCCAAATTTTGATTTATAAATGAGAAACTTGTGGAATCAGCACATACTGAAAGTCAAATTTTGAAGTTCCTAAATTATAATAAACACTGAAATACAGGATTTCACAAGGACACACACACACGCACACACACAGCTTTGTCATTTGGGTGTTTGGGTGGTGGAGGCATTAAAGAAACATAGCAAGGAACTCTGTTTCTTCTTGCTGCTTGCATTGTCTGCACTGTCTTTGCCATCCACCTTCTTGCTTACTTGAATTTCAACCTATCTTTGTCTGCTGTTTCCTTGCTTTCTCCTGTCTGGCTTTCACACTCTACAATTTTTATTTCATTCTCATCCACCTTCTTGCTGACAACTTGACTTTGATTAGTTTGAACCCTCTCTTTTTCCTTGCTGCCTCCGCCTGGCTCGCACTCTCCACATTTTCTGTATCACCCTCTTTTTTCCCCACAGGATTGCAATGTTCTATCTGGCACGTTTTACTGCTGCTAAAGTGTCTTCAGTGACCTTTCTTGTAGTTCCACTCAGCGCCTTGACGTTCGCTGAACGAATGTGATCCAAGAGCTTTATTCCCGCGACCACCGCAACACTTCCCTTAAGCACAGTTTGCACCAAGCTAAACCTGGTGCAATAACTTTGCGAAGAAAGTCTCCAATGACTTCTTCGTCAACTTTCTGAAGCGTCCACTCCCATTTCCACTTGTTTTTAATTGCAGATTCGTCAAAAGATCGACCCGCATGAACAATGTCTGCGCGCTCCGCCATTTTGTTTTTTCCGGAAGTCCGACCGGAAACTTCTTCCAAGAATAATCAGGGGCCATAACTTGCGCGCAGTTGCTATGAACGCTTGCAAGCCGATCACGGATACCTTGCTCCTGTCGGTTCTTTTTTTTTTTTTTTTTTTCAAACCTTAATCACGGAATTCCGCCCAGACGCGGAACGTTTTAAGCCCTGATAAGTGGTCCTTAATTGAAGTTCGACCCTGTAGATATACTGTTACAACAACAATTAAAATATAAGATCAGCAATCATAAAATATCCAAGAACACACAAAATCCAAAAAGTAGGGCAATGAAGTTCAGTCCAAAGGGCAATTCAAGTATGTCTAATGTGTATGATAACAATATTCAGGAAAGTATGACCAACCAAGACAAATGTCGCTTTCAAGCTGTCCGGGTCACAATAGTACAGTCATCCACAGTAACTAAGCAATAGGGGGGGGGGGAACAAGACTCACAGGGATGGGGGAGGAGGAGTCAGTGCGTGGTGGGAAGGTGAAGGTGAGAGGGAGCAAGTAGGAGGGAAAGAAGGTGAGGGGGGGGGGGGGGGGTGTGGAGCTGAGAGGCAGGGGATGGGTAATTTGGGCGGGGGGGGGGGGGGGGGGGGGGGGGGGGGGGGGGGGGGGGGGGGGAGAAGGGTAGGCAAGGGCTCGGGCCTGCACTTGAAGGTGAGACAGCAAGCTGTTATCTGAATTCCACATACCAGAATTTTCTGTTAAGCAGGGGGGAGAGGAAAGATAAGGATGCATTTGTGTCCAAGGATTGAAAGGCAGAGGAGGGAAGGGGGAGAAAGGCCACATGGGGGGAAAACATCGGCATTGATGTAATGGGGGGTCTGTTAAAGTACGGCATGGGTGGCATTGCATGGTGGGAAAAGGTTTCATTAGAAGAACTGGATTTCTGGTGGACAATTTCATGAGCATTGTCCAAGTGATTGTTTGAACTACGTTGAACTGTCTCTGGGGGGTAAATTTGTAGGATAGGAATCAGGAACCATTTCCTACTGACTGGGGGTACATGGGCTGCACACTCCGACGAAACTCAATAGGGACAGGCTGCTTGACTTGGTTTTCTTTTTAATTTGAAGATTGTGATCTGTTACGGTTTGTTGCAATGGGCTGTTCTGACATAGCTCTGGGTGTGCCCATTTACCCGTATTCCGTGGAGGCCGGTTCACACGGAGTGCCAGAAGCTGAATGATTTGCCGTAACCAGAGCGACAAGCCACTGGCAGACAGGTGAATACCATCCGATGTGAAATAGCTTTGAACGATCCTAAGATTTTGATCAAGGAAATTTGTTTCAAACAAAAAACATGCACTTGCTTCTGCACACAGGGCATGCAGTTCCCGATACATCAAATTAATGAATTTCAAGCGATAGGTTTTCTAGGAAGTAGGGCAGAGACAGCAGGAAAAACTCTTTTCACCTGAAGCTGACCAAAGTCCTGCGGAAGCGTGTCAACAGAGTAGTGTTTGTGAAGGTCGTTTCCCCCCACATGCAATGCCACCCACTGCACATCCTCTCGTACTGCACAATCTCTGAGGGCAGCAGTGACGTCAGTCACTTCGCCCAGGCATTGTGCGTACGTAGGTGAGCCCCGTCCTGTCCAGCCTCTGTCGGTCAATATGCTGAAGGTTAGATCCCCCACAATGAAGTTGACAAGTTTGCCTTTCGTGGGAAGACGGATCCTGAATTTTGGGTAGTTTGATCGAGCTGTCGGTCGAGACTGCTGCGATATTACTTATGACTGGGGTGGAGTCAGTCTGCTGTCTGTTAAAGGTGGTTTGTTGTTGGTGACAGTGACGGAGTCGGTCACAGCGTGAGTGACAGTCTGTTCTTTGTC
Source organism: Conus ventricosus (assembly GCA_018398815.1). NCBI lineage: Eukaryota > Metazoa > Mollusca > Gastropoda > Neogastropoda > Conidae > Conus > Conus ventricosus. The sequence continues at coordinate 21,057,185 of CM031612.1, read as the reverse complement.
AGCGTAACACCACTATGCTTAGTACACACGTCGCGAAATTGTTCCAGTTGTTTTAGTTCTGGCTGCGTTGACTTTCTGGATGACTTTACAGTGGATGTGGTATGGTCTGACAGTCACGTGCTGATTTCAAGAGGTGCTTTTGACGGTCAGACACACTGTCAATCTGCTTCGTTTGTTCTTTGAGTCGATTGCGTAGTGTGTTGCACTCATCTTGCAGACTGTCAATTTTTCTCCTGCATCGTCTGTTTTAAAAAATTCTCAGTTTGTTGTCAATCTGAGTTTTAATATCTGCATCAAGGCTTTTGATGCAAGATATACAGACAGATGCAGTGAAAGAGAGCACTGGATGCAATTCTTAGCTTCTGTGCTTGTACTGGCATTGGTGGTGGTGGGGTCTGTGTTGTCAGTAGAAGTGGTCCCCTCTGTGGTCAGCCCTGATGTGGCCCTTTGCGGTCGGCTGGGCTATAAGCAACATTATCTTATCTCCCCCTCTGTGGTGGTTGCGTCAGTCTGACCAGTAGTTGTTCTGATCTCTGAGGTAGTGTGGTGAATGTCACTGGTAATTGTTCGTCTGTGTTGTCAGTAGAAGTGGTCCCTCTGTGGTGGTTGCGTCAGTCTGACCAGTAGTTGTTCTGATCTTGAGGTAGTGTGGTGAATGTCACTGGTAATTGTTCTCATCTTGGGGTAGTGAGATCAGTGTCACTGGTAATTGTGCTAATCTCTGGGGTAGTGGGGTCAGTGTCACTAGTAGTTGTTCTTATCTCTGGGGTAGTGGGGTCAGTGTCACTGATGGTTGTTATCTCTGGGGTAATGGGGCGAGTGTACTGATGGTTGTTATCTCTGGGGTAGTGGGGTCAGTGTCACTGATGGTTGTTTTCTCTGGGGTAGTGGGGTCTGTGTCACTGATGGTTGTTATCTCTGGGGTAATGGGGCGAGTGTCACTGATGGTTGTTTTCTTGGGGTAGTGGGGTCAGTGTCATTAGTAGTTGTTTTCTCTGGGGTAGTGGGGTCAGTGTCATTGGTAGTTGTTTTCTCTGGGGTAGTGGGGTCAGTGTCACTGATGGTTGTTTTCTGGGTAGTGGGATCAGTGTTACTGGCAGCCGTTATCTTGGGTAGTGGGGTAGTGGGGTCAGTGTCATTGGTAGTTATCTCTGGGGTAGTGGGGTCAGTGTCTGTGACGTCAACGTAAATTATGACGTCGACTTAAAATGACATATTTAACTACATGACGAAAATAATAATAGGAGACAAGGAAGGCAGCAAGAACTAACGGCCGAGGATTTGGTGTCCAGCCTAATTTATTTGTTTAATCACGTTTTTTCTCCGTAGTGTTACTATGTGGAGAGGCTGACTTTCAAGTCAGTAGTGCATCGATGTTCACTGTGTATGTAGGATACTTTTGATGACGGTACCAGCGGAATATGAAGCAGGAAATGTATTTGTTATAAAATTGTTGTGAATTGCTGTGTCGCGAGAGTGACTTAAAACTCCTACAAGAATATTTATGTGCTCTAATTGTCCACCGCATGTGTGTCGGTGGGCTGAATTTATTGATGTGAACATTGTAGTGTGAATATACGGAGAAGTTCGAATCGAAGTTTATTGTGTTCCATGGGACTTTGGTGAAATTGTGTTCTGCGGGGATTCAATATTGATTGCTGTACTTTGTGAATCTGCGGTTCTTCTATGGTTTAACTGTGCTTTATGAATCTGCGGTTCTTCATCTGTGGATTGCTGTGTTTTTATGAATCTGCGGTTCTTCTATGGTTTACTGTGCTTTATGAATCTTCAGTTCTTCATCTGTGGATTGCTGTGCTTTACGAATTACGGTTCTTCTTCTGTGGATTGTTGTGCCTTGTAAATTTGCGGTTCTTCTTCTGATAGTTCGACGGAATATATTGTGCTTGCTGTGTTGAGACCCTGTTTCTTCTTCATCGCTTGTGTTTTGTGAACGCGTGTGTTTACGTGTGGAGACCTTGGTTATCCTTCTTCGTCTTATTTTAATGCTGTAGACTGTGGCTTGGGTACTGTGGAACTGAATACGTTGATTATATATGCGAGACACTGTGGACGGCGCCGGCGAGATCTGTGAGTGATATCACGATATGTAATATGATATCTGATGATTGAAGTTCCTATGTATCAAAAATTAATCTATATGCTGTGTAGTGACATGTATTAATTTGTACAATTCACATGAATGTATGTTTTGATGGTTCAGGCAGCATAATTATAAAGAAATCTAACTCGTGTGTTGCTGGCTATCCATGTACGTATGGTGTGGGTGTGTGTAGAGAATAATTATTACACGCATCCAAACTTTTGAGAACGAGAGTCAGACAACAAAACACGCACCGCACACCATCCGTAACAGTGTCACTGGTAGTTGTTATCTCTGGGGTAGTGGGGTCAGTATCACTGGCAGTCTCTGTGACATCAGTGTTGACCTCACAGGACTGTGAATCACACAGTGATGCGGACTCCGTGGTGACCGGAAAGATGACGTGGTGGCTGGCTGTATCTGCAAGGAATTCAGTGATAACGGGGCCTTCACACCGAGTTCCTGCTGGTCACTGTTGGCATCGTCCTCGGTGATCAGGCATGAAAGTGACCAGCAGTAAAAAAAGGCTGAAAAATCGGCGGGGGTCTGGGGGCCACCGTAGGCCCCCAATGGGGCCAGTGGCAACGCCTTGGCGGGGGTCAGGGGGCAGAGCCCCTGAGGCTGAAGCTTTTTTATGAAATAAAGGCCTAAAAATGCAAATAAACCCCTATTTCAGCGCTGTTAAGAAGGGCAAATAAGCCACATTTTCATGTTTTCAGTAATGAAAATAATACTTCAAAAGATCATATATATATACTTTTATATGTGCATACGACTCATTCACTCGCATTATTTTGTGTTATTTTATTTTTACTTTTTAACATGCGCGCTGGTGACCTACTCGTTTTTGAGTGAACCAGTATTTTAGGAAGAAGAAAACAATGAGGCAGCCTTCATCACAACATTGATTCAGTCGGTCAATCTTTCCACATGGAACACATTATGCAGCGCCTTTTTCGTCTAATTTGCGAAACACATCGCCAACTCGAACATCGTCCACTTCCTGGTCTAGCCAGTCCCACCTCCAATCGTTTCTCATCCCTTTTTTTTTGGCGTGAAATCGCGACGCGCTTGACAAACTTCGGCAATTTAACGATGTCCGACGTTCCACAGGCGCGAAAAGACCGGATGTTGATTGACGGCGGAAGTGACCCGGTTGACTCTTTTGAGAATAACAAATTGTCCAAATGGGAATAGCATCGAACGAAAGTTTATTTCAGGATTTTTCTTTTCTTTTTTGTTTTTTGGGCGGCACATTTTTGGCGGGGCGGCGCAGATGAAAAAAATGGGCGGAAAATCGCCTTAGGCGGACGAATTTCATGCCTGGTGATGTAGCCCAGCGCCTTGTGCTCATCCCACACATGGCTGGCATCCATGCCAGAGTCTTGGAGTTTGCCCACGATGGCACACAATATTTGAAACTCAGTCTTTGTCCATGCCTCACACTTAAAACCCTGGACTAAGCATGAGCCAGCACCCTTTTTTCTTGTTAGTTTTTTTGACGAGATAGTGTTATTGTGAGGCATTTTTCAGTGTCATGCTTGTAGATCTGAACAAATGCCTTGGCTAAATTATACTTCGAAACCTCCTCACAGCACGGCGGTACTTTAATAACTTTATTGCCCTCATCCCTGTCTTCCCATATAATGTTGAACGGAGAATCAGGGACAGGGTCATTCAGGTAGCAAAGAGCTAAAGCATCACGCCAACGAGTGAGAGTTTTGAGTTGGGAACAACTGAAAGTTTTCTGTTTCGTGTCAAGCGTGGCTTTTAGTTCAGGGTTGTCTAACTGTACATTACTAACAGCAGACTGCATCGTCAATTACTGTGGATGACTTGGCCATGTTGGAGGGGGGGGGGGGGGGAGTTGGTTTACATGTAGACTGTGCCGGCCATCCTGGCTGTGGAAGACGTGCTGTACTGCAGTTGTAACTTGTGAAGATGTAGTGTTAAGCACAACACAGACAGGATGGAGTGGGGAAAGCCGGAACAAAGGAACACGGGTTGACGAGGTCCATCTGATCTCCACCACAAACTGATTAGCCAGTTTTTACTGCCCACTTGTACGTACACACACTGGCCATAGACACGAACAGTCGTCCCTTGTATAAACTACAGGCCGGGGTTGTTTCCTTGGCAAGGGGATCGGCTTACCGGGTGACCACAGATGAGGCCATGTGGGGCGCCTGGAGGATCACTGCTTCAACAGCTGGAAGCAATCAAGGCGTCTGGCTGCACGTCCACAGCACACCACCACATAAACTGGTTGAAGAAATCTTGAGGGAAAGCACTTCCACACTGATAATTTCCCTTAAAACACACGTATTCAATTAAGAACAATCTGCTTCTGTTCACAGAAACAATGCATAAAGCACCAGGCACTGTTTGGTCAATTCTACACGGGAGGAAAACTGAATTATATATAAAACACGACTCAGCAAATAAACAGAACGCAGAGCTCAGGAAAAAACACGTCCGCACCGGCTGGTGGCGCGTGTGTGTGAGGAGAGACGAACATCTGCAGTGTTAGTCCAGAAATTTGAACATTCACAGAGATACATCCAATTCAGTTGATGAAACTAGATACGTGGTTCAAGTCATCATGTTTGACCAACAGAACATACAGCTCTCGATAGAAGCCACTCAATACCATGCCTCCGATGGGATTCGGCTTGTGAACCGTGCATTCTAGCTGTGGGCCACACGGTCATTTAATCAACCAACAAGTGCAACAGTTTTCCTAGTAGTATAACGAGGGTTCAGAGAAAAGAATTGGTGACTTTGATAATGTTACGTCATTCATCTGCTCAGAAATATTGCTCACAGACTATATAATTACACTTTTTAAGTTGCCTCTTGCATTTCATCTTTTGACATAACTCTCCTGCCCCAAATTTTGGTTGGCAACATTGGGCTTCAATCTGGGTATTATATCACATTTAAAACTGTTCTAGTTAAGTATGTGTTCCCCACCCCACTTCTCTAATATTTTTTTGACATGAGAACGTTATTTTTTTCCCCCAATGCAACTTAAGCATCAGCTACAAAGACTGGTGAGGAAAAGCTACGGCCTACGCGAAGAGTTGCAGACAAGACTTGCAAATTTCCAAAAAAAAAAAAAAAAGCGCCAGTGGGGGCACTGCAAATGGGGGCTAACATCCTGAGCGCAAGGTCACATTACCCTATTTCTCGTTCAGGACTTGTAGCATTTTCCAGAGAAAGCGCATTTTAAAGTCTTCTCTCTTGAATCAGGCTTTGCATTATGCAATTAAGTATGATTAGACCGACCTGCCTGTGCAGTTCAATGACAAACCTTATTCATGTGGGTCTTATCATGTAATGTGCTTGGAGGAGTGGTGGTAGAAGATGCAATAGAAGGTGGGGAATAAAGCAACGGGCAGTGCTCCAGTGCACAGATTTGCTACTTTCAAATATAGTTTCAGCCACATTTGCTGCTTTGCAGCTTAATAAATATTGTTTCAAATGGTTTCCATAAAGATTTCATACTATGATAATCATCAGTAGAAATTAGAAAAAAAAATATATCAGGGAGTGGTGACGACACTGAAGATTTCCATCAGTGAAAAAGAGGAAATTAACCGAGAAAACGGGAAATGTACTGAAAACAGGCAACTGACATACCTGTTTTTAGTCCTTGAAAAGGGGTCCTCTTATTTCAAAGACACAGACTTAAAACAAACTTGGTTTGTTTATGGAGGGGGGGGGGGGGGGGGGGCTTTGCACCTTTCAGGTAACTCTGTGGAAAGTTAAAGATTTAATGAAAGACGTGTAAATGCGAAAGGGTTACGGTTTTTAAAGCATCAAAAAGTACCCAAGGTAGAAGTTACCCAACTAAATCCTGACAGAATTGTTCAAGACCATCACTTCTGAAAACATGATCACAGATTTTTTGTTTCCTGTGATCCCAAATGGGTGATGCAAAATGTATTGACACATCTACAATTAGCTTTAAATGCACTCTCCAATTCCCAGTTTTCAAGCCTTGAGAAGGGATGTGTGTTTTCGAATTTTCATATCTTTGGGAACTTCAAGGATCAGATCTGCAGGAGCGAGTGAATTCTGAATAATCGGCTGTCTGATCAAAATGCAGATCTATGCCTTAAGTCATACCAAAGTACACACTAAATGCCCATATGGTGAAAGATAGAAAAGGAATGAATCAGTCCCAGCAATACTTCATTAACCCACACTCTTGAACCTCGACATACAACACTCAAATCATACCACAAAATCTTTAAATCCTGTCCATATTTTACTGGTAGACACAGAATGACAGAACTTTCTATTTGTCTTTCTCCTCAGCTTCACGCCTCTTCTTTTCACGTTTTCCAAACAGCTTCTTGTTGATGCGAGCCTGACGCAGCACAATGAAAGCCTTGTAGTTCTTTTCTTCATCAGTGATGGCGCGGGCCTTTTCACGACGAACAGGGTCCACCACGGGCATGACAGTATTGCGTTTCAGTTGGGTAGCCATCTTCATCTCCTCCTCCTAGTGAATAACACAAAAAAGAAATACTGATCAACTCCTCTCTAACAGAGAAAGACAATACAGACCTGTTTACCCCAAATTCATGCACCTGTAACATCTCGGACAAATCTGCAATTTGAAAAAAAAAACGTAATCTTCATAATTGCAATATTTTCGCAACTTTTGAAGATTTGGAGAGCGATCGTTGATGCATAAAACCGCTTCGTCGCCATCTTTGACAAAGTAAGAGACACAAGGCACTCTGGGAAATGTCTTTTTACTGCTTTTGACAAACGGTAGCAAACAAAAATTCCTGTTTAAACCATACACTTTGATTTTTTTCCATAATTTGTGTGTGTGTGTGTGTGTGTGTGTGTGTGTGTGTGTAATTCCTGTAATTTAAATTTTTTCCGTAAAAATTGCGGCAAAATCGTAAGGGTAAACAGGTCTGACAATAGCATCATCAATAGAACTGCCACTGTGCAACCAAGAAGACCAGAAGAAGCAATAGCAATTTGTTTCCAAGACTAACCTTTTATTATTTTCATGAAAAGCACACCATAAAAATGACCAGGAGTGTATACCATGGAAGAAATGCTGCAGGGCTGCCTACCCCTTCGCCTCTTTCAGGGACATACTTTTTCAAAACCAGGGACACTGACTGATTTCCAGGGACACATGCAGCGGTAGCACATACCACAACCACATCAACATTAAAGTGAAAGCTTACCTTTATTTACACTATGTACAACTTCTACAATGCTACTTTGCTTCTAGCGTACTGAAACTTCTTTGCGATGTCCGAGTCAGGAAACATCAATTCAACGCTTTTGTTTAGCTTGTCCAACGCGGCCATCAACAAATTCAGTTCAGATGCAAGGTCAACCATCATCGTTTCAGCTCTTATGACATCAAAAGTTTCCCGACTGGTTGACGTTTGAGCGCGTTGAAAGAATCCCCTAATGTTACAAGATTTCTCACTCTCACTGACTTTTGTGTTCTTCTTGTGCTTTTCAGTGGCGACACGACGGGTTATTTCGTCCCTATCTCCAGATCTGATGGAGAACTCACATGCACATATTTCACAAGAGGCGATATTATTGAAGTCTTTAAATATCTGAACGGCTACTACAAAGTAAGTGCTCCTGTCTTCAAATTAGCTACTACCACTGACCTTAGGGGAAATTCTCTGAAACTGCAGTAGCATAGACCAAGAATAAATATCAGATCAATTTTTTTTCCCCACAGAGTGGTCTCCTGCTGGAACAGTTTGCCAGACACGGTGGTCTCAGCCCCTTCGCTGAATGCTTTCAAAAGTCATTTGGACCAACACTGGAAACAACTATAGACAGTTTACGAGCAGAGTGTCTGACTTAAGTTAGGGACATGTATATTCCACGCATGTGAAAACTTAAGCCAGTAAGCTAGGACCAACGAACAGGCCCAAAAGGGCCTCAAACGTTGAATCAAGTCAAGTCAAGTCAAGTCAGCCTCGATCTTGCCACGCTTGAACGTCCTCCTTCAAGAGGGATTACGATGTTTCCCTCAGGCAGCTAGTGAAGGGGATTCTCATATTTATAATATATTTCCCCCATTCTCTCCATCTTCAATTTTTTTAAATTTTTTTAAAGTTCAAATCTTTGCCAAGTCATTACTATAACGACTGAAGAATTGTTAACCTGCACTTGTTTTCCCCACTACTTAATTGTTCAGCATTCTATTGTTTGGTCAATCAGTGGGAGATTGCATCTCTTAGGAGATCCAAGGAAAGGTTGTTCTGTTTCCCCCACTACTTAATTGTTCAGCATTCTATTGTTTGGTCAATCAGTGGGAGATTGCATCTCTTAGGAGATCCAAGGAAAGGTTGTTCTGTACAATTCTTAGCCACTCACAATGCTTGGGTTATTGAACAGCAGAGCTGACCACTCAGACTGTTCCATATCTTTTGATCTCCCTTGCATCCTATAATGGATCCTCAAGCATAGGCTCAAAGATCGTCCCCTATATTTTATACTGTTTGAATACTGCTTTTAGTTTTTCAGCAACTTTTTTCGTCTCCACACTTTTGTTTTGTTCCATTTTACTACCCTTCGCTGGCTGCTTTGAGGGTGCTGTTGGATTCTTTTTTGAACCCTTGGTGGTGAGAACACCACAAAATCATGGACTGTGGTGTGTCTTATTTGACACCAAGAGCACAGACACAATCAGCGTGTCTCCCTGATGAGTCCGATCCAGCAGACGAAAGGCCTAGGAGCAGGCAATACAAATAAATGTGCCTTCAAGAGGGATTACGATGGTTCCCTCAGGCAGCTAGTGAAGGGGATTTCATATTTATAATATATTTCCCCCATTCTCTCCATCTTCAATTTTTTTTTTCTTTAAAGTTCAAATCTTTGCCAAGTCATTACTATAACGACTGAAGAATTGTTAACCTGCACTTGTTTTCCCCATTACTTAATTGTTCGTTTCCGTATATTTTGACAGGAATGTCTGCTGATGTTTCTTTTTCTTGAGAGAAGCCCCATTGTCGAGATCGCCATTGGCATTTTTACGCTTTCCCGTTTTGCGTCCATTTTTCTTGCTTTCAAAACTTAGGAAGACGGTGTATGTGCATGCGCACTGGTCAGTTCGGCAATGTTCGGGTCTTTTCGACGGATTTGGTCAGGATGGTGATCGGCTAACGAACTCGACTTCGTTTCCCCCCCCCCCCCCCCCCCCCCCCCCCCCTCCCGAATTTTTTTTCGAGGGACATTGAATAAAAAAGTGGATTCCAGGGACAGGCTGCATGATTTTATTATTTCGGGGGATAAATACGGATACTCCGGGACGATAGGCAGCCATGCTGCTGGCAGCAGCTTGACTAATTTGCTGCAGTATAACAAAAATCCCACTTCTTGGGTGAAGTGGCTGGAAAGGCTTTCGAATCAGGCTCAGAGCATGCTTGCTACGCAAGCAAATCAGTACTTTTAACTCTTTCTATGCTACAGACCGCATATGCAGTCCAAGCCTTTCGAATTTTTCTCCAAAGAGGATGAACCTTTTGTACGAAACTACTTGTTACAGATAGCTCCTGCATACTGATTAGAGTGCAGGCGTACTGTTACTTAGGCTTTGCAAGCTGAATGCTCGCAAGCAGACGCTTTTCACACCACATCACCAGCTGGGTTTGGCTTGACATGGCAACGTGGCATCGTCTGCTACTCCGTCAAGCACGCATGGTGAATCAAACACTACAAACCGCTATTACAAAGTGACTGAAGCCGTTCAATTGTTGCAAACAGCTGAAAATTTTCAGCACATAAAACCAGTTGATGTAAATTTTTTGTTCATCGGGTGTGTACCACCTCAATTTTTACATAACACGCAAAATCTCATTTTCTTTGTCATGCATTCTGTCTTATCAAATGAACAGAAAAATAACTTTGCTATACTGTTTGTGGTTTCTCAATCATCTATAAACGCAACTTGAAAAAAATCACAGGTCTGTGTTTATTCTTTTTCTTTCTTCATGATTCTTGAAAAATATATATAGAAATAGTCGGTTTCTGGGGGAAGTAAGGGGAGATAATAGCTAGTAGAGAATGAGTTAAGGAGCAGCGGGTTTTTTTCCCGCAACGGTTCAATCTCATCTTCAATACAAAGAACGGCACCAAATAAACAGTCATAAACATGCATGAATATTATCATTTCATTTCAAATCCGAAATTAACTTGCAGTAAATAATTTCCCTCCTCGTCCCAAAGAGAGTGCAAAGGAAAGGAGTGATGCAAGGAAAATAAGTCTTGGTAGTTATATCCTTTGCACAAAAATACTTTTCTTTCTTCTTTTACTTTTACTTTGATGCAAAAGTGAAGTGCACATTAATACTGCTGCTGTAATGGTTGAACTTGACCATAATTAACACTTTGTCAGGTATCCATAACATAATGTTATGGTTAGTGTATTCATATAATCTATCATCATTATGAAAAATACATTTTAGATTTTACTTCAACACAAGATAAAATCAAATCCATAGAATGGTCTCCATCCTTTAGATAGTGTTCTGGGACGAAAAGGGTATGTGTGTAACCAATTTTTGGCAAACGTTTTACCCTCACAAGTCCTAGATCCCCCCCCCCCCCCCCACCCCCCCGAATAAACGGGTCTTATTTGCTCTGTGTAATACAGATGCCATCATATTTACAAGGAACACATGTGAAGAAATCTGTGATCCTCTTGATCGATGCACTATAATGGGGCTGTGAACAGAGGACAGTGAAAGTACTTACTTTAGCATCTCCCTTCTTGGGTTTGCTGGGGTGGCGTGGGAAGAGGATCAGCTTATTCTTGTATTCCTTCAGGCGCTGCACGTTGGCCTGCAGGTTTTCCAAGGAGCCATTACGACGACGGTAGTCAACAGCAATGCCAATGCTCCTTGCCTGCTTCTTGTTCACGTCAGCTTCCTGTCAACCCACATCAGCTTGTTAGTTACAGGGTTCCTACCGACTCTCAAGAGCAAAATTCTAGGAGTTTTCAAGCAGCGTTTATTTTATTTCAAGGCAAGGTGGCACGAAAATTAAACCATTGTTCTTTTAAAACTTCTTCATTTTTTTCTGTTAACAACAACAACAAAAAAACATGGAAAAAACATTTGGGCGATTTCAAAGCTCTTGTGTGATTTGGGGACCACAAATGGGGGTAAAATTATGAAATTGAAAAAAAAAAAAAAAGTTCATGACAAGAACTGTTTTTGTATCATAGAAGACATGTTAGGCACTTGAAACATGACTTTTCTCGTTTTGCTGAGCTATAGTAATGCAATGACTAAAGGATTTTTATATACTGTTTTGCTGAGCTAAAGTAATGCAATTACGAAAGGATTTTTATATATCTAAACTGCTTTTTTTTTCCAATAATTTTTTCCAAACGGTGGCCATCAGGCTTTGCGTTTCATTGCTTTCGAATTATTCCAATAGAAACAGCAAATGATATGTGCTGTTTTGACTTATAAATAGAATATAATTGCATGCAGAAATCATTTCTGATCAAAAAGAAAAAAAAAATACCACGCTAGCTAGTCTGGATCAAGAGATATTGTACTCCTTGCACATCAGCAATTGTTGAAAAAAGTGATTTTGAGAAAACGGCGTATGAAAATAAAGAAGTTAAGCAATTTTCACACACATCTTCAAATAAAGTCATTTTTTACTAAGAAAATGTGAAAATAGACAAAATGAACACCACAGATGGTTTCAACAGACTTTCTTGAGCACAAAAACACATAAAACCCCAAACACAATTTTGGAAAGAAAATGGTCAAATTTTCGTGCCACCTGAGTCTCTACACTACTTGCAAAAAAATTGAAAAAGAAATGGCAGTTTGATTTTTCTGTGTTCAGGTTGATGAAAAAATCATTTAAAACATTTTTACAAACATCGTTGCGATCCTGGATTGTCGTCGGCGATTCAACCAAGGGAGATATTTCGTAACTTCATCAATTTTGATGAAGTTACAAATTATCTCCCTTGGTAAAATCGCAAACGATCCAGGATCGCGACGATGTTTGCAAAAATTTGTTTTAAAATAGTTTTTCATTAACCTGAACGCAGTAAAATCAAACTGCCATTTCTTTTTGCCACATTAAAGATTTTTGGAGCTGATGGCTTGATTTTCAAAGGTTTTCAAGGAGGTTTGGTCAACAGAACCACATTTTATTGATTTTCAAGTTTTCAAGGTCTTGAAACTCCCTGTCAGAATTCAAGGAGTTTCAAGAAGCGTACGAACCCTGTAGTTATCACGCTGGGAAAGCAACTTTCACACACGACAGAAACTATTCATTTCTTCAATGTTAATTGCTAAATCCAAATATGACAGGACATGTGCCTGCAACCAACGGGCCATGTGCTAGCATGCTGGAGACTACCATCAGGATATGTGCATGTTTCGAGTACTGTTCTGGCATGTCTACTCCAATGACAAGCTCAAGTTTTGTACATGTCCACTTTGCAGCTGACACATGCAGTAATCACTAATACTTCAGCAGCATCATTATCTATGAACGCCAAATTGCACTAGAGCCCAAGATAGCCTTCATAACCAATTGTAGTGGACACCACTTCGAACTTCACCTTTTTTTGTGTGTAAACATTATGCTCTTCGGAATCCTCGATAGATTCCTAGCTAACTTTCTGAGCACAAATATTTTCCGAATTGCAGTAATTAAGCTCAAGCAAACATGGTGCTAAAACCCTATATGAATGGAACTTTTCCACTCTACATTACACCACCGTAAAAACCAGGCCCAAGCCAGCCCCCATCCCCTCCAACGAATCCTCGATAGATTCCTGGCTTACTTTCTGAGCACAAATATTCTCCGAATTGCAGTAATTAATAAAGCTCAAGCAAACATGGTGCTAAAACCCTATATGAATGAAACTTTTCCACTCTATATTGTCTGCACCAGTGTGGTGATTGATGAGACTCGTTCAGTGGCGGGTTGGGCCGGGATGTGGATCACTGGATGTGGACAAGGGGTCATAATAACCATTGCGGATGCAGTTCCACTAAGGTGGCACAAAAGATGGGACAGGAAAAAACTATTACTGAGCTGGGGAAAAATTGTCACATACCTCCTCATAGTACACACTGTACATGTGTATACCTATGGAATAAAAAGACAGTTTACGTTCAGACTTCGTAAGTTTCAGTATACAGCGATAATTCTTACATACCAATGTGCATCTCTGACGCATGAAATTCCAAGAATTCAGTCCAGTGTGTCACTAAAATGTACCAAAATTTACTGCAATGCAATGATTTTGTCCTGTGCGCATTATAACTCCAAACAGTACGTCACATAAAAGCACTTTTGTCCGATCTGCCGCCAGTGAAGTCGGTAAATATGTAACCTCCTTGACATTTCAGATCCAGCGAATGGAACAAAAATCAAGCAATCTTTGCAACATGAACATCTCCATTATGGATGTAGGAATATTTAGCGCACAGTGCAATAGTGAGCAATCCACATAGTTCCATCAAAGGTTTCACGAATATTCATCCCTCACCTTTTCTGATGACTGTTGCAAGACAACTGGAATATGATCAAATAATAGATGTTTTAGCGCAGATGGAAATGGCTCGTATTGTGAAAATAAATTACTCTTTGTTGATAATCGCAGAGGCCTTCTATATATATATGTATATGTACAAAGTTTCACTGTGAAAATCCTGATACTAGTGATAGTACTGGTGGTCACATTCATTCACTTTAGTTAACACTTAATAAACACTGGAACATGAATCTAAATAAGTAATGTTTAGCATAATCTGGAGTGTTTCAAAATTACCGTAAAGTTCGGTCTATTGAGCGCACCTGTATATAAGCCGCACCCACTAAATTTTTTTAAAATCTGAACTTTTTTCACAAATAAGCCGCCCCGGTTTATAAGCCGCAGATATATACAACACAGTCCGATGTGCCGCAGGCGGCAGCTGGCCGAGCGTTGAGTTTACATAGTGTCGAAAATCATCACATACAATGTGTTCACTGCATTCATTGGCGTTTAAATAGGTCAGAACACAAGAGCATGTTTCCAGCTTTTTCTTCAGTCTTTTTTTTTTTTTTTTTTTTTTTTTTTTAGTACGATGTGTTTTAAATCAATTAGAATCAAAGTTTTTATGAGGCTTCTTACAAGTGTTGTCTTTCCAACATCATTGCTTTAAAAAAAATACGGAAAAAACAACGCATTAACGATGCGCTAGAAAGGCAGTTCTCTCCTGCATTCATTGGTGTATCAAGCTAAGCGATTGGTTGAGTACTCGAAAGCGCAAGCCAATCAAAGCGAAGGTATCAAATGCAAACCTTCACTCCCTGTCCACGATTTCAACAATGGTGGATCGAAGCCAAGGTCTGACAACAGACCTGACTACATCAGCAAACCATTTCCAGTAGCACAGACTTCTGTTTCCAGTAGCAAGACCCTCTAACCAGTAGCCACTACCTCGGCCAGGTTTCAAACAAAGTACGATCCAATAGCTTTGTTCTGTTTCACAATTGTTGGATTTGTGTTTGTTCGTCTCTACGTGGTTGAAGACATCATTCCTGCCCCGTGTTTCACCGAGATCTGAACTTTGCACAAATTACAGTAGGTATAGTGTGGATCGCCATTATGACTTTTCACTATGCATGGCCATTCTTCCGTGTAACTTTGCCTAAACGTCTGCTCTGCCGCACGAACTCTTTTACGTTTACATTTGCTCGGCCCGCTTTCACTTCCCTCGAGACACCGTCTTTCACCAGGTCGTGGAGGTGTTGAAATCTTCTCACAATCGCTTTCGCTCGCCGATGCCGCCATTATCGATTCGAAGAGACTGAATGACTTGCACGCATGCGCGATAGGAATAGGAAAACCGAGTCCGCTCAACACTCGCGTCTAACGGAACTGCTCTACTCACTAAGCGCAAAATCTACTAAAACGCCATGATCGACTTTAACTTTGGAAAAAACGTAGCAAAATTATCGCTCGTCGTAGCTCCGTAGCAGGCCCCTCAAATACGTAGTTGCTACGGCCGAATCGTAGCAGTAGTCAGGTCTGTGACAATGACCGAGTTGAATGCGCTAATCGTTTTGAATTGCAAGACGCACTTGGTAAGATAACGCATATAATAACAAACCAGAACATTAATGAAACGATTCGATTGTTTTATTTCGCTTAATACAGGGATGAGAACAGATTTTTAAAAAGCAGAGGAGATTTTTCTGTTGGGGGTCAGGGGGCAGGGTCAGGGGGCAGCGCCCCTGAAGCTGAAGCATTTTTTTTAATATATAAAGAAAAATCCACATTTAAAACCATCAAAATATGTTTCTAGCCTTCAATTCAAACCTCAAATTCTGAGGGTTTTTTTTGTTTTTTTTGTCAAACATGCAAATGGATTTAATACAGGGCTCTCTGCGTTTGTGACTGGTCGATTTACGTAAGAAATGGGTTTTTCCGAAAATTACCTGCCCTTGGCCCTGGTTCTATTATTAGTAACTAGACGTCTAGGTTTTGTTTCACAACATAAAGTCAAATGACGAATGTTTCAGCTAACTGAGATAGTTTGACCATTGCAAATGAATGATAAAATATAACAAAGAAGAGAGCAAAATCACCAACAGCTTACTTTCTAAAGTTTAATTGTTCTTCAATGCAGCGACACGCTGCCTGTGAACCAGGCGTTTCATGTGGTCAGCAATCGTAATGAAGCCACGACTTCCGAAGCTGATTTTCTTGTTGCAAGCTAGACATAACGCTGCTCGTCACTGCTTTTGCATATGCTATCTCTCAGGGCTTAAAATGGTCTATCCAAAAATCAGAGGAAAATTTCTGAAGTGGCGAAGCCACGAATGCGTGCCTGCGAAGCAGGCACGCCCTGCTAGGGGGTCTGGGGGCATGCCCCCCCAGAAAATTTTGAAAATCTAGAACAAAATCTGTGCACTCTGGCTCATTCTGAGCCCTATTTTTGGGAAAAAAATTGCACAGAAAAAGTGCAAGATTTAATGCAGGAAAGGTACATCCATACAGATATTCAATCCACTGTCAAAGACAAGACAAAGGTCTTAAACATCTAAATCTAAAATGATATTTATATCAACACATTTCATGTGAAAAGAGCATAAAAAAGACCAACAGGTTATCAAGACAAAACAAAATGGTTATTGGTGGAGACACAGTTATCAAAATTCAAAACTCACGTTTGGAATGTGGAACTAAGCAATCTGAGAGGGGCTGGTTCTGTCGCCTCTTACGACAAGCACAGCCAAGCTGCAGAAATATTCTTTCCCTTCCCCTTGTCTGCAGGGGAAAGCTGCGATCGCGGTGTCTCTTTGTGACAAGATGCTCTTTCAGTGCGACGATCCCGCGGAAAGTGTAGACGATGTCTGTGGTGCACAGTACACATCTTGCACTGCCTGGCACGTCAACCTTTCGAATATGTTGACCGATCCGCTCGAATTCATCGGGATCTGACCTCACTTTCACGGACTTTAAAGTCCACTCCCACCTCCATTTGTTTTTGATCCCGCTTTCGTCAAACTTCTCTCCACGTTCGATGATTCTCACAGTCGCCATCTTGATAGATTAGGCGCCTAAAGCTACCGGTGCGAAATGGCTGTTTGCGACTTTGAACCGAATACGAATCAGAACCATATGCGAATGCGGACGCGTTTGGGGCGTTTTAGATCGGGTTTCTTTCCCCCGAGGAAATCGATTTTTTTTCCCCGAGGAATTTTTTGGCTTCCCGAGGAATTTCTCGGATCCAAGGAGGATTTTAAGCCCTGATCTCTAACTCTACTCCCACACACACCTCTTCCTCGAGCCAGTTTTCTTTCCAACGGTTGGGATATTTTTATTTTATTTTTTTTATTTTTTATTTTTTTTATTTTTTATTTTTTTTTTGCGATTTCGTTCGACGCCATGACTCACAGATGACACTCGGTCGATCGGCGCTGTAAGCGGATGTGCAGTGGTTGGCCGAGTCAACCGAATAAAAACCAGCCCATTTGGGTATAAGCCTAGAGTAATCTCGCCGGAGGCGTCTCGCCGAGATTGGGAGCAAAGAAAATCGCGATAGCTTTTTTTTTCTTTTTTCGGCGGAGATTTTTTCAAACGGCGGAGTTTTTTTTTTAAAGACGGCGGAACGGCGGAGCTGTTCTCATCCTTGTTAATACCGTGCCAGTGCTTAGTTATTTTGTTCGTAATTCAGCTAGTATTAGTCAAGATTAAACAGGTCGGAAACGGCCAACACATTGCGCCGTTCGAAGCGATCGTATTTTTCAGGGCTTAAAATGGTCTATCCAAAAATCAGAGGAAAATTTCTGAAGTGGCGAAGCCACGAATGCGTGCCTGCTTCGCAGGCACGCCCTGCTAGGGGGGTCTGGGGGCATGCCCCCCCAGAAAATTTTGAAAATCTAGAACAAAATCTGTGCACTCTGAGCCCTATTTTTGGGAAAAAAATTGCACAGAAAAAGTGCAAGATTTAATGCAGAAAAGGTACATCCATACAGATATTCAATCCACTGTCAAAGACAAGACAAAGGTCTTAAACATCTAAATCTAAAATGATATTTATATCAACACATTTCATGTGAAAAGAGCATAAAAAAGACCAACAGGTTATCAAGACAAAACAAAATGGTTATTGGTGGAGACACAGTTATCAAAATTCAAAACTCACGTTTGGAATGTGGAACTAAGCAATCTGAGAGGGGCTGGTTCTGTCGCCTCTTACGACAAGCACAGCCAAGCTGCAGAAATATTCTTTCCCTTCCCCTTGTCTGCAGGGGAAAGCTGCCCATTTAATCTTTAGGATGGGGTCGGAAGAAGCATGACAGGGTGCTCTGCTTCTTCTTCTTGGGTGATGAAGGCATTTCAATTTCAATTACTTCTGTAGTACGGATGCTGACTGCAGAAGGCACATTGCTTGAAGACCGATTCTCCCTATGTTCAGCTTCAAGTGTTAAAGATCGATCCAAGTCTGTAGGTCCTGCACTTGAACTACGGGTGGGATCAATGGCCTTTCTTTTCATGGCGAGTCTTTTGTTCAAGGCACTGCTTGACTGCGAACGTGGATTCTTTTTCTGCATGACATCTATGGTTGGGGGGTCTGAAGCTTTCTTTGACTTTGAGGCTGTATCAGTGGTAGTGACAGTGCTTCTGGCCTTTTGTCCTGTCTGCTTTTTTGATGAGACACTGTTATTTTCAGTGTTTGACTCCACGCATGGATTCTCCTTCTGTGCAGCATCCAAGTTTGGAGAGCTTGTAGCTTTCTTGGGTCCTGTGCTGTTGATGATATCATCAATAGCCTTCCTTTTTGTTGTCAGTTTTTTTAGCCGAGACACCAAGGGACGTTGCCTTTTGACCTTTGAGCTGTTGGTTTCGCTCCCTCCTCCCTACCTGGAAGTCCAGAAGTGCCTTGCACAGCAGCACAGCGATCGCGTTGTCTCTTTGTGACAAGATGCTCTTTCAGTGCGACGATCCCGCGGAAAGTGTAGACGATGTCTGTGGTGCACAGTACACATCTTGCACTGCCTGGCACGTCAACCTTTCGAATATGTTGACCGATCCGCTCGAATTCATCGGGATCTGACCTCACTTTCACGGACTTTAAAGTCCACTCCCACCTCCATTTGTTTTTGATCCCGCTTTCGTCAAACTTCTCTCCACGTTCGATGATTCTCACAGTCGCCATCCTGATAGATTAGGCGCCTAAAGCTACCGGTGCGAAATGGCTGTTTGCGACTTTGAACCGAATACGAATCAGAACCATATGCGAATGCGGACGCGTTTGGGGCGTTTTAGATCGGGTTTCTTTCCCCCGAGGAAATCGATTTTTTCCCCCCGAGGAATGTTTTGGCTTCCCGAGGAATTTCTCGGATCCGAGGAGGATTTTAAGCCCTGATTTTTGTAGAAGACAAACTGATGAAAAAAGATATCAGTAATGGGCTTTACTTATGTCGATTCCCGTATTTCTGAAAAGGTTACTGATTCCATTACACGATTACACAGAAAATCGTAGTTAAAAGCATAATAAAAATTCATGAACAGTAAACACGATATGGTGAGTTACAGAGAAGCTAAGAATAGACGAGGGTATGATGCTTCTGAAATAGGAAAAATCCGCAAATAAGCCGCATCGTTGTTTAACTTTAAGCCGCAGGGTTTAAAGCTGGGGAAAAAGTCGCGGCTTATAGTCCCAACTTTACGGTAACTTTTCTAGTGTAAGCGCATCTTACCCATTTGTCTCATTCTTGCTCTGTGTATTTATGTGTGTGAGCCAGTCAGAATGCATTCCTGTGGATTCGTGCGTGCATGTGTGTGAATATACATGTGTGTGTGTGCGTGTGTGGTTTATCAGTACATTTACAAGCGGTTACAAAGTGTGACCCCTAATATTTTTGTGACCCCCTGAAAATTTGGAAACATGTTTATGACACAGAATCTGACCCCTCAATTTTTAATAAATAATTATCACTAATATATTTTTAGCAGTAAGAGGCACTACAACTGTGAAGCACTGGTGACACACTGACAACCAAACATGAATAACAAATATGTTCCTGCACCTAGTCAATTTCATGAGAGGAAGAGCTGCGCTACTGAGAGAATAGTTTCAAACTACTGAGTGGACTTAAAACAAATCCTAAACCTCCATTTTTTTCACACGAGCCATTAGTATTTGACACATCCATTTTACACCATAAACCATCTAATTCCTGTGATAACCATTTCACAGAAATTAGGTCAGACTCGGTAAGCAAATTGTTTAAAAAATTCCAGAGGGTCACAAAAATATTTTTGGGAATCTCTCCTTACATTTGCTAGAAAACACACCAAAAACATGAGAAAACACACACACATACATACAAACATGCCAATTCACATTCATAAACACACAGAAAAAGTGAATGTGCCAAAACCGGTAAAATAAGTTTATAAAACAATCCAGATAATGCTAAACATAATTCATTCAGATTCCTGTTCCACCGACTTTGAAGTATTATCGACTAAAATGAATAATGTCAGGACATGCAATATCAGGATTTTAACAGTGAAACTTGCATGGGATGTCCCCTTCGATCATCACAACACTCATTAACAGTTGTGTCCATCAGAATTCTACTATGCGAACTGTTCCCAAAGGTGCTGAAAAATTTTAATGCTGGATTATATTCTAATGGCAATGAAACAATCATCCGTAGCTCAGTGACATATAAGAGGTGAACAACGAAAATTAGCAGAAACTTTGATGAACAAAGTAGGCTGGCCACTCTTGCACAGTGCGGAACACATTTTATTCATCCACGCAAGTTGCAACAGATCATTTTTATTGTCCAAGCCTGTAATGTTGCACAAGTCATATGACTTTCCTTCTATTCGCTGGATTACCACCCGCAAACTACAGCTGAGCTGTTGATTTTGACTACCACCCGCAAACTACAGCTGAGCTGTTGATTTCGACTATCGAAATCCCACTTTAATAAAAGTTACCCATGCTTTTGATGTTTGGC
Source organism: Conus ventricosus (assembly GCA_018398815.1). NCBI lineage: Eukaryota > Metazoa > Mollusca > Gastropoda > Neogastropoda > Conidae > Conus > Conus ventricosus. Next base: position 21,036,565 of record CM031612.1, on the reverse strand, counting down.
CGAATCACATCTTAAGCTCCTATCATAAACTGGGTAGTCTTATTTTGAAGACTTGTTGGTTCTGAACAGAGAACAGCTTCAGACCTGTTACTGACAAAGACGAAAAAAAGAAAAGAAAAAAAAGGATTATAGTTATAGAAGGAGTTATGGAAGGGGTTAACAGTGTTAACCACTTTCATAACTATAATCCTTTTTCTCAAGTTACTAAATACTTTTCTTACAATAAAGATGAGGATTATTCAAAACTATTCAGGACTAATCATGATAAGGATGAATTATTCAAAACTATTCAGGACTAATCAGCAATGTATAGTAACAATTATAAAGCGTGCATTTGAATGGTGACATTCATTTTGTTCTGTTAATTGCCCAACCACAAGAGAGACGTAGTAGGGCTGAAGGCATCATTCACCTCCCTTTGAAACTGCACTTCCTGCCCTTTCCTGGCACCTTCCTTAACTAATACTACTACCAATAAAAGTGTGTAAGTGACTATGCTTAACAATTAAAAAAAAAAACACTCTGCAATACCTTAAGCTCCTCCAGTGTGAACCCCCGGCCAGAACGGACACGGGTGTTGTACTTGAATGTGGGACAACGAACCACAGGTCTCAGAAGTCCAGCCACGGGGCGGGGAGCAATGGCCAGAGCCTTCTTGGCACGCTTTGCCTGTCGCCGCTTCTTGCGCATGGGCTGATTAAACCATGTCTTCACCATGCGCTGCCAGTCCTTGTGGAAATGTCCATTGGGAATGATATTATTCCGCTTGGGAGCCATGGCTGCAATGTACAAGGAGAAAAGATTTATTATAGTGTTTTATTTTCAACAGTTGCAGAACTGTTATGTGTATACAAGAAAGCACACAGATGCAGACTGTAATCAGTTATACGTGGGGGCATGGGGTGGGAATAAGGGGATACAGAATGCACCGTTATATTTAAATAGAAATGTACGTTGCGTTTGCATCACACAAGCTGTCTACTGATCAGTGCATCAGTCAATTCCAACAGCCGACATGGATGTTTTGCTGAGAACCAAAAGCAGTACTTTCAGCATAAACTTCACGCTAATTGCCACTTTTATAGGGCCTCTACTGTCACGAGTCCATCATGCTTCTCTCAATGCCAAACTACTCAAAGATCATAGTGAATAATTAAATTTAAAATCAAGGTAACATGCTTCGCATCATCTTACTTTTACCAAGGGTGCTTTATAGCTCCTATAAATGGTTAGACTTGAGACCAACATTCAACTTAAGAGTTTGTAATGAATGATCTCATAATTTACAAAACAGGCTGCCAGGGGTTCCACTGACTTTTTAGTTTTTGAGTCAAGAAACGCACGCCTCCGCAAAAATTGCGTCAGCGCTGAAAAAAATGCGTAACAAAGTAAACTGTACTCACTCCCGTCAAAACAGCTCTGAATCACGCGCCTTAACACGCTGAAGTGCAGAGCAGCTCGCTGCAGGAAAGCGTTTTCTGTGCCACACGAGTCCGGGCCTTCCTTACGCTGTGACCACGGTAAAGTTCCCATCAATGGGCGCACTCTGGCATCCAGAATCACGTGGGATGATCGTGTGTGCGTGGGAAGTCATAACGTATTCCGATTGGAAGATGGCACCATCGCAGACGCGGGAAAGATTCCATTTTATTTCGAGGGGAGAAAGGATGAGGCGTTTTGGAACATTCTTGATCTAGCAAAAAGTCAGCGAGTGCCACAGAGTAAAATGTGCACGCACTATCACTAATTGGCGGTGTCAAGCAGTCTGCTGTAGGTCTGTGCCGTGTTTTGCCCCTCTGACATAGGCTTGCGGTTGAGAACAGGGTCCTGGGAAAATTGCGTCGCTAAACGCACGGCCGCGAAAAAAATGCGTAGGAAGGCAGAAAAAACGCAATAATTACGCAAAATTTTGCAATAAATGGAACCCCTGGGCTGCTTTTCTGGTCAGAGCTGACTGTACAGCCTACTGGTGCCACGGTCAGTCACTTCCCACGTCATGATTCAATCAATTAGTTTTGCGAAAGGCAAGCTGAACGTTACCCCATGAGGTTCAAATGGGTTACTTTTCTCAATCATTTTAACATGTTACAGAGAGGAAGGATCAGGTTTATATAACAATGGGCATTTCACCGAAGTGCAACAACATAGTGACATGCACACAATCAAATCGATCACTTCAGCATTTTCTTTTCACATTTGATCTAATGAAGACCTTCCACAGTAGGGCCTACTTAGTAGGCCCCCTATACAATTTTCCAAGCTTAATGGGGAGTGCAGTTCTAATTTAAGAGACAAGTTCGATGGGTGGTGACATGCTAAAACGTAAACGTGCGGGGCTCGAGTCAAGTCGTAAAAACATTTATAGATCTACAAAATACCCAGACAAGTGTCGATGGTTATCTGAACATCCTTTCTCTCACAAACGTATAAATTAGAGATAATCAAACGCGCAAAAGCACGAATCCAACTACCGTTTCAGAAACCGTGGGAAGGATCATGGATGGAAAATACATTATCTGAAAGCAAGGAACTCATGACGAATATTCTGATTAAAAATAAAAAATGAGAAAGCAAAGGTGTGATTCGTCGTTACTTAATCAAACGATTGGAAAGCCATTTTTTAAAGTGTGTATTTCCAGACATCGTACAAGAACTTCGACCTAAATCACGATGTTAAACACACACAAAAAACTATGTAGTATCAACCCTTCTCATTCACATGTCTAGATCATTGAGCCCAAAACATCTTGTCCAATACTGAATCTTGTCCAATACTGAATAGGCACTAAAAAACCTTAAGCGTACTATTAACAGACAGAGAGGTAATAAAGTATTTAAATACCCAAAGACTTTAAGGAAAATTGCGCTGGATGAACTAGATTGCAAAGATTTTAAACGCAGTACTGCATGCATCTCACCTTCTCTTCGCTTCTAACCGGAAAAGGAAATCTGTGAGATAGGAACGGTACATAACTCCCATAATTTCATGGGAGGTAACCGAGTAAGCGAAAAGTGTTTGTTTACTGTGGTTTCTTACAAATTTTTGACTTAATTAGACAAATAATGAACTAAAACGTTGCTCAAAATTTCGATCTTAAACTGATTAACGATCTTCACAGACAGGCATGAAATGCATGCAGTTTGATATTACGTTTTAAGTTTACAAATAAATTTTGTTTATTTCCGTGGTTGCTTTTTGACTTTGATGGTGAGATTAACGTCCTATTGGCCTTAGGCCCTTAAGGACAAGGTTCATGCAGCCAAAGGTCTGCATATTTGTGGCAACTGTTGTCGCCTGGCAGTGGTGGGTAGTTTCAGTGAGGGTCGTCGCATTTGTCTCGCAGAGCTCGCGTTCCTCTTGAACATTGGCTCAATTCTGGTCATTATCTTCTTGAAAGTTGGTTCAAGTCTGGTGGAGTTGGTCTTGAACGTTGGTTCAGTTTCAGGATCTTGGTCGACCGACGGTAGGCGTCGGTGTATGTTGCCTGCTGTCCCCCAAACATCAGGCTGTCTTCAGGACCACCGGGCGGCCTTCTTCATGCTCGGGTGGCGATGGTCCTGTGCCGCGTGAGGCCTCCTCAAGGAGGGAGCAGGACGAAAGTCGCTGGAGCGCTGCACGAGTCCCTAAAACTTGGCGGGCACTCGCTGACTGCGGCCGAGAGGGCAATTTTTCAGCCCAACCCCGTAAGGAGTGCCCCCATGACTGCCTCCCCACAAAACAGCACGGTATTCCAGGCCACGGTAGTCGCAGTCAGGCAGCGCTCCTTCGTCAATCGCCCCACACCTCCAGGAGCCGTCCCCCGGCGACACAGGCTAGACCCGTCGTCACCCACATGGCTGGAAGGTTGTCTGTGCCGCCCAATGACGCTGACCTCTCACGTCAGCATCCTTCAAAGGAGAGCTGCCACCTCTCCCCTGGTGTTGACTGCTATAACTTCCGTGGTTGCATGATGCAGTGGTTAATATATCGGCTTATTCTGACTCTTCTGCTGCACCATGATGGGTGCACCCCGATAGATCCCCGCACCGATAGATCCCTAACCCGAACTCTAACCCTATCCCTTTGCGGGGATCTACCGATGCGGGGATCTATCGGTGCGGGGATCTATCGGTTCGGTGCAGGGATCTATCGGTGCGGGGATCTATCGGGATGACCCCACCATGATTGCAAACAATGCAGTGCAGATGTAACCGAAGCACTTCGAAGTGACATCAAATCATCTCTATGAGTCAATATCGGATGTGATCTGCAACAAAGAACATGTGAATAGTTTTAAAAGGTATGTAGATAAAAAATCTGTGCAGGAATTGTCATATACGTTCTTGTACACAAATGCAGATGGACTGTTGAACAAAAAAGATGAGTTACTTCTATTAGCTGAAGAAAATAAACCTCACATTATAGTAATAACAGAATCTATAGCGAAAAACCAAAAAGGGGTAAATTCTGTCGAATATTCAATGCCAGGTTATGAACTATTTTTCAATGAAAATCCCAAAAGAGGTATAACTGTATATGTGAAGGACTCTATAAATGCAAAAGTATACAAGTTTACAAAAGGAAATGACTTTGATGAAAACTTGTGGATTACCTTTTTAAATAAGGATAGACAGAAAATACTGATTGGAACTATTTACAAAAGTCCAAACTCAACAACTGAAAATGAAGAAAAAATGTTTGAGTTGCTGAAACAAATTAGATTAGAAAGATTCAAATATGTTTGTATAACTGGAGATTTTAATTTCCCAGATATTGACTGGCATGGTACTGGCTCTGGAGAAAGAGGTCAAAAGTTCATAAACTACCTACAGGATGCATTTCTGAACCAAATGGTGAAACAACCAACAAGACACAAGGAGGGACAAAAATCAAATATACTAGATTTAGTACTTGTTAATGATGAAAATATGATATCAGACATTAAGCACTTAGCTCCTATAGGCAAAAGTGATCATGAGGTTTTAATGTTCTCTTTGTACCTAGGAGAGGAGCAAGGGAAAGAAGAATCAAAGCAGTCATATAATTTTAAGAGAGGAAATTTTATACAAATGAAAGAAGAATTGAAGAAGATCGACTGGAATAAACTCAATGATCTTAGTGTAGAACAATGTTGGGTGGAAATTAAAAATATTTTAAATTCTTTAATAGAAAACAACGTTCCAAAACAAATTATTAAGAAAAATAAAAAACAGAAACCAAAGTGGATGAATGTAAAGACAATGAAATTTGTAAAAAAGAAATATAATATGTATCAGAGATTCTTAGTCACAAAGCAGGGAAAGATTATCAAAATTATATTAAAGCACGTAATACTTGTAACAAAAAAATAAGAAAAGCAAAAAGGAATTTGAAAAGAAGTTATCAAAGGAATGTAAACAAAATCCAAAAGCCTTTTGGAGATATGTACAATCGAAAACAAAGATGAATACTGGAGTGAGCCCTTTAGAGACTAAGGATGGTGACACAGTGGAGACAGATAGAGGTAAGGCAGATATTTTGAATACATTTTTTTCTAGTGTATTCACAAGGGAAGATACTAATAATATGCCTGTTCTAGGTCCAGCCTCAAGGTCAAAAGGCATAATGTTGGAAAATGTAGATATTTCAGTGAATGCAATAAAAAAGAAACTTCAATCTTTAAACCCTAATAAGGCATGTGGTCCGGATGCCATCCCATCGAGAATACTAAAAGAGCTAAACGAGGAAATGGCCTTCCCACTTTACATACTCTTTTCTAAATCTGTTAAAGAAATGATAGTACCTTCAGATTGGAAAACAGCTACAGTCATTCCAGTATTCAAAAAAGGTACAAGAACAGATCCAGGAAATTATAGACCAGTGAGTTTAACATGCATTATATGCAAAATTTTAGAATCATTTATTAGAGAGGCTATTATTAAACATATGACAGAAAATAAATTATATGCTGAGTGTCAGCATGGATTTCGTGCAAAAAGATCTTGTGTGACTCAACTTTTAGAAGTGATGGAAGACTTCACAAAGGAGATAGATAAAGGAGAGAATATAGATGTTTTGTATTTAGACTTTAGAAAAGCATTCGATTCAGTACCACATGAAAGACTTTTAAAGAAATTAGAGTCTTATGGAATAATAGGAAATATACTTGGTTGGGTTAGAGACTTTTTATCAAAAAGAACTCAGAAGGTAAGGATTGGTAGCTCCTTCTCTCATAGTGCTGATGTTATTAGTGGGATACCACAAGGTAGTATATTGGGACCAATATTATTTACGGTGTTTATAAATTATCTCCCTGTAGAATTAAAGAGTACATGCAAAGTCTTTGCAGATGACACAAAACTGTATAACTCTCCAAAATTACATAAGGAATTACAAAAGGACATTGAAACATTAGTACAGTGGTCTGATACTTGGAACCTATATTTTAATGCAGAAAAATGTAAAGTACTTCATATTGGTAAAACAAACCCACAAAAGGAGTATATAATGAAAATTGGGGGCAAGGAAATAAAAGTATCTAAATGTGAAGAAGAGAAAGACCTAGGTGTGACTTTTGACAAAAACTTATTATTTGACAATCATATTGTAAATAGTATTAATAAAGCTAACAGAATGATTGGAATAATAAAAGAACCTTTACATTTATGGAAAAAGGACACTTTTTTGCAATTATATAAGACACTAGTTAGACCTGTTCTTGAATATGGCAACACTGTATGGTATCCAATGCTAAAGAGACAATCAGAAGCTCTAGAACAGGTACAAAGAAGAGCAACCAAAATGATTCATAATATAAAAGATTACTCATATCAGGAAAGATTAAAATATTTGCAACTTCCAACACTTAAGGCAAGAAGAATAAGAGGTGACTTGATTCAGGCATACAAGATATTTAATGAAATTGATGATGTTGATAAAGCACGCTTTTTTTGTACTCCGCAGAAGAATGTTACAAGGAACAGTGAAGATAAGATATTTAAACAATATTCTAGAACGAATTTAAGAAAATTTACTTTTACTAATAGAGTAACCAACTTTTGGAATAAACTAACACTTAACATCAAACGTGCACCCAGTATTAATGTGTTCAAGAACCTCATAGATAAACATGAATTATTAACAAAAATTAGATATGAATATGATGGATAATAAGTCTGAGCTAGCCTATGACTGGACCAACGGTTATGAAAAAAAAAAAAGGATATATACATACAGAAGGGGCGTAAAAAGCCTAAATAGGCTAAGTTGTATTGATACAACGCCCCTGATCCTGATCCTGATCCTGATCCTGAACAAGCCTGATTCTGAGTGCTGTTGCTCAGCAGAATGTATTCTTCTTCCTCTTTGTCCAGGAGGTATTTAGTCTCCATCAACCTTATGGAATAGCCTTCCTTAAAAGAGCACCAGCCTACTTCCAGTATTGGGACTGTTCAAGGCAGAGAAGCTGGGAGATGTCATTCCATCCAGACATGTGTCATTCCATCCACCCTCCCAGTGACCCATAAGAGACAGCCCTTCACCAGCATGTACCAACTGCACGGACAGACACTCCAGACAGTGATGTCGGCCAAATACCTTGGGGTGACCATTCAAAACAACCTGTCATGGGACAAGCACATTGACATCATCTGTGCCAAAGCCAACAAGACCCTAGGCTTCTTGCGGCGTAACTTGAGGATCAGCACCACCAACCTGAAAGAGACAGTGTACAAAAGCTATGTCCGCCCCAGTTTAGAGTACGCCTGCACAGTTCAGGACCCCAGCTGGAAGCGGTTCAGCAATGAGCAGCCCGTTTTGTGGTTAATAGATACCACAACAGATCGAGTGTCACCGCCATGCTCGACCGACTCCAGTGGCCTTCACTCTAGCAGCGTTGAAGATCCAGCAGACTGGCCATGCTGTATAAAATACTCAATGACCAAGTCCACTTTGATAAAACCAAGATCCAACCTGCCCCTGTCAGACAGCGTAGGGGTAACCAACACCAGCTCTACCAGCTGCAGTGCCGCACTGACTATCATCAGGCCGCCTTACTCCTTAACACCATCAGGGACTGGAACAATCTGCCAGACGAGGTGGCTGGAGCCACCACTCTTGACACTTTTGTGTCAAGAGTTCACTGATCCCCCCTCCAGCCCTGATGTGGCCCTTTGCGGTCGGCTGGGCTGTAAGCAACATTATCTTATCTGATCCCCCCCCCCTCCCCCCTCCTCCTCCCCCTCCCCCTCCCCCATTAGCCCCCCTCCCCCTCCCCACACCCCAATCCCCCCTCCCGCTGCGCAGACCCAGTTTTTAGTATGCCAAAATAATCAACCTGATGATTGTGGGCATTACATCAAGAAGAAGAAGAACAAGAGCTGTGTCCGCGTCATGACGTGGTTTGCGGTACGTTTATGATGAAAAAGGCCCATACCCGGATGCCGCAGATCACATCTGACATTGACTCATTGAGATAAGATAAGATAAGATAATGTTGCTTATAGCCCAGCCGACCGCAAAGGGCCACATCAGGGCTGGACTCATTGAGATGGTTTCATGACATTTTGATGTGCTTACATAGATCTTACACTATATTTTGTTATACCTTTAAATTTTGTCAGTTCACCATTTCCTACATAAAACAAAGAAGTTAAATATCCCCAGATTGGCATACTTACAAGCTGATTACTTAGTCTACTAATCCCTCTTTGTGGAAGTATTCTGAATTAAGAACATCTTAAATTAAGAATGCAAATTACAAAAATCCAACACTTGCAATTATCTTTGAGGTTCAACCACTTTTCATCACAGTTACTCATTTGGAGTGTATCACCGCAAAGTGAGGACTCAGCACAAGGCAAGCAATTTCTCACTTTTGATGATAGTTACTCATGACTTCAATGTGCCCTCAATAACAGGTTTCCAGATGTAATGGATTAGTGTGATTCCACATCTGACTTTAGATTTGATACTATTCTTCAGATGTCATAGGAGTGATAATTAGAGGAGTGACAAAACGAAGAGTTTACACTACACTTTGCTCCTGTATCTGACAAACAGGACATATTGCAAGTTCAGTGCAGTCCTAGCCTCAGGCATCTCTCCTAGGGTTCCATGGCATCAATAAATCATCTTCACACAGACTAGCACTGAACAATAACTCATCTTTACACCATCCTTCTTCCTCAAAGTAAGGGAGTTTCAACAGGATTGGAATTTTCCATCTGAAACAACCTTTGCCAAGCCTGATTCTGAGTGCTGGTGCTCAGCAGAATGTATTCTTCTTCCTCTTTGTCCAGGAGGTATTTAGTCCCCATCAACCTTCTGGAATAGCCTTCCTTAAAAGAGCATCAGCCTTCTTCCAGTATTGGGACTGTTCAAGGCAAACCCCTTGATGATCCCACCCATTTCTGACCCATGCACTCCTGCTTTAAGTATTTTACACTCTCCAGAGGAGTATTTGAGGAAAATCAAGGTCTTTGCTCTTTGCTTTCAGGGTCCTGCTCCCAAAATGTATATAAGACCCTCATCCAGGTTGATCTGAGATTCCAGACGGATGCTGCAGACAACTCTTGTTTGCCTGGCATCCACATGAACATTTTTGAGCAGATTCTCTTCCCTACTCTTGGAGCTGCTAATCTCTATGGGTCCAAGAGGCACCAGCCACAGAGCTTATGGTACTGGAGAGCTGGAGGCCTGCATTGGCTATTTGCTTTTAGAAACGAAGTGGCCAGTCCTTGGGTCCCCACATTCTAATTCTCTGGCTTGTCCTTGTTTAGAATTGACCCAAGGAACTTGAGCTGGTCCAGCTCTTCCATTGTCTTATAATATTGGCTTCTGGATGTGGCCTGTGATTGTTAGCAAAGGTTTTGCTTTTTTTTCTTCTGGACTGCCATTCCATAGGAGCGTGATGCTTTCTCCAGCATGGAATTCCGCTTTGCTACCTCTCAATTAATTTATGTTGTCGAAGTCGCACAGGTTCTCCAATGGATTTTGTGATGTTCAAATGTACTTCAAGCAGTATTTTTTTTAATGAGATTTTCTGGATAGCAGTGTCATTTTTAGGTCACCAGGACTGTCATATTCAGGGGGTAACAAGATTTGATTTATTGATGCATTTATTTTTTCAGATGGTATGCAAGAAGGCTGCACCACAAAAGCAGGGCATGGCAGTTGAAGAGCATTGATTTATAGTGGACACTATAAATGCGACAAAATGACCACCCTGACTATCATTCACTTCAATGACGTGTACAATATAGAAGGTCAGCCTGATGAACCAATTGGGGGAGCTGCTCGTCTTTCGGGTTTCGTCAAATCATGTAGTCATCTCAACCCCTTGGTTCTGTTCAGCGGTGATGCATTGAACCCTTCATTAAGTAAGTGGGGTTGTTTCCATCTTTCACTGAATACCTTTTTAAGTAAACAGGGTTACTTTTTACCTTTGCTGAATCTGTGGTGAAGTAGGCTGGGATGTTTTAACCTTTAGTGAATCTCCTGTTTAAACTAAATGGGTCTGTTTTAGCCTTTTTGAATTTCTGGTTTGTTAAGTGGGGTCCTTCCAAGTTTGAAACATTCCTCATTGTCTTTATGCATAAACTGAATCTGTACTTTAAATCAGAATTGATGTGATGAATGTTTGCTAACTTTCAGAGTAAAGCTCTTTGTATCGTTTCTTAATATCTGGTCCAGGTGACTGATATCTACTTTCCTTATAATACTGCGTCAGAATGTAGTATGTTGCTTGTGATTATGATTTCCAGTGAGCATTTTCCTGAAGGGTGAGCAGATGATACCAGTGTTGAATGGAATTGGGGTCCACTGTGCAGTCTTTGGAAATCATGACTTTGGTGAGTGTCAGTAAATATGGTTAATTCCGTTTTCATGGGGCCATATCAGCAGGTAAGGTTTGGTATCCACATTTTCCTGAAATAGTTGTTTTTGTAATATGGATCTTGAGAGTTTTACCACATAAAGCCAGCCACTTTGAGAATTTTACCTCATAAAGCCAGCCACTTTGAGACTTTTACCTCATAAAGCCAGCCACTTTGAGAATTTTACCTCATAAAGCCAGCTACTTTGAGAATTTTACCTCATAAAGCCAGCCACTTTGAGAATTTTACCTCGTAAAGCCAGCCACTAAGGACTTTTTTTCCAAACAATTTCAAAATGAGTTGCTTTTGTCAAAATGTCTAGATGCACATCTGCAGTGTTCCCAAGATACTTTAAGCCCTTTTATGAATCTTCTCCTAGTTAAGGTAAGATAAGATAATGTTGCTTATAGCCCAGCCGACCGCAAAGGGCCACATCAGGGCTGTCCTAGTTAAGGTCACATCCCTGCTCCTTCAATAGTTAGAATATGGGTATCTTTCAGGATTGTCTCCAGTGACTGAAATTTGTTCAAATTTACAAAAAGTCACCATGTGCCATATGATTTGTAACACAAGTGGTCACAATGCACCATATGATTCATACAACAGTAGCCACAATGTGCAGTATGACTCATACCAGTGACCACTATGTGCCATATACCTTACAACACCTGTGTCTGTAATGTGCCATATGACTCATTGCACTGATATCCACAGTTTTATACCTGTGACCATGGTGTCCCAAACCAGTACAGGAGTGGCCATGATGTGAGCTTAGTACACATGTCACCACAATATGCCAAATGATATTTCACTAGTGGTCACAATGTGCCTTGAGTCATTACACCAGTGGCCTCAGTGTGCTGTGTAACATGCTTTTGGCCATGATGTGCCTTATGTCTCTTTACACCAGTTACCATAGTGTGCCATTTAGTGTTACATAAGTGGCCACAATGTGCCATATGACACACATTTATGGCCACAGCGTACCATATCACTCATTGCACTAGCGATCATAGTTTGCCATTTGATATTGCACAAGTGGCCTCTGTATGCCATATGAGTCATTACACCAGCAACCACATTATGCCATATCACTCATCACACCAATGATCACAATGTGCAATATGACATGACAATGTGTCATACCATTTTACACCAATGACCACTATGTGTCATATGACTCATTACACCAGTGACTACAATGTGCCATGATTTGTTGCATTAGAGGCCACAGTGCTTCATACAACTTATTACACCAGTGGTCAGATTTTTTTCATATGACTTATTACACACTGGATAAAATGTGCCTAATGACTGATTACACCACTGTCCAGAATGATCCATATAACATCTACATCAGTGGTCACAATGTGTCACATGACTTATTGTTACACTACAGGCCATTGACCAAAGCTTGCCATATGATTTATCACACCGTAGCTCAAAATGTGTCATTGACATATTATTACACCATTGATCACAATTTGCCTTAAGACTGAGTACACCACTGGCCACAATGTGTCATATGACTTATGTACAACTGATCACACTGTGATTAAGATTTTTCACATTTTTCAACAGAGGGTAGCAAGGACCCTCAAGTTTTCAATGCTATAAGGAACACTGGTGGCCACTATGCTCCATGTGATCCATTACACCAGTTGCCACTAGGTGCTATGCAACTTACTAGACCTGTTGCCACAGTGTGCTATGCAACTCATTACATCAATGGTCAAAGTGTGATGTACAACTTATTGCATCACGGCCACAGTGTGCAACTTATTACATCAGCTGCCACAATGTGTTATACAACTCATTACTACAGTTGACACAGTCTGCTGAAAACTCATTTCACTAGTGACTACTGTGTGCCATATGATTCATGACATCAGTGGCCGTCATGTATCACAAGCTCATGACATCAGTGGCTGTAGTGTATCACAAGCTCATGACAACAGTGGCCATAGTGTATCTCAAGCTCATGACATCAGTGGCCATAGTGTATCACAAGCTCATGACATCAGTTGCTGCAGCCTGCTGTATCACTTATCACAAAACTGGCCACAGCCTGCTGTTACACTTTATCACACCAGTGGCCACAGCCTGCTGTACACTTTATCACACCAGTGGCCATAGCATGCTGTACACTTTATCACACCAGTGGCCACAGCCTGCTGTACACTTTATCACACCAGTGGCCACAGCCTGCTGTACACTTTATCACACCAGTGGCCATAGCATGCTGTACACTTTATCATACCAGTGGCCACAATGTGCTATACCTCTGATCACAACACTGGCTATAGCATGCTGTACACTTTATCACACCAGTGGCCACAATGTGCTATACCACTTATCACAACACTGGCTATAGCATGCTGTGCACTTAATCACACCAGTGGCCACAATGTGCTATACTACTTATCACAACACTGGCTATAGCATGCTGTACACTTTATCACACCAGTGGCCACAATGTGCTATACCTCTTTTCACAACACTGGCTGTAGCCTGCTATACATTTTATCACACCAGTGGCCACAATGTGCTATTACCTCTTTTCACAACACTGGCCATAGCCTGCTATAACATTTTATCACACCAGTGGCCACAATGTGCTATACCTCTTTTCACAACACTGGCCATAGCCTGCTATACATTTTATCACACCAGTGGCCGCAATCTGTCACACTGCTTAATAAGCTAGTAGCCATGGCGTGCCTGAACAGTTTTATTAGAAGTATGACATTGCACTAGTGACTGCGATAGATGGTACAACTCGTTAACCAGTAGCCACACTATACTAACGGTTTTGATGTGTTCTGCAGCCCATTACAGCAGTGGCCTCAACATATTATGTAACTCAATGCACCACTGGTCGTAATCTGCCTCACAGCTCATTCCAGCAGTTGCCAAGATTTGCTGTTCACATCATGATACTTGTGGCCACAGTGTGGCATATGGCTGATTTTATAGTGAAAAATCATTTGGATATCTTTTTCATTGGAAGGCTTAAAAATGAGTGGATAAAGACATTTAAAAAGTTGATTTTTTTTTTCTTTTACGTTGTTACTGTTACATCAGTGTGTGTTTCCAACAGACTTTGGAGTGGACCATTTACAAGATGTTGTTGAACAGACAGCATTTCCGTGGTTGCTCAGCAACATTCTGGACAATGTCAATGAGGAGCCGTTGGCAAAAGGCGAAGTAACCTACATGATTGAACATAATGGAGTAAAGGTAAGTCAGCGCTGGTTCACATTCATTGTGTGTTTTGTGTTGTATGATTCTGTATAACTTGTCGACTGCGGCAAAATTCTCTATGTTAAGTTTGGAACGTTGTCCACGGGGAGACAGCATTGCCCTAGTACATAGCATTATTTTAGATCACATAGAA
>CM031612.1:21007335-21017335 GCA_018398815.1 Conus ventricosus | reverse complement strand
TGCAGTGAGTTTAGAGTGAAGGAATGGACTAAGAACAACACATTTCTCTGTGGATTCTTCGTAGCTGGCCTGAAGTGGATGTATGTCAGCAGTTGATGCATCCTGCTGTTTGAGTAAGGGGATGGAAGGGGGAGGAAGTGAGAGCAGAATGTTGCTCCTAACTGCTGTCAAATTTTTTTGTCTTAAGCAGATGAAGATGAGCTCCAACTGTCCATGGGTCAGATTTTTTTCAGCATGAAAACCCTCTCAGTCCACCCACCAGTAAATGGGTTCATGTTTCAGTTCATGGAAGAAGGTCAAGGGGAGGGAAGGGGGAAGATGGGTCCGTCTTCTGTTATACGGTGCCCTCGACAAGGTGAACTTCTGAAGGTTCACTTCAAGCCATTATGGTCAAGGGGATGAAGATGAAGATAAGAGGATAAGATAATGTTGCTTATAGCCCAGCCGACCGCAGAGGGCCACATCGATTAGTTGGGAAATAAAAGAGGGCATTGTTGATTGGGCGGAAAATAGAAGAGGGCATTGTTGACTGGCTAAAAGAGGGCATTGTTTATCAAGCAGACCATAGAAGAGAGCATTCTTTGTTGGCTTGAAGAGGGCTGTACTTTTGGGTGAGAATATACAAGTGGGCATTATTTATTGACTGATGGAGGGCTCTGCTTTTTGTTTAGAAGAGTGCATTTATCAGTTAGAAGAAGTTTTTTTTTTATTTGTGAGAAGTTATTATTAATTCTTTTTTATTTGTGAGAAGTTATTATTAATTCACAATGTTACTTCTTGTGTCGACGAAGTTCTGACACTGTTTTAGACCTGTCTGCAGGTTTCTCTGACTGTTTGTTGATGTGTTTTGACTTATACTGTGCACACAGAGGGGAGGGACGACAAGGGGGACAAATCAATGTGTACTTAGTTTGCAAAGGGAGTGAAGGACAAGAGGAACATGTAGATGTGTTGGTGATGTGTAGTGTGTTCATAAAGGGGGTGAAGGACAAGGGGGACATGTAGATGTGTTGGTGATGTGTGGTGTGTTCATAAAGGGGGTGAAGGACAAGGGGACATGTAGATGTGTTGGTGATGTGTGGTGTGTTCATAAAGGGGGTGAAGGACAAGGGGGACATGTAGATGTGTTGGTGGTGTGTGGTGTGCTCATAAAGGGGGTGAAGGACAAGGGGAACATGTAGATGTGTTGGTGATGTGTGGTGTGTTCATAAAGGGGGTGAAGGACAAGGGGGACATGTAGATGTGTTGGTGATGTGTGGTGTGCTCATAAAGAGGGTGAAGGACAAGGGCGACATGTAGATGTGTTGGTGATGTGTGGTGTGTTCATAAAGGGGGTGAAGGACAAGGGGAACATGTCAAATGTGTTGTTGATGTGTACTGTGGTCACATAGGGGGTGAAGGACAAGGTGGACATGCTGATTGTGTTGTTGATATGTATTGTGTTCACAAAGGGGAAGGAAGACAAAGTGGACATGCCGATGTGTTGTTGATGCGCGCACACATGTTGAAAGACAAGGGGAACATGTTGATGTGATCTGTGTTCATCGAGGGGGGTTAAGGAAAACGAGGAAAAGTCGACGTTGACGGCGTTCACAGAGGGGGGTGAAGGAAAAGGGGGAAAAATCGACGTTGATGGTGTTCACAGAGGGGGTGAAGGAAAAGGGGGAAAAGTCGACGTTGATGGTGTTCACAGAGGGGGTGAAGGAAAAGGAGGAAAAGTCGACGTTGGTTGTGTTCACAGAGGGGGTGAAGGAAAAGGTGGAAAAGTCGACGTTGATGGTGTTCACAGAGGGGGGTGAAGGAAAAGGTGGAAAAGTCGACGTTGACGGCGTTCACAGAGGGGGTGAAGGAAAAGGGGGAAAAGTCGACGTTGGTTGTGTTCACAGAGGGGGTGATAGAAAAGGGGGAAAAGTCGACGTTGACGGTGTTCACAGAGCGGTGTGAAGGAAAAGGGGGAAAAGTCGACGTTGACGGTGTTCACAGAGGGGGGGTGAAGGAAAAGGGGGAAAAGTCGACGTTGATGGTGTTCACAGAGGGGGGGTGAAGGAAAAGGGGGAAAAGTCGACGTTGACGGTGTTCACAGAGGGGGGTGAAGGAAAAGGGGGAAAAGTTGACGTTGACGGTGTTCACAGAGGGGGGGGTGAAGAAAAAGGGGGAAAAGTCGACGTTGACGGTGTTCACAGAGGGGGGGTGAAGGAACAGGGGGAAAAGTCGACGTTGATGGTGTTCACAGAGGGGGGGGGGTGTGTGTGTGTGTGTGAAGGAAAAGGGGGAAAAGTCGACGTTGACAGTGTTCACAGAGGGGGGGTGAAGGAAACGGGGGGAAAAGTCGACGTTGATGGTGTTCACAGAGGGAGGGGGGTGAAGGAAAAGGGGGAAAAGTCGACGTTGGTTGTGTTCACAGAGGGGGGTGAAGGAAAAGGGGGAAAAGTCGACGTTGACGGTGTTCACAGAGGGGGGTGAAGGAAAAGGGACCCAAGGAGATGTTGTTGATGTGCGCTGTGTTCGCAGAGGGGGTGGAAGACAAGATGGACACATACCTCGGCACAATGGGCGTCAACCTGGATGGACGTTTCAACTGTGTCAGAACCATGGAGACCAACCTGGGTGAGTGTGAGAGCAGGTGTAAGACTGGACATGCCAATTTTATATTTTCTCCCAGGTGTCTGGCATGTGTTATGAATTCGTTGACTTGTGTTTATTTGCATGTAGACAGCTGGCAAAGGGAATATGACTGGACAGTGCTGACTGAATATGACTGTGCGTGCGCATGTGCTTGTGTGTGTGTGTGTGTGTGTGTGTCTCAGTATGTGTGTGTTTGTGTGTGTGTGTGTGTGTGTGTGTGTGTGTGTGTGTGTGTGTGTGTGTGTGTTTCTGTGTTTGTGTATATGTGTGTGTGTGTGTGTGTGTGTGTGTGTGTGTGTGTGTGTGTGTGTGTGTGTGTGTGTGTTTCTGTGTGTGTGTGTGTGTGTTTCTGTGTGTGTGTTTCTGTGTATGTGTGTGCATGTGTGTAGGGGAAGTGGAAGAGGCACTGGAGAGCATGATGTAGAAGCTATTCCATGAAGTGTGTAAAGAAATCCAGGTCATTAAGAAAACTAGGTATTTTTGGAAGTATAGTGACAACTGAAGAGTGAAAGTGAGAAAGAAGGAAGGAAATCAGTTTTAAATCAACAGGAAATATTGAAATGGAAGTACACAAAATAAAACATTACACATGCAAAGTGGATATCGAGTCACCCTGAAAGGTGTAGTATAATATTAAAGGTACAGTGTTGACATTTTCAATGGATACAGCAACAGGAAAGACATTTTGTGTGACCTGGACATTGATCTTGGTCAGATTGTACAAATATATATTATTCTTTCTCCTGAAAGAAGTTTGTTGTGATTCGATGTTGGATTAACCCCTGAACTGCTAAGGCTGTACATCAGCGGAACAGCACATTGCTTGCAAGTTGTTGGTGACTATCCAGCATGTGTCTGTGTGATGAATGGGTTCAGCAGCCACAATCAGGTAGTTAAATCTTTTGCCCCATACTAGCCCCACGGCTGCCTTCCCTCTTCTTTTCAATTTTTGTGTCTCTCATATCATAGTTGTGAATAGATGTTATATGCAAGTTCATATTATAGTGGTGAATAGATATCATATGCAAGATAAATTCATTTACCTTCAGTTAGTTTATTCAACCAGCTGCCGTGATACACTTGATCGAGTTACTGACTCTGGGATTTTTTTTTTTTTTGGCCCCTGCCAAAGTTGTGTGCTGTAAGTTGAAATAGGAAGACTGGAACCACAGTCTAGTTTGATGCGCTTAATGCATGTATCTTTGAGAGTGTTACTCAAATTTTCTAACATTGCAGGTGTCTGTATCTTTGGGGCCATCCTCATGCCAGTACCTGTTATGAAAGAGAGTGATACAGCCCAGTCATGGTGTCTTAGATCATAGGGTTACTCCATGACATCATCAGCCTCATCCTCTTTGATTGTCAGTCAAACAAAAATCTGCCTCACTATTGCTGCAACCTCAGTTTTGTTTGGTTTCTCCATGTCCAGGTCTGTTGTGAATTTTTGTTGAAAGTTATTGGTATCTGCAAGTTCATGAGAATGTAACGGGATGGTTAAGGTTGTACCGTTCTAAGAGAAAGGCTTACTTTTGCAGGCTCCATGACTAAGTGATTAAATGACAGATATAGCTCAGTTAGAAGAGTGTCGGACTCGTTATCCTGGTGATCCTGAAGTTTCAGGGTTGAATCTCCACTGGGCTGTTTCAGTACAGGATTATATTTCCCTCAGAATTGATATTGGTTCCGATTGCATTTCCTGAAGAGTCTGTCGAATGAGACTGTAAACCAAGGTTTCGTGTATGAATGTACACATTATATCTTGCACACATGCAAAACCCCGTCACAACTTTCAGAAGAGGTCAGATGGTATGGATGACACATTATAGGTAGCATGTACCCTGTGTGAGAAATCCAAAGAATGAAGGAAAAAAATAAGCTGAGTGACTGATCTTAAGTGAGTGTAATAGTAAATGACATTGCAGTGGCAGCAGTCCGCTCTACCCTGGTGGGCAGCCCGTTGCGTAAACAAGTGCGTGGACTGTGAAGTGTTCAGAACTTGGTTTCTGAGGATAGGTTCTCGTTCTCCTCTCTCTCTTTTTCTTTCTCTCTCTCTCTCTCTCTCTCTCTCTCTCTCTCTCTCTCTCTCTCTCTCTCTCTCTACATATATATATATATATATTATATATATATATATATATATATATATATATATATATATATATATACTCTTAGTAATAGTCACAATAATTGTAAGTTTGGGCTTGGTAGGTGGTGTCCAGTGTAAACTGAACTAGAACAGAACCCAGCCGGACATCGCCAAAGTGACTTTGCAGCAGTGAAGTGTCTCGCCTTGCTGAGCTGCCTCATGATAGTTGTTGTTGATTGTTTGGATTGGACTGCAGCGCTGGGGCCATGACAGGATGATGCTGCGCATGACTGCGACTGGTGCGCTCAGAAGCAGCATGAAAATAATGCCTCGGAGGAAACATGGAAAATGAAGGGGGAAATTTTTCTATGACGATTTATGAATATGGTACACATGTTCACATTTGCTGAAATGTTATAAAGGGATGTACAGCTGTCCAAAGGTGGAAAAATTGGTCAGTACAGCAAAGGACAATGAAACAGAATGGATGTTATCAGTTTGTAATACCAAAGCAATTTTTTTGTCTCCCAGGGAATTTTGTTACTGACATCATGCTGGCAGCTACCCATGCTGAAATCGCTCTGCTGAACTCTGGAACTCTTCGATCTGACCGTCTGCATCCAAAGGGCGAGTTTAAAATCCGGGATTTATTGTCGATTCTACCATTCCCTGACCCTTTGCTGGTTATCCAGGTGTCTGGTGGGTTTAATGATCACTTCTGGCTTTCTTTGGGATGTGTGTGTGTGTGTGTGTGTGTGTGTGTGTGTGTGTGTGTGTGTGTGTGTGCGCGTGTGTGTGCGCTGAGGTGTGGTTGAGGTCAGGGAAGAGGAGATGGCATGTGTGTGTGTGTGTTTTGCTGGTGATGCTCGTTTCATCAATGTAACTCATTATCATAACTGTTGAAAAACAATTTATAATGTCTTGTTTTCTTAGCTTGTTAATGTCCAACCCATTCTGTCTGATCATACTTTTGTCTATCTCTCCTTCCCTTGTGTATATTGTATTTATCGGTCTGCACGCCTATACTCCCCGGACATACATACACTTTGACATAATTGTAAAATACATTCTTTATTGAAGGATACTTTATTGTATACTACATTGTTGCCATAGAAAAGGATAAATGCAGGTATAAGCAGTGTTTGGTCAACATTTTACCAACAGCTTGATGGGGGTGGGGGTGAGGGGTAGAGAGAGTGGAGGGGAAGGGAGGGAGCAGATAGGTGTTTGTACGTAGGAGAGTGGACAGGGAGGCTATGGGGGATTTTTCTCCTTTTTTTTCCCCTCCTTTTTCTTCACTGTGCAGAGAAAGGTTAATAAAAATGTTTTTAAAAAGGTGTAATAGCAATAAGTAATGACAGTACATCATGACAATAGAGAATGACAATGTGGAATGACAGTATGACAAAACAGAATGACAGTACTTAATAACAGTACAGAATGACAGTGGAGCATGACAAATGGAATGACAAAACAGAGTGACACAGAGAGTGTTAGTGCAAAATAACAAAACAGAGTGACTGTACAGTATTTTTTTTTTCATTCTGTGTGCATGGCACTGTCGTTACACAACTTTCATCTTTTTGATTTTCGCTTCTGCTGCAGTCATCCACTTTCATTCCTGAAGACAAAATACGGCTACCTTAATGGTGGTATTAAAACAGTAGTAAGCACAAAAATCTCACCACTGTTGAACTGCAGGGTTGTGGCCTAGAAACAGAGAAAGAAAAGACAGAAGTCTACTTTCTGCCCAGCGAATTCTGCCAGTGAGATAACACTGCAGGGACCAGCCAGTTCTTTTTTGTGTGTGTGTGTTAAGCACAGATGTGGTTTTGTCCATTTTGGGTTGAACATACTGAACTGAAAACATTCACAGAGACCCAGGTCTTGGCACACAACCAATAGACCTGGAGGGGACTGGTGTATTGTTCAGTGCCGCGCCCTAGTGACCTTTAAGAAATTAAGTGAAGGGGAATAAGCTACTGGAATGTATGTGACTGTGTTTTTCTAGGAAGCAAGAGAAGCGACAGAAATGCACGAGGTAGTGCATCCAGTGTGTGCAGTTGTTGCGTGTGAATGTTGCAGGGAGTCAGCTAGTGCAGGGAATGTATATGACTGTTTTTTTTAGGAAACAAGAGAAGCAACAGCAATGCAGGAGGTAGCGTGCCCAGTGTGTGCAATTGTTGTATGTGAATGTTGCAGGGAGTCAGCTGGTGCTGGCTCTGGAGAATGGGGTGACCTACTACCCAAGGAAGGAAGGCCGGTTCCCCCAGGTAGCAGGGGTCACCTTTGGCTTCAACCCTACCCGACCTGCCGGTCAGCGAGTCAGTCTGGACACGGTCAGAGTGCAGGGGGAACCTCTCCAGATAGATAAGGTAGAGTGTGTGTGTGTGTGTGTGTGTGTGTGTGTGTTTCTGAATGTATGTTTGTGTGTGTGTGTGTGTGTGTGTGTGTGGTGTGTGTGTGTGTATGTGTGTGTGTGTGTGTGTGTGTGTGTGTATGTGTGTGTGAGTGTGTGTGTGTGTATGTGTGTGTGTGAGTGTGTGTGTTTGTGTGTGAGTGTGTGTGTGTGTGTCTGTCTCTCTGTCTGTCTGTCTGTCTGCATGTAAGTGTACATTTGAATGTGCATGTTTGTCACAAACTCAAGATGAAATGAGTAAGGAAGAGCCAGAGCCGCCAGTCACTACCAGAAGATGCAACCAATACAAATGAAAAAGGTGGAAATGAAATGCTGCTGAAATTTGTTAAAGTAGTAAGAAGGAACCCAGACAGCAGTACCCTAGCACTAATATGGATAGTAAGTATTTGAAAGGAAGAACTAGAAGAGTGGGCTATTAAAAATGTTAGAACGATTGAGATGAAGGATAGACAGAGGTAAAGAAACTAAGACAGAGGATCAGACTTGAACTTGTATTGTCACAACACTTTTATGCCACAAAGATTAAGTCCCAGTTAACCCAAACTCCTCTCTAAAAACACCTCTACCCTTTCCCACAGCTTACAGCTCAAGTTTTGCAGTTTGGGGGAAAAGAATGAAATCAAGAGAAATTCTATGTGATATGAAGGTCCGTATGAGACACACAAATTAAGATACATAATTCACAGAAAGGGACCTGGAAGCAGACATCAGGAACAGAGTTCCTTGGTTGGCGGCCTGTACCCCCAGGAGGGTAATAGGCGATGATGATGATGATGATGATGATGATGATGATGATGATGATGATGAATTCGCATAAAACCAATTCCATTTGACATAAACAGGCACATGATACACAGAAGAAAATTATCTGTCAAATACAGGCACACGATGTACTGACACAAATTGTATTTAAACACGTGCACACGATACACAGAAACAAATTTTGTGTGAATGCAGGCACAGAGTGCACAGAAGCAAATTTTATGTGAAAAATGAATACATGATACTCAGAAACAAAGTTTTAATGTGAAAGAAATGCCCGTGATACACAGACATGAAATTGTGTGTAAAATGCAGGCACACAATACAGAAAAACAAATTTGTGTGAAAAACAGGCACATAATACACAGAAAAAAAAAGTCCAGAAAAAAGAGGGACAATGTTGATGGTGCTTTGTAAGTGTTTTCAAGGGGATGGAGTCAGACTCTTACTCAAGCAACGTCGACAAACAACCAATCAGACAAAGCAAAAATGAATTCTCCCTTTTAATCAACAACTAAACTTTTTAACACTTTTTACATATAAATGTTTTTGTACTTTTTTCCACAAAAATGTATTTGACATTTAAGGAAAAAAAATTGCATCAACAGGTCCTTATGGACTGAAACAACAAATTTTTTTGTATATCTTCCCCCCCCCCCCCCCCCCCCCCCCATCCTTGCCACACACACACACCAAAATAATTGTTTCATTTTAAAATGTTTCCTGGTCCTCACAGACCTGTAATAGTTCTTCACCGATTTCCAGTCTCTGCGCCGTCTTGTCAACTTGCACAACAAACCACAAACTGTGCCTGTACCCCTCTGAACAAAAAGACTATAGCCCTATTCTGTCTATGGAGAAAGTTCCCGAAAGGAGTAAAATATGTTAATCATCATATTGCTCTTTATCGAAATAATACCTATCTTCCTTTTTTTTTTCTTCTCACCATTCATTTTCTTCATCATGGCTTACCTGATGGCTTCTTACTATGGGCCAGCCATGGCCTTCACTCTACACAAGACACCTTAACTCTCAACAGTGTTTGAGATTTTTGCATGACGGATGTTCTTTTTTTTCATAACATTCTGCACATTATTTCTAAAATATAATATAATTTTTGTGATGAATGTGTCTATTTCAGGTTTTTTTTTAGGCGATATATTGCTTCAGATAACAAAAATGTTGTTTTAAATACCATAATTCTGGGAAGAAAACTGTCGATCACCGTGATGGAAATTCAAGGGAAAGAACTGAAGAGAGTTCATCTGTGTCTTTGAAAAAAAAAAAGGAGGCATGCACTCCTGCGGAACCTCACTGTCTCTATGGCACCGTCGACCGATCGTTGTCCTCTCTCTGCTTCGACTACACATCCCACAGGTAACACATCTCCCTGAGTTCTATGTTCACTGCTCGGCACGCGTGCATGGTGCACGGTTTTCTTGGACAGGAGAGCTCAGAACTCTTCTTTTTGTACTCCCAGTTCTTAAAGAACAGGGAGTACTTTAGAATGGGAACGAAGAAATGCTGTCTTGTGTGTGTGTGTGTGTGTGTGTGTGTGTGTGTGTGTGTGGTGTGTGTGTGTGTGTGTGTCCGTGGTAAAAAATGTGTTCCACTCGCTCCAGACAAAACTACTGGGCCGATCTTTCTGAAAATTTGTAGGTGTGTTCATTATGGATCAAGGATGATGCCCGACGTTTTAGTTTACCGTTACAGCCGTTACTAACGGCTGTAATGGCCTGTAACGCTTTTTCTTCTTTATGGAATATCTCAGAAAGTACTTGGCCGATCTTTCTGAAAATTTGTAGGTATGTTCATTATGGGTCACAAATAATGCCCAATGTTTTAGTTTACCATTATAACCGTTACTAACGGCTGTAACGGCCTGTAACGGTTTTTCTTCTTTATGGAATATCTCAGAAAGTACTTGGCCGACCTTTATGAAAATTAGCAGGTATGTTCATTATGGGTCACGGATGATGCCTGATGTTTTAGTTTGCCCCGTTATAGCCGTTACTAACGGTTGTAACGGTTTGTAATGGTTTTTCTTCTTTATGGAATATCTCAGAAAGTACTTGGCCAATTTATAAGCGGTTTGGATGATCTTGTGA
>CM031612.1:20964835-21002335 GCA_018398815.1 Conus ventricosus | reverse complement strand
GAGAGAGAGACAGAGAGAGAGAGAGAAGAGAAAGAGGGGGACAGAGAGATGAGAGACAGAGGAGAGAGAAAAGAGAGAGAGGAGAGACAGGAGGAGAGAGAGACAGAGAGAGACAGAGAGAGAGAGAGAGACAGAGATAGAGAGGGAAACCCGAGAGAGAGAGAGAGAGACAGAGAGAGAGAGACAAAAGAAGGACAGGAGAGGACAGAGAGAGAGATACAAAAAGGGAAGAAAAGAGAGAAGAGAGAAAAACAGAGGAGAAGAAGACAGAGAAAAGAGAGAGAGGGGAAAGAGACAGAGAGAGAGAGCAGAGCAGAGAGGAGAACAGAGAGACCGAGAGAGAGAGCCCAGAGAGAAAGAGAGAGAGCAGAGAGACGAGAAGAGAGAGGAGACAGAGAGACAGGAGAGGACAAAGGAGAGAGACAGAGAGAGAGAGACAGAGAGACAGAGAGAGGGGGGAAAACCCAGAAGAGACGGGACGAGAGATTAAGAGAGACAGCAAGAGCGGGAGGAGCAGAGAGAGACCAGAGGGACAGAGGGGCGAGAGACAGAGAGAGAGAGACAGAGAGGGGAGAGCAAGAGAGAAAGGGAGAGACAGAGCGAGAGACGAGAGACAGACAGAGAGAGAGAGAGAGGAGAGAGAGAGAAGAAGCACTTTATTTTACAGGTCTTATTTACTAAGTCGTTCAGTCTGTATTTCATGCAGAAAATATCTACACCTCAGTGCCCGTCGGTCGCCGGCGACTTTATGGGCAGCTGGCGACCGTATGGGCACCGAAGCCCCTGCCATATGGTCGCCGGCGACCATAGGGGCCCGGCGACCATATGGGCACCAACACCCCTGCCCATAGGGTCGCCGGCGACCATAGGGGCCCGGCGACCATAGGGGGCACCAACATGTGCTTCATCCCAGGACCCCCCACAAGTGAACCGTGGTTGACAGTTAGAATGATATCTCAGATTCTGTGAACCGGAGTTGACAGTTAGAATGAAAATCTCAGATTCTGTGAACCGGAGTTGACAGTTAGAATGATATTCAGATTCTGTGAACTGGAGTTGACAGTTAAAAATGATATCTAAATTTCTGTGAACCGTAGTTGACAGTTAGAATATATCTCAGATTCTGTGAACCGGAGTTGACAGTTAGAATGATATCTCAGATTCTGTGAACCGTAGTTGACAGTTAGAATGATATCTCAGATTCTGTGAACCGTAGTTGACAGTTAGAATGATATCTCAGATTCTGTGAACCGTAGTTGACAGTTAGAATGATATCTCAGATTCTGTGAAACCGTAGTTGACAGTTAGAATGATATCTCAGATTCTGTGAACCGTAGTTGACAGTTAGAATGATATCTCAGATTCTGTGAACCGTAGTTGACAGTTAGAATGATATCTCAGATTCTGTGAACGGAGTTGACAGTTAGAATGATATCTCAGATTCTGTGAACCGGAGTTGACAGTTAGAATGATATCTCAGATTCTGTGAACGGAGTTGACAGTTAGAATGATATCTCAGATTCTGTGAACCGTAGTTGACAGTTAGAATGATATCTCAGATTCTGTGAACCGTAGTTGACAGTTAGAATGATATCTCAGATTCTGTGAACCGTAGTTGACAGTTAGAATGATATCTCAGATTCTGCTGGAGACCATTTTCTTCATCAGAAAAGACAGTCTGGAAGCATCTTTTGAAAAGCGTTATTGTTTAGATTTGCTTGTGTGCTTGCAGTATATTACCATTTTATTGTAGTGCATGTGTGAGTACTTGAAACCAGGATTGTCTGTGTGCCTGCCTGTGTGCGTCAGAGCGTCAAACTAGAGTTGTTGTCTTGCAGAGTTACCGCCTTGTGACGAAGGAGTACATCGCCACAGGTCATGATGGCTACGATGTCTTCAAAGACTGTGAAGTGTTGGTGAGTACAGCGCTGACTGATGGAGAAGCAGATAGGTTAGGTTAGGTCACAGCAGTGGGTCAGGTCAGGTCAGCTATGTGGAATGCTTTTTAAGTCAAGTCACAAGTGTGATCCCAGTAAGGGAAGGTTGAGTCAATCCAACAGCTTTAACCCCTTGACTGCCGCTATTTTGTATCAGTTTTGCACTTCTGTGTGCCGGAGCAAAATTTGACTTTTGCGGTAGGTTCACTAATTTGATCAGTGCTCATTTATTTGTGGAGATATCTCTTAGATTTTTGGCATGTTTTCTTCTCATACCCAGGGCTATAATGCCTGCAAATGATATTTGATTTTGTTCATTCTGAGTATAATAAAGAATCTTATAATTCAACTTTTTTTAAAAAATTATATTTTGCAAGCATACAAAAACCCACAGCAGCAAAACAAAAAAACATACAAACCCAGCCAAAAGTGGTTTTAGTGTTTACTGAACCCTGTGTAAATATTTGGTAGTGAATTTATAACCCACAATTGTTGTTTTATATGATAAATTTATGCATTTCTGGGGTACAGTACAATCCAGGTATCAAGGGACACAATTTTGTTTTCTTAGGTAGGTTCACTGATATGCCCATTGCTCTTTCAATTCTTGACATATATCTTAGATACTTGGGAAATTTTCTTGTTATATCCTTGGCTACAACCAGATATCACAATAGTTTGATTTTGTTTGTAATGAGTAGACCAAAATATATATAATGATGAATGTTTTGTTTGAAAAACAGACACTTCAGAACATAAACAAAAATATAGCACTAAAATCACAATGAAATACCACAAAAACTGGTGTTAGTATCCTTTGAACTTCAGGACAAACATCTGTATTCACAATAAAGCTTGACAATGCATAAAATGTTTAGCAACCCATTATCATAGGGGGAGGGGGGGGGGGGGGGGGGGGCAATCCAGCCCAGGTAACGTGGGAAGAAGAAGGGAATTGAACATTATCCACAGCATCAGTCTGCACATCTTGCAAGCCTCTTGGGAATTGGTCTTGTTTAGCAGAGATGAACAAACAATAACAACACTAAGTGTAACTTCCAATTATTCTGTCAGTTTTCTTTCACACATGTGGTTTGGTTCACTCATGAACTAAGTGCGATTGATAAAAAGCCATTACCACAGAAGGTAATAAATAAAACATTGCAAAACCAACCACCACCCCACAAAACAACCAGAGACTGCTAAAGATAGGACTGAGCTACAAAAGGCCACACCACAGATGATGAAAGCATACTAACAACTGAAAAATACACTGGTGTCGCAGAGAATACACCACAACACAGAACCTATGGACAGAAGGATCAGGATCCCACACTACTGCCAGTAAATGCAAGTTATAGTTGACTGACACACATTTGGGTAACACACACACACACACACCACACACACACACACACACACACACACACACACACACACACACACACTGCACAAGCACCATATTCAAAAGCAAACACACACACACACACACACACACACACACACACACACACACACACACACAACGCATGTACACACACACACACACACATGTACACACACACACACATGTACACACACACACACACACAGTACACATGCAAAAGCACCACACACACACACACACACACACAATGCACAAACACTACACAAACACCACACACACACACACAATGGACACCCACACCATGCACAAGCATGCTCTCTTTCTCTCTCTCTCTCTCTCTCTCTCTCTCTCTCTCTCTCTCTCTCTCTCTCTCTCTCTCTCTCTCTCTCTCACACACACACACACACACACACACACACACACACACACACACACACACACACACACACACACACACACACACACAGCCTACACAAACACCACACACACACACACACACACACACACACACACTCACAAGCACACACACACACACACACACACACACACACACACACACACACACACACACACACACACACACACACACAAAAAACAACTCCACGAAATCCATGCGCTTGAAATTGCCAATGTTTACCTTGATACCTGGGTCACCCGTGAAAGAAAGGTCGAGATTTGGGCAATCAGCACTGACCTCTGTCCATTCTGAAACAAGTTCCGACTGACGAGTGCCACGCCCTCTTCCTCTGCCACGCCCCCTCACACTGGACCCTCGCCGTTGTCCACAACCCCCTCCCCTTCCTCGACTCTCTCCCGACCTCTCACGAAAGGAGGGAGGGGGCACTCGACATACACGGAATCGGCTCGTCACTCTCCGATTCGGCCCCACTTGCGCGGTATCGCTCGGTTTGAAGTCGGGGATCAGCTTCGTCATCAACACCAACCTCCGATAGCAAAGGGTGGTGTTGATTGTAATCACTTTATTCCTCCTCCGAATCGCTTCATTCCACTTCTTTGAAGTCTTCGTCATCGCTTTCACGGTCTCGGATAACTTCTTGAAGCACTTCAAGAGCATTAGATCGTTTGAAAACGGCACGCGCCTGATCGAACTGCCTGCTCGACTCGCCATCTTCGACCGAGAATAACTCTCCGAACTTTGCCGAAGTTATTGACCGAATGGACACGAGCGGTCAGTCAGCTGACCCGCGAAAGGGAAGAAAACGTCCTTTAGGGTCCCTGCAACGTTTAAACCATTTTTTGTTCTTGCCTCCCTTCTTTAAATCGCGAATTTTGATGATGAAATTATCTCGAACGCCGTTCGTGCAAGGGCACACAGCTTTCCCGAAACCATCTCGAACGCCGTTCGTGCCAGGGCACTCAACGGGTTAAGGAATCTATATCATCTCAGTGATTTTGCATCTCACAGACAAAGATAACCACATTCTAAGAATGTTGAGAGCATATCTGTTGGCCAGTTAAAGGTGAACTTGCGGTCCGTTTCAGTTGAAATCTCTACGTTCTCTTCGAATTTTGTTCTCTGCCTGGTATATAGAACTCATGCGATTTTCACCCAGACTCAAAGGAACATTGATGGTCATACAAGACATGGCAGAAAGCTTTGAGTTTTTGTTCAAGATGCCATTGAAGTACCTATTATGTACGAGAATTTTCTGTCTTGGTGCCTAGCCAAGCTGCCATTCATGTGGCCATTATGATTACATGTTTTGACCTTGGCTCTTTATTCAAAATGCCAGTGATTCCCCATTTGATCTGTGTATTTTTGTCTGGCTCATAGTTTAAGCTGCCATTGATTTACCTGTAATAAATATACATATTTAGACCTTGGCTCATTAATCAAGATGCCATTGATTTGCCCTTTTGATCGGTGTATTTTTTATCTGGCTCTTACTTTAAGCTACCTTTGATATTCCAGTTATGACTGTACATTTATCCTGGGCTCTTATTCATGATGCCTTAGACATGTCTATTATGATGTGTGAATCATTATTGAACGTTTTGGCCTTGGCTCTCTATTGAAGACCCCATTTGATGTGTGTATTGTTGTCCGGCTCTGGATTTGAAATGCCACTGTTATGCCTATTCTGGCTGTACATTTTGGCACTGGCTCTTTAAATTCTTCCCAGTGAGCGCAACCTTGCCGTTGGTTGGGGAGCTTGCGTGTCTCTTTGACCCGGAGAGCTATGCTGGCGGGAGATTCGTCTCCTGGTAGGGCCACCCAAGCCAGACAGGTCAAAGGGTAGAGACCAGACAAAGAGCACTCAACTGGCCCTCCAGGTTGGGGGTTTGAATTGGGCTAACAACCCGGTCCTAGAAAACAAACGTTGTTACAGAAACCGCAATGACATTTTCTGAGAATAGCATGGTTGGGGAAGAGTTCTCTCTAGCAGAGCCCATGACGCGAGCTGGTGAAAGCCTTCAGGAAGCCAGTGCGCCGACAACTCTTCTGACGACCAAAGCCAAGACCAGGATAGGGACCTGGAACATCAGAACCCTATACAAGACTGGAAAAACAGCACAAGTGAGTAGTGAGATGCACAGGTACAACCTAAAGATCCTTGGCCTGTGCGAGACTAGATGGACAGGAACAGGAAGAACAAGGCTGACAAGTGGAGACACCATCATCTACTCTGGACGAGAAGAAGACCAGCCACACAGGCACGGAGTAGCGCTGCTGATGACACCCGAGGCGACGCGAGCACTGCTGTCCTGGGAACCAGTGTCTCCAAGGATCCTCACTGCAAGATTCAATTCAAAGGGCAGGAAAATCACCATCTTACAGTGCTACGCCCCCACAAACGTAGCAGACCCAGAGGAAAAGGAGGAATTCTACAATCAACTCCAAACAGTCATGGATAGAGTGCCGAAGAGAGACCTTAAGATCCTCATGGGAGATCTCAATGCCAAAGTGGGAACGGACAACAAGGGCAGAGAGCAGATTATGGGCATACACGGAACAGGAATACAAAATGAAAATGGAGAACTGTTTGTGGAATTCTGTGCTTTCAATGACATGGTCATCGGAGGCACTGTTTTCCCACACAAAAACATTCACAAGATGACTTGGAATTCACCTGATGGGAAGACCCAGAACCAAATCGACCACATTACCATCGGCAGAAAATGGCGCAGAAGTTTACATGACGTGAGAGTGAAACGAGGAGCAGACGCAGCATCAGACCACAACCTTGTGATAGCTGTGCTAAAGACCAAATTGAAAGCCTACAAAGACCAAGCAGGCCGACTATCACATAAGTACAATGTACACAGTCTGAAGGAGAGAGCAACAACAGAGGGGTTCAAACTGGAACTGAGAAACAGATTCAGCGTACTTGACCAACTTGCTGAAGAAACAATCGAAGACCACTGGTGTGACCTGAGGGAGGTCTGGCAGACGACATGTACACAAGTGCTTGGAAAGAAGCGAAGAAAACACAAAGAATGGCTGACAGCTGGAACATGGACCCTCATCACAGAGCGGAAGCACCTAAAAGACCAGATCAACCAGACCCAAGACCAAGACCAAGACCACAAGCAAGAGTTACAGGCACACTACTGGGACGTCAACCGCCAAGTTAAGGAAAGTGCTAGACAACACAAGAAACAATTCATCCATGAGCTCACAGAAGAGGCAGAAACAGCGGCAGGACAGAGAAACATGAAAAGGCTGTATGAGATTACCCGAACACTTTCTGGAAAGACCAGCAACCCCAGTCGCCCGGTCAAAGACAAGGCAAACACCATCGCAGGAGAAGCTGAGCAGAGAGCAAGGTGGGCAGAGCACTTTAAAGAGACACTGAATAGACCTGCACCACCTGTCCCCCCAGACATTCCACCACCAACCCAGCTTCTGGACATCAACACAGGCCCACCAACCAAGACGGAAGTTACCAAAGCCATCAAGTCACTGAAGTCAGGTAAAGCAACTGGTCCAGACGGAATTCCACCTGAAGCACTGAAAGCAGACATCCAGACGTCAACAGAGATGCTGCATCCACTCCTAAGCAAGATCTGGGAGCAGGAACGAGTGCCAGAAGACTGGAAAAGAGGCCACCTGGTGAAGCTGCCGAAGAAAGGGGACCTGTCATCCTGTAAAAACTGGAGAGGGATTATGTTGCTGTCCATCCCGGGGAAGGTGCTGACCAAAATCATGCTAGAGAGACTAAAGACCGCCCTAGACAAGACCCTCCGCCAAGAACAAGCTGGATTTCGCCGAGACAGATCATGCACAGACCAAATTGCCACCATGAGAATTATCATCGAGCAGTCTCTGGAGTGGCAGACCCCCTTGTACGCAGTATTTGTAGATTTCCAGAAGGCATTTGACAGCATCGACAGAGATACCATCTGGAAACTCATGCACCACTATGGCTTCCCACCAAGTTTGTTGCCATCATCCAGCAACTCTACGAGGATGCCACATGCCAGGTCGTCCACGATGGGAAGCTAACGAAGCCCTTCACTGTACAAACCGGCGTCCGTCAGGGGTGTCTACTATCGCCAACAATTTTCCTGATGGTCGTTGACTGGATAATGCGGCAGTCTACAGACGGCAAGAGGACAGGAATCCAGTGGACTTTCACCAAGCAACTGGAAGACCTGGACTTCGCCGACGACATCAGCCTTCTGTCCCACAAACAGCAAGACGCACAAGAGAAGCTGTGCCGGGTAGCAGAAGAAGCAGGAAAGACAGGCCTCCAAATCAACATAAAGAAAACAGAAGCCATGAGAGTCAACAACCAGCAACGAGACCCACTACGACTACAACAGGAAGACATCATTGAAGTTGACAAGTTTGTCTACCTCGGCAGTGTGGTCAGCAAAGATGGAGGTACAGATGAGGATATCAAGAGTCGCATCAATAAAGCCAGGCACACCTTTACTACGCTACGGCCTATCTGGAATTCCTCTGCCCTCTCACTCCATAACAAGATCAGAATCTTCAACTCAAATGTGAAACCTGTCCTTCTGTATGGTTCTGAAACGTGGCGAACAACAAAGACAAACACCCACAAACTCCAAACATTTATCAACAGATGTCTGCGAAACATTGTGAACATCAGATGGCCAGATGTTATTGCCAACGCAGAACTGTGGAACAAGACCCAGCAAGTTCCAATAGAAATAGAAATCAGAAAACGGAAGTGGGGGTGGATTGGCCACACCCTCAGAAAGTCTCCATCCAACATCACAAGACAAGCCCTTGAATGGAACCCTCAGGGCAAAAGAAGAGTGGGAAGACCAAGACAGACATGGCGAAGGAGTACCGACGCGGAAGTGAAGGCCGCCGGAATGACGTGGGCCAAGCTGAAGAAGATCTCCCAAAACCGTGTCCGCTGGAAGAGTGTGGTTGCGGCCCTATGTTCCCAGGGAATTCAGAGGACTAAGT
Organism: Conus ventricosus; assembly: GCA_018398815.1. NCBI lineage: Eukaryota > Metazoa > Mollusca > Gastropoda > Neogastropoda > Conidae > Conus > Conus ventricosus. The sequence goes on along the minus strand of CM031612.1, from coordinate 20,993,604 downwards.
CAAAGTCAAGTCTTTAAATTGCTATTGACATTGTTTGTTGTGACTGTTTTTGTCATGGCACTTGGTTTAAGCTGCCACTGAAAAGCCCATTATAACTATGTTTTGGGCCTTTGGTTCTTTATTCAAGATGTCACTGATATGCTCATTTGGTCTGTGTTTTGGTCTGACTTTTGGTTTAGCAGCCATCAGTATGCCTATTATGACTATATATTTTGGCCTTGGCTCTGTATTTAAAATGCCATAGCCATCAATATGCTATGATGACTGTATTTTTTTGTCTTGACTGTTAGTGTTAGCAGCCATTGACATGTCTGTTTTACCATGCTTTTGGTCTGGGCTCTTTGAGCTTCTATTGACATGGCTTTTACTGCTAAAAGTAGTTTAACAATATACTTACCTCTCCAAACAGTAGGCTGCCCTCCCACTTCCGCAGAGCCCAGAAAAGTCCAAAAATTGGTCGAGCTGAGAAAGAGCTGAAGAGTAACTCAGGAAGGGAGATCACTCTGGCACACATCCACAATTGAGGTAAAGTTACCTCCCCAGTCTTCCAATTTTTTTTGGGGGGAAGGGGATCCCCATGTTCGGTGATGTTCCTCTCTAAGTAAGGATTAAACATTCGTTTGAACTGGTAAGTATATTGTAAAACTATGTTTAGTAGTAAAATTTCAGTTTCATGCCTGGCTGTTGTTGACAGCTGACAGACGAGCAGTGCCCCGCCCTGTCCACGGCTGTGCAGAACCACTTTGAGTCTGTACAAATCTTTCAGGGAAAGAAGGAGTGCAAGTCAGGCCATCGCCAGCCCCTCGTCGCCCAAGTCCAGTGAGTGGTGTGTGTGTGTGTGTGTGTGTGTGTGTGTGTGTGTGTGTGTGTGTGTGTGTGCGCGTGTGTGCATGCATAAGTTAGTTTGTGTGTGTATGTGCGTGAGCACATGAGTGTGTGTGTGTGTGTGTGTGTGTGTGTGTGTGTGTGTGTGTGTGTGTGTGTGTGTGTGTGTGTGTGCATGCATGTGTGCGTGCATTTGAAAAGAGAGACAGAGTGTGTGTGTGCACATGAGAGTGTGTGTTTGCACATGAGAGTGTGTGTTTGTGTGTGTGTGCGCGCTTGAGAGTGTGTGTGTGCGCATGTGAGTGTGTGTTTGTGTGTGTGTGCACGAATGCTCGCATGTACATGCATGAGTGTATGTGTATGCACACGAGCGTAGAGTGTGTGTGTATGTGTGTGTGTGAGAGTGTGTGTATGTGTGTGTGTGTGAGAACGTGTATGTGTGTGTGTGTATGTGTGTGTGAGAACATGTATGTGTGTATGAGTGTGTGATAGATGTGTTAAATGCATGTGCATTCTTACTTGACAATCTGCATGTCGTTACGCGCAAACGTTTAATAAGTATTCAAATCCAGCCACAAGATTTATTCAGTAACCTGCAGAACACAAAGTGGTCGGAGGACTGGGGCAAAGGAGGAGAGTGATGGAGAAGAAAGGAAATCTCCACCAGCGAAGTGGTTAGCGTCGCGGACCCCTGGCTGGGAGGTCATGGGTTCGAATCCCATCAGTCATGTGGGTTTTTCTGCCCCGACCGGCTCCTACCCAGAGTTGAGTTTGCTGCGGACTCAGTTGGGAAGACTGGGACCACACAGTCGAGTTTCATCCACTTAATGGATGCGTTTCTGAGAGTGTTGCTCAAATGTCCTGACCAACACTGCAGGTGCCTGTATCTCTCGGGCCTGGTTGACGCTGGGATATATTATGAAAGGAAGCGTAGAGTACAGCCCTGTCATGTAGTCTCAGACCGAAATGGAAATCCGTAGCATCATCTTAATCATCCTCATTCTCATCGATCAACATAAAAAAAATGTCTCAAATTCTGTGGCCCTTCATGCCCTGCTGTCATGGTGACCTCAGTTTCAATGTCCTCTCTACGTCTGTGGTCTTGGTTTGGTTCCGTCGGGGTCGCCGGTATCGGTAAGTCCATGGGGTTGTCATTGGATGGACGTGGTGGTGCCCTCTGGAGGGAGAGTTCACTCACGCCGGCTCCGCGACTAAGCAATTATTTCCATCAGTAGGGGGCTTAGTAGGTGGTGTCCTGCGTATGTTAGATCAGAACAGGTGCCACTGAACACCACCAAAGTGACTCGGCAGCAGTGCAGTGTCTCCTCCGGTGGGTTGCCTCTTGACGACTTGACATTGACCACTCCCTGTGGATTGCTGGTGCCGGGGCTGAGGTGGGGCCAACTGAGCTGTGGCTGTGGATGGGGTGTCAGAATGAACGGCATGGGTGCACTGCCTCTGAGGTAGCGCAGAGGTTGGGACAGAAAAAAAAAAAGAAAAAAAAGAAAGGAAATTTCCCAAAATTACTGTAGAGGGAAAATCATGGTTTGGAGGTAAAGACTGCCCAGAGTGGGTAGATCACTCAGCTCAAAGATACGCACTTCAATGTCTAGTTTTGTGTTGTATCCGTCCTGCTTCCAAACACACTGCGGGTTAACGTCAGCTGGGTTCAGGGCCTGACTGCAGACATTTTCATCTTGTGCGTCATGTCTTCGTGTCCTCCATGTAAGACAGGAGTTTGTGACCCATTTCATGAGCTGCCCATTACTACAATGAACAGGGAGAGGATTCAGGAATAACAAAGTGGGAGGTTGAATGAGGAAGGAGATGACGGAGATTCTGCAGCGCATACTGCTGCTGTCTTGATAACAACAACAACAAAAGACAACAACGACAAAAAAAAAAAAAATCTCCCCTTACATTTCCTATCACCCACACATGGTTATTCCATTGTTTTTTGTTTTTTTTTTAATGGTAGATAGTTACATGTTCTTCCCCTTAAGGCCCCCCCCCCTCCCCACCTCCCCTTTCTGGTTGTTTCTCATTTCTCTGGCATTGTTGTAAGGTTTGTGCATGCTGAATGTAGAAAGTGTTTGAATAGGAACATAACTTAGAGTGTGTGCTTATTCCAGAAAGCATGTTTAAGGTAATGCTTAAATATCCGAATGAAGAGAGCCATTTCTTTTCTCTATGATTATTGTTGTTGTTTTTTTTTCTGATATAATTCGAGAAACGGAAACTGTCCTTTTTATTTCCCATGGTTTCCGTTAAAGTGTAAGAAGTGCGCCTTTTGCAGGAAGGACAAACTGATACGGGAGCAGAACAATGAGCAGCCAGGGAAACCACGCCGCCTGGTGCGACAGGAGAGCATCCATGATGCTGAGGCCGAGTGCTCCTTCCTGTGCCCTCATGTGGAGGGACGCATCTTCATCACGTCGGATGAGGTAATGAGAAGAGGTTTATGGATAAGCTTTTCGCCAGGTAATAGCGTCTGCCTGCTGTCTGCTGTTGCCGTTCATTTTGATCCCTGTCTGTCCTGCTGCTCACATCAGAGGGTTTGATCGTTCTGAGATTAGAAGTGAAGTGAAATGCTGCCTGGGATTGGTTCTCAAAGGGTCAAACCACAATCTGTGACTGGCATTCAAAAGGGTTAAATCTCTTAGTGGATTAGCGCTCAGATGGTTAAACCTCTACCTGGGGTTGGCACTCAACGGATTAAACTTTATGTGGGATTAGCACTCAAGAGGATAAACTTCAAATTTGGATTAACAATCACCGAGTTAAATTTCAGCCGAGAATTGGTTACTTAACGGGTTAAAGCTCCATATAGGATTGGCTCTATGGGTTAAAGTTGTATGTAGTATTGGTACCCAAGAGATTAGAACAATTTCTTTACAGGATTTGTACCAAAGGAATTAAAGCTGTATGTGGGATCGGTACTAAAGGGGCCAAAACTGTATGTGGCATCGGCACACAAGAGGTTAAAGCTACCTGGACTGGCCCTGAAAGAGTAGAATCTGTGAGACTGACTTTTAGAGGTTCAACTCTGTGCATGGGGATGGTGAGCATTGTAAAGTGGGAGAGGAACACCATTCCTGTTCTCATCATCCAGCAGTGCTGGGACTGCTTGTCTTCAATCCTCATTGTTCAGTCTGAACTGTGGTGAGGAACGAACGAACGAACGAACGAATTTTATTTTCAGAGGGTAATGGAATAAGCATCACTGCTTTTTTACATCCAGCCCTCCGAAAAAAGAGTGTACCTGTTAGCGGTCCGTTTTGTTTGTTTTTAATGTTGTTTTAAATTGATAATGTTTTATTTTTGGGGGAAAGACAGTGATGATGGAGGAAGAAGAGATGGGGCGGACTGAGTGAAGTAGAGAGCACCTACTGAGATGGAGAGGCTGGCTGGGGAAGAGGGGATGGGTGGGGTGTCTGTAGGATAAGAAAGAGAGAGAGAGGGGGTGGAATGTGTGGTGGTTGTGGGGGAGGATTGATTTCTGCATGATGGAAGACAAAGACACAGAGAGATTGGGGAGGTGTAGGGAGTGAAGCGAGAGTAAGTGTGTGTGTGTGAGAGAGAGAAAACTAAGGAGGAGGTGGGGTGGCTGAAGGTGGTGGGGTTAGTGTGAAAAGGGGAACAGGGAGGGAGAAAGAGAGAGAGAGAGAGAGCAAAAACGAGTGACATGGGCATTCTTTCTGAACCTCTGATTACAACCAGACATACTGCTAACTTTTTTAAAAAGATGGTTTTGATTGTTAACTTCTTTTTTGAACTACGTTCAGAGACCCCGTCTAGTCCTATTGCTGTGTTGTTGTGTGTGCAGAACTTGTACGCCATTTCTCCCACCGCACTTCACCACAATCTCAGTGTCATCAGGGAAGCTTCAGACTCTGTTCGCAGCAGCACTGAAAGTCTGGAGAAAATCTAACAGCAGTTACAACTTGAGAGATGGCAGTGTAACGTGGTGAAATATTTATGTGTTCCAAGACGAGGGTGCGGATGGGGCTTGTCTTTTTATCAGACGCATGCGAGAAACGTGATTCCATCCTTATGTACACATGCTTTTGCAGGTACACATATCAATCCATATATGGTGTGTGGGAGATATCAGTCTATCTATATCTATGTCTGTCTGTCTGTGTATACACATATATAGCTGCACAAAACAGATGGACACAGATAGATGTACACACACATGCGCACACACACACATACGCACTCAATGAAGTGAGAAGAAAACTAGTTCTCAGAAGAGACTTACAAAGGGTTCTTTTCTTGCAAAGACATAACTTTTTTTAGAGCTACGGTATATATACTGCTCAGTGCCAGTTCCAAGGATACCGTTTGTAGACATCCAGACAGCTTGATGCTCGGTCGACTTCGGGAGGTCTGCACATGGACTTTCTGGCCCGGAGTAGATGAGGAAAAGAAGATGACTAACACAACACTAATATTGAATGCAAAGAAAACTCACTGGCAACCTCACAACCAGTGTTACGATGCTCAAAAGGTAATGACTGCACATCAGCAACATTTAAACGAGTGTTATGATAGTCCAGAAGTCAACGAATGACCATAAACATATTGAACAGATGTCCAAGAGGAAAATGTTGTGGAAAACTTGGAGACAGCTCAATAGTCATTATGTCCAGCTGTCCCTGATCTGCGAAAGGATTCCACATGTGAAAAAAAAAAATTGCAAAAATCAAAATGGTTTTGAATAGCTGATGTCAAGGGTAGGTGAGGGTTGGGGAAGGGGGGGAGGGGTAAAGGAAAGGAGAGAGAGAAGAAGGAACGGAGTGGTACATGATAGGAGGAGGGAAGGTTTTCTTGATTAGTGACTCTTGAGTAGGGCAGGCTTCAGGGGAGAGTATGAGAATGAAAGTGTGTGTGTGTGTGTGTGTGCGTGCGTGCGTGCGTGCGTGCGTGCGTGCGTGCGTGCATGCGTGCGTGTGTGTTGTCAGTACAACCGTGAGTTAATCTGACAATAAATTGGTTTCAGTCAGTCAGCGTGCGTGCGTGCATGTGTGAAAGTGAGAGAGTGAGAGAAAAAGTGAGAGGTAAAGAAGTCAGGTAAACAATGAGCACTGCACACTTCAGTTGCTGGTTTAGTGATTTCAAGGGAGCCATTTGATCCCTTCTCAGTTTGTTTGTTTGTTTCGTTTTTAGCCAAACCTTAACAAGTTTGTTAACACAGAAGGGCATGTAGGCAAGTGTGCAGGTTCTAAGTTTTCAGAATGCCAAAATACAAATAAGATACACAAATGAAAATGTAAAGCAACAGAGATTTTGCAAACAATATGAAAAGGAGATGTAAATTTCCTGCATACCAGTCTTCTGCAGACGTTACAAAACTGTAAACACCAATGCTCAAACCAATAACTCCCCTGATATCAGTCAGCATGAGGATGACAGTGATTGTTAATGTTATTCTCATGCTGACTGCTACCTACTAAGCCCCCTACTGACGACAATGATTTCTTAGTCGTGGAGCTGGCATGAGCGAGCTCTCCCATGGAGGGCGCCACTGTGTCCGTCCAACGACAGCCCCCATGAACTCACCGATGCCGGTGACCTCGATGGAATCAAAGCAGGGCCACAGACTTGGAGAGGACATCAAAACTGAGGTCACCATGAGAGCAGGGCATGAAGGGCCACAGAATTTGAGACTTTTTTTTTCATGTTGATTGATGAGAATGAGGATGATGAAATTGATGCTACGGATTTCCATTCTGGTCTGAGACTGCATGACAGGGCTGTACTCTGTGCTTCCTTTCATAATATATCCCTGCGTCAACGAGGCCCGAGAGATACAGACACCGGCAGTGTTGGTCAGAAAATTTGAGCAACGCTCTCAGAGACGCATCCATTAAGTGGATGAAACTTGACTCTGTGGTCCCAGTCTTCCCAACTGAGCCGGTAGCAAACTCAACTCTGGGTAGGAGCCGGTCAGGGCAGAAAAATCCCACATGACTCTGATGGGAATCGAACCCACAACCTCCAAGCCTGGAGTCGGTGAAGCTAACCACTTCACCAAGGGGCTGGTGTTTGTCAGAAATTTACTTCTTTGTTTTGTATTGTATGTCAGATCTCTGTTACTTTCCATTTTGCATTATGTGTTCATTTGTATTTTGGCCTGGTTTCCGGTGATGCTACAGTCTGTTTCATTTTTGTTTGAAATGGCATTTTTGTTTTCTGTTGTGTTTTTTTTGTTGTTTTTTGAAAATATAAATTCAAGAAAAACTGTGTCATCAAGAAAAACTGTGCCATCAAATAGTTGAATATCTGTGTTGTAAAACTGTGCCATCAAATAGTTGAATATCTGTGTTGTATGCAGAGTGCAAGACCTTTTGTAATGTCAGTTGAATATCTGTGTTGTATGTAGAGTGCAAGACCTTTTGTAATGTCCAGCTAATACTGGGTTTGGGTAGTAGTTTTTTTTTTTTTTGGCATTTGTTATAATAGCTCATGTCAACCATGTGAACTCCACCGGCTGTGAAACATGGAAGAAAGACATTCAGGGTGCTCAAATCTTTCAGGACGTGTGGCACTGCTATACAAAGTTCCATCATTTATAGAAAAAAGCTGCACTGCTGCAGTCTGTTTTCATACGAAAAATAAAACTAAAGACATTCATATTTCAGCATGTTAAATTTGCCATCATTTATGTCCTGGTGTTCAAATTTAAGTTATCGGTAAGATGTTTGAGCATTTGCAACTGTGATAAATGTGTATTTGACTTCTTCTTTTTTCAGACTTACCACATGTTATGCTTTTTACAGAACGTGATATAGAATTTCATAGAATGAATATTTCAATAGAAAATGGCTGAATAATTCAGTGATATTTGTTGTCCACCAGATCTGACAGAGATGTGTTCATTAAGAAATGTTATAGCTGATTACATTCCAAAATACTGTACAAGTCAACGAAGAATGGATGAGAAAGTTCAGATTTTGTCATGGCATATTTTCCTGCTCTTCTACAGTTCCAGTTTGTGTTCATGCGAGAACAGGAGTGCGACATGCAATTCATCTAGTTGTGGAACTTTGGAAGTTAAAGTTCAGGTCAACAATTCAATGATTTTAATGTTTGCAGTTCTGTTTTATACACTTCCATCATTCACAGAAAGAAAAATTGTGCAAGTACCATCTATTCCCAGTGAAAAGAACAACAAATGATTACAGATTTCAAGCAGTTAAGCCTGCTGTCGTCTTTTCCAGCAGTTCCAGTTTGTATTCGTATAAGGGCAGGAATAGATGGACATGTAACTTGTTTGTCTTTACCAAGTGTTCTGAGCAATGGTCTTTAAAAAGAAAGCGCACCTAGTACAAAAATAAAGGAGAAAGGAAGCTTTTGGTCCCATGTGGAAATCATCACATACCTGTAACATGAAACTTATGCTGCTTCCTAGTATTTGAAAAGAATGAGAAACTCCGTCACATTCTTCTTCAGCATCCAGGCGAATGTTTTATGGACACCTTAGTGATTGGTTTTCGCAAATAACTCTAAACCTTTAATGACAAAAGCCATGTAAATTTGGACAGTTGCTGAAAATTTGTTTTTACTGTGAAACGCTCAAGTCCGATACGCATTTGGTCAAAATGTGGTAATACAGCCTAACAGAATGAGAAATTCTGATGAAGTCCTTCTTCTTCTTCCTAAAATACTGGTTCACTCAAAAACGAGTAGGTCACCAGCGCGCATGTTAAAAAGTAAAATAAAATAACATAAAATAGTGCGACTCAGACTGTTGGCCCCTGGAGCAAATTTGGCAACAAGGCGTCGCACTCGATATTCAAGAAGTTAAAAGCAATGGCCAAATTCAGGCCCAGGTAACAGTAAAATATCTGGGGAAGTAAAAATAGAAAATCGTCAATATGCAGATCTCAAAACTGTCGTATCAATTTGTTTTTTAAATGAGATTGCATTTGTGGCAATCTTGATGGCACCCGGCAGTGAGTTCCACAGCTGTACAGAACTGGATAAAAAGTGATGAAGTGATGAATTGTCAGTTTAACCTCTATTTTCAAAGGAACCATGCATCTCTTAATTATTTGAGCATGATGTGAATTTAGTGTGTTTTAAAAAAAGATATTGCTGAAACTATGTGCCCTTTTGGTGTGTCATTCCAGAGTTACGTCAGTTGGAGCAAAGCAAAACTGTTCTTTCAGCTGAAGGTTACAGATCAGTGGCTTTATTAGGGCTGAAACGTTTAAACAAAAAAAACAAAAACAAAAAAAAAGCAGCACCATAGGTAACGACCATGTAATTGTTTTATCATGAAAGGAAAAGTTGCCTGCCTTGTTTTGTGCTGTATTATTTTATGTCTTCTCACCTCATTTAGAATTCCTTTCTGTAAAAATCCCGCACACAGCTATCATAATAATGCCACGATGATTTCAAGATCAACATTCTTTCTCTCCCCAAAAGTTTTCACAAAGCGCTATACTTTTACCGAAGTGTTGCATTTCTTTAAGTCAAACTTGCTTTGTTTTTGTGTGTGTGTGTGTGTTTTTTGCTCTGTATAGATTTATTTCTTCTGAACTATAACTTCATATTTTTTGTGCTTGTTTTCACACTGTAGTCTGTCTGTCCTATGCGAATGTTCTTGAACGTCAGTTCTCTTTTCCATTGTAACATTTTGTTTCGGATCCCATGGTCAGTAGGAAGAAACTCTAAGGACAGTTTGACAGCAGGTCTTCAGAGAAGAAACCCCCCTCAGACAAGTGTTTCGCCTCTGAACTCCTTACACTCTAAGAGGGCCGGGCCACTCCCAGATGCCCTTCTACTGCCAGCTTTTTTTTTTTTTTGGCGCCGCTGGGATTTGAACCCACAACTTTTGGATGGGTGGATGTCTTAAGGCATGCCTTTTTGGATGGATGGCTTACCCCACTGCTATCGGGACACCTGTTCTGAGTTGGGAAATTTAAGCTGATGAAGTTCACTTTTGTTCATCCTCGGCCAGATCGAGCTGGAACTCTTTTCAGCTGCCTCTGCCATTGCCTTCAGGGTTCTGGTCCTCTTCTTACCTGAAATCCCGAGTTGTTTCATGAGGTCATAGGATGATGAGCCTACAAATCCCCTTGCTCCCACTTCTATGGTGAGGATCCGGGCCTTGAAGCCATATTCCCTCAAACTGGTCGCTAGACTGGCATACTTCTCAGTCTTATAGAGGTTCGCTTACGCCATTCTGCGTTGGAATGGCACAGTGAGTTCGATCAGAATCATTTGATTTGATGACCCTGAGTGTAGAACTGTTGACATTATATTTTTGGTGCCTGTTTTCATACTGTAGTCTGTCTGTCCTCTGTGGATGATCTGTGGATGATCCTCTGTGAATGTCAGTTCTCTTTTCCACTGTAACATTTTGTTTTGGATCACATGGTCAGTGATAGTGAACATGGTATTTTATTTCAAATTAAGATTCTGTTATTTGATGAAGATATCTCCACTTGTGGCACGTTTTATTAGACTTGCATATTTTAATAGTGTGCAGCCTTTACTGTTTCAGTCAAATGATCAAAATCGTCATTTGAAGGGATGTCTGTTGTGTGAGACCCCGATACCAGCATACCAGTTTTGTGGTTGTAGGGAACCCCAGCACGGGCTAAACTGATTTTTGGTTGAATTCTGTGCCACAGTATAGAAGATTTTTTTCTGTTTCATATTCATTTATTTGTTCATGTTAACTGGTGAAATCAAAGCTGAGGTGGTGAAAGAAAAACGTTGAAGGAGCAAAGGGAAACGTTTTACTAGTGAAGGACGATGTTGTAGCGGTGAAGGATGACATTGAAGGAGTGAGTCAAGGAAGACTCTGAAGTATGGAAGGAAGACTTGGCAGTTTTAAAGGAGGATATGGAAGAAATGAGTGAAGGAAGACATTGAGATTTTTTTTTTTTTTTTTTTTTGCGTACGCAAGCTGATAATGCTGTGGACACTCCCTGTATAGACAGGCAGGGATTAATCCCATCTACCTAACAAAGGGAGTGGAGTTTTGTGTGTATGACCGTTTTTTTTATCCCGCCATTAAGGCAGCCATACTTTGTCTTCGGGGAAGGTGCATGCTATGTGTAACGTGTTATCCATAACCAACAGCCAAACTGGCCTTCTCTTCCGAAAGTTGGTGATGGGATTTTACGTGTGTGCAAGATGTTATGCGTGCTTTCACACATGGAACCTCGGTTTATAGTCTCATTCGAAGGACTGTATGGGAAATGGAGTCAGGCAATGAAGGAAGATGTTGCACGGTCAGATTTTGAAACACTACATGGAAGTGCCATTTGTGTGTGATAACCTTTCTATATACAAAATTTCATTAAAACCCACCAATATATAAAAAGATGATGGCAAAATAACGGTTTAACGGTTATATAACTGATATATACTTTTGAAACTGGTATTTTAGTCCTCACTGGGCTAAAGCCTGTGTACATATCAAATTTCATCCAAATCGGACAATATGTCAAGAATAACGTTTTTTAACGGCCAGATTTTGAAACACTATATAGAAGTGCCATTTGTGTGTGATAACCTTTCTATATACCAAATTTCATTAAAATCCACCTATATATAAGAAATAATGGCAGAATAACGGTTTTTAACAGTTGTTTAATCCATTTTCAGCATTACATCACTAAATATGAACAGAGGCTCCGATTGTCACGAGATCATCCAAACCGCTTATGAATTGGCCAAGTACTTTCTGAGATATTCCATAAAGAAGAAAAACTGTTATAGGCTGTTACAGCCATTAGTAATGGCTACAGCGGTAAACTAAAACATTGGGCATCATCCGTGGCCCATAATAAACATACCTACAAATTTTCAGAAAGATCAGCCCAGTAGTTTTGTCTGGAGCAAGTGGAACACATTTTGACTACGGACACACAGACAGACAGACAGACAGAACTACAGACAGCATTTCTTCGTTCCCATTCTAAAGTACTCCCTGTTCTATAAGAACTGGGAGTACAAAAATGAGTAATAACCAGGACAAAGCCATTGACCAGAGTAGAGAGCCCTTTTATTGGTGGTGATCACATTTCTGATTCAAACTGCCGCATGCATTCCAAGTTAGTTGTGCCATACGCTTTTTGGGATAGCTTGTCTTCGACGTTTAACCAACTCTGAACATGTTTACCATTAAAAAGTATATGTTCCGGTGACTGACCTATTTTATCTTTTGACGGACACTGAGTAAGCATGTCCTGGTGACTGACCGTCTTTTCATGGATACTGAGTAAGCCACTAGCTCAAGTTACATGGATACCTTTTTGGTCTGGTGACGCGTAAACCAGGGTGAGTGGGTTTACAATTTTTCTGGACATCGGTTCGGGAAGTTTATTTTGTTTATTGCTTCCAGCAGTTGTTAGATTAATTGTATTATCAGGGTTTTTTGGGTTTTTTTTCAACACGTATGTTTGTAATTGTTTAAAGTGGCTGAGTGAAATCACAGTGGTGCTCAGACAGACATGGATGCTGTTATGTACTTCAAATCGTGTGATTTCAAAAAACTTCTTTATGTTGTTTCAAACAGCTGTTTTACAATGAATGTGTTTGATCTATCATTCATGTGACAGTCATTCCATGGCCATATCTGTTACAGAGAATTTTGAGTCAGAATCGAACCGGTGCACAGAAACTTGACTGAAAGATCATTGGTTGTAAATTCACTTTCTGCTGAAAATTAACACAGGTTTTTTTTTTGCTTTTGTCATTCAAAGGAAACAAAACAGAAAAAAGCACGCACATGATTAGATATTAGTAATGATGCATTGTACAACCACATTAGCAGAAACAGACTGCTTTAGCATGGAATGATTCCTGCCATGCCATTTGCTTGGAAAGACGTACACATTCACCAGCAATTTCATTGCAGTTGCACTTGTAGGCACACACATACACACACACACACACACACACACACACACACACACACACACACACACACACACACACAAAGATACACACACATACATGCACGCACACACACACAGACACACACACAGACACACACACAGACACAGACACACACACACACACACACACAACACACACACACACACACGCACACACACACGCACATGCACATACATATACACTTAGTCACACATACTCAAGGAGCATAAGTGAGTAATGCTTTCAGAATGTTGACACTATGGAGAGGGCAGCCATATGAAATATAAAATAAATCAGATTTATGATCCAAAGTTACATTATACTCCACAGTATCTCTTTTCTGACTTCTTAGTGAAGTGAGACTAGCATGACACAAAACGTTTTACATACTATTTTTGGTTTTGTTTATTTTTCAACTTGTTTGTGTATTTGTCTATTTGTTTTTACTTTTTTTTTTGGTCCTATGCTGTAGTTTGAGTTTGTAACTACATTTATTTCATGTTTAATGCTTTATCTCAGCTCCTGCGTATGCTTGTTATATTTAGGGGATCACGGTGATGTTTAAGAAAACAATGAAGCTTGACAATCATGGCAGTTGTATTGCTTTGCGTGCTGTTATTACCAGTTATTTAAACAATATTTATGTATTGCAAATCAAAGTTGTTTGTTCAAGGTATTGTTGCTGTTTGTTAAAGTTGATGTTGCTTGTTATAGATTTATGCCTGTGATGTAATGGATTGACATTGATATAATTTAAGAAAGAAACAAATAAACAACAACGCAGTTTGAAATGTTTTTGCATAGGAAATTATTATACATCAATAAACATTTTAAATCTGTATAGATTTGCCAGATGTACTTAGCATAGCATAATGAAAGATCATTGTGTAATGGATATATGAATGTATACATACATATGATATTAAGGAAATATGTACACTATATATACACATAATGTTAAGGAAATATGTACACACATATATATAGAGAAAGAAATATATATATATATATATATATTATATATATATATATATATATAATATATATATATATATATATAATATATATATATATATATATATATATGAAAAGATATGTGTATAGGTAAGATACTTGATAAATGAGATGTTGAAGGGGTGTAGATTTGATTGCTTCAGCACATGATTGTGTTTGTTGTTGCTGCCTTGAACATAAAAATATGTACGATTTTTCAGCACACAAAGTCTTTAGTGTTTACCTCTTATCTTTTTTAAAAATTTTTATTGATGAGTTGAAGTATATACAGCTTCTTAAGTTCGGTGTTGGTTGGTGACAGATGACATGGAATCAACCAAAACACAGTGAACCTCAGTATGGAAGTAGGCCAGCACTGAAATGTCCCAGAAGAGGCTGAGGCAATATAGCTATCCTTGGTTTCCAGTGAAATCTCTGGCTTATAGCAAACTCCCAGTCATCCAGCGTGTATCTTGTTGTGGCTTAGAATATGTAAATGTATGCCTCTAGGTTCACTTTAAATGTAACCCTGCCCATTCACGATTGTCGATCACTCTTTTCAGATGGTAGCGTACCTTGTTGGATAGAAACTCCGACCCTGTTTGTGTGTTCACTGCTACTTCCGCTGTTTAGCCAGTCTTAGAGTGCTTTCCCTTTTTTTTTTTTTTTTTTTTTGCTTTATCATTGTATATACTTTGTGTACATCATATTCATGTCTTTAACAAATGTGGTGCCTCAATATCAGTTCACATGCATCTTATTTGTCAACTGTCGTGTGCCAGGTTTTTACCTCAGAACTGTGGAATGCAGATGCCAGTATGTTTTTGGAAATGAGGCCGACAAACTCTGAAAAGGAACTGGATGTGGAGTTCTAGTAGGAAATGGAAACTTTTTGCTCAAAACTTTTTATTTCTCTACCTTTTTAATAAAATCTGGCAGTGCTGTTCTTGGTTGTAGTGTGTTCATTTTGAAAGGAAAAAGTTCCTTCTGAAGCGGGAACATGATACTGATTTACTTTTATTTCTTCTGTAATTTCATGTACGTCAGAACAACATTGCGTATGTCCATACTGTCATTTTTTCTTCACATCCTAAAATGCCAAGCAGCAAGTTCTCATTCTTGACTCTTTTCGAATGCATGTATAAGCAACCTTGATTTGTATCGAAGTTTATGTACAGCCTATTTACAATCAATTTATGTATATACTATATTTGTTTTACCACCTTTCAATAATGTATTATCTACCTCTTATGTTTTGAAACCTGATATGATATTTGGAATTTTTCTTTTTATTATGTGTCTTAGTATTTTTTTTTTTTTAAAATCTAGGAATTGCATTTCAGTTTGCCATAATGTTTCCAATTACAATTGGTTCTATAACTGACTATAAAGAGACAGAAAGAGGAGATGCACTTGTCTGTCTGCTTTCAAGATCTGTCTTTGAAAGGGGAAGGGAAAAGGGTGCATTTCCTTACTTATAAGCTTTGAATTACTAAAACTCTTTGTAAACATTCCAGCATTTTTGGCTGACTCGCATCTTGTTATTGTTGCCCATGTTAGACCAGGGAAACTGCAGGCAATGGGAGGCCTGTCTGACATAGGGATGTGTTCTTCAGTCCTCGACAGTGTAGACACAGGTGTAGGGCAATGTGGGGGCCGTCATGGCATGGGGGAGGTGGTTTTCCTGTCCTCGACAGTGTAGACACAGTGTAAAGGGGAATGGGAGGTCTGTCATGACATGGGGAGGTTGTTCTCCTGTCCTCAGACAATTAGACACAGTGTAGGGCAATGTGGGGGGTCTGTCATGACACAGTGGAGGTGTTCTCCTGTCCTCAGACAGTGTAGACACGTGTAGGGCAATGTGGAGGTCTGTCATGACATGGGGGAGGTGTTCTCCCGTCCTCAGCAGTGTAGACACAGTGTAGGGCAATGTGGAGGTCTGTCATGACAGGGGAGGGGTTCTCCAGTCCTCAGACAATGTAGACACAGTGAGGGCAATGTGGAGGTCTGTCATGACACCAGGGGGTGTTCTCCTGTCCTCAGACAGTGTAGACACAGTGTAGGGCAATGTGGAGGTTCTGTCAGACACTGGGGAGGTGTTCTCCTGTCCTCAGACAGTGTAGACACAGTGTAGGGCAATGTGGAGGTCTGTCATGACACGGGGGAGGTGTTCTCCTGTCCTCAGACAGTGTAGACACAGTGTAGGGCAATGTGGAGGTCTGTCATGACATGGGGGAGGGGTTCTCCTGTCCTCAGACAGTGTAGACACAGTGTAGGGCAATGTGGAGGCCTGTCATGACACAGGGGAGGTGTTCTCATGTCCTCAGACAGTGTAGACACAGTGTAGGGCAATGTGGAGGCTGTCATGACACAGGGGAGGTGTTCTCCTGTCCTCAGACAGTGTAGACACAGTGTAGGGCAATGTGGAGGTCTGTCATGACACAGGGGAGGTGTTCTCCTGTCCTCAGACAGTGTAGGACACAGTGTAGGGCAATGTGGAGGTCTGTCATGACACGGGGGAGGTGTTCTCCTGTCCTCAGACAGTGTAGACACAGTGTAGGGCAATGTGGAGGCCTGTCATGACACAGGGGAGGTGTTCTCCTGTCCTCAGACAGTGTAGACACAGTGTAGGGCAATGTGGAGGTCTGTCATGACATGGGGGAGGTGTTCTCCTGTCCTCAGACAGTGTAGACACAGTGTAGGGCAATGTGGAGGTCTGTCATGACACAGGGGATGTGTTCTCCAGTCCTCAGACAATGTAGACACAGTGTAGGGCAATGTGGAGGTCTGTCATGACACAGAGGAGGTGTTCTCCTGTCCCTCAGACAGTGTAGACACAGTGTAGGGCAATGTGGGGTCTGTCATGACACAGGGGAGGTGTTCTCCTGTCCTCAGACAGTGTAGACACAGTGTAGGGCAATGTGGAGGTCTGTCATGACACGGGGGAGGTGTTCTCCTGTCCTCAGACAGTGTAGACACAGTGTAGGGCAATGTGGAGGTCTGTCATGACATGGGGGAGGGGTTCTCCTGTCCTCAGACAGTGTAGACACAGTGTAGGGCAATGTGGAGGCCTGTCATGACACAGGGGAGGTGTTTCATGTCCTCAGACAGTGTAGACACAGTGTAGGGCAATGTGGAGGCCTGTCATGACACAGGGGAGGTGTTCTCCTGTCCTCAGACAGTGTAGACACAGTGTAGGGCAATGTGGAGGTCTGTCATGACACAGGGGAGGTGTTCTCCTGTCCTCAGACAGTGTAGACACAGTGTAGGGCAATGTGGAGGTCTGTCATGACACGGGGGAGGTGTTCTCCTGTCCTCAGACAGTGTAGACACAGTGTAGGGCAATGTGGAGGCCTGTCATGACACAGGGGAGGTGTTCTCCTGTCCTCAGACAGTGTAGACACAGTGTAGGGCATTGTGGAGGTCTGTCATGACACGGGGAGGTGTTCTCATGTCCTCAGACAGTGTAGACACAGTGTAGGGCAATGTGGAGGTCTGTCATGACATGGGGGATGTGTTCTCCTGTCCTCAGACAGTGTAGACACAGTGTAGGGCATTGTGGAGGTCTGTCATGACACAGGGGAGGTGTTCTCCTCTCCTCAGACAGTGTAGACACAGTGTAGGGCATTGTGGAGGTCTGTCATGACACAGGGGAGGTGTTCTCCTGTCCTCAGACAGTGTAGACACAGTGTAGGGCATTGTGGAGGTCTGTCATGACACAGGGGAGGGTGTTCTCCTGTCCTCAGACAGTGTAGATACAGGGTAGGGCAATGTGGAGGCCTGTCATGACATTGGGGAGGTGTTCTCCTGTCCTCAGACAGTGTAGATACAGGGTAGGGCAATGTGAAGGCCTGTCATGGCATGGGGGAGGTGGTTTCCTGTCCTCAGTTACAGGAGTCACAAGGTAGGACTGAATAAGCAGAATTTACCTGAGTATTCTGCGTTAGGGCCTTATAACATTAATTCTTAAGTATTGTACATATGTATGTATGTATATGGGCAACAAGGCCTTTACAGATATGTATGTACATACATATGTATGTATGTATATGGACGACAAGCCTATATGCAGAATACTTCCCAAATGTTGTTCATTTCATATTTCCATGTTTCTTTGCCTCAACATTAACCATGACAGATACACTTACCTATGGCAACATTGCAGTGGTAAACACAGATTTCACATCAAGATGCAGACTACCTTTACCAACTGTCGACATTCATACATACACTCTCACACACACACACCACCACACACACACACACACACACACACACACACATGCACCACACACACCACATACACACTCAGATGGACATACACCACAACACACACACACAACACAACTCAATACACACACAACACACATACACACACAACACACACACACACAACACACACACACACACACACACACACACACACACACACACACACATACATAGATAAATGTACTCCTTTAAACACATTTTTGTCAGATATAGAAATTTTGCTTTATGTGGATTTCTGTCTCTCTTGTCTCTGTCTCGTCTGTCTGTCTGCTTGTCTCTCTCTCTCTCTCTCTCTCTCTCTCTCTCTCTCTCTCTCTCCTCTCCTCTCTCTCTCTATCTCTCTCTCTAACCATATGTATAACCAAATATAGGTATGGATTTATGTATGTAGCATGTAGATACAGATAGATGCATGGATAGACAGGTATTTTTGCTTGACATATTATGTGAAATAGACTCTCCATATTTCTAGGCGCCACATTTTACTAAAAAGACATGTTGTTCACATGCCTTTTTTGTTCTATTTAGAGATATGTTAATTCTATGTCTGGGAGCTTTTAATTAGGAAATGTTCTAACAGATGCTTTTAATTATTGTTTAGGTCACAAATGCCACTAGTTGAACACGTTTGGACAAAGCTGATTTGGCTCTCGCGATAGTCTATACTGTACATAGCATGTTTTCATTTGATTTCACCGATGATAATTGAATGTGGTTTAAGAGTCTTCTAGAAAATGACTGATCTTCTTGTGATGATATCTCTCTGATTGCATGAGATTTGAAATTGCTACTTCCAATGAAACTAAAAAAAAAATCCACTGCGATCTTTGTAGAGGAAGAAGAGGGCAGGTTGGGGAGTGTGTAAATGAGTGTGTTCATGAGGAAGTTACTGTATTTACTGTTCATGTGAATAATTAAACTCTCAGGGTGATCAGTGGTTGTGCTGATGACATGGGTGTCACGTGGAGGTGTCACATGGATGTGCTGATGACATGGGTGTCATGTGGATGTGCTGATGACATGGGTGTCATGTGGAGGTGCTGATGACATGGGTGTCATGTGGATGTGCTGATGACATGGGTGTCATGTGGAGGTGCTGATGACATGGGTGTCATGTGGAGGTGCTGATGACATGGGTGTCATGTGGAGGTGCTGGTGACATGGGTGTCATGTGGAGGTGCTGATGACATGGGTGTCATGTGGAGGTGCTGATGACATGGGTGTCATGTGGATGTGCTGGTGACATGGGTGTCATGTGGAGGTGCTGGTGACATGGGTGTCATGTGGAGGTGCTGGTGACATGGGTGTCATGAGGATGTGCTGATGACATGGGTGTCATGAGGATGTGCTGATGACACAGGTGTCACATGGATGTGCTGATGACATGGGTGTCATGAGGATGTGCTGATGACACATGTGTCACATGGATGTGCTGATGACATGGGTGTCATGAGGATGTGCTGATGACATGGGTGTCATGAGGATGTGCTGATGACACAGGTGTCACATGGATGTGCTGATGACATGGGTGTCATGAGGATGTGCTGATGACATGGGTGTCATGTGAGTGCACTGATGAGATGAGAGTCAAATGCTGATGATTTAGTGTCATGTGTATATGCTGATGAGATGAGTGTCATGTGGATGTGCTGATGACAAAGTTGTCAGGTGAGTGTGCTGATGACATGAATGTCATGTGAGTGTACTGATGACGTGGGTGTCCTATGAATGGACTGATGAGATGAGAGTCAGATGCTGATGACTTTGTGTCATGTGTATATGCTGATGAGATGAGTGTCATGATGGATGTACTGATGACATGGCATCCTTTGGATGTGCTGATGATGTGGAACGTCTTGTAGATGTGTTAATGACAATGTGGGTGTCATGTAGGTCTGCTGATGACAACATGGCTGTCATGCGGGAGTGGTGATGATGCTGATGTCATGTGGGCTACCAGTGTGCTGATTACATGAATATCGTGTGGCTGACTTCTGGCTGTGTCGTGAAGATTGAGGCAGACAGTACCTGCCAGGAGAAACCATGCTGCTGATTTTATATACACATCAACTGAATGTCTAAGAATTCTTGCATAATATTTGAACGTCTTTTGAAGTTCATGATCATCGATTGTAAGATCTGTTCAAATGCATGCACAGTAAAACGATCAGTTCATACAGAATCAATTGAACATCTGTAAAACTTGGTGCACAGTCAGTAAACATCAACAGAATTTTGTACTGTGCATCAGCTGATCATCTATTAATCTTCAAGCGCATCAACTGTGCATCTGTTACTATAGTACCACTTGCTCCATCTGCAAGCAAAATCATGTCATGGCTCACAGTTTTCAAAATCTGTCGTCGCCCAAAACATGATGAACATCTGCTTCCAATTATTAGCATGACTGAAGGCACCACTGTTCCCCAATGGTTTGTTTGGGTTTGTCGTTTTTTTTTATGTGTGTGCCATATTTTCCATCATCTGCCTTTTCAAATGAAAGAAAAAGAAATAATTGGCTTTAGCAAAGGAAAGAGGAACTTAACTGGCATGTGCAGATAGCAGGCTTGGCATAATGATCATCAGGGTTGTCAGGGTAGTCTCCACAGTCCTAACTTGTGTACCATGTGGTTTTCACATGTCTTGCCAGGGTACATATGGTTCATACGCTTGTCCACAATGTCACATTGTTTGGGATGTTGAATAACTCTTGTTAAAACATCAGCACTGTCCGTGGACATCTTTTGTCCTATGTCATGTCCGAATACTGCCTGGAGCTAGCATCACGCATCTGCCCTTTTTCTTCCTTCTTATTTTTTCATGTGTGTAAGGAGGGAGGGGTAGGAGGGGCATTGTGGAATTAGTGGGGAAGATAAGGGTTTTTTTCATTGTGTTCATGAATGTTTTGAGAAGTGTACAGTTTTATCCTAGCCAAGGGAATGATGATTAGAAAAAGAATATCGCTTACCTTTTGACAAACACTTGCCCTCTTCTCGCTTCCAAAAATATTGTCTCATCTACTACACTTTTCAACTCTTTTCTTTGAATGAAGTATTTGTATATGCTGCGGCTATGCAAGTCAACATTAAGTTTTGGTTTTTGTACTTGAAAAATTGCTGTTTTGATTCAATAAACAGAAAATTACACATCATGTGTTTGAATTTGTGCTCAATGAAATCAGTGCCATGGCATTACTAGAGTTCTCTTTTCTTGTATTCACATTTGTGAGAGACAGAGGGAGAATGTGTGTGTGTGTGTGGTGTTCAAATTTGGAACAAAATCAGACAAAGAATTGCAAATAGTGGCAAATCAACTGGGATTACCACAGTGCTATTACTATTAAGATTATTGACAATCCCAAAAGGATAATACAACAGACTGAGCAGAATATCACCAGGTGTCATTTGCTGGTTTTATGTACCAGTTGCAAGAAATCGGCAAATCGTGTACACTGATACCTGTGTAAGAGACAGAGACAGAAAACAAAGTTTAAGCATCCCAATTTCTAATTCAGATTCCTATGATCGATCCTTTCCAGTTTCCCAGATAGACTATGCCATGTATGTGTGGATAAGTCCCCCCCCCCCCCCCCCCACCCATATGCAGCAACACATTTGATGAACTATGAAACCATGGTGCGCAGAGTTTACAAACACAGCCCGAATTTTTCCCAGCATATTAGCTTTGTTCCATTCTTAGCACTTGGAAGGTCTTGCCCATCTCCTATCCTGTGACTTCAGTGTTGAGGTCATCATGTCAGCAGATTACTAAAGTGGTGTCTGACATGCAGGAGAGAAGAAGGATCCCACTCGGTCATCTGTATGTGCATGCCCATGTCAGTTTCCAGCTCACTTACCCGTCCGTTTCTGCAATGAGTGTGACAGATGAAAAGTCAAGTGGTTTGAATTAGCCTTTGCTTCAAGAAATTGCAAACAAAAGAAACCATGAGTGAATCAGATTCTACTTTTTGACTGGTGAGTCTCTGTTCAAGTGTGGGGCTGCTGTGTGTGAGCAGACAAACTGTTCTGCACAAAGAGAGTAGACAGCATTAAGCATCTTTCCACATGCTAACAAGGTTCTGCTGCACCACAGGCAATTGAAATGAGCAACTTGTGATGAAAGAGGCCTAGGCTTGCAATGTTCAGTGATAAAGAAAATAAAAAGGTTAAAGTATCCCACCCACCCAGCCTCTGTCTGATCTCCCTTAACAGCTTTCTTTAAACTACAGATGAGAGAGAGAGAGAGAGAGAGAGAGAGAGAGAGGTGTGTGTGTGTGTGTGTGTGTGTGTGTGTGTGTGTGTGAGTGTGTGTGTGTGTGTGTGTGTGTGTGTGTGTGTGTGTGTGTGGTGTGTGTGAGTGAGTGTCTGTGAGTGTGTGTGTGTGTGTGTGTGTGTGTGTGTGTGTGTGTGTGAAAGGAAGAGAGAGGGGAGGATTAATGTTCACTTAATCTCTCTCTCTCTCTCTCTCCCTCTCATTCCTTCTCTATCTTCCCAAGCCTATTCACTTCCCCCTACTTATGTAAAAAAAAAAAACAAAGATCAAACACACACACGCTCATGCACACACTCACTCACACACACACACACACACACACACACACACACACACACACACACACACACACACACACACATGAATTGATTTAGCTTTTACCAGGATGAACATAAGTTGTAAATCTCAATGCCTCACCTCCTTCCCTCCCTTCACCATTCTAGCAACTAGAAAGTAGAATGAACTAATCCCGATTTCTTTTTTTCTTCCACCAGGGTAGGTACACTTTTGCCAAATAACTTGGGTAATATTCCTCTCTCCCAGTGAAAAATCATCAATGAAGATGTACATATAAATATAAAAGGTAAACTATCGATAGAAAAGAGAACAATAAAAAAAAATTTTTTAAGTAAAAAGAAGAATGACACAATCTAGCATTCCTTCCATCTTCTATGACACCGCCCTCCCCCCCCCCCCCCCCCCCCCCCCAAAAAAAAAATTGTTGTCTGTTTGGGTTTGAAGTCGAATGGAAATTTTACTTCATTCGGTATCGACGTTTTTTTGTTTGTTTTTGCTTTTGTTTTGTTGTTGTTGTTTGGTGTTTTTTTTTTATTTTATTTATTTATTTTTTTTTTTTATAGAACTTGAGCCATTTCATCACTCTCTACTCTAGGGAAATCTGTCACACAGGAGATCGAAAGCAAAAGTAGGCAAACTAAAGGGAGGTTACTCCTTTCTTGTTTCCCGTCTGCTAGGATACTGGTTGCTGCTGCTGCTGCTGCTGCTGCAGGTGGATGAGGATTGTAACACTGCACGGTGGATCGATAAAATTCTGTGACGAGACACATCACAGCGATGTATTTACTAGGTGTGGCAGCGCTCACATGACTATGACTTCAAGCACTTACGTTGCCTACAAACAACGGCAGTCGGATTTTTCGTCGAGTCCCAGTCTCACAGTAAGTGTCGAGTCGTTTCTGTTGTCAGAAAGCCCAATTCCAGACAAGTCAAAAGACCCCATTGACTGATTAAGATCGATATTACCGATTACGAATAGGTTTGACCGAAAACATTTAATTTTTTGTTGCTGAAAGTTTGGAGCATTATTTGGATTATTGCTGTACATTGATTAGATTATGAAGGTGAGAATGTTGCCATGGATGAGAACTTTACACCCATGTCAGAATCCATTTTAGTTTCACGACTTTTAGTTGTACTGCTTTACCGTAGAGTGCGAAAGCCGTAATAATTATCGTGATTTTTTTCTCTAGTTTTCCTTTCAGTATTCTGCTTAGATCAGCAATAGACTGTTAGTAGAGCAGCCTCATGATCGTTAGAATTAAAGTAAGATTTTATTCTCTGTGTGAGGGGGGACAGGTAAAGTATTAATATTTTTAATTGGTTGATTAGCTTGATACGATGATGTTTGCTGGTCATTTTCACATGTGTCCAATGAGAGTTTTGCCCCAGATGACAGCTTGACATAACACTGAAGCAGAAATATCTCTCTCTCTCTCTCTCTCTCTCTCTCTCTCTCTCTTTTCTCTCTCTCTCTCTCCCCACACACACACACACACACACACACACACACACACACACACACACACACAACACACACATTCACAGTGAGGCATAATGAGATGGAGGCACTGTACACGTTATTAAAGCTGGTCAGCTTTACTGTGTACAATGCAGTTGAAGGGATCAGATTAATTCATGCAATGTACAGATAACATGCTGCACAAAGTGAAATGTTTCACACCTTTTTACACACCCAACACTTATAGTACACACACACACAGACACACACACACACACACACACACACACACACACACACACACACACACACACACTAACACACACACACACACCACACTTACACACACACACACACACACACACACACACACACACACACACACACACACACTTACATACACACACACACACACACACACACACACACACACACACACACACACACACACACACATTTCTGTGATTTTTTGTCATTTCACTGAATTAAAATTTTTTTTTAATGAATTGCTTGATGTAAAAAAACAGATTTATTGCTTATTCAATGTTCCATCTGAAAATAATATTTTGACTTTGAATTTTGACATTACATGCATATACACACACCTGCTAACAAACATACATCATCAAATATATGTGCACACATACTTCTTTATTGACTTAAGCATCTGTACAGCATTGTTCGTGATTAGACTAGTGTCAAGATACTTGCAAACAGTATGATTTTCCATGTTTCCATCAAAATATCATTTGGATTTGCATCGCACATGTTTTCTTCAATTCTCCTTTCATTCTTTCTGCAGTGGAGTTTTGTGTGTATGACCGTTTTTTTATCCCACCATTAAGGAAGCCATACTCCATTTTCGGGGAAGGTGCATGCTATGTATAATGTGTCATCCATACCAACGACCAAACTGGCCTTCTCTTCCGAAAGTTGGTGATGGGATTTTACGTGTGCGCGAAAGTTGGTGATGGGATTTTATGTGTATGCAAGATGTTATGCGTGCGTTCACACACAGAACCTGTTTATAGTCTCATTCAAAGGACTGTATGGGGAATGGAGTCAGAACCAATGATAACTCCGAGAGAAAATCCTCCTGAACCGAAAATCGAACCTACAACCCCAGGATCACAAGTCCAGCGCTCTACCAACTGAGCTATTCCGGCCCCCTTCCATTCTCCTATGTCTGATATACAAATTAAGCATTTGTAGATTTTGTCAGTGTTCAACTCCCACTTACTGTTTAAGTGAATGACAGCATTGCTTTGTTCAGAAAACCAAGATGCAAGTTGTAAACTTGGTTGTCTCGACCATGACTCGTGTTTCATCTGGGAAAAAAGAAAATGAAATGGTAGAAATAGCAGGATTCTGACTGGGGCTTGAAAACAAATATTCATTGCGGTACAAGAATAAAGTCGAAAAGAAAAGCAACTTGTCAAATACATGTTGTGAGACGCTTCATGATAATAGGGTGGTACACAAACCATTGGCAAATCACACACATACATTTAGGCCTACATACTCTACATTGCCATCAAATTAAACCCCTTGTCCTGAACAAAACATACCATATTTACTGTAAATTTGACATGGACTAAAGTGACTTTTTAAAAAAATATATAGATACTAAGATAGTACCTCATTTTGCCCAACCTTTTTAAGTTCAGAAAAGTGATATGGCAGTTGGGGTGTTGTTGCTCAATTAAAGTTTTTATGTGGAAGAAGTTTAATACCTATACATACCAAACGTCAAGTCCATGGATTGAAATGGACTTGTGAGAACAGGCATAATGACCAGCAATGAATGTGTAGATAGTCATGAATAGTAATCAAGTTGATCTTGACTGTGTGGTTTTGTAATTTGAACCCATAGACACTCACCGTTTAGTAGGGGGCATCCAGGGTTAAAAAAAAAAAATCCCGCAGATAGATGCCATTGATAGGCATTGAACCCATAACCTGCCAGCCTGCAAGTCTGTGATGCCAAGCCCTACAACTGACAGCAGTCCGTATCATCCTTTTATTTCTTTTTGAGCATCCTGCAGGGAATCTTTCACTCAGTTTACTCACTACAAGGCAACATGTTCCAGTTCCTTTTGCCACCTTTTCCCTTTATTTATTATGTTCCAGTCATGTTAGTGGCAGGCGATTAGTCAGATTATACAAAATTTTACGAGAACGATAGCGATGATCATTCAAAAAATAAGTGTTAATGAATTTTTTTTTAAGAATCTTAATAAGCAGTTTCAGAGTAAGCATTCATCCCTTCCTATGTCACACGGATTGTGTGATAGCAGTTCAGTGACAGTTATTTTCATTGGCTGATGTGAAGAGAACCAGTCCATGCCTTACTCCAGGCTGCAAGGGACAAAGATAAACTTGAGTAAATGATTTTTATAGAAGACCCTTTTCAGCTCTGTCAAACAAACGCAATATGATTCTTTTGAATAAGAAAGAATAATGGTCACCACAAGGGTAGACATCAGTGAATGATTATTACAGAAGACCTTTTTCAACTGCATCAGACTAACACGTTATAATTATTCTGAATAAGAAGCAAAGATCACCTATCATCACCTGTCCTGAAGTTTTGAACTACACGAGACTGTGGGGGCGCCACAGAAGACGTTGCGACCAGCTTTGTTCATTCCTCTTGGGTCTTGGACACTTTTAGGCAGTTGCTGAGTTCAAACCAGTGCATGCACTGATGTTGTCTTCCCATTTATTTCTCTGTCTTCCTCTTCTTCTACCTCCTCACACTGTACATTGTAAAGTGGTTTTGACAAGTCCTATTGATATATGACTATACCATCTTATTTTCCTGCTTTTCACTAGGGACAACAGGCCTTCGTATGGTCCAGTGGCTTGCTTTACTGTGGTTTAGCCCTCCAAGTTGGTAATGTGGTCTTTGTATGAGATGCCAAGGATCTTGCATTTATAAGCATCTCATCTTTAATGTCTGAATCCTTCTCTCAAGTTCAGCTGTCTGAGTCCACATTTCACAGGAATGGAGAAATATGGCAATGATCAGGGAGCACATCAGTCTGATCTTTGAATAATTGTGATGTTTCTGTCATTCCAGATGGGTCTTAGTCTAGCTAACGCCGCCGCTGTCGTTTGCGCAACTTTGGAAAGGCGCTTCAGATTTTGATCCCTCATCTCAAACAGTTGCCCTGAGGTACTTCAAGCTCTGGACTGTCTCCAGTTTTTCTCTCTTGATAGTGATGTTAGCTCTGATGCCACTGGTGTTGTTGGTCATGTGTTTTGTCTTTTTGGTGCTGATCTCCATGCCGAATGCTGCAGAACAATCATCATTTGTAGACTTTGGTTGATCACAGTTATCGTGCATGAACCACAATTTCACACTGATTCAAACCCGCAATGCTGAACCTAGACGCCAGAATGGTCAGTCATGTAGCGCGCTGGGCGTAGCTGAATGCACTTTGAAGATCTCTGAATACTGCGAAGGCCTGCTTTCAGTTTCAAAATGTGCTAAAATGTCTAGAATTGTGTGTTTGAAACTTGGGCACCCAACAAAAGAAAACGCCAGTATATTAGTCTTCTAATTGCCAGGTGGTGTTGACAGTAGCATGTAGTGTACATCAGCAGGATTATCCCTGTCTACCAGATCATCGGAGGTGGTGTGTGCCGACATTAAACCTGAACTAACCAAACAGAAGGCTGAAGCGCAAAGCGTTTGTGATTGACATCATGGGACAGAGGAGAAAAACAGGATTGATGACTTGGCATCCCAGAGGAGAGCTGCCTGTGTAGCTATTGATCCCTGGGATGTAGTCACCGTCAACATGACCCACAATGCTGTGCAATGCACAACAACATCTCATCAGGGCTGCCTGCTCTTTGATGCCAGTGTTGGCGCTGCAAAGTTGACAGCGGCCTCACACAGCACCCAGAGGCTAGAGACTGGTGTGCGTGTGTGTGTGTGTGTGTGTGTGGTGTGTGTGTGTGTTGTTGTGTGTGTGTGTGTGTGGTGTGTGTGTGTGTGTGTGTGTGTGTGCGTGTGTGTGTGTGTGTGTGTGTGGGTGTGTTGTGTGTAGTGTGTGTTGTGTTGTGTGTGGTGTGTGTGTGTGTGTGTGTGTGTGTTGTGTGTGTGTGTGTGTTTGTGTGTGTGTGTGTGTATGTGTGTTGTGTGTGTGTGTGTGTAAGTTTGTGTGCGTGTGCGTGTGCTTGTGCGTGTGCGTGTGTGTGTGGTGTGTGTGTATGTGTGTGTATGTGTGTTGCGTGGTGTGTGTGTGTGTGTGTGTGTGTGTGTGTGTGTGTGTATGTGTGTGTGTGTGTGTGTGTGTGTGTGTGTGTGTGTGTTGTGTGTGTGTGTGTGTGTTGTGTGTGTTGTGTGTGTGTGTGTGTGTGTGTGTTGGTGTGTGTGTGTGTGTGTGTGTGTGTGTTGTGTTGTGTGTGTGTGCGCGCTGCGCGCGTGTGTGTGTGGTGTGTGTGTGTGTGTGTGTGTGTGTGTGTGTGTGTGTGTTGTGTTGTGTGTGTGCGTGCGTGCGTGCGTGCGTGTGTGTGTGTGTGTGGTGTGTGTGTGTGTGTGTGTGTGTGTGATATGGCAGAAGATGGAAAGGGGGAAACCAGGTGTGAGGTGGACAGTGGATGGGGCACTGGGGTGAACATAGGGCCCAACACTCACCAAAAACAAAAAGGTTTTCTTGTCAATGTCAACTTATTTAACAACAACAAAAAAGTTTTATTGTCAATGTCAGCACCAGGATATTTTCCTCCCTCA
>CM031612.1:20929835-20959835 GCA_018398815.1 Conus ventricosus | reverse complement strand
TGTCTGTGAAGGATTGAGGATGAAAAATCATGATGTGCCTTTGAATCAGCATGGTCGTCAGAACAAGACTTTGAAGTACTGAGGATGAAAATGGTGAGGCGGCTGTGAAGTATTCAGGGTGAAACTTGTGATGCGGCTCTGAAGTCTGAGGATGAAAATCGAAGCGTTCGACATCCGCTTTGACAGCGAAGATGCTGTCTTCACCGCCGGGCAGAACATTACCGGCACCGTCATCGTCAGGTTGTCGAAGCCCACACACATTGTCAGTAAGTGACCTAGCATCCTGAAAAACAAAAAAGTTTTTAGTATGTTTTTGCTGTCCTGTCTTTTGTGCTCCCGCTGCTACCAGCTCGATGGCATGCACCGCTTATTTCAAATTTCTTCCAAGGACGCACAGCCACACTCTCGATGACTCTGAGGAACCTGTCGTGACCACCTCTAGAAATTCATGAAAATTGTGGTTTAGATGATAGAGAATCTCTAAGGAGAGGTTAACCTGATATGTAAAGACGGAGAAGAATCCTATCCTCCCAAAAAAGGGGGCAAAAAAGCCATTAAGGGATAGGGAGGGAGCCCATATGGAGGTGAGAGTAGTGTCTACATACAAAAACGTATGCCTCCCCCCCCCCCCTCCCCCCTCCAAACAAACTGCTATGGTAATGTTGCTTATAGCCCAGCGGACCGCAAAGGGCCACATCAGGGCTGCTCAAGCTGCTGAGTCAGCTATACTTGTCAGTAGAGGACATAGTACTTTTATAGAGGTATGTTGAACATGAACATTCAGTAGGGGACATAGTGCTTTTATGGAGGTATGCTGAACATGAACATTCAGTAGGAGATGTAATGCTTTTATAGAGATATGTTGAACATGAACATTCAGTAGGAGACGTAATGCTTTTATAAGATATGTTGAACATGAACATTCAGTAGGAGACGTAATGCTTTTATAGAGGTATGTTGAACATGAACATTCAGTAGGAGACGTAATGCTTTTATAGAGGTATGTTGAACATGATCATTCAGTAGGAGACGTAATGCTTTTTATAGAGGTATGTTGAACATGATCATTCAGTATGGGATTGGGACATAGTGCTTTTAAAGAGGTATGTTGAACATGAACATTCAGTTAGGGAGATAGTGCTTTTATAGACGAAAAAGCAGGAGAGCACACAAAACAAAGTGTGAAGTATTTGACTTTTGTGCTTTTATAGAGGTATGTTGAACGTGAACATTGAATAGGGGACAAAGAGCTTTTATAGAGGTATGTTGAAGGTGAACATTCAGCAGGGGCATAATGCTTTTATAGCGGTATGTTGAATGTGAACATTTAGTTGGGGACATAGTGCTTTTATAGAGGTATATTGAACATGAACATTCAGTAGGGGACATAGTGCTTTTATAGAGGTATGTTGAACATTCAGTAGGGGACATAGTGCTTTTATAGAGGTACCTTGAATGTGAACATTCAGTAGGGGACATAGAGCTTTTATAGAGGTACCTTGAACATGAACATTCAGTAGGGGACATAGTGCTTTTATAGAGGTATGTTGAACATTCAGTAGGGGACATAGTGTTTTTATAGAGGTACCTTGAATGTGAACATTCACTGATTCAGTAGGGGACATACATAGTGCTTTTATAGAGGTATGTTGAACACGAACATTCAGTAGGGGACATAGTGCTTTTAGGTATGTTGAACATGAACAGACACATTTATCCTGACATCACTAAAGCTTCTCAGCATAGTGCCCTGTATCCTTTGCTGTTGGTTACCTGCTTTGATACAGTCTTCGGTAGCTGTTGGTGCCAGAAGTCCTGTAGGAAGAGTCCTGGTGTGGATGTGCATGGGTGATTGGGGCTGAGCAGTATATATGGTCATCACCGACTGGGCACAAAGGATGGGACGGAAAAAAGACCCTCCAGTGTGAAAAAGCAACAATGGCCAGTTTTTTTAATGCTGTTAATCTGAAAGAAATTAGTTCTCAGCAGAACATCACTTCTGTTACCAGAACACATCTGTGTTTACCACATGTAGGTATGTCAAGGTTCTGTAACTTTCCTGTGATACAGTTAACGGTGTTCTTTTGATCTTCAAAAATCAATATTTCCCAGCATCATCATCTTCTGTGTGGTATCTCTTACAGACGCATGTGACTTATTGATTGATAACTAATACTGTAGACGCAGTCCTGTTAATGATGTTGCTGCTCAACCAGATTACTGCCGTGCTTGTTGCCACACATGACAAGATATTTTTAGCAGAGGTTGTGTTGTACCGTGCAGATATCAGTGTAAAATTTGAAGGGCGAGCCAAATCGTCCTGGGAGGTGACGGGCAGTGACAGCAAGAAGCATTACCGGGCCTATGAGACTTACATTGATGAAAATGTCACCTTATACAACACAGAGGGTGAGTATGGCTAACCTGTTGTTGTTTGTGCCTCCACCGGAGAGGTTGTGTTTTCGTATACATGTGTCTGTTGGTTTGTTCGTCTGTCAGCAAGATTGTCCAAAGACTGCTGAACTGTCTGTCATGAAACTTTGTGGAAAGATGGAAAAAAAGCCCAAGGATAAACCCTTGAAATGTTGTTGTGGATTGGATCAGGAGTGGGTTCAAGGTCTTTTTTGTCACTTTCTGTTGCACTTTCGGACACTGCAAGATCACTTAGAAAAAAAAAAATTGTTAGTTTTTCAAAAATTGCATAGATCACAATGTGGAAAAAAGGCATTTTGTTGATATCATATCTGTGAACTTATCAGATTTGGTGCTGATCGAGACTATGATGGGGATCCTGTGAGCACAATAACATTCATAACAGTGGAAAGGTGGTGGTGGTGTGGTGGTGTACTAGATTTATTCACTCATTGCATAGTGATAATTGAGCTAGAAAGCTGCAGCTACAACCAAATGTTGGTGAGATACAACAAGCTTTCAGTTTGGACAGAAAGTTTAGATGCTGTTGGGCAGTGGCTAGCATCACAGATTCCAGGCTGGCAGGTCACAGGTTCGATTCCCATTTGGGCTATTTCTTTTCAGGACTTTTCAGCCCCTGACTGGCTCATACGCAGAGTTGAGTTTGCTGTGGGCTCACTGTTAAACCGGAACCATAGTTACATTTCATTCACTTAACGGATGCGTCTCTGAGAGAATTAATCAAATTCCCTGACCGACACTGCAGGTGTCTGCATCTCTTGGGCCTGGTTGATGTCTAGATGTATTATGAAAGTAGGGGTAGTTTACTGCCCTGTCATGCAGTCATAGATCAGAATGGAGCTCCGCAGCATCATCTTTATTATCTTCAATGTCATCAATCAGCATTATGCCATGTTCTCACGGTGACCTCTGTTCTGATTTTCTCTCCGGGGGCCGGAGTAGCTCAGTTGGTAGAGCGCCTGAGACTCGTAATCCAAGGGTTGCGGTTCGAACCTCCGCCGGGCCGTTTCGGTACAGGGGGATTTTCCCTCGGATTTAACATTAGTTCTGACTCCATTTCCCATACAGTCCTTCAACTGAGACTATAAACTGAGGTTCTGTGTATGAATGCACGCATAACATCTTGCACACCTGTAAAATCCCATCACCAACTTTTGGAAGAGAAGACCAGTTTGGCCGTTGGTATGGATGACATGTTACACATAGCATGCACCTTCCCCGAAGATGGAATATGGCTGCCTTAATGGCGGGATAAAAAACGGTCATACACACAAAACTCCACTCCCTTTGTTAGGTAGATGGGATTAATACTTGCCTGTCCATATAGGGAGTGTCTTGCAGGAGTATCAGCCTGCGTACGCAGAAGAAGAAGAAGATTTCCTCTCCTATACTCTTGGTAAGTTTGTGTCAGTGCCATGGCTGTTGACAAGTCCACAGTGACTGTTGCTGGAGGCACTTGGTGGTGGCCTCTGATGGGGCATGCTCACTCCTGCTGGCTCCATGACTAAGATTATTATCGTTGTCAGTAGGGGGCTTACCAGAAGCTGTCTTGCATAGATGCTGGAGCACAACAGACCCCACTGAACACCACCAAATTGATTCAGCATCACGCAGTGTCTCCTGTGGTGGGTTGCCTCATGATGATGTTGACCGCTTCCCTTTTGGAATAAGCCAGGGTGTGGCCATGACTATGCAGCTGGAATCGCGGCACGGGGGTGATGTCATTGAAATGGCATCAAAGAGACACAGCAAAAAAAGAAGAAGAAGAAAAAAAGTGTCTGTAATGATTTTGGAGATATATTGGGAGAGATATAGATTCTTGCAGATTTTGATTAGAGTTACAAGAACTCTTTGACCTTTGATCATTGGTCAGCAGAACTGTTTTTCAGAACTCCCTATGCAGCTAGCAAGGACATCTTTTATCTATAGATACAATGCAGCCCTGTTATGTTGGACTTAACAGCCATGAGTACAGACTGCTATTGTTGTTGTAGACATGTGGAGGTTCTGAGATTATTATGCAATTTTAGGAATGGTCTAATACATTTTGATGTCACTGGAAAGCTGCATCAAGATTCCAGCAAGCTTCATGTCAGATTTGATCCTGGTTTTATGTCGTTGAAAGTGGTGCCTTGATTGTACCTTCTATGGCCAACATCTAGATCTTGCATTTGTACATGATTTTTCTTCCAGGTTCTGACACACTTCTTCAGCTGTTGTTTATTTAGGGGAAGTATTGGTTTACATTGGTCAGCAAATTTCTGTTGTCCCCTGAAATCTGTGTTGAGTGACCTCTGTTTTAGTCTCGCAATCTCCTTTAAGTTCTGCTGCATATTTCCGTTTTCTGTTTGTTTTCCTGTCATTTTTGTCTTTTGATTTTTCTGTATGATGCGTAATTTATTTTCTGATTTGCATATTTAGTTCACCTGCATTTTCTTAACACTATGAATCATGGTGACACTCATTGACTGTTGTCCTTTGACAGTTAATGGAAAGAATGGAAGTAATGGGGGATAGAGACGATTATTACACATTGAATGTCATCAGTTTGAAAGTTTTCCAACCACCATAATGCAGTGGTTAGGGCAGTAAACAGGCTGACGGTTCAGGGTTCAAGACCTAAGAGAGGGATAGTTTTGGTGTGATAATTCAGTTCTGGCTGACTTTTGCCCTGTGTTGTTTAGTATTGGCTCCGAAAAGAAAACTCAAACCACACACATGAGTTTCTTCCATTAATCTGATGCGTCTCTGAGACAGACTGAGGGTAAGTTGCTCAACTTTTCAGACCAACACTGCAGAAGTCTGTATCTCTCAGGCCTGGTTTGATGCCAGGATACATCATGAAAGAAAGCACAGATTACAACCCTGTCTTTTAGTCTCAAACTGGTAAGCAATTCCACAGTATCAACTTCTTCATGCTGTTTGAAGAAAAAGTGAACAAAACAACTATACGAGTTAGTAAAACAAACAAATGAATAACCCACATAGTTCTGTAGTTAGCATCACAGGCTTGCTGGTTTGGAAGTCGTGAGCTTGATTCCTATCAGAGTCATGTTAATGTGATTGTTTTGGCTGAAAGGAATTTGACTTTGACGAGGTGAAACCCTTATATGGTCACTCACGGTCTGCTGGGCTATAACAACATTAGGTGAATTGTGATTTTGTGGTGGAGGTGAGCTATCCAGAGGAGAGGAAGCTAAGTGCTTCAAATGGGGAGACAGAAACCAGGACCACGCAGGAGAGTGTCATCCATTTGTGGATGCATCTCTCAGAGAGCGTTGCTCAAATTTCCAGACCAAACCTGCAGGTTTCTGTATCTTTTAGGCCTGGTTGATGTGGGATTCGTTATGAAAGTGGTATACAGTACCGCCCTGTCATGTCTCCTCTGACCCAAAAGGAGCTCTGTGACATGACATTTTTCAGCCTCATCTTCATAAATTGTTGTAAAGAAAAAGTCAAACTACATTGCCTCCCTGCTGTCATGGTGACCTCTTCTTCACCTTGTGCCTGTGGTCGGTTTGTGTCATCGTTGTTAGGTATTCAAGAGTTAACTTCATGGGGAATGTTCATGGATCAGTGTGGTGCTGCACTGCAGAGGAGGGATGTTTACACTAGCTCTGTGACTAAGCTGGTGTTGCTGTCAATAAGGGGCTAACTTGGTGGTGTCCAGGGTATGCTGGATCAGCACAGGTGCCAATGAACGTCATCGTAGGGTCTCTGAAGCAGTGCCGTGTCTCCTATAGGGGCAGCCTCAGGACAACCTCAAATGGACAGGTGACAGGGCAAACCATGGTGTGACAGTGTAAGGGAGAGCCAGAACGAATAGCATGGGAGCAATGCTGCTTGTGGGGACATGGAATATGAGACAGCAGAACATTAATAAAGATAAATAAACAACTAAAGATAAATGAAGGAATAAATGAATCAAAAAGAAGTTAAATAAATAGATGAATAGATAAACACACGTTTTGTACCCATGATAAGAAATGACAGCTAACACAGTTAGAAATGACAGTTCCCACCTCCAGTGTGATAATTTCCCTTGCAGACGAGGAGGCTAAGCACCCAGCAGGGTACCACATCTACCCCTTCAATGTGGCCTTACCTGCCAGCATCCCATCCTCATTTGAGGGGCGACGGGGCTACATCCGCTACCAGTGCATGGCCTTTCTGGACCGGGGCTGGAAAGGGATGCTGGATTCAGAGATGGATTTCACCGTGATACGCCACCTGGACCTCAACACAATCCAGAACGTGGCAGTAAGTACCCAGAATTTTTCGTTTCTTACATTGTGACCTAGTTTTCTGCTTCAGTGGACATACCGGTTTTTTTTTTCTTCCACTTTTTACCTGTCTCTTTTCTTTATACGACAAAACAAGTTTAGAAGATGAAAAGAAAAAGGTGTAGACAGATCCATTCACACATGTTCAAAATCAGTTCAGAACGAAAGGAAACTGAAAGATGTGTTTTGGGGTGTTTTTTTCAACAAAGTTGATGGTGTGTCAGAATTCAAGAGACAAGGTTGTGAGATCAGTCCAGCCCAAGCTGAAGACTGGCAGAAAATGGAAAGTTCAGGAGGCAGTGGACGTGGCAAAGGAGAAGCTCAAGATGAGGGAAATAACAGGACACACACAAACCAACAGACAGGGGCTGGGGTCAGCAGAATTGAAATGGTGGTCAAAGGCAAAAGAGAAAGCCAAAAGAGACATAGCATTGTAGGAGTTGAAGAAAGATGAGGACGCCAAGAGAATCCAGAGGGCAGTCCAACAAGGCCAGTAGATGCAGTGGACTACACTAGAGAACGCACTCCAAAGAAGCCTCAGCTGGAATGAAGTTCAGCATGTGGGATCTTTCAGGCTCAGTTTCCACGCCTGAAATGCTCATGCCCTCAAATTCAGACTTGGTGAAATAGGAGAAATCAGATGACGCTGTGTGTCTGGTGAATTCAGACTTGGTGAAATAGGAGAAACCAGATGACGCTGTGTGTCTGGTGTGTCGGGGCAAACAGTGTAACCTGTCCCAGGTTGATGCAAAGCAGCGCTATCACAAGGAAGGTACGCATGGAGACACAATCACGAGTTTCAAGAAATTGCATAATGTGTTTAGCACCGCCAGAGGACACAGTACGCCACTAGAAACCCAGCAGTGATAGTCAACACGGCAGGGGGCCACAGATCATGGTTTGGGATTCATTATGAAAGTAGTATACAGGAGCACACACTGTGGACAGGCACAGCTGTGGCATCAAGAGCTGGAAAGTTAGGTTTACTGGACAAAGTGGATGACTGGGGAATGCACAGCTGTGGCATCAAGAGCTGGAAAGTTAGGTTTACTGGACAAAGTGGATGACTGGGGAATGCACAGCTGACTTTTCAAGAATTGGGAAACCACGCAGAGATCATCAGGAAGAGTCGCGTGAGGCCAGATATTGTTCTCCGCCCGAGTTCATCAAAAAAATGATTCTGATTGAACTCACGGTGCCACATAAAAGCAGAATGGAATAAGCTCACAGCCACAAGGCTGAGAAGGGATCCATGGCACCTCTTAGTTTCAGCTTCATCCTCAGATCTGTGTATGATTTCCTGCCCTTGAATTCATACTCTGTGAAATGGGAGAAACCAGATGGCCTTACATGTCTTTTCTGTCGGGGCAAAACAAACAAATGTGCATGTGTTGAGTTTGTGTAAAGCAGCACTAACCCATAGAAGGTACACATGGAGATACAACCCAGCCCAGTAAATATGACAAAATCAGTGCCATGTAACACACATCACTTAAGATTTTCAATGGTGTTTTATGCCAAGGCGCTGGAAGATGACAAGTTTATTCCTGCCTACAAACAATTGCGAGCACAAACAGGACTTTTTAGTAAAAATGCAAACAGTCACACATTTTTTATTTTTGACTCAAGCACTTCATGAAGTCAGCACAGTTTCTGACTCAGGGCGGCGGTATTTCAAAGTGTGTGCCAACACTTAGGTCACAAGACAGAACAGGGTGTGCATTGTGCATGTGATCTGTGAAGTTCCATTCATCAATAAACAACTCGGTGAGGACCCAACGGTCCTTCCATGCTGTGACCTTTCAGCTTGTTCCACTTGATGACAAGGGCTTGGTCCCATCAATTTGTGCTTCTATTTATATCTTTTTACTACGTCGGTCAATGGAGAGGGCTTGGGGCTCTTTCAGCTTGTACTCCTGTCTACAGCTGTTGACTGCATGTGTCATTGATGAGGGTGGGGGATCTGTTCAGCGTGTGCTCCTGTCTACAGCTGTTGACTGCATGTGTCACTGATGAGGGTGGGGGATCTGTTCAGCGTGTGCTCCTGCCTACAGCTGTTGACTGCATGTGTCACTGATGAGGGTGGGGGGATCTGTTCAGCGTGTGCTCCTGTCTACAGCTGTTGACTGCATGTGTCACTGATGAGGGTGGGGGATCTGCTCAGCGTGTGCTCCTGTCTACAGCTGTTGACTGCATGTGTCACTGATGAGGGTGGGGGATCTGTTCAGCGTGTGCTCCTGTCTACAGCTGTTGACTGCATGTGTCACTGTTGAGGGTGGGGGATCTGTTCAGTGTGTGCTCCTGCCTACAGCTGTTGACTGCATGTGTCACTGTTGAGGGTGGGGGATCTGTTCAGTGTGTGCTCCTGTTCCCTTCATTTTGCTGTGTAGCTGGTGCTTGCGTTTGCTCCTTTTTGCTACATTTATCATTGACAAGGGCTGGCGCCTGTTCAGCCTGTAGTTTTTGTTTGCTGCTTTTGACTACTTTTATGTCATGTTGAGGGTTGGGTCCGTTCAGTAAGCACGTTTGGATGTTACTTTCTACTACATGTGACAGATACAAAGACCATTGTGACCTGTTCAGCTTGTACCTGTTTCCTACATTGTATTACATGTATCTTTGATAATGGCTGGAGCTTACAGCTTGTGTTTCTGTTTTCTGATGCTAACGACATGATTGACCAGGCAGAGGGTCTGCTCTGCTGGTATTTCTGATTGCTATATTTTACAGCATGCGTCGTTGACAAAGGAAGGGGGCATGTGCAGCTTGCATTCTGTTTGCCTTGGGGTTTTTTTTGTTTGTTTTTTTCATCTGGCATTGATAACAATAGTAGTATAAGGGCAGGGCCAGTCAGGTTGTGCTTCTATATTCTACTGTTTAGTGCATGTGTCACGGAAAAGGGCTGGAGCCTGTTTGGCTGATGATTCTCATTTGTACTTTTTACTGTAAGTACATGTTTTAGTACATGTGTGTCTGGTGCTTGTTCAGCTGGTACTTCTGTGTGCTGCATTTAACTACTGGTGTCATTCTGAAAGACTGGGGCGTGTTCAGCTGGTAGTGTTTCTCCTGCTTTCTACCAAACATGCCTTTGTCTAGAGTGGAGACCTGCTGAGCTGGTACTTCTGCATGTTGCTTTTTACAGGTGTCATGTAGGTTGGGCTGTTCAGCTGCGACTCTTGTTGCTTTACTACGTGTTACGTGTCAGGTCGAGGCCTGTTTCTACTCTCCTTTGTCTGTGTTACTTACTGTTTTCTTTCTTTGTCATGTTATGACAAGGCTGGGCTTGTGCTGTACTTCTGTGCTTTCCTTTTCACTGTATGTGTCAGCATGTTACTTCTGTTTTCCTTTTCACTGTAGTGTAGCATGTACTTGTGTTTTCCATGTTTCACTGTGTGTTGTCAGCATGTACTTCTGTTTTCCATTTTCACTGTATGTGTCAGCATGTACTTCTGTTTTCCATTTTCACTGTATGTGTCGCATGTACTTCTGTTTTCCATTTTCACTGTGTTGTGTCAGCATGTACTTCTGTTTTCCTTTTCACTGTATGTGTCAGCATGTACTTCTGTTTTCCATTTTCACTGTGTGTGTCAGCATGTACTTCTGTTTTCCATTTTCACTGTGTGTGTCAGCATGTACTCTGTTTTCCATTTCACTGGTGTGTCAGCATGTACTTCTGTTTTCCATTTTCACTGTATGTGTCAGCATGTACTTCTGTTTTCCATTTTCACTGTATGTGTCAGCATGTACTTCTGTTTTCCATTTTCACTGTGTGTGTCAGCATGTACTTCTGTTTTCCATTTTCACTGTGTGTGTCAGCATGTACTTCTGTTTTCCATTTTCACTGTTGTGTCAGCATGTACTTCTGTTTTCCATTTTCACTGTGTGTGTCAGCATGTACTTCTGTTTTCCATTTTCACTGTATGTGTCAGCATGTACTTCTGTTTTCCATTTTCACTGTATGTGTCAGCATGTACTTCTGTTTTCCATTTTCACTGTATGTGTCAGCATGTACTTCTGTTTTCCATTTTCACTGTATGTGTCAGCATGTACTTCTGTTTTCCATTTTCACTGTATGTGTCAGCATGTACTTCTGTTTTCCATTTTCACTGTGTGTGTCAGCATGTACTTCTGTTTTCCATTTTCACTGTTGTGTCAGCATGTACTTCTGTTTTCCATTTTCACTGTATGTGTCAGCATGTACTTCTGTTTTCCATTTTCACTGTATGTGTGTCAGCATGTACTTCTGTTTTCCATTTTCACTGTATGTGTCAGCATGTACTTCTGTTTTCCATTTTCACTGTATGTGTCAGCATGTACTTCTGTTTTCCATTTTCACTGTGTGTGTCAGCATGTACTTCTGTTTTCCATTTTCACTGTATGTGTCAGCATGTACTTCTGTTTTCCATTTTCACTGTATGTGTCAGCATGTACTTCTGTTTTCCATTTTCACTGTATGTGTCAGCATGTACTTCTGTTTTCCATTTTCACTGTATGTGTCAGCATGTACTTCTGTTTTCCATTTTCACTGTGTGTGTCAGCATGTACTTCTGTTTTCCATTTTCACTGTATGTGTCAGCATGTACTTCTGTTTTCCATTTTCACTGTATGTGTCAGCATGTACTTCTGTTTTCCATTTTCACTGTGTGTGTCAGCATGTACTTCTGTTTTCCATTTTCACTGTATGTGTCAGCATGTACTTCTGTTTTCCATTTTCACTGTATGTGTCAGCATGTACTTCTGTTTTCCATTTTCACTGTGTGTGTCAGCATGTACTTCTGTTTTCCATTTTCACTGTATGTGTCAGCATGTACTTCTGTTTTCCATTTTCACTGTATGTGTCAGCATGTACTTCTGTTTTCCATTTTCACTGTGTGTGTCAGCATGTACTTCTGTTTTCCATTTTCACTGTATGTGTCAGCATGTACTTCTGTTTTCCATTTTCACTGTATGTGTCAGCATGTACTTCTGTTTTCCATTTTCACTGTGTGTGTCAGCATGTACTTCTGTTTTCCATTTTCACTGTTGTGTCAGCATGTACTTCTGTTTTCCATTTTCACTGTATGTGTCAGCATGTACTTCTGTTTTCCATTTTCACTGTATGTGTCAGCGATTCTGTTTTCCATTTCACTGTTGTGTCAGCATGTACTTCTGTTTTCCATTTTCACTGTATGTGTCAGCATGTACTTCTGTTTTCCATTTTCACTGTATGTGTCAGCATGTACTTCTGTTTTCCATTTTCACTGTATGTGTCAGCATGTACTTCTGTTTTCCATTTTCACTGTATGTGTCAGCATGTACTTCTGTTTTCATTTTCACTGTATGTGTCAGCATGTACTTCTGTTTTCCATTTTCACTGTTGTGTCAGCATGTACTTCTGTTTTCCATTTTCACTGTTGTGTCAGCATGTACTTCTGTTTTCCATTTTCACTGTTGTGTCAGCATGTACTTCTGTTTTCCATTTTCACTGTATGTGTCAGCATGTACTTCTGTTTTCCATTTTCACTGTATGTGTGTCAGCATGTACTTCTGTTTTCCATTTTCACTGTGTGTGTCAGCATGTACTTCTGTTTTCCATTTTCACTGTATGTGTCAGCATGTACTTCTGTTTTCCATTTTCACTGTATGTGTCAGCATGTACTTCTGTTTTCCATTTTCACTGTATGTGTCAGCATGTACTTCTGTTTTCCATTTTCACTGTATGTGTCAGCATGTACTTCTGTTTTCCATTTTCACTGTGTGTGTCAGCATGTACTTCTGTTTTCCATTTTCACTGTATGTGTCAGCATGTACTTCTGTTTTCCATTTTCACTGTGTGTGTCAGCATGTACTTCTGTTTTCCATTTTCACTGTGTGTGTCAGCATGTACTTCTGTTTTCCATTTTCACTGTGTGTGTCAGCATGTACTTCTGTTTTCCATTTTCACTGTGTGTGTCAGCATGTACTTCTGTTTTCCATTTTCACTGTTGTGTCAGCATGTACTTCTGTTTTCCATTTTCACTGTATGTGTCAGCATGTACTTCTGTTTTCCATTTTCACTGTGTGTGTCAGCATGTACTTCTGTTTTCCATTTTCACTGTTGTGTCAGCATGTACTTCTGTTTTCCATTTTCACTGTATGTGTCAGCATGTACTTCTGTTTTCCATTTTCACTGTGTGTGTCAGCATGTACTTCTGTTTTCCATTTTCACTGTATGTGTCAGCATGTACTTCTGTTTTCCATTTTCACTGTGTGTGTCAGCATGTACTTCTGTTTTCCATTTTCACTGTATGTGTCAGCATGTACTTCTGTTTTCCATTTTCACTGTGTGTGTCAGCATGTACTTCTGTTTTCCATTTTCACTGTGTGTGTCAGCATGTACTTCTGTTTTCCATTTTCACTGTATGTGTCAGCATGTACTTCTGTTTTCCATTTTCACTGTGTGTGTCAGCATGTACTTCTGTTTTCCATTTTCACTGTGTGTGTCAGCATGTATTCTGTTTCCATTTCACTGTGTGTCAGCATGTACTCTGTTTTCCATTTTCACTGTGTGTGTCAGCATTACTTCTGTTTTCCATTTTCACTGTTGTGTCAGCATGTACTTCTGTTTTCCATTTTCACTGTATGTGTCAGCATGTACTTCTGTTTTCCATTTTCACTGTGTGTGTCAGCATGTACTTCTGTTTTCCATTTTCACTGTATGTGTCAGCATGTACTTCTGTTTTCCATTTTCACTGTGTGTGTCAGCATGTACTTCTGTTTTCCATTTTCACTGTGTGTGTCAGCATGTACTTCTGTTTTCCATTTTCACTGTATGTGTCAGCATGTACTTCTGTTTTCCATTTTCACTGTATGTGTCAGCATGTACTTCTGTTTTCCATTTTCACTGTGTGTGTCAGCATGTACTTCTGTTTTCCATTTTCACTGTGTGTGTCAGCATGTACTTCTGTTTTCCATTTTCACTGTTGTGTCAGCATGTACTTCTGTTTTCCATTTTCACTGTGTGTGTCAGCATGTACTTCTGTTTTCCATTTTCACTGTGTGTGTCAGCATGTACTTCTGTTTTCCATTTTCACTGTGTGTGTCAGCATGTACTTCTGTTTTCCATTTTCACTGTGTGTCAGCATGTACTTCTGTTTTCCATTTTCACTGTGTGTCAGCATGTACTTCTGTTTTCCATTTTCACTGTGTGTGTCAGCATGTACTTCTGTTTTCCATTTTCACTGTTGTGTCAGCATGTACTTCTGTTTTCCATTTTCACTGTGTGTGTCAGCATGTACTTCTGTTTTCCATTTTCACTGTTGTGTCAGCATGTACTTCTGTTTTCCATTTTCACTGTATGTGTCAGCATGTACTTCTGTTTTCCATTTTCACTGTATGTGTCAGCATGTACTTCTGTTTTCCATTTTCACTGTTGTGTCAGCATGTACTTCTGTTTTCCATTTCACTGTGTGTGTCAGCATGTACTTCTGTTTTCCATTTTCACTGTGTGTGTCAGCATGTACTTCTGTTTTCCATTTTCACTGTGTGTGTCAGCATGTACTTCTGTTTTCCATTTTCACTGTGTGTGTCAGCATGTACTTCTGTTTTCCATTTTCACTGTGTGTGTCAGCATGTACTTCTGTTTTCCATTTTCACTGTGTGTGTCAGCATGTACTTCTGTTTTCCATTTTCACTGTATGTGTCAGCATGTACTTCTGTTTTCCATTTTCACTGTATGTGTCAGCATGTACTTCTGTTTTCCATTTTCACTGTATGTGTCAGCATGTACTTCTGTTTTCCATTTTCACTGTATGTGTCAGCATGTACTTCTGTTTTCCATTTTCACTGTATGTGTCAGCATGTACTTCTGTTTTCCATTTTCACTGTGTGTGTCAGCATGTACTTCTGTTTTTCCATTTTCACTGTATGTGTCAGCATGTACTTCTGTTTTCCATTTCCACTGTATGTGTCAGCATGTACTTCTGTTTTCCATTTTCACTGTGTGTGTCAGCATGTACTTCTGTTTTCCATTTTCACTGTATGTGTCAGCATGTACTTCTGTTTTCCATTTTCACTGTTGTGTCAGCATGTACTTCTGTTTTCCATTTTCACTG
This sequence comes from Conus ventricosus, assembly GCA_018398815.1. NCBI lineage: Eukaryota > Metazoa > Mollusca > Gastropoda > Neogastropoda > Conidae > Conus > Conus ventricosus. Next base: position 20,945,047 of record CM031612.1, on the reverse strand, counting down.
TATGTGTCAGCATGTACTTCTGTTTTCCATTTTCACTGTGTGTGTCAGCATGTACTTCTGTTTTCCATTTTCACTGTATGTGTCAGCATGTACTTCTGTTTTCCATTTTCACTGTTGTGTCAGCATGTACTTCTGTTTTCCATTTTCACTGTGTGTGTCAGCATGTACTTCTGTTTTCCATTTTCACTGTATGTGTCAGCATGTACTTCTGTTTTCCATTTTCACTGTATGTGTCAGCATGTACTTCTGTTTTCCATTTTCACTGTGTGTGTCAGCATGTACTTCTGTTTTCCATTTTCACTGTTGTGTCAGCATGTACTTCTGTTTTCCATTTCACTGTATGTGTCAGCATGTACTTCTGTTTTCCATTTTCACTGTGTGTGTCAGCATGTACTTCTGTTTTCCATTTTCACTGTTGTGTCAGCATGTACTTCTGTTTTCCATTTCACTGTGTGTGTCAGCATGTACTTCTGTTTTCCATTTTCACTGTATGTGTCAGCATGTACTTCTGTTTTCCATTTTCACTGTGTGTGTCAGCATGTACTTCTGTTTTCCATTTTCACTGTATGTGTCAGCATGTACTTCTGTTTTCCATTTTCACTGTGTGTGTCAGCATGTACTTCTGTTTTCCATTTTCACTGTGTGTGTCAGCATGTACTTCTGTTTTCCATTTTCACTGTATGTGTCAGCATGTACTTCTGTTTTCCATTTTCAGTGTGTGTCAGCATGTACTTCTGTTTTCCATTTTCACTGTGTGTGTCAGCATGTACTTCTGTTTTCCATTTTCACTGTGTGTGTCAGCATGTACTTCTGTTTTCCATTTTCACTGTATGTGTCAGCATGTACTTCTGTTTTCCATTTTCACTGTTGTGTCAGCATGTACTTCTGTTTTCCATTTTCACTGTATGTGTCAGCATGTACTTCTGTTTTCCATTTTCACTGTATGTGTCAGCATGTACTTCTGTTTTCCATTTTCACTGTGTGTGTCAGCATGTACTTCTGTTTTCCATTTTCACTGTGTGTGTCAGCATGTACTTCTGTTTTCCATTTTCACTGTATGTGTCAGCATGTACTTCTGTTTTCCATTTTCACTGTATGTGTCAGCATGTACTTCTGTTTTCCATTTTCACTGTGTGTGTCAGCATGTACTTCTGTTTTCCATTTTCACAGTATGTGTCAGCATGTACTTCTGTTTTCCATTTTCACTGTGTGTGTCAGCATGTACTTCTGTTTTCCATTTTCACTGTGTGTGTCAGCATGTACTTCTGTTTTCCATTTTCACTGTGTGTGTCAGCATGTACTTCTGTTTTCCATTTTCACTGTATGTGTCAGCATGTACTTCTGTTTTCCATTTTCACTGTGTGTGTCAGCATGTACTTCTGTTTTCCATTTTCACTGTTGTGTCAGCATGTACTTCTGTTTTCCATTTTCACTGTATGTGTCAGCATGTACTTCTGTTTTCCATTTTCACTGTGTGTGTCAGCATGTACTTCTGTTTTCCATTTTCACTGTATGTGTCAGCATGTACTTCTGTTTTCCATTTTCACTGTATGTGTCAGCATGTACTTCTGTTTTCCATTTTCACTGTGTGTGTCAGCATGTACTTCTGTTTTCCATTTTCACTGTTGTGTCAGCATGTACTTCTGTTTTCCATTTTCACTGTTGTGTCAGCATGTACTTCTGTTTTCCATTTTCACTGTTGTGTCAGCATGTACTTCTGTTTTCCATTTTCACTGTGTGTGTCAGCATGTACTTCTGTTTTCCATTTTCACTGTATGTGTCAGCATGTACTTCTGTTTTCCATTTTCACTGTATGTGTCAGCATGTACTTCTGTTTTCCATTTTCACTGTGTGTGTCAGCATGTACTTCTGTTTTCCATTTTCACTGTGTGTGTCAGCATGTACTTCTGTTTTCCATTTTCACTGTGTGTGTCAGCATGTACTTCTGTTTTCCATTTTCACTGTGTGTGTCAGCATGTACTTCTGTTTTCCATTTTCACTGTTGTGTGTGTACCGTCATGTGACTCTTCTGTTTTCCATTTTCACTGTATGTGTCAGCATGTACTTCTGTTTTCCATTTTCACTGTTGTGTCAGCATGTACTTCTGTTTTCCCTTTTCACTCTATGTGTCAGCATGTACTTCTGTTTTCCATTTTCACTTATGTGTCAGCATGTACTTCTGTTTTCCATTTTCACTGTATGTGTCAGCATGTACTTCTGTTTTCCATTTTCACTGTGTGTGTCAGCATGTACTTCTGTTTTCCATTTTCACACTGTGTGTCAGCATGTACTTCTGTTTTCCATTTTCACTGTATGTGTCAGCATGTACTTCTGTTTTCCATTTTCACTGTATGTGTCAGCATGTACTTCTGTTTTCCATTTTCACCGTATGTGTCAGCATGTACTTCTGTTTTCCATTTTCACTGTATGTGTCAGCATGTACTTCTGTTTTCCATTTTCACTGTGTGTGTCAGCATGTACTTCTGTTTTCCATTTTCACTGTGTGTGTCAGCATGTACTTCTGTTTTCCATTTTCACTGTATGTGTCAGCATGTACTTCTGTTTTCCATTTTCACTGTATGTGTCAGCATGTACTTCTGTTTTCCATTTTCACTGTGTGTGTCAGCATGTACTTCTGTTTTCCATTTTCACTGTATGTGTCAGCATGTACTTCTGTTTTCCATTTCACTGTATGTGTCAGCATGTACTTCTGTTTTCCATTTTCACTGTGTGTGTCAGCATGTACTTCTGTTTTCCTATTTTCACTGTATGTGGTCAGCATGTACTTCTGTTTTCCATTTTCACTGTGTGTGTCAGCATGTACTTCTGTTTTCCATTTTCACTGTATGTGTCAGCATGTACTTCTGTTTTCCATTTTCACTGTGTGTGTCAGCATGTACTTCTGTTTTCCATTTTCATGTATGTGTCAGCATGTACTTCTGTTTTCCATTTTCACTGTGTGTGTCAGCATGTACTTCTGTTTTCCATTTTCACTGTGTGTGTCAGCATGTACTTCTGTTTTCCATTTTCACTGTATGTGTCAGCATGTACTTCTGTTTTCCATTTTCACTGTATGTGTCAGCATGTACTTCTGTTTTCCATTTTCACTGTGTGTGTCAGCATGTACTTCTGTTTTCCATTTTCACTGTATGTGTCAGCATGTACTTCTGTTTTCCATTTCCACTGTATGTGTCAGCATGTACTTCTGTTTTCCATTTTCACTGTGTGTGTCAGCATGTACTTCTGTTTTCCATTTTCACTGTATGTGTCAGCATGTACTTCTGTTTTCCATTTTTTTCATTCATTTGTGTGTCAGCATGTGGACTACTTCTGTTTTCCATTTTCACTGTATGTGTCAGCATGTACTTCTGTTTTCCATTTTCACTGTGTGTGTCAGCATGTACTTCTGTTTTCCATTTTCACTGTATGTGTCAGCATGTACTTCTGTTTTCCATTTTCACTGTGTGTGTCAGCATGTACTTCTGTTTTCCATTTTCACTGTGTGTGTCAGCATGTACTTCTGTTTTCCATTTTCACTGTATGTGTCAGCATGTACTTCTGTTTTCCATTTTCACTGTGTGTGTCAGCATGTACTTCTGTTTTCCATTTTCACTGTGTGTGTCAGCATGTACTTCTGTTTTCCATTTTCACTGTGTGTGTCAGCATGTACTTCTGTTTTCCATTTTCACTGTATGTGTCAGCATGTACTTCTGTTTTCCATTTTCACTGTATGTGTCAGCATGTACTTCTGTTTTCCATTTTCACTGTATGTGTCAGCATGTACTTCTGTTTTCCATTTTCACTGTATGTGTCAGCATGTACTTCTGTTTTCCATTTTCACTGTGTGTGTCAGCATGTACTTCTGTTTTCCATTTTCACTGTGTGTGTCAGCATGTACTTCTGTTTTCCATTTTCACTGTATGTGTCAGCATGTACTTCTGTTTTCCATTTTCACTGTATGTGTCAGCATGTACTTCTGTTTTCCATTTTCACTGTGTGTCAGCATGTACTTCTGTTTTCCATTTTCACAGTATGTGTCAGCATGTACTTCTGTTTTCCATTTTCACTGTGTGTGTCAGCATGTACTTCTGTTTTCCATTTTCACTGTGTGTGTCAGCATGTACTTCTGTTTTCCATTTTCACTGTGTGTGTCAGCATGTACTTCTGTTTTCCATTTTCACTGTGTGTGTCAGCATGTACTTCTGTTTTCCATTTTCACTGTATGTGTCAGCATGTACTTCTGTTTTCCATTTTCACTGTATGTGTCAGCATGTACTTCTGTTTTCCATTTTCACTGTGTGTGTCAGCATGTACTTCTGTTTTCCATTTTCACTGTATGTGTCAGCATGTACTTCTGTTTTCCATTTTCACTGTGTGTGTCAGCATGTACTTCTGTTTTCCATTTTCACTGTGTGTGTCAGCATGTACTTCTGTTTTCCATTTTCACTGTGTGTGTCAGCATGTACTTCTGTTTTCCATTTTCACTGTGTGTGTCAGCATGTACTTCTGTTTTCCATTTTCACTGTGTGTGTCAGCATGTACTTCTGTTTTCCATTTTCACTGTGTGTGTCAGCATGTACTTCTGTTTTCCATTTTCACTGTGTGTGTCAGCATGTACTTCTGTTTTCCATTTTCACTGTATGTGTCAGCATGTACTTCTGTTTTCCATTTTCACTGTATGTGTCAGCATGTACTTCTGTTTTCCATTTTCACTGTATGTGTCAGCATGTACTTCTGTTTTCCATTTTCACTGTATGTGTCAGCATGTACTTCTGTTTTCCATTTTCACTGTATGTGTCAGCATGTACTTCTGTTTTCCATTTTCACTGTATGTGTCAGCATGTACTTCTGTTTTCCATTTTCACTGTATGTGTCAGCATGTACTTCTGTTTTCCATTTTCACTGTGTGTGTCAGCATGTACTTCTGTTTTCCATTTTCACTGTATGTGTCAGCATGTACTTCTGTTTTCCATTTTCACTGTATGTGTCAGCATGTACTTCTGTTTTCCATTTTCACTGTATGTGTCAGCATGTACTTCTGTTTTCCATTTTCACTGTGTGTGTCAGCATGTACTTCTGTTTTCCATTTTCACTGTATGTGTCAGCATGTACTTCTGTTTTCCATTTTCACTGTATGTGTCAGCATGTACTTCTGTTTTCCATTTTCACTGTGTGTGTCAGCATGTACTTCTGTTTTCCATTTTCACTGTATGTGTCAGCATGTACTTCTGTTTTCCATTTTCACTGTATGTGTCAGCATGTACTTCTGTTTTCCATTTTCACTGTGTGTGTCAGCATGTACTTCTGTTTTCCATTTTCACTGTATGTGTCAGCATGTACTTCTGTTTTCCATTTTCACTGTGTGTGTCAGCATGTACTTCTGTTTTCCATTTTCACTGTGTGTGTCAGCATGTACTTCTGTTTTCCATTTTCACTGTATGTGTCAGCATGTACTTCTGTTTTCCATTTTCACTGTGTGTGTCAGCATGTACTTCTGTTTTCCATTTTCACTGTGTGTGTCAGCATGTACTTCTGTTTTCCATTTTCACTGTATGTGTCAGCATGTACTTGTGTTTTCCATTTTCACTGTGTGTGTCAGCATGTACTTCTGTTTTCCATTTTCACTGTGTGTGTCAGCATGTACTTCTGTTTTCCATTTTCACTGTGTGTGTCAGCATGTACTTCTGTTTTCCATTTTCACTGTGTGTGTCAGCATGTACTTCTGTTTTCCATTTTCACTGTATGTGTCAGCATGTACTTCTGTTTTCCATTTTCACTGTATGTGTCAGCATGTACTTCTGTTTTCCATTTTCACTGTCTGTGTCAGCATGTACTTCTGTTTTCCATTTTCACTGTATGTGTCAGCATGTACTTCTGTTTTCCATTTTCACTGTGTGTGTCAGCATGTACTTCTGTTTTCCATTTTCACTGTATGTGTCAGCATGTACTTCTGTTTTCCATTTTTACTGTATGTGTCAGCGTGTACTTCTGTTTTCCATTTTCACTGTATGTGTCAGCATGTACTTCTGTTTTCCATTTTCACTGTATGTGTCAGCATGTACTTCTGTTTTCCATTTTCACTGTGTGTGTCAGCATGTACTTCTGTTTTCCATTTTCACTGTATGTGTCAGCATGTACTTCTGTTTTCCATTTTCAATATATGTGTCAGCATGTACTTCTGTTTTCCATTTTCACTGTGTGTGTCAGCATGTACTTCTGTTTTCCATTTTCACTGTATGTGTCAGCATGTACTTCTGTTTTCCATTTTCACTGTATGTGTCAGCATGTACTTCTGTTTTCCATTTTCACTGTGTGTGTCAGCATGTACTTCTGTTTTCCATTTTCACAGTATGTGTCAGCATGTACTTCTGTTTTCCATTTTCACTGTGTGTGTCAGCATGTACTTCTGTTTTCCATTTTCACTGTGTGTGTCAGCATGTACTTCTGTTTTCCATTTTCACTGTGTGTGTCAGCATGTACTTCTGTTTTCCATTTTCACTGTGTGTGTCAGCATGTACTTGTGTTTTCCATTTTCACTGTGTGTGTCAGCATGTACTTGTGTTTTCCATTTTCACTGTGTGTGTCAGCATGTACTTCTGTTTTCCATTTTCACTGTGTGTGTCAGCATGTACTTCTGTTTTCCATTTTCACTGTGTGTGTCAGCATGTACTTCTGTTTTCCATTTTCACTGTGTGTGTCAGCATGTACTTCTGTTTTCCATTTTCACTGTGTGTGTCAGCATGTACTTCTGTTTTCCATTTTCACTGTATGTGTCAGCATGTACTTCTGTTTTCCATTTTCACTGTGTGTGTCAGTCGACTCAGCAACAGGGGATGGGGACTGTTCAGCGCGCAGTTCAGATTTCGGCTGTTTGGTACACGTGTATGAAATCTGGTTCGCGCTATTCCATCTTCCTGTATGCATGTGAGAACCCCCCCCCCTCCCCCTCCACCCACTCCCTCCCCACCAACCCCCAGAGCATATCTGGAAAGAATCCCAAGCCATGAAGATGAGACGTTATCACAAGACGCTCAACATCAGCTATACTAATTATGTCACCAGTGAACGGATGGGCCACACCAAGCAGCACATTGGGCCATATGAAAATCTGTTGTCAACAGTTAAAAGAAAACTGGATTGGTGTGACTGTGCAACAGCCTTCTGTGGCCTTGCTGACACAGTGCTCCAGAGCTATGGCCTTGCTGACACAGTGCTCCAGAGCTATGGCCTTGCTGACACAGTGCTCCAGAGCTATGGTCTTGCTGACACAGTGCTCCAGAGCTGTGGCCTTGCTGACACAGCGCTCCAGAGCTGTGGCCTTGCTGACACAGCACTCCAGAGCTGTGGCCTTGCTGACACAGCGCTCCAGAGCTGTGGCCTTGCTGACACAGTGCTCCAGAGCTGTGGCCTTGCTGACACAGTGCTCCAGAGCTGTGGCCTTGCTGACACAGCGCTCCAGAGCTGTGGCCTTGCTGACACAGCGCTCCAGAGCTGTGGCCTTGCTGACACAGCGCTCCAGAGCTATGGCCTTGCTGACACAGCGCTCCAGAGCTATGGTCTTGCTGACACAGCGCTCCAGAGCTGTGGCCTTGCTGACACAGCGCTCCAGAGCTATGGTCTTGCTGACACAGTGCTCCAGAGCTATGGCCTTGCTGACACAGTGCTCCAGAGCTATGGCCTTGCTGACACAGTGCTCCAGAGAACTGTAGAGGGATGAAAACAGAGGAGAAGACCACAACAACAAAAAAATGAAAAAGAAAAAATGATGGACTGACAACATTGTAGAATGCTCTTCTTCCTTTGTCCTCGATAAATTCATGTTAAGGTCGCTGTCATTGACAAGTACATGGGGACTTTCGCTGGTGGCGTCCTCTCTACAAGGGGGACTTTCACTCATGCTAAGCAATAACTGTCGATCAGCAGGTGGGTTGCTCATGCTTGGCTGGAGACTAAGCAGTAAACTGTCGTAGGTAGGTGGCTTGGCTGGGGGTGTCCTGTATGGGCTGGATCTTAACTGGTACCACTGAACGCCACTAAAGTGACTTGGCAGCAGTGCAGGGCTCCTCTGGTGGGTTTGCTCATGGCGACTCGACGTTGACCGCTCCCGGTGGATTGCTGGTTTTGGGGGGGGGGGGCTGTGACGAAAGAAACGCGGGTGCGGCTGTGGACGGGGAATCAGAATGAGTGACGTGGGGGCAATGCCACTGATACAGCGTGGAAGAGTAGTCAGGAAAAAACATTTGCAGAATGATCAGGACACCATTTGCAGAGGCCCCATGCTCTGGTACACACACCACAGAGCTGTTGTCTCCCCAGTGATTCTTCATGGAGAAAAGGGAGAAGGAGAAGTCACTAACAAGAGATAGTGCCAGTTCAGCTGGTACTTCTGTTTGCCCCTTTTTTTTGAAAAAAAAACAAACTCAGTGTGTCATTGGGGTGTCAGCAGGCACTTTTTCTGTACTGCTTTTCACTACTTGTGTCATTCTGCAAGTGGTCATCCTCCCTTATCCGAAAAAAAGAGATCCTTATTTTGACTACACCTGTTATACGTTTAGTGTAATACAGCAGTGCAAAATGGCAGACAGAGCCATGTGTGCGTGTGTGTGTGTGTGTGTGTGTGTGTGTGTGTGTGTGTGTGTGTGTGTGTGTGTGTGTGTGTATATGATAGTTATTATTAAAGCATAAAATCTGGAGGTTAGACTATACAGAATTAAGCCTTTAGCATCAGACTTCTGCATGTGTGTGTGTGTGTGTACGTGTGTGTGTGTGTGTGTGTGTGTGTGTGTGTGTGTGTGTGTGTGTGTGTGTGTTGTGTGTGTGTGTGTGTGTGTGTGTGTGTGTGTGTGTGTGTTGTTTGTTGTGTGTGTGTGTGTGTGTGTGTGTGTGTGTGTGTGTGTGTGTGTGTGTGTGTGTAGTGAAGTTGATCTATAACATAGCATTTCATATTTTGACCATGTGGGAAGTGATGTCACCTGACAGAATGGCATCTGACAACTCATATGCAGCACATGCCTCACATCACATTGATAACTTAGTCTGCTTTAAGCGCTTCACTGGGGTAGGAGACAGCTAGGACTGCTATGAAAAACACCATAATAAGTCGTAAGAAAACATTTTTTAAGACAGGTCTTAAAATATGTAGAACATAGATTGAAAAAATAGGAAAAGGTAGGGGTAAAAATAGGAAAGGGTAGGACAAATTATAAACAGAAAAGGTAAAGGTTGGGAAAGTAAGAAGAAAGGGAGATTTAGAAAAGGTAGTAAGAAACGCATAGTAGGAAAAGGTATGGAAAAGCGCAGGGGGAAAGAAATAGTGAGAAGTGAAAAGTAGGAAGGGGGTAGCAGGAACGGAAAAATAGGAAAAGTAAGAGAAAGTTGAGCAATATAGGAGAAGGTTTGGACAAGTAGATGACGGCTGGGATAAGCAGGAAAAGGAAGGAGAAAAGATTGGAAAAAAGAAGGAGGAAAATAGGGAAAAACAGAGGAGAAAGGTAGGGAAAAAAGAAGGAGGAAAATAGGGAAAAAACAGAGGAGAAAGGTAGGGAAAAAAGAAGGAGGAAAATAGGGAAAAGGAAGAAGATAACGTAAGCAAAGGAAGAGAACAAGTAGGAAAAGGAAGGACAAAAGTAGGAAAAGGAAGGACAAAAGTAGGAAAAGGAAGGACAAAAGTAGGTAAAGGAAGGACAAAAGTAGGAAAAGGAAGGACAAAAGTAGGATAATAGGAAGGACAAAAGTAGGAAAAGGAAGGACAAAAGTAGGAAAAGGAAGGACAAAAGTAGGAAAAGGAAGGACAAAAGTAGGAAAAGGAAGGACAAAAGTAGGAAAAGGAAGGACAAAAGTAGGAAAAGGAAGGACAAAAGTAGGTAAAGGAAGGACAAAAGTAGGTAAAGGAAGGACAAAAGTAGGAAAAGGAAGGACAAAAGTAGGTAAAGGAAGGACAAAAGTAGGAAAAGGAAGGACAAAAGTAGGAAAATGGAAGGACAAAAGTAGGTAAAGGAAGGACAAAAGTAGGAAAAGGAAGGATAAAAGTCGGTAAAGGAAGGACAAAAGTAGGTAAAGGAAGGACAAAAGTAGGAAAAGGAAGGACAAAAGTAGGAAAAGGAAGGAGACAAAAGTAGGAAAAGGGAAGGACAAAAGTAGGTAAAGGAAGGACAAAAGTAGGTAAAGGAAGGACAAAAGTAGGTAAAGGAAGGACAAAAGTAGGAAAAGGAAGGACAAAAGTAGGAAAAGGAAGGACAAAAGTAGGAAAAGGAAGGACAAAAGTAGGAAAAGGAAGGACAAAAGTAGGAAAAGGAAGGACAAAAGTAGGAAAAGGAAGGACAAAAGTAGGAAAAGGAAGGACAAAAGTAGGAAAGGAAGGACAAAAGTAGGAAAAGGAAGGACAAAAGTAGGTAAAGGAAGGACAAAAGTAGGTAAAGGAAGGACAAAAGTAGGAAAAGGAAGGACAAAAGTAGGAAAAGGAAGGAACAAAAGTAGGAAAAGGAAGGACAAAAGTAGGAAAAGGAAGGACAAAAGTAGGAAAAGGAAGGACAAAAGTAGGAAAAGGAAGGACAAAAGTAGGAAAAGGAAGGACAAAAGTAGGTAAAGGAAGGACAAAAGTAGGTAAAGGAAGGACAAAAGTAGGTAAAGGAAGGACAAAAGTAGGAAAAGGAAGGACAAAAGTAGGAAAAGGAAGGACAAAAGTAGGAAAAGGAAGGACAAAAGTAGGAAAGGAAGGACAAAAGTAGGAAAAGGAAGGACAAAAGTAGGAAAAGGAAGGACAAAAGTAGGAAAAGGAAGGACAAAAGTAGGAAAAGGAAGGACAAAAGTAGGTAAAGGAAGGACAAAAGTAGGTAAAGGAAGGACAAAAGTAGGTAAAGGAAGGACAAAAGTAGGTAAAGGAAGGACAAAAGTAGGTAAAGGAAGGACAAAAGTAGGAAAGGAAGGACAAAAGTAGGAAAAGGAAGGACAAAAGTAGGAAAAGAAGGACAAAAGTAGGAAAAGGAAGGAAAAAGTAGGTAAAGGAAGGACAAAAGTAGGTAAAGGAAGGACAAAAGTAGGTAAAGGAAGGACAAAAGTAGGTAAAGGAAGGACAAAAGTAGGAAAGAGAAGAAGAAGAAAAGCTGAGGAAAAAGGAAAAAGAGGAAAGGAAAGAAGAAAAGCAGGAAAAGGAAGGACAAAAGTAGGAAAGGGAAGAAGAAAAGCAGGAAAAGGAAGGACAAAAGTAGGATAGAGAAGAAGAAAAACAGGAAAAGGAAGGACAAAAGTAGGAAAGGAAGAAAAAAAGGAAAAAGACCGGAAAAAGTAGGAAAAGAGAAGATGAAAAGCAGGAAAAGGAAGGACAAAAGTAGGAAAGAGAAGAAGAAAAACAGGAAAAAAGACCGGAAAAAAGTAAGAAAGAGAAGATGAAAAGCAGGAAAAGGAAGGACAAAAGTAGGAAAGAGAAGAAGAAAAGCAGGAAAAGGAAAGACAAAAGTAGGAAAGAGAAGAAGAAAAGAAGGAAAAGGAAGGACAGAAGTAGAAAAAAGAAGAAGAAAAGCAGGAAAAAGAAGGACAAAAGTAGGAAAGAGAAGAAGAAAAGCAGAAAAAAAGGACAAAGTAGGAAAGAGAAGAAGAAAAGCAGGAAAAGGAAGGACAAAAGTAGGAAAGAAGGAAGAAGAAAAAAGGAAAAAGGAAGGACAAAAGTAGGATAGAGAAGGAAAGAAAAAACAGGAAAAGGAAGGACAAAAGTAGGAAAGGGAAGAAGAAAAAGCAGGAAAAAGACCGGAAAAAGTAGGAAAAGAGAAGATGAAAAGCAGGAAAAGGAAGGACAAAAGTAGGAAAGAGAAGAAGAAAGACAGGAAAAAGACCGGAAAAAAGTAAGAAAGAGAAGATGAAAAGCAGGAAAAGGAAGGACAAAAGTAGGAAAGAGAAGAAGAAAAGCAGGAAAAGGAAAGACAAAAGTAGGAAAGAGAGAAGAAAAGAAGGAAAAGGAAGGACAGAAGTAGGAAAAAGAAGAAGAAAAGCAGGAAAAAGAAGGACAAAAGTAGGAAAGAGAAGAAGAAAAGCAGAAAAAAGAAGGACAAAAGTAGGAAAGAGAAGAAGAAAAGCAGGAAAAAAAAGAAGGAATAAAAGTGGGAAAAGAGAAGATGAAAAGCAGGAAAAAGGAAAGGGTGAAAGTACGGAAAAGGAAGGAGAAAAGGAAGGCGAACATTTGGAGAAAGGAAGGAGAACATTTGGAGAAGGAAGGAGAACAGTTGGAGAAGGAAGGAGAACAGTGGAAAAAAGGAAGGGGAAAAAGGTACAGGGAAGGAAAAGATGGGAAAGAACTGGAAAAGTCTGGATGAAACAGGAAAACATAACCAGCTGACCAAGTTGTGCTTAACATTGGGGATTTGAAGGCTGGGAAGCTTTCGGTTTGATTTTCGTCTGATGCATGTATTTATGGGACTTTCTGAGCCACCGAACACCACTGTAGGGAGTTGGCAGAAGGGCAGTGTGTCTTCAGTGGGTTGCCACATGATGACTTGGTATCGACTGGTCACTGTGGACTGGCTGTGCTGGCGCTGCAGCAGGATGACTAGAATATAGCTGTGTACCAAGACCTGGAATGAGCGATGTAAGACTCCTCTCCTCCCTCCCACCCCCCCCCCCCACCCCCCTCTACTTCTTCCTCACCTCCACAAAGAAACAAAGACACACACACACACACACACACACACACACACACACACACACACACACACAAAAGAAACATTTTAGTAAAGAAGAAACTTTTCAGGAAAATATCGGAAAAGGAATAAAAAAAAAATTTTAAGCTAAGGAAAGCAGGAAAAAAAGGAAAATGTATGAAGGCAAGAATTAGGAAAGTTGAGTAAAAAAAAAACAATGTATGAAAGGCAGGGAAAAAATGTATGGGAAAGAAAAAAATGATGTAAAAAATAGAAGATTGGTAAAGGCAGACTTAGATTTGAAAACAAACAAACAGGAAAAAGTAGCTAAGATGTAAAAACAAACCAAAAAACGAACAAGAAAAAGTAGCAAAAGGTAGAAACAAATTTGAAAATGTAGAGTGAAATAAGTAAAGATCAGTAAACGGTTGGAAGAAAATATGAAAAAGTGAGGGTAAAGTAAACAAAGTTATAGTAAAATAAGGTAACAGAGGAGGGGGAAGAAAAGGTGGGGAAAAATAAGCATAGATAAGGGAAAAATATATATGAGTGAAGATCAGACAAAAAAAATGCAGAAAAAAAATGAATAAAAGTAGGGGAAAATTATAGAGAATGTGGAAGGTATCGGGAGAAGTGGAAAAAATAAGGGAGAGAAGGAAAAAATCAATCTGAAAAGATGAAAAGAATTTTTTTTTTTTTTAAAGAAAAAAAGTGAGATATTCACAATCCAAAAAACTGGTGGCAAATGCAACACCCTGAAAATGATGTGAAATGTAACAAACCTCAAAACAGTGATTAATGTAACAACCCTGAAAGCAGTGATCAATGTAACAACCCTGAAAACAGTGGTCAATGTAACAACCCTGAAAACAGTGATCAATGTAACAACCCTAATAAAACAGTGATCAATGTAACAACCCTAAAAGCAGTAATCAGTGTAACAACCCTAAAAGCAGTGATCAATGTAACAACCCTCATAAAACAGTGATCAGTGTAACAACCCTAAAAGCAGTGATCAGTGTAACAACCCTAAAAGCAGTGATCAATGTAACAACCCTAAAAACAGTGATCAATGTAACAACCCTAAAAGCAGTGATCATTGTAACAACCCTAAAAACAGTGATCAATGTAACAACCCTAATAAAACAGTGATCAATGTAACAACCCTAAAAGCAGTGATCATTGTAACAACCCTAAAAACAGTGATCAATGTAACAACCCTAATAAAACAGTGATCAATGTAACAACCCTAAAAGCAGTGATCAGTGTAACAACCCTAATAAAACAGTGATCAATGTAATAACCCTAAAAACAGTGATCAGTGTAACAGCCCTAATAAAACAGTGATCAATGTAATAACCCTAAAAACAGTGATCAGTGTAACAGCCCTAAAAGCAGTGATCAATGTAACAACCTAAAAGTAATCAGTGTAACAACCCTAAAAGCAGTGATCAATGTAACAACCCTAAAAGCAGTGATCAGTATAACAACCCTAAAAGCAGTGATCAATGTAACAACCCTAGTAAAACAGTGATCAATGTAACAACCCTAAAAAGAGTGATCAATATAACAACCCTAATAAAACAGTGATCAGTGTAACAACCCTAATATAACAGTGACCAATATAACAACCCTAAAAACAGTGGTCAATGTAACAACCCTAAAAACAGTGATCAACGTAACAACCTTAAAAACAGTGATCAATGTAACAACCCTAAAAGCAGTGATCATTGTAACAACCCTATAAACAGTGATTAATGTAACAACCCTAAAACAGTGATCAATGTAACAGTCCTAGTAAAACTGTGATCAATGTAACAACCCTAAAAGCAGTGATCAATGTAACAACCCTAAAAGCAGTTATCAATGTAACAACCCTCATAAAACAGTGATCAGTGTAACAACCCTAAAAGCAGTGATCAGTGTAACAACCCTAAAAGCAGTGATCAATGTAATAACCCTAAAAGCAGTGATCATTGTAACAACCCTAAAAACAGTGATCAATGTAACAACCCTAATAAAACAGTGATCAATGTAATAACCCTAAAAACAGTGATCAGTGTAACAGCCCTAAAAGCAGTGATCAGTGTAACAACCCTAAAAACGGTGTGATCAATGTAACAACCCTAAAAGCAGTGATCAATGTAACAACCCTAAAAGCAGTGATCAGTATAACAACCCTAAAAGCAGTGATCAATGTAACAACCCTAGTAAAACAGTGATCAATGTAACAACCCTAAAAACAGTGATCAATATAACAACCCTAATAAAACAGTGATCAGTGTAACAACCCTACTATAACAGTGACCAATATAACAACCCTAAAAACAGTGGTCAATGTAACAACCCTAAAAACAGTGATCAACGTAACAACCTTAAAAACAGTGATCAATGTAACAACCCTAAAAGCAGTGATCATCGTAACAACCCTAAAAGCAGTGATCATTGTAACAACCCTAAAAACAGTGATTAATGTAACAACCCTAATAAAACAGTGATCAATGTAACAGCCCTAGTAAAACAGTGATCAATGTAACAACCCGAATAAAACAGTGATCAATGTAACAACCCTAAAAACAGTGA
>CM031612.1:20894835-20924835 GCA_018398815.1 Conus ventricosus | reverse complement strand
TATGTATGCTTTCTTTTTAATGCCTTTTCTTTAATAATTTTTTTTTTCTTAGTTTTCAAGAAATGATTGGAATGACATTCATGTGATAAGACCTCAGCTAAACATATTCTTTTAGATTGTTGGGACTTGCACGATGTGAGGCATAAACACTTTACAGCAGAGTCCATGAAAACCCTGTTCAGAGATGTCCCGCCTGACGTGATCTTTGATTTTCTGAGGGAGAGTTACATTTTTCATCTGATTTAAGATTTTACGGAAGAAAGATTTTTTTAGCGAAGTTTCTGGTGTGTTTTTAGATGATGCTTTTTTAAAGAGATGTGTGAACGTTTTTTGTTTTGTTTTGTTGTTGTTGTTATTTTTGATGACTTGTGAGTTGATTTTAACGTGGTGACAGCCCTGATGTGGCCCTTTGCGATCGGCTGGGCTATAAGCAACATTACCATACCTAGCTGATGTTCAGCTTTTCTGAAGCATTTGTGGCTGTTGGGACATTACTCTCACTAGTTATTTCATTCTACAGGAATACAGGATATTTCCTTCAAAGTGAGGCAATGAGAGGATTTATTGTTATTATGTCTTTGATATTTCTGTTTGCGTAAAACACATCTGAACAATTGTGGAAATTAAGCCTACATTTGGTTTATTTGTTTTACCTTTCAGTCAATCTTTTCCCATTTTTCCTAGGGATCACAAGACCCTGAGACACAATTAAAACCAGAACAACTGCTGAAATATTCCAAAAATTCCCATGAAAATTTGTGACTTTGTCAAAAATTTAATTATCTGTGGTATCCTTTTTTTGTTTTTCTGAATAGAAAAGTGAAAAGAAAAGTAATCAATTACAAAGTATGAACTACACATGTTCAGCGACATAGGTCCTACAGGATCCAAATCCATGCCAGAGATGTCTCTTTTAATTATACTCACCTGCCAATGCAGGTCTTTCCAGACCCACACATTTCACAGAGGCTGTACCGTATCTCACTGTCTGATGTGGGTCATCCATGACCCATAGTGTCTAAAGACAAGCCTGTGTGAAATGTATGAGTTGTGAAAGACCTGCATCATTAGGAGTGTCCCGTCCTCAGAAAAAGCGACCAGTAAAGGTTAAACCTTTTCTCCATCCTCTGCTTTGTGGACATGGAGGTTTTGGGCGGGACTGCCTCTTCTAAAATGAAATCAGGGAAGAGAAAAAAAAAAAGTGATGCTGGAATTGATGGCAGAGTGCTGGTTGTGTTTGGGGTATGCAAGCAGGAGACCCCGACACAATCAAATCTTGTGTAAACTTCTGTGAAAGAGCACACAGTCACCAGTGTGTGTACCCACTGGAAGGCAGG
Source organism: Conus ventricosus (assembly GCA_018398815.1). NCBI lineage: Eukaryota > Metazoa > Mollusca > Gastropoda > Neogastropoda > Conidae > Conus > Conus ventricosus. Next base: position 20,923,498 of record CM031612.1, on the reverse strand, counting down.
GTGATGTCATGCTTTACCTTGTGCATAGGCAATCCGCTGCAAAAGTGGAAAAAGACCAATGAAATTCATGCAGATGAATGACCTTATTTGTTGTTTGAAAGAGGAATGGACGATACACCACTTGGTTTTGAGATCTGGCTCAGATTTCACCATTTTGAGAGCAAGTTTCAACATTTTTGGGGAGGAAGGGAGAGCATTCTTGCTAGACCTTACCCCCCTCAACCCCTCCTATCTCTGTTTCTGTTTTTGCAGACGGTGCGCTACACGGGTTATTCCGACAGTGTTTTTTCTTCAGGCAATCCCAAGTTTCACGACAAAGTCAACGCCTGGGTATTGTATGAGATTGAGGATGAAATTGAAGCCAACAAAACCTACTCGCTGCACAACTATGCACTGATCCCGGCAGTGGCCCCATCTCTTCTGGAGGGCTGTGGTATCATCTCTACCATGTATGAAGTCACGGTGAGTTTGGTGTTGATGTGATGTGGAATGTATAACATGCATGATGATAAAGTGAGTTTGGTGTTGATGTGATGTGGAGTCTATACCATGTATTATGATAAAGTGAGTTTGGTGTTGATGTGTTATTGTGGTATCATCTTCACCTATTTATGGAGAGGTTGGTGATGATGTGTTACTGTGTTATCATCTTCACCTGTTCATGGAGAGGTTGGTGTTGTTGTGCTGTCGAGGTGAATAAGTGTTGATGTGTTATTGTGGTATCATCTTCACCTGTTTATGGAGAGGTTGGTGTTGATGTGTTATTATGGTGTCATCTTCACCTGCCAAGGTGAATTTGGTGTTGATGTGTTATTGTGGTATCATCTTCACCTGTCAAGGTGAATTAGTGTTGATGTGTTATTGTGGTATCATCTTCACCTGTTTATGGAGAGGTTGGTGTTGATGTATTATTATGGTGTCATCTTCACCTGCAATGGAGAGGTTGGTGTTGATGTGTTATGGTGTCATCTTCATCTGTCAAGGTGAATTTGGTGTTGATGTGTTATTTTGGTGTCATCTTCACCTGTCAAGATGAATTAGAAGTTGATGTGGTATTGTGGAATCAGCTTCACCTGTCAAGATGAATTAGGTGTTGATGTGTTATTGTGGTATCATCTTCACCTGTCATGGTGAATTAGGTGTTGATGTGTTATTGTGGTATCAGTTTCACCTGTCATGGTGAGTTTAGTGTTGATGTGTTATTGTGGTATCATCTTCACCTGTTTATGGAGAGGTTGGTGTTGATGTGTTATTGTGATATCATCTTCACCTGTCATGGTGAATTAGGTGCTGATGTGTTATTGTGGTATCATCTTCACCTGTCATGGTGAATTAGGTGTTGATGTGTTATTGTGGTATCATCTTCACCTGTCATGGTGAATTAGGTGTGTGATGTGTTATTGTGGTATCATCTTCACCTGTCATGGTGAATTAGGTGTTGATGTGTTATTGTGGTATCATCTTCATCTGTCATGGTGGATTAGGTGTTGATGTGTTATTGTGGTATCATCTTCACCTGTCATGTTGAGTCCAGTACCAATGTTTTGTGATGCTGTTTTGTGTGCATTATTTCTTGAGGAGTTAAAAAAAAATGTTTTATGTTTGTTTTGTTTTGCTTTTGTTTGTTTGGTTTGTTTTCCTTCAGGAATGGCCAGGGCTCTCAGCATGGCCTCATCTTATCCACCTTAAAGGTGTCAAAAGTTTAGCTTCCATGTCGTACATTGCATATCATTTTTGTCGTTTTCTATTTTTCCAGGGTGTGACTTTTTTGTGTGATGTGTGTATGGTAAGCCTGAAAAAGCCCTGTGTGTTTCGCTGGACCATAACGATCAAAGGTATTAACTCTAAGAAGGTTCTTTTCTGCGAAACGAACAACAAGTTAAAAAAGAAAAGACTTTTTCTATTTCATACACATCCCATCTCAGATTCATTCAGTAATGATAGCAAAACATCTGGTGGTCATGTGTTCTGTTATCATCACCAGTTGGTTGGTTTAGTATTGGTATTTAGTGAACGCATTTCTGCTTTTGTTGATTTGATTATTTTTTTGGCGTTGGATATGTGTGCGACTGCATCATAATTTCTCTTTTGAGATCATAAAGTTGAGTTGATTGTGTGTGTGTGTGTGTGTGTGTGTGTGTGTGTATGTGTGTGTGTGTGTGTGTGCATGCGTGTGTGCATGCGTGGTGCATGTGTGTTTGTGTGTATGTGTGTGTGTGTGTGTGTGTGTGTGTGTGTGTGTGTGTGTGTGGAGGTTGGTGCATCCATGTGTGTAACCATCTGTGCATGACCTGTTTTTCAGTTACGGATACCAGTGGGCTGGAGCACCACAGACTTGTCATCAGGGTGACAATCGGAACTGTTCCTTTACGAGAGTACGACCCCTTGCTCAGCATGGGCCCTCCCCAGCGAATGAGCATGATCGACCGTGAGTTCTCTCCCATACCACATCATTTTACAGATTTTTCCAAATCTTTGCCAAGTCATTATTATAATGATGGAAGAATTGTTAACCTGCACTTGTTTTCCCCCACTACTTAATTGTTCAGCATTATATTGTTTGGTCAATCGGTGGGCGATTGCATCTCTTAGGAGATCCAAGTAAAGGTTGTTCTGCACAATTCTTTGCCGCTGACAATGCTTGGGTTATTGAACAGCAGAGCTGACCACTCAGACTGTTCCATAATTTTTGATCTCCCTTGCATCCTTAAATGGATCCTCAGGCATAGGCTCAAAGATTGTCCCTTACATTTTATTCTGTTTACATAATGTTTTTAGTTTTTCAGCAAATTTTTTTCCTCCCCACACTTTCGTTTTGTTTTAGTTTCTACCTTTTGCTGGCTGCTTTGGGGTGCTGTTGGATTCCTTTTTGAACCCTTGGTGGTGAGAACACCATAGAATTACGGAATGTGGTGTGTCTCTATTTGACGCCAAGAGCGCAGACACAACCAGCTGTGTCTCCCTGATGAGTCCGATCCAGCGGACGAAAGGCCTAGGAGCAGGCAATACATATAAATCTGCCTTCGAGAGGGATTGTGATGGTTCCCCCATGCAGCTAGTGAAGGGTTTTCATATTTAAAACATATATTTTCCCATTTTCTTCACCTTCTACATTTTTTTTTTTTTTTTTTTTTTTTTCCAAATCTTTGCCAAGTCATTATTATAATGATGGAAGTATTGTTAACCTGCACTTGTTTTCCCCCACTACTTAATTGTTCAGCATTACATCATTTTACAGTGTCATGCTTGCATTGTTGTATTTTAACACAGACTAGCTCAGTGTCTATGTTGAATCATTTTCTGATTTTTTTTCCCCTGATCCTGTATCTACTTGAGTAAACAAACTTTCATTTTTATGGATATTATGTAAAAAAAAAAGAAAAGTGCAACATTTTGAGGACGTTCAAATTGTTTAGGAGAAGAGAGACAGGAAGGGGGGGGTGGGGGTGTTGTGTGGGGGGGGAGGATAGAGGGACGAGAGCTGGTCCTTATCTAAACTGAATGAAATCACAATACTCTGACGATATCTGCAGCTTCCTTGAACAGAGCTGGTTCTTATCTAAACTGAATGAAATCACAATACTCTGACGATATCTGCAGCTTCCTTGAACAGCGCTTGCTGGTTTCCTTCTTATAGATGATCAAATGACGCACAGTTTCTGAACTGGGCACTTAGAAAATGTTTTTCAGAGTGCTGATGTGGAATTCAGACAGCAGCCAGTGTGAGCTGCTCAGTTTGACTTTCATCAATGAGGTATCACTGCATGTGGACCAGTCCATAATGCATTACCACACCACCCTCCGCTAAGCTATGGGGCTATTGTCTGCAGGGGCTACACAAGACATTCTGAAAACAGAAAATTCTCCAGATTCAATGGATAGAAGATACGCTCGATGAAAATCACCAAGACCATCCATTGAGATGACAGATGTTATTTTATACTCAGAACACCAAGGCCATCTGTTCTGATGACTGATGATGTTTCATGCTGAGAGAGAGAGAGAGAGGGGATGGAGTGAGGTATGGAGAGGGAGGAGTGGGGGGTGGGTGGGTGGGGGGTGACGACATGCCAAAGTCAGGAACTCAGACTCGGTGACACTGACAGCCATCTAGATAAAGCACCTGATGGTGATAAAGTTTTCAGGAAATGTAATTGATGTGAAGAGGGTTTATTCTGCATTGCGCTGACTCGTAAAGGTTCCAGTGACATGTCAGGAATGTGTCTGCAGCTTTGTAGTGAAAGAAAAGCAGGAACATGTGACCATTTTTTCCACCAAAGTGTTGCTGTTTCTTGTGCTTACACTCTTTCACAGACATTACCCATGTTCTTGTTGTTCGTCTAATTGCTTGCTGCAATTGTCAAGGGCAGCAGTAGGCGTACTTGGTGGTCAGTCATACAGCACTGCAGAGACAGGTCAGAATTCCTTCTTGATGGAATGTTTTCAATGCAGTCTGTTTAGCTGCCAAGTAAAACCGAAAACAACCAGAGTCTCTGGTTACAGCGAGATGAATTTTAAGTAAGTGAATTTAAGCAAGGATGGAAAAATATGGGAAGGGTGTCACTTGGGCAAGACTCGCTGGTTGCCTGACTTAACATTTCACCCAAGGTGCTGATGAGGCCTGGGAATGGTGCCACGCAGACATATCTGGGAACTTCGGTGACCTTACAGCAGATGTCAGCGATATTTTGCAGAAACATTCACACTAACACTTCAGTGATGCACAAACCTTTAGCTCCACCAGAGAGTGTTCATCAAGCACTTGAAGGCTCATGGGTAGTTGTTGCCATTATGATGACTGCATAGAATAATGCAAAAACTTTACTTTGTACAATTATTGTAATTGTCAGGACAGGAGACAGCATGTATTTGTATAGTTCCATACTCTGACGATATGATAAGTAATACGGTCTGCATCAAAGGAACCAACATTCTTGCAAGCGGCTTTTTTTCCTCATCTGTAAATGAAGGGAGCAATGAATTTTTGTTTTGAACACATATATCGAAATGTTCTTTGCCTTTGAAGTTATAAAAAAAAAAACTTGCTCATATTTACCTAGGTCTTCTGCAGCCAGGGTGTACTTTTTGATGGCAGAGTACTTGAACACAGATATTTTCAGACGTTTTTTTTTTTTTTTCAAATGAATTTGTAGTTTGCTGATTGTTTTGGCAAGATATGTTTTGTGTTTTGTGAAAGGCTTTACATGTACAGGCCATTTCAAGCCATTGTTATGTAACAAAAATGGATAGTTGAAAACTTGAATTATATTGTAAGAATTATATCTGACCCTCAAAGACAACCGGTAAGTATCTACAGCTGATCAGAGGAAACAGAAGAGCCTATATACTGTGTACAAGTTGAGTGTATAATTTTTTTTAATAACTTAATGTCCATCACACCACATCTGTTTTATCTTTTCGAGTGAAGTCTGACCAGTGCGTAGGGCTAATGAGCAGGTCAGAGACATTGCATGAGACCCTGGTCTTAAGAGCTTTCATCTTAGTCATGAAGTCATGTATCCATCAGCTGTAAATCCTGCGCAGTGTGGTGTCAAAACTTAGCAGATATGATATAGAGTATATGAACTAGTCCACACATGGTGACACCTCTTTGATGGAACTGAAACTTAAACTATCTTTAGATTTTTTTCACATTTGACATTATTATAAAGTACTTGCACGTTGGAAATGGAGCACGAAGCTGTGTCTTTGTTTTGCAAAGAATCAGACGTTTATATGCTTGTTTTGTCTTTAATGATTACTCGTTTAGAAAAGACAGACTGTGCCATACATTTATGCATGTGTTTCTCTGCGTGTGTAGCGCCACCATCCTACGAGGAGTGCGTGTTTGGTCACATGGCCATACAGAGCGGGGAGAATGTGGATAACGAAGAGGTGAACGCGGACAACGAAACCCTGCAGCAGCGACGACGGGAGTTCCGGCGTATGCCCAGCTACCCGTACTACAACATGGTCGGCGCCTCCACCTCCAACGGAGGAACATCACCCCCCTCCCCCTCTGCCCCTACTACCACCCAGCCTGCTTCCCTTCCAGGCCCTGAGCTGCCAGCGCCCCCTACCCCCTCGTCCCAGCCCCCGCCACCCAGCTACGATTCTCTTGGACAGACATAGACAGCAGGTTGGAATTCTGTCTGCGAGAGTCAAAGAGAAATATACATAGTGCTGGAAGTATGCGGGAGCCACTACAGATTCACACTAGGTGCAGGAGAGATGCTGCATCCCTTAAGGACAGTACAGACGCAGACAGTGTGATTTATTTCTGTCTGTAGGTGCTGAGGAGACATACCAATTTAGGGAGTATGTGCAGACGTAAGCTGCACGGTATATGTCTGTCTGCAGATGTAGAGGAGAGATGTGATCCTCTAGGACTGTGTACTGACTTAGCAAGCATGATCTAGTTCTGTGTGGGGATGTAAAGGAGAGATGAACCAATGCAGAACAGAGCACAGACATAAACTGCATGGTTTATTTCCATCTGCGGATAAAGGTGAGAAAGGCACCCATTTAGGAAAGTGCGCAGACACAAACAGAATAGTTCATTTCTGTCTGTCAGCATTGAGGAAACATGTACCAGTTTGGGAGTGTGTGCAGACTGCATTGTGTATTTCTGTCTGCAGACTGAGAGGAGAGATATGCCCATCAGGAATGTCTGTGGGGTGGGGGTGGGGTGGGGGCGAAATTATTAAAGCAGAAAACATGCTGGGGATGTGTGTCAATTCATCAAATGTACTGAGGCAGACAAGAGGTTTTTTTTCTTTTTTTTTTTTTTTTTTTTTCCGCAAGAGTGATGGAGAAATGTATACAAATTGTGATATGTGGGAGAGAAGTGCAGGGCGAGAAAGCGTGTTGGAGAGACGTGCAGTTCAAGAAGCGTTCAGACATTCAGAGACAAGTTGGTGCAGGTTTTTTTCTGCAAGCGTACACTGATCAAGCGTCCGTTGAGGGAATTCAATGGTAAACGTGTACTGAGGAAGACCCTTGTTGAGGAGGTGAGGTGTGCTGTAGAGGCGCTACAAGTCGAAGAGTGAGCGTGAGGAACATAGACATGTGTTGTTTCTTGTGACCTCTCATGGAACTACCAGTCACAGCATTTGAGAGATGCGGCTGTATGGTGTTAACAGCTGAGTGGTGTGGACGGCTCTGTGGTGTTAGGAGCTGTGTTGTGTTAATAGCTGTGCGGTGTTGACGGCTGTGTGTGTTGACAGCTGTGTGGTGTTCAAAGCTGTATTGTGGTAACAGCTGTGTGGTGTTGAAAGCTGTATTTTGGGAACAGCTGTGGCATGTTGACAGCTGTGTGGTGTTGAAAGCTGTATTTTGGTAACAGCTGTGGCATGTTAACAGATGTGTGGTGTTGACAGCTGTGTGGTGTTGACAGCTGTGGCATGTTAACAGCTGTGTGGAGTTGACAGTTATAGGATGTTAACAGTCATGTGGTGTTAACAGCTGTGGGTTGTTGTAGCTGTGGCATGTTAACAGCTGTGTGGGGTTGACAGCTGTGGCATGCTAATATTCAATGTGGTGTTAACACTGGGGGGTGGGGGTGGACAGCTATAGGATGTTAACAGCATAGTGGTGTTAACAGCTGGGGGGTGGGGAGACAGCTGTAGCATGTTAACAGCTGCAGGGGGTGGGGGGCAGCTATTGAGTGTTAACAGTCATAGGTGTTAACAGCTTGTAGGGTTGACAGCTATAGAATGTGAACAGTCATGTGGCGTTAACAGCTGGGGGGGGGGGGGGGGGGGGGGGGGGGAAGGCAGCTATGGGATGTTAACAGGCATGTGGTGTTAACAGCTGTGTGGGTTGACAGCTGTGAACATTAACAGCTGAGTGGCGTTGACGGCTGTGTAGGTTGAGGAGGAGTGTGGTGTTGACGGCTGCGTGGTGTTTAAAGCAGTGTGCCATGTCGACAGCTGTGTGGAGCTGTGCAGAGTCCACACTACAGCAATGAGGGAGCCTCTCCTCTGATTCCCAACATCTGCTGCATCGCAGCTGGATCGGTGTTGAAGCGTCCAGATGAAAGACAATGGACTCGCAGAGCGCACACATTCATGTATGCACTGGATGCAGTGAATATTTGCAAATATCTGACCTCACCTTATTTCCTCGCCCTCTCCCTCCTCCAACTTACTGACTTTGTGGTTCAGTGTCATTTATGTGCCTCACCTCCCCCCCCCCCCCTCCCCTCTTTGCATTGTAACATTGAAGTGATCTTTATGAACAGGAGCCAGGACTAGAAGCTTTGGTGTTAGTGAATGAAGGATCGGTGAGAACGCTGTGGGTGGGCAGTCTGTGTGTAAGTTGTCAGGAGATAGCGCTATGGCTTGAGCTCCCGTGGATAATTTGATTTTTGTTTTGAAGGAGATGTTGATGATGATTTCCGTCATGTTGGGCAAGCGAACAATTTGGGTCATTGATCATGCGAGCAAAGGAACCACAAACAATCAGCAAATGCTCTCTGCTGCCCTCCCCCTCTACTCCCCTGCCCTTCTCCTCCCACACTCCCTACTCCTATCCGTTCACTTTTCAGTGTCTTCATGACTTTTTTCATGTGTCTTATATTTTCTATACTTTGGTGTGAAGTTTTTCAAGATTCAAACAAAACTGAGGAGCAGACGTGTATTATCACACATCTACAAATTATGTGCCAGAGATGTAATCATGTATGTGATTAAATTGTGCTATTAGATTGCTATGGTTTAACACATCATAGATAGAGTAGGTAGTATATATACTTTTGCAAAGAGGAAGAAGCTTCTTTAGATCTAATCTTGAAGGGTTCTGAGCTTTTAGGATGGAATAGTTTGGGTAATTTCAGAAGAAGAAAAAAACTTGTATGATTTCTTTTCATCTTCATTTTACGTCTGTCTGGGTTATATTTTCATCCACATCTGTCGGTTTGTCTGTCAGTCTGTCAGCAAGTATGCGCAGAAGTGACGGGACTGATTTTAACAAAAACATGGTGGAAATGTGGAATGCTGCCGGAGAAGGAGCCTGTTAACTTTGGGTATGGATCTGTGGAGCACATGCGGATCAGAGGGTGGATTCAGGCTCGGTCTGACTGTGGCAGGGGTCTGCGCTCTCCCCAGCGCCCTTCTAGTTTAGGATGGAGTAGAACTCTTGTTTTGTGTATTTTCGTTGTTGTTGCTATTTTTCTTTTTTTGCTTTTTCAATTTTCATTTTTTTGTTTTTTGGATCTTAGACAGGGAATGTCATTTTACATTGAGAGTCGAACTCTGGTTTTAAGGAGGGGGTGGGTGGTTTGGGGGGTGGTGGGCGTTGTTTGTTTGTATGCTAGTTTTTCTTAAATTGAGGAATGTCACGGAGTTTTATGTGTTCTGTGGAGGATGGCAAGTGGGATGAGGGGAGTGTGCAAGTAATCTGTTTACATGTAGGTGTGTGTGTGTGTGTGTGTGTGTGTGTGTGTGTGTGTGTGTATGTGTGTGTGTGTGTGTGTGTGTGTGTGTGTGTGTGTTTGTGTGTATGTGTGTGTGTGTGTTGTGTGTGTGTGTGTGTGTGTGTGTGTGTATGTGTGTGTGTGTGTGTGTGTGTGTGTGTGTTGTGTGTGTGCGTGCGTGTGTATTTCAGTATGTATGTGTAAAAATGTGTGTGTGGTCAGTGGAAAGGGGGGAAGCATGACGGAGAGGAGGGACTAGGGAGGGGTGGGTGGGTGAAGGGAAGATAGGTGTGGGGAACCTCTGTATGTAACTGTGAAGTGTGTGGATGTTTTTTTTAGCTGTGTATGATTCTATACATATGCACAAGAAAGTTTGTTGCTTGTTTTGAGTGTGTGTGTGTGTGTGTGTGTGTTGTGTGTGTGAGTGTGTGTGTGTGTGTGTGGGGTGTGTGTGTGTGTGCGCGCGGTGTGTGTAAGAGAGAGAGACAGACAGAAAGAGAGAGAGACAGAGAAGAGAGTCTTGGGGTGGTGGAGTGTAAGAAGATGGAGTATCTTGCACATATGACCAGTCCACTTCCATGTTTGAGAGATGGCAAGAACAGAAGGGCAGTGTTCAAAACCCTGTGCCTCAACTGCCTGGGTGAGTTTGAACAGTGATTGTTGTGGAGCGATTAGACAAGAAAGCTCCTAATATACAGTAGGAGGTTGTAAAAGGGCCCACAGCTTTATTTTTCCGTCCCATTCGAGACACTTAGTTAAAGGGCCGAACAAACAAGGCTTACACGTTTCTGACCCAACATTTTTGTTGTTGTAGTCCAAGCATAGGCATGTATCAAACTTGTGTACTAGTTAACTAGGAAAATTAAGTTCCCAGAAAGTGATGACGTCATTTTGCACAATTGTGTGTGTGTGTTGTCATTGTTTGAATATCGCCTGACCACATGTGTACAAGCTTTCATGCCGTATCTACATTATCTACAGAAAGTAAACCTAGTCGAGTTTGGTATTAAAAGAATTGTCGGGAATTTGCCTATTCAGTCATCTCAAAAGAACAGATGTATTACATTTTTTTACGACAACTACTAATAATCAAACTAACAGCCCTGCTTGTAATGGCCGCTCAGCAATGCCGAACACATTGTTGCCAGTCCGGCTTTACACAGATGACATTCAGTTCGCTGAGTACAGCGCGGTTAGCTGGCTGGTGGGAGCAGCCTGCAGAAAACACCCCTTTCCCTGACCTGCATTCACGGCTTGGCCTCTGCAGCTGTGGGCGAGCTGTAAACTCCCCTTCCTCTCAAAACTAAGTGGCTAGCTCTGAACAGCTGTGAGGGCTTTTGTACAATGCTTTGACGCGACAGTTCCTATTAACTGTGAGTTAGAGTAGAGATTTTTGTGCAAACGATTGGACGTGACAGCTCCTTTTAACTGTGTGAGTTTATATATTGGAACATTTGAACAATGACTAGACATGACAGTTCATGACAACTGCATGAGTTAGTATGTGGCATTCAAAGAATGGTTGATGTGATGGTTTATGTTTAAAAACTATGTGTTTTAAGTGTGTACTGTGGCTTTTTGTAAAAAAAAAAAAAAGAATGGATATGACAGTTTATTTGAACAATGTGAGCGTATGTGATGATTTGTATTTGAACCGTGCAAGCTATTATAGTGGTTTCTTTTTGAACTATGTGGGTTAGTATTATAGTTTTTAATGAAATGAGTGGATATGACTCTTTTATTTGACCTATGTGAGTCAGTATAATGGTTTTTGAAGAATGAATGGCAATGAAAGTTTATTTGAACTGTGTGAGGTGGGGTTTAAAAGAAAAATTTATTTAAACAATTGGAGCTTACAGGTGTGGAAAAAGAGGACAGTGTGCAACATCGATACATCAGCAGCTTTTCTGTTAAGTCTAGCCCATAAACATTTGTTAAACGAAACAAAATGGAGAAAGAAAAAAAAAAAAAAAAAAAAAAAAAGAAGAAATCTGACATACGCATCGAAGGAAAAAAGCATATTAAGTAAAATACAGCTTTTAACTTAGTTGATGTTTTCATGTGTACAAGAATGGTTTTTTTTCTTTGTTTTTTTTTCTTCTCCTCCTTTATTGAACTGTTATACTACTGACTTTGGGGGGGTGACAAAAAAAACAACAACAAACAACAACAACAACAAAAATCATCACAACTTACTTTCTTCTCCTTAGTCTTTCCATCATATCGAAATAATCTTCACTGTGAGGCATTATCCAGTCATCGGAATTTAACATCACAAAGCCATGATTTGTAAGTTTGGGAGAACAAAAAACCCTTGGAAACTACAGTCAGTTTATATGATGGGCAATTAATCTATATGGATACCAATTATGATTAAACTCTGCTAAGTTATAGTTAATTTTAGCAATATGTTCTCCAATCTTGTATCTAATACTAAGTTGTCATAGGAAAGAAAGTAAATTGTGAATATGTTTTTCTATTTTACATCGATAGATATACATCTTTGCAAACATTATTATAAACTCTAAGGCAGAATCTGTTTTAAAGTTTTCATCCTCACCAACAGTTGCCAGTTTACATGAAATTCCTGTATTATGAGTGTGTTCATATTTTTCTTGCAATAAACTTTCGACAGATTTCCAGAAAACTTGTATATGTTTGCAGCCCCATAAGAAATGTTGAATGGCATCTCGTTCTTCATTACAAAATGAACATTGAACCGTATCAGTTACACCCATTGCATTCAAAGCAATAATAGTCGCAATGATTCGATGGATAATTCTTATTTGTAGCCACTTAAGTTTCACATCTCTGATTTACTGATTTAAAAAAAAAAACAACCTTTCTCCAGGAAATGTTCAAATTCATTTTTGCTGACCACTTTGAACAGCACTTAGGTTTATTATTGTCAAGTGTGTAGTGCTCATAATATCCTTTTGCACCTTTAGTTGAATTAGTTATGATTTTTAATGCGTTGGGCATAACTTGAGTGAAATTAGTATTATCATTTATCTGAATGCCACATTTTTAAATATATGTTTTTATTGAAGAAATCCACCCATTGTCCATAATAAAATTTACTGGTAAATGTGTTTGGGCTATAAATTCTTCATGCTTGAAAAATTCCCCATTATCATTCAGAAGGTGTCTAATGGAGTACATCCCTTTCTCTATTATCCTATTTTGCTTAATAACAGCGTTTCCTACTGTTATATTTTCATTATGAAAAATCATTTACTCGAGTAGATCACAAAGGCGTTTTTGCATAAGACTGAGGCAAAAAGTTCTATATGCTTGAAAAGTATGATTCCAGAAGAGGTTAGTGTTTGTATAATTTAACCCGTTCAGTGCCTCACAAGAGTACAAACAAAGGTGTTCCCAGGTGCCGGGGAAATCTCATGATTTGGGGGTCATAATTAACAAAAAATTCTAGCTCAGAAACTACAAAAGATAGAAAAATGAAATCTATATCATTTTTGAAGGAAATTGAATGAAGATTTTGAATCTGGGCTTCTTTTGTTTTAATTTTGATAATACAAAAGTATTTAGGCTTGTAGATTTGGATAGATTTTTTTGCACGATCAAAAACATATGTATTTACCACATCCAAACAAGAACACACAGCAAAAAAGTTGAAAATAAAGTTTGTATTGTCACACTACACCTGTAAATGAAAGTAAAACAGTTTGGAAGTCTATCAAGACGCTCACACTCGATGCAGACTGACCAGTCCACGACCACGCCCCCCCCCCCCCCCTCCCCACCACACCCCCTTGCTCAACTTCAACCCTCTCTTTCACTCCTCATCTTCCCCTACCTTTTCGTCTGCACCGTGTCACGCCGCGAGCAGGCCACGATCCCCTCTCGCACTGATTTCACATCACTGGACACCAGCACGCAGTGCAGAGTACACACTTGGCTGGCTCGTTCGACTGACGCTGTCAGCTGAACGCACACTGAGGTCACAGAGCCCTACTCAATAACTGACGAATATGGTCGGCAATTCCACCACTATCATCATCTCACCTTCATGCTCGAGTTAGTCGTTGAATAAAAGATTATTGTGTTTGTCAAAAATCATCAGCAGAGCCTGCTCAGCTGTGTAAATACGTTGACTTGGTCGCTGGTCGCTTCGACAACGAAGGTTGCGCCGCCATCTTTGCAAGCGAGACACGAAGTGCTGGCTAGTCACCCAGTCAGTGATAAGAATAAATGGGCTTTCCCCTCACGTGTGGTCATTTATATATTATTTTAAGACTACAGACATATAAGGCTTTCTACGCAAACTCTATTTGAGTCTGTTGATAGAAATAGTAACGAATGAAAACTCAAGAAAAATGCATGACGTCAGGGGACTGCCCATAGGCACATGGAAAGCACTTTTATTTCCGCGTCAGCTGACTGACTAAAGGCGCTCAACGGGTTAAAGCGTATGTTGACCCATAACATTCCAAGTTTCTAAGAAAAGGATACATTTCGAGTGCAATATTTATCCATTTATGATTCGTTGTTTTATGTTTTCTGAGCCATGAAAGTTTAAGGGCATATATATACTTTCTAATATCAAGTATGTTCAGACCGCCTTGTTGCACACTTTTTATTGTTGTTTTTCTACTAATTTTGTCACATTTTCCATTCCAAAGAAATTGAAAGCATAGTTTTTTGAGTTTTTGTATGAAGTTGTCAGGTGGATCAGGCAATAAGATCCAAAAATGTGTATGTTTCGATAGAATTAGAGATTTTAAGATAGCTACTCTCCCAATCGGAGTAATGGTTCGTTGTGTCCAGATATTAATAGCACTTTCGCTTCTGCGAATTTTTCATAATGGTTTATGGTTTCACAATTGTTTAAATCCTGAGTAAACCAAATTCCTTGATTTTGAACTTAAGGGGATTCCATATCATTTTCATATGGGGGCAGTATACCCTTTTTGATCTTTTCTTACTTCCAAGCCAAATTGCCTGTGTTTTGTCATAATTCAGACACAGACTGAATTGTGTCAGTTAATTCAATGGCTTTTAAAGCAGGATTAGAAATTCCAAAGTGATTTTAGTTGTCCTGGAGGTAAGTAGATAAAAAAAAATCAACTCGCCACCCCCCCCCCTCCCCCCCCCCCCCCCCCCCGAAATTCTGGTGGTCCTTTCTTAGTTACTACAAAAGTAACTATTGGTAGAGCAGTTACAACTTAGCAGACATAGTCCAGTGATAGCATATATAGAGAGAAATACAATATGAACGATTTATTAATTCATCAGGGTTATAACTGGAAATTGTGTTTAAGAGTGTATAAGAAAAGAAAATGTCATGTGACCACCATTCACACATTCTTAGACTGAATTTAAAATAACAAAATCTCTGTCTGCCTCCACTTCATATCTGCATACATCTAAAAACAAAACTTTATGGAATATATCTGTCATTTGAACAAGCAGACTGTTTGCATGCTGCTGAGATATTTGATATAAAGAACACACCTTGCCTATCAAGACAACACTTTGTTTCCCGTTCTGTTTTAAGAAAAACCCAAGGAAGAGGGGAAAGGGGGGGGGGGGGGGGGGGGGGCAGAGGGAGGGTAGAGAGGTCTAGTGAAGGTGTGAAAGTGGAAAGAGAAAGTTAGTTTATGATCGATTCACGATGAAGCTTACTTCTCAGCTCTCTGGCACTGACGCCATCATCAAAACTTGACAGACAGATGGAGGGAGAATCTCCACTAGTATGCTAGAGATTTGGTTGTTACGGGACAGTCAGATGGGTGGGTATTTTGAGCTCTGTGAAGAGTTGAGTGGACGTGACAGTTTATCTGATTTCGAGTGAGTGTAGTGGCTTTTAACCTTTCAGTCCTGACCAGGAAATTGGCTGTGAGCCTTCCCAGCCAGACAGGTTTTGGCTGTCCAGTGGAAGATCGGGGATGCTGCTTTCAAACTGCCGTAAGTGTGGATCGGCGCTTGAAAATGGCGAAAAGGCACACAGCTTCAGATGGTGATATTTCAGTAACATGTTAAATGTTCATTATGTATGAATCATTCAGTCAGACATGGTTCCTTGAGAAAACAGAGGCAGAACAGACCCCTGTCGCTTCACCAATAATTGCTATGACAGCAGGTTGTAGAAGTACATTTTTGATGAAATAAACAGCAAAAAAAACCCCAAAAAAACCCTTGCCTATATTGTAGTTAGATATATATTTTTGCAACTCTTTAACCTTATATGGCTTTTGAATCTGTATACTTTACCGTAAATTTTCCAAGATCATCCGCTATGTTATCATCAAAAACTGGCCTCACTGTAACATTAGTTCTTTGCTCATTGTGTCTGAAAGAAAAGTAATGAGGAGGAAAAAACTCACAAAATGATTCAAAATTCCTTAACCAAAGCAGCTAATGAAAAGAGAAGGAAATAACTTCATAAACCTTTCCCTGTGTGTTATCCTTTATGCATGAAATGATGGTTGAATGAGCTCAATTTGAACTGAGGCTGACTCGGCCTGACCTGTTGTCATATGCCTTTGTTCAAGAGTTAAAGCAGAGGCATACAATTTGTTACAATTCTACAGGACAGCACAGTAATGTTTGAATTTTTATTGTGATCGTATTTGTTGCTTCGTGATTAGACTGTCGTGGTGATCATGTTTATTGTTTGATTGTTTGCTTATGAATTTGAGTTTGGCTTCATCTAATTATGAACCGTAAAATGTAAGACATACTTAGAACTTCATGTACAAACGTTCATGTATCTTACATATGTTTGAACAGATGTCACATGCGCATGCGTGCACACGTGTGCATATATGCAGATATGCACACACTCATGCACATATGTGTGCTTGTGTACACACACACACACACACACACACACACACACACACACACACACATGCACATTGCACACATGCACACACATACGCACACACACACACACACACACACACACACACACACACGCGCGCACACACGCACACTGTTTGTGGACACTTGCATGTAGGAAGAGAGAGAGAGTGAGAGAGAGAGAGACAGAGAGAGAGAGAGAGAGAAGAAATAAGTGAGTTTGTTTGTTTTTGCTTTCATTGTTTTGAACGTTATTTATCCCGCTTGAAGAAGACCCATTAGGTGAAACGTGTAATGTCTGTTTTTTTCATTTGTTGTTTCTTTGTTTTGCAGATCAGGAATTCCATTTGACCTTTCTCATCGCAAACTGAAGGCCAGAAGTGCAAATATAGTTTTACTGTGAATGGCTTTGCTGATTATATCACCTGAGAAGAAACATCAAAGATTAAACTTAGATTTGGGGGAAGTATGTTTGTTTGACTTAGAGTTCTTTCTAACATGAGGGTAGTTCAGGCATTAAAACGGAATTCCTCTCCAAAGACATGAATGTCACAACTAAGCTTTACAAATCAATGATTTTCCTGGTCAGTACGATGCCATTGTTTGATCTTAATTTCAACAACATTTAAAGCAAATTCATTTGAATATCTGATGTTTTTTTACATTCTTATATGTTTCCTGACAAAAGACATAAAACTAGTGTTTCATTCTAAATCTAGTTAGCCAATCATGTTTTATCATTATACTTAAGAGAGCAAGCTTTCCATTTTTGTGTGTGAAGTGTATCTTAAAGAAGAGAAGTGTTGTGATCCTGAACTTTGTGCTGTCAAAGCCCGACATGAACTTAAACAGTGTTCGTTTGTTTCTTTGTTTTTGCATGAATGGAAGGGGGGAGAAGGTAGGTGGGAGGGTCAACCGTTCATCCTCCACCCCACCCGATGTCCCTGTCCTCCCCCCTGCCCCCCACTCCTACCCCACCCCACCCCCCGACCCTTTTGAACACACTTGGATGAGTGTATTTCAGTGAATCAATTAGAACCAGTTCAAGCAGAACCTTTGGAGTGAGACTGCCATACTGTTTGAAATGGGGAGCTAGAGGCAGAGATACCTTATGTATTATGTAAAGCATTAAAGTAGATGGGAAGGCCTGTTTCAGTGTATGGAATGGTACACTTAGGGAAAACAACAACAAAACAAAACAAACCAGAACAACATGCTGGATGTGTGTAATCACCACCTTGCTGGTTTGTGTATTTTTTAGACATCTTTTATCATAAGGCAGTTGACATCTGCATAATCTCTCTCTCTAGTCTCTCTCTCTCTCTCTCTCTCTCTCTCTCTCTCTCTCTCTCTCTCTCTCTCTCTCGCTCTCTCTCTCTCTCTCTCTCTCTCTCTCTCTCTCTCTCTCTCTCTCTCTCTCTCTCTCCCCCCACTCTCTCTGTCTCTCTTTTTCTCTCCTCCCCTTCTCTGTCTGGCTCCTTCTCTGTCTCCTCCTCTCTCTCTCTCTCTTTGTCTCTCTTTCCTTCTCTCTCTCTCCCTCTCCGTCCCTAGCCTTTCTCTCTCTCTCTCTCTCTCTCTCTCTCTCTCTCTCTCTCTCTCTCCTCTCTCTCTCTCTCTCTCTCTCGCTCCCCTTCTTTGTTTGTCAGTCTGTCTGTCTGTCCCCGTCCTCAAGCTCTAAGCATTGAACAATCCACACCTTCGTTTAAACTACAGGCTGCGTACCTGGGTACAGCTGAACAAAGAGTTGTCTGCTAGTGCAGATCATCTCCTGTGTCATTCAGTTGAACAATCAGTGACAGTTTTCAACTCGTTCCTTCCATCGTTCATGGAGGATGCATGCTATGAGTATAATTATATGTGTCACCCATGGATACCAAAGTCCAAACCATATTTAGCCACAAGAGACATGGATACTCTTCTGTTGCCATGTGCATGCTAAATAATTGTTCAAATTTTATGTTACAGTCCCTTGAGACTTAAAGTAGGTTGTGTTGTCTTTCTGACACAAAATTGTCAAGAACAGGAAGACACAGACTACAGTTAGTCCTAGGGCCAGTTGAATTGTTTTTTGCTCCTAGTTGCGGATAGTTTTAGGTTGCAAGTACACTCTCAAAGTCACAGAATTACTTAAACATGCTAAAGGAAGTGGAATGACTAGCTTATACAGCAGTGAATTTTGAAAAGTGATGATTATGATTTACCAGAATGGTCATGATTTTTTTGGAATGTTGGAAAATAAGCACATGGAGATCAAGATGTTAGTGTAAAAATAACAAAAAACATGCACGGTCTTTCCAACAAAATTATTTATGAACTGTATTTTTGAGATAGTTTACGTAAAGGCCAGGTGAGTGCTACACATTTTGAAGTCAGTCGGTTACATAAAGGCCAGGTGAGTGCTACACATTCTGAAGTCAGTCAGTTACATAAAGGCCAGGTGAGTGCTACACATTCTGAAGTCAGTCGGTTACATAAAGGCCAGGTGAGTGCTACACATTCTGAAGTCAGTCGGTTACATAAAGGCCAGGTGAGTGCTACACATTCTGAAGTCAATGTAATGATTAGGGTCAACAGAAAACATTTTGGTTTGTGAATTATTTGATGACCAAATAGAACCAGTTCTGATCTACTCTGCAGAAGTATGGGGTTTGACACATACCACGACTGGGAGTGTGAAAGCATATGCAGTAACAGTATTCTCATCTCTTCCTCTGCATTCCTGAATCAGATATCCCATTAGGAGATCTGCCATAAAATGTGTTGAATAGTGGGTAAAGCTGACCAGGTTGTCAAAGTCCAAGCGGAATAGAGAAGCATATAGAATGCTGTTTAGTTGGCATAGTAATGGGAAAGAAAACTGAGTAAAGAAATTAATGAATATGTCAACAGTTCATAGTTTGGCTGGTGTTTGGTTGTGTGAGGCTGTAGGTTATGAAGAAAAAAATTGTATGGTTTAAAGAAAGACTGAAAAAAAGACATCAAAACAAACACTCCCACCCCCCTCACCCATCCCACCCCTGATGATTTATTTTCATCCAAGCTGCCATGACATGGTAGAATATAATGATAAGTATTAATGGTATTTCTGTCTCAAAGTTGCTCTTGGTCCTGGTCATTAGTGAACAAAACATTCAAGAGGAAGTAAATAAGGGTTTGTTTAAGAATATATGGCTTCATAATGGTAGACAGTAGTCTGTAATCAAAGAACTAGATTAATCAATGACCTGTTTGCACAGGAGTTTGGGGAATTTTTGTTTATTCTTAAAGTAGGGGAGTCCATGATCAATAGAGCGGGTTTTTTTGCCTCGATGGTTGTGGGTTCGAACCCCTGGTTGGATCAGAATTTTTTTCAGCTCAAAAACCTTCTCTGTCCACCCAGCTATAAGTGGGTACCTGATTCAGTTTAGGGAAGGTGAAAAGCAGCGGAAGGAGAGGGATGGGCGTTGCCTCCCACCTAGACATGGTGAACCTCTGACAGTTCACTGTGGCTACAGCCTAGAGGCTATGGAAACTTTAAACTTCACCTTAAACCTTTTTAAAGCATGAAACATGCCAAAAGTGTTTTTTTGTTGTTGTTTTTTGACAAATTTTAACCAACAATTCAAATCTCATGTTGAAATATCAAATATTTTCCAGTCTGCATTATCCAGACTTTTGACAAAACAGCCCCTTTAAGAAGAAAAGTATAGTAATTTAGATAAGATAAGATAATGTTGCTTATAGCCCAGCCGACCGCAAAGGGCCACATCAGGGCTGTTAGTAATTTAGATGAAGACTTTGAACTATTATGATGTTCTGCGACATGGACAAAGTTACATCCTTTTTAAAACATTGCACAGGATAATGAATTCTTGCATTCATGATGTTGTCGTCTCCTTCCTTTGATGGGCTTTGTAGTTTTTTCTCAGTTAAAAATAAATGTGTTTTCGTTCTCTCTGTCTGTCCTGGTCTCTTTGTTTGTTTTAAATTGTTTAGTCGTTAGGTTAATTCATGTTTTGGCTTTTTGTTGTTGTTGTCGTGTTTGTAAATTAATGGGTGTATAAACAAACAAAAAAAGGAGTGCAAGAAACAAGTGGCTGAATTACCTGACAGGGGCAGGTGATAGTGCCTGGGAGAATGTCAAGGCTCCACTTTCTGTTATTTGTATGCATTCAGTGTTCCTCTGAAAATTGTGTGTCTGCTCAGGAAGATGAATCTTTACAAAATGTCCACAAAGAAATTAAACTGTCATACTATCCAAAATGTCTTGTATTGTTTACTTTCTTTTTTTTTTCATGTAGATAAGTTCAGGTTTTTTAAAAATTAAGTGTGTGTAACCTGTTATAAAAATTTGGAGATAAAGTTTGCAAGTGTTCGCCTTTCTCAGCCCTTGTACAGAACTGGTCTGTCAAGGAGTTGTCCTTAAGAGTCTGAGTTTAATGGGACAATAATTTCGACATTCACCATCAGCATTGGCACCGGGATTCAAACTCTTCATTAGAAACTGGTCAAAGGCTCACACACACACACACACACACACACACACACACACACACACACACACACACACACACACACACACACACACTCACACGCACGCATGCATAGGCATGCACACACACACACACACAGACAGACACACACACACATGCACGCACACACACACACACACACACATGCACGCACACACACACACACACATACACGCACGCACGCACGCACGCACGCACGCACGCACGCACGCACGCACGCACGCACACACACACACACACACACACACACACACACACACACACACACACACACACTCACACTGCTTGTCCATACCAGGAATGAAATCTAAGGTTATGGAACTTATTGCAAATTTTCTTTCTCTTTGTCTGTCTGCCCATCTCTGTTTCTCTACTTAGGTCATAGAACTGACACGACAGACGTTTTGAGGGTCATGATTGCTCACAGCTCTCGTCGACCCTGAACAACAGGGTAGAGGCTTTATTCCCTCTCTAGTCCCTCATGTTGTCCATCCAGGATTTCTGGGATCTGCCTCTTAGAAGTCCACCCTCCACCATAGAACCCCCCCCCCACCATAGAAATCCACCCTCCGAAGCCCACCCTCCACCACAGAAGTCCACCCTCCACCATAGAAATCCACCCTCCACCATAGAAGTCCACCCTCCAAAGTCCACCCTCCACCATAGAAGTCCACCCTCCAAAGTCCACCCTCCACCATAGAAGTCCACCCTCCACCATAGAACCTCCACCATAGAAGTCCACCCTCCAAAGTCCACCCTCCACCATAGAAGTCCACCCTCCACCATAGAAATCCACCCTCCACCATAGAAGTCCACCCTCCACCATAGAAATCCACCCTCCACCCTAGAAGTCCATCCCCCACCATAGAAGTCCACCCTCCACCATAGAAATCCAACCTCCACCATAGAAGTCCACCCTCCACCATAGAAATCCACCCTCCACCATAGAAGTCCACCCTCCAAAGTCCACCCTCCACCATAGAAGTCCACCCTCCACCATAGAAATCCACCCTCCACCATAGAAGTCCACCCTCCACCATAGAAGTCCACCCTCCACCATTGAAGTCCACCCTCCACCATAGAAGTCCACCCTCTGAAGTCCACCCTTCACCATAGAAGTCCACCCTCCACCATAGAAGTCCACCCTCCACCATTGAAGTCCACCCTCCACCATAGAAGTCCACCCTCTGAAGTCCACCCTCCACCATAGAAGTCCACCCTCCACCATTGAAGTCCACCCTCCACCATAGAAGTCCACCCTCCACCCACCATAGAAATCCACCCTCCACCATAGAAATCCACCCTCCACCATAGAAATCCACCCTCCACCGTAGAAATCCACCCTCTACCATAGAAGTCCACCCTCCACCATAGAAATCCCCCCCACCACCGTAGAAGGCTTCTCTCCACCGTATCCCCTGGAACAATCTTGGACAGCCAGCCCTGGTGAGATCCAAGACCAGTCTAGGCAAGCTTAGGGTGCTTTAATTTCTTCAACCACCAGGTGAACATCTTATCCGTCAGCATATACACCAACCTGCTGCCTAACAGAGTCAGTTGTTCTTTGTTCCTTCTACGAAGGAAGGGGCAGCAGGTAAGGTACGAAGTGTCCTCGTTGAAGAAGGGATAGAAACTGGCAAGTTCATGCAGCAGGTCACCCAGCTGTGTCTGCACACCTGCATCAGACGTTGGTGTGTTGGTTTAGTTTACCTGGCTAGTCTTTGCCAGACACTTCAGATCTCTCCACCAGGTGGCAGTGGCGAGGCTTTCGGCTGTTAGGAGAACTCAGTGGAGAGTGTTCATGCGCTGCAGACTTTGGTGCAGCATCCACGCTGTAGAGCACAGCGTGCACAAACAGTGCTGGATGTCTCTGGTCAGCTTAGCGCACAGTGTTGCTGTACTTGTATATATTGATCTTTTTTTTTCAATTTTTTTTTTCATGTGTAAAGAACTCGACAAACAACATCACAATGCAATTTAATGCTTTGATGATATACGGTGCAAAAAAAGTTGTATATTTTGACCCAGTTGTCTCTTTCAGACAATGGTGAATTGTATTCTTTTTTGGGTGTACTTCTTTGTTGTTGATGTTTTTTTATATTTTATTCTTACTGTTTTCTTCGTTGAGTAATTCTGATGACACTTGTTTCCAATGTGAGCATTTATTTGTTTTTCTTTTTCATTGATATATCTATACTTACATATACTACCAAAAATTTGTGAATCCATGCCAAATATTGTTCGATCTTTGCTTTGAGAGTTGAGTTTCAACAAGGTGACAGCCCTGATATGGCTCTTTGCAGTCGGCTGGGCTATAAGCAACAGGAATTGAATGGAGTTCAATCCATGCCAGCAGTTGTGTTCAATATCTGTTTATTCAGTATTGGTTGGTTTTTTATTTAGCTCTCATATCTACCCATTACTATTATATTTGATCATTGCTAGGGGCGATAAAATTACTTCTCACAAAGAACCACGAGGTACAGGGACCACAATAAACAAAATAAGATCAAATAAAACCTATGCATCATGAACCGTTTTATTTCATGTCTTAACACATCAATTGAGTTTAGCCGTCAACACACAATAAGTTTCATTTCATGTTTTAACACATCGATTGAGTTTAGCCGTTAACTCACAGTAAGCAGCAAGAAGAGCTATGACTGTGTCGTGTCACATCTGCACTTCACTGGCCTGAACTTCCAGATACGTCAGGTCAGACCCACACTTCACTGGTGTATACTGTGCGATAAGTCAGGTCACACGCATATGTTTCAGTGATCCGAACTCACAGTAAGTCACGTGACATCCATTTTTTTACTGATCAGCACTCTGTGACCAAGTCAAGTCACATCCATATCTTACAGATCAAAAGTCTGTTACAAAAGCAAATCTCATCCATCTTCATGAATCAGAACTTTAATGGTTTCACTGAAAAAAGAATGGTCGCAAACTCTTAAGAAAACCATTGAATATGCCAAATATTTTTGTATGGTAAAGTTAAAGCAGTGAGCAGATTAATGATTATGTACAAAGTTGTGTTAAGATATTTGTGAATATTATATAATCCTGTTTGCTTAGATTTAATATAAAGATCAAGGCGGTGAAGAAGGCATTACAGATATAAGGTTATCACTTACAGAGAGTTTTATGAATATTTTCACTTATTGCGTTCGTTTACATAAAAAACACACATGTTTGGTTGAGCATGGCTTTCTGCTTTTGTCATAATAATTAGAAACTATGTCCAACCATTTTCATTGAAATGTGTATGGGCATGTATTATGCATATGTTACAGAAGTGTCAGCCTTTGAGGTGTTGATATCGCACATCATTGGTCATTTGGTCAGTCTAACTGTACAGATTATTTTAGTTGGTGTGTTTTTATTTTGCTTTGAAAATATTGCACATTCTAACCAGAAACCTTTAGTGTTCCGTCTGGAAGAAGAGAAAGAAGAAGAAATAAAGCGTTCATTGTCTTTCTGGCAAAAGTTTTTTATTCACACACACACACACACACACACACACACACACACACACACACACACACACACACACACACACACACACACACACACACAGAGTCACACACACACACACACACACACACACACACACACACACACACACACACACACACACACACACGCACACACACACACACACACACACACACACACACACACACACACACACACACACTCAGAGTCATGAAAAAGGAGCAAGTGCAATCTAAACTAGAAATGATGAAACACATTACCAATCCAGAATAAAAAATGAAAATGAAATTATAATTGTGTTGACTTTTCATCAATGATAGATAGCATGTATAGCAGGTTAAATATTTAGTCAGTCATTATGTACTTACTGAGATAATCTGTTTTTCTTTTTAACCCTGCGGATCTGCACCAGAGAAATCTGGATCAGTCATGCGTTAGTCTGCACTGTGCCATACCACATATATCCAGCAGATTTCACAGGGTTTTTTTCTATGCGGTATAATGACAGTCCCAACCCAGTATCTCTCTTATATATATATGATACTGGGTTCTGGCAGTCAACCCTCGAATTTATTTTATAAACAGATGAGGAAATCGTCGGTATATAATCAGATGGGAAATAGTCATGTTCGTTCACTCTCTCGCAGTATCTTTCCTTATGTTGTGATATGAAGATATCCTTGGTGTTGGAACACCCTCTGAAGCATGTGTCTTTGTAGATTATGCTCCTGGGTGGATAAGGCTGGTTCGTTCGAACAAAATGACATGTTCATGTAATACAGAAATATAAACTGAATTCTCATTCAACAGGTTCAGTTGCATTGGACATAAAGTATCATGCTTTGGCATAAGTGGCAGTGAGATCGTCTGTTTCAGTCATTGCTGTTTTTAGCTCATCTTCACGCATACTTTTCAAGATTGCATTTCACCAAAGTCTGTTTCAGTGATCTGGTTTTATACTAATATTGGTTGTTGTTGTTGTTGTTGTTTTTTTATGAGGTTGATGTCCAGTCCTATCAAAATCACTTGATTTGATGTTTTATGCAGTGACAGTTTCACGTTGGCATTGTTTTAAAATCTACCCAGAGCTATGCCATTTGAGAGGGAAGCTGACACTGAAAAGTTGTGGCTTCAGTGAATTGAAGGAATGTTAGTACTCTGAATACCTTGTGAGTATTACGTGGAAGAAGCTGCCTTACGTATTGCGTTTGATTACATCGCATTACATCATAATGAGAGAAAAAAAAAAGGCCTGTCGTATGTTAGCAATTGTTCCCTGTCTCATGAAGATGATGGTGCTTGTGGGAATATTTTTTGGGGGGTGGGGGTGGTGGGGTGGGGGTGGGATGGGGGTTAGTGAAGGAGGTGACTTGAGCGGGGAAGTGTGAAGGGAGTGGGCAGGGGGATAGCCCGGAGACTGGCATGATTCTGTGTTAAATCTCTCTGGTCATTTCTCATTTGAAGTTATGATTTTATCGTGCCATGCGTTGACAGACTGGCATCTCATGATTCTTCACTCAGTAGATTTGAAAGCTTAAAGTTTAGTTGTTGGTTTTTTTTTTTTACCATGAAGTATTTTCTAGTCAGAACAAAGAAGGGTATTTTTTAGTTTTGCTTTTTGTAATCCCCTTAACCCTTTTCTGTAACTTTCATACCCCTTTCCCATATCAAAAGCACTTGCATACTTCACACATTCTGGCTTCCTTTATACAGCCACATGCAGCTTGGTCATGTCGCACTGCAAGTGTCCGAAATCTCTTTGACCTGCATTCATGTGTTTGTCAAGCAGGCTTTAGAGTTTGAAGCAACTGCAGTGGGTTTCGTCTCTTTCTTTCTTTTCTTCTTCTTCTTCTCTTTTTATTTACTTATTTATTTTAAAAAAAATTTTCTTTGTAAACTTATGTGTACTGACCGAGAATATGAGCGGTCAGTTCCGAGACTTTTTTGCTCTGTGTGTGTGTGTGTGTGTGTGTGTGTGTGTGTGTGTGTGCATGTGTGTTTCTTACAACCTTTACAAATTGGCTGTTTAGAGGGAGAAGAGATGGAAACAAACAGCCCTGATGTGGCCCTCTGCGGTCGGCTGGGCTATAAGCAACATTATCTTATCTCCTACCAGATGGAAACAACAGGCTGTCTCAGGAAAGATTTTCTGGGGGTGGGGGGTGGGGGTGGGGGTTCGCTTGTTTGTTTGTTTTTGAGATAAAAGGTGTAGAAATGAATAAAGAAAGGAAGATGAGTGGGTTAGAGTACAGAGCTTCCCAAACAATGTGACCCACAGTAAACCAACACAGGACAAAGCGCACAATGAGTCTTAATAAACAAACAAAGACAACGCTGAAGAGACAGGAAGTAAGAAAAAATGATCGTCTATTTGGATCGTCATGCCTTCATCAGGATCTAGATCGGTCAGTTCTGAATGGTTTAGATTGGATCTGCTCACTTTTACTTAGGTGCTGGGATCACAGTGGAGATAAATGATTGCCTTCAACATTTCGTTCTGGTGCTTGGGATTCTACGTCTGCCGCTGCTGTCAGTATGTCTGGACTCCGAATTTAGGTGAAAGTGGACTGGAATTTTCCTTCATTTATGATCAGGATGTCCAGTGTCTGTTAGAGGATGTCCAGTGTCTGTTAGAGGATGTCCAGTGTCTGTTAGAGGATGTCCAGTGTCTGTTAGAGGATGTCCAGTGTCTTCCTGCATTCTCCCCTCCCTCCCCACCAGCGCGCTTGATGTTCTTGTTCCATGGGGGCATTGCTGGCATGTGGTTCTCGCGTGATTTGCTAGAGTTTTCTCCATGTCAGTCCAAGGTGCTTTGTGAAGTAGACATGAAGTGTCACACACCCTAGTCGTCTGAGCGCCTCACCGGAATCAGGAGGCCATTGGTAGACCGGGCATTAGTGTGTCCCCATGTTTCAATGGTGATTTCGTGTTTCTGTTTTCTTGGTCATGTAAATTGCTACGTTTTGAATTGCCACGTGGTTCACCCTGAAGATGGGTTGGTATCCTTTTGGACCCAGCATTTTTAAGGGATGTTTTTTTAAGTTCGAAAGAACAGAGTGGAACAGGAACTGTATTAACTCTGTGTTACAGATTTACTTTGGATTACTTTCGACATAATTTTGTGACAGGAAGGGGAGATGAATATATTGGCTCCATGTTCTGGGTAGTTGGATATGTCAGACACTTTGGGACTACTCTGAACCGATGTTTGTTTTCAAAAATAGTCCTGTAGAACTCAGTGTTCTTCAGAAATGTCCTGCAGAACTCGGGTGTTCTTCGAAAGTTGTCCTTTAAAAGTCAGTGTTGTTTGAAAATTGGTCCTTAGAAATGCTTTCTTTGAAAATGTCAGTGTTCTTTGAAAATTTTTCCATAGATGTCAATGTTCCTAGAAAATGTTCCCATAGAAGTCGATGTTCCTTGAAACTTTTCCTGTCGAAGTCAGTGTTCCTGAAAAATGTTCTTGTAGAAGTCAGCTTTTCTTGAAAATTGCGCTATAGAAGTCAGCGTTTCTTGAAAGTTTTCTTGTAGAAGTCAGCGTTTCTTGAAAAATTTCCTATAGAAGTCAGTGTTCTTTAAAAATTGCCCTGTAGAAGTCAATGTTCTCTAGGCATTGCCCTGTAGAAATCAGCGTTCTGTAAGAAATGCTCCGTAGATGTCGGTGTTCTTTACAAATTGTCCAGTAGAAGTCGTTATTTTTTGTATTACCCTGTGGAATTCAGTGTTCTTTAAACGTTGTCCTGTGGAAGTCAGCATTCTTTAAAAAAAAAGGTAATATATATATATATATATATATATATATATATATATATATATATATATATATATATATATATATATATTTTTTTTTTTGGTGGTCATTTCGGTCATGAAAAAAAAAAGCCTTCTGTAAGGCTCTGATCAGAATCATGTATTTAATGTATACAAGCAAGCAAAACAGATAAACAAAACAAAACAAAAAAACCCTCTTATTGCAGTCGGTCCCTCCAGGACTTACGAGGAGACAAACTGCTTTTGTGTGTCCACGTAGATAAAGATGCATCATGGAACTGGTACTGTTCTGTGATCATTGCGGTGTTTTTGCATCGTTGTTTTAAGTGTCTTTGTCAAGGTTTCTAGTCCCCAAGATCCAGCCTTCATTGGATGGGGGTCGCTTTTTTTTTTTTTTTTTTTTTTTTTTGCAATACATATCCAGTGTGAAAGAGTTTGAAAAGGAAGGGAAGAGAACTGGGGATGGGGAAATAACCCACCGTAGCCTTAATCACAGGATACTGACTCGTGCATGACCCAGGGGTAGAAACTTGTGTGTAAAAATCAGCCAGTATTGTTTTGGAGTTTTAAACGAGTTCTGTGCCATGGCGTTTGATTTATGTGTAGGTGTATGCAAACATAGTGTAATATTGAGTTAACAGAT
>CM031612.1:20827335-20884835 GCA_018398815.1 Conus ventricosus | reverse complement strand
TGGCAGATGATTCTGCCTAACTAACAGTATGTGCATGAGCGGGTGAATGGGGAAAAATAAAATAAATGCTTCTCAAAATGAGCCTTTAGCAAGCTTATATTCTCCAAGAGGGAGACATCCTCCAATAGGGAGGGAAACTCACTAACATATAACTCCTGGTCATATACCGATATTTCGAAACTTGGTGGTTTCTCCTCAGTGACCGCGGAAAGTGGTAATTTGACTCCTCTGCCTTTTCAGTTTTAAGAAGAATGCAATCCCAGAAAAGGTTGGTGTGCAATACCGTAGTATGTTTGTTGAGTTTTCAAAAAACCAACCAAAGGTGCCATCTAAGAAGCAAAAGAAAATCACAAAAGAGCAAAACAAACTACATTTTCTTGTGAAAAATAGAAAATATAAAACGATATCCTCTAAGACACAAGTGCTGAGGGCTAGTTCTTGGAATGAATCCGCAAGGGACTAAAATACAACAAACTAATAAATTCCAAGGATAAGTACTGCACCGTTCCAGCAACTTACAGAGCAGCTTGGTGTTGCAATGACTGCAAGAAATATTGAATTATAAACAAAGCTTGCTCTTATGTCTTAGATTGAAGAAATAGGGGGAGATACGCATTCATATCTGCAGTGGCAGATGATTCTGCCTAACTAACAGTATGTGCATGAGTGGGTGAATGGGGAAAAATAAAATAAATGCTTCTCAAAATGAGCCTTCAGCAAGCTTATATTCTCCAAGAGGGAGACATCCTCCAATAGGGAGGGAAACTCACTAACATATAACTCCTGGTCATATACCGATATTTCGAAACTTGGTGGTTTCTCCTCAGTGACCGCGGAAAGTGGTAATTTGACTCCTCTGCCTTTTCAGTTTTAAGAAGAATTGCAACACCAAGCTGCTCTGTAAGTTGCTGGAACGGTGCAGTACTTATCCTTGGAATTTATTAGTTTGTTGTATTTTAGTCCCTTGCGGATTCATTCCAAGAACTAGCCCTCAGCACTTGTGTCTTAGAGGATATCGTTTTATATTTTCTATTTTTCACAAGAAAATGTAGTTTGTTTTGCTCTTTTATGATTTTCTTTTGCTTCTTAGATGGCACCTTTGGTTGGTTTTTTGAAAACTCAACAAACATACTACGGTATTGCACACCAACCTTTTCTGGGATTGCATTCTTCTTAAAACTGAAAAGGCAGAGGAGTCAAATTACCACTTTCCGCGGTCACTGAAGAGAAACCACCAAGTTTCGAAATATCGGTATATGACCAGGAGTTATATGTTAGTGAGTTTCCCTCCCTATTGGAGGATGTCTCCCTCTTGGAGAATATAAGCTTGCTGAAGGCTCATTTTGAGAAGCATTTATTTTATTTTTCCCCATTCACCCACTCATGCACATACTGTTAGTTAGGCAGAATCATCTGCCACTGCAGATATGAATGCGTATCTCCCCTATTTCTTCAATCTAAGACATAAGAGCAAGCTTTGTTTATAATTCAATATTTCTTGCAGTCATTGCAACACCAAGCTGCTCTGTAAGTTGCTGGAACGGTGCAGTACTTATCCTTGGAATTTATTAGTTTGTTGTATATATATATATACTGTTCAAAAAAAGAAACGCAAAATGAAATTTTGCCACCTGGGGTGGACCATACAGTTGAGAACACGCCAAAAACCGGCCCTGATGTATGTCTTGAACGTCGACGTGCTAGGATAACATTGATTCAGGTTGTCACTATGTGCACGTGCGTGTTGTGGGCCAGGTGCGACAGTGCAAACATTGGGTTGTGCTTCTGTTGTTTCGCCTGCAAAGCATGCCCAACTCAGTGGTGAACACACACACACCATGGTCATAGTGCAGTATAAAAGCCGGGTCATTTTGGCAACCGGCAGGCACACCGTACCAAAAAACAGCATGCCACGTTTGAGCCCAGCAGAGAGAGAAAACGCCCTGGGTCGTTTGCAAGTTGGTCAGAGTGCAACTGATGTGGCCCATGCTTTGAATGTCTCCCCCAGTACCATATGCCGACTTTGGACTCGCTTCCAGAGGACAGGGTCATCAGCTGATGCCCCGAGGTCAGGCCGACCTCATATCACAACGCCAGCCCAGGACCGCTTTATACGGCTCAGACATCTCCGCAATCGCTTCCTGCCGGCCTCGTCCACTGTCCAGGCATGCGCTGGTGTCCGTCGCATCTCCGACCAGACTGTCCGGAACAGGCTGCATGCTGCTGGGCTGAGGGCTTACAGGCCCTACGTGGCAACGTAATGACGGGGCGCCATCGACAGACCAGACTGCAATGGGCTACGCAACACAGACACTGGACACTGAGGAACCATTGGCGACACGTCTGGTTCTCGGATGAGTCACAGTTTCTGCTGCAGCGCCATGACAGGAGGCGAAGGGTTTACCGCCGGGTTAATGAACGCAACCAGCAGAACTGCGTCGACGAGGCACCTCCGCATGGTGGCGGCAATGTCATGGTATGGGGGGCCATCAGCAACACAGGCAGGAGCCAGCTGGTGCGCGTGGAAGGTCACCTGACAGCGCAGCAGTACGTCCAGGTCATTGTTCAGCCACACGTCCTGCCTCTAATGGCCACTCCCAGGGCCGTGTTCCAGCAGGACAACGCCAGGCCCCACACAGCACGCCTGACCACAGCCTTCTTTACCGCCAACAACATCAACACCCTGGCCTGGCCCTCTCTTTCCCCGGATTTGAATCCTATTGAGCACGTTTGGGACGTTTTGGACAGACGCCTGAGAGTGAGGGCCAACGCCCCAGCGACTCCAAATGAACTGTTCCGGGCATTGCAGGCCGAGTGGGCGGCCATCCCACAGCAGACAATCAGGAACATTATTGCTTCATTGCCCCGCAGATGCCAGGCTACCATTGCAGCCAGAGGGAGTCACACCCGTTACTGACTTTGGAAGCGGCCTGGCGATTTCCCTGAGGGTCTGGGGCTGGTTCTTTACCACAGCATTACACGGGAGACTTCTGTCCTACTGATGACCTGTTTTTGTCATTTTCACATTAAACGTGTTGTCACACTGAGCTTCAATAAATTGTGTTTCAAATCGGCAGCTTGGCATTTTGCGTTTCTTTTTTTGAACAGTATATATACAACAAACTAATAAATTCCAAGGATAAGTACCGAGCACCGTTCCAGCAACTTACAGAGCAGCTTGGTGTTGCAATGACTGCAAGAAATATTGAATTATAAACAAAGCTTGCCCTTATGTCTTAGATTGAAGAAATAGGGGGAGATAAGCATTCATATCTGCAGTGGTAGATGATTCTGCCTAACTAACAGTATGCGCTTGAGTGGGTGAATGGGAAAAAAAACAAAAAATGCTTCTTACAATGAACCTTCAGCAAGCTTATAGTCTCCAAGGGGGAGACACCCTCCAATAGAGAGGGAAACTCACTAACATATAACTCCTGGTCATATACCGATATTTCGAAACTTGGTGGTTTCTCCTCAGTGACCGCGGAAAGTGGTAATTTGATTCCTCTGCCTTTTCAGTTTTAAGAAGAATGCAATCCCAGAAAAGGCTGGTGTGCAATACCGTAGTATGTTTGTTGAGTTTTCAAAAAACCAACCAAAGGTGCCACCTAAGAAGCAAAAGAAAATGATGAAAGAGCAAAACAAGCTACATATTCTTGTGAAAAGTAGAAAATATAAAAAGATATCCTCTTAAGACACAAGTGCTGAGGGCCAGTTCTTGGAATGAATCCGCAAGGGACTAAAATACAACAAACTAATAAATTCCAAGGATAAGTACCGAGCACCGTTCCAGCAACTTACAGAGCAGTTTGGTGTTGCAATGAGTGCAAGAAATATTGAATTATAAACAAAGCTTGCCCTTATGTCTTAGATTGAAGAAATAGGGGGAGATAAGCATTCATATCTGCAGTGGTAGATGATTCTGCCTAACTAACAGTATGCGCTTGAGTGAGTGAATGGGAAAAAAAACAAAAAATGCTTCTTACAATGAACCTTCAGCAAGCTTATAGTCTCCAAGGGGGAGACACCCTCCAATAGAGAGGGAAACTCACTAACATATAACTCCTGGTCATATACCGATATTTCGAAACTTGGTGGTTTCTCCTCAGTGACCGCGGAAAGTGGTAATTTGATTCCTCTGCCTTTTCAGTTTAAGAAGAATGCAATCCCAGAAAAGGCTGGTGTGCAATACCGTAGTATGTTTGTTGAGTTTTCAAAAAACCAACCAAAGGTGCCACCTAAGAAGCAAAAGAAAATGATGAAAGAGCAAAACAAGCTACATATTCTTGTGAAAAGTAGAAAATATAAAAAGATATCCTCTTAAGACACAAGTGCTGAGGGCCAGTTCTTGGAATGAATCCGCAAGGGACTAAAATACAACAAACTAATAAATTCCAAGGATAAGTACCGAGCACCGTTCCAGCAACTTACAGAGCAGCTTGGTGTTGCAATGACTGCAAGAAATATTGAATTATAAACAAAGCTTGCCCTTATGTCTTAGATTGAAGAAATAGGGGGAGATAAGCATTCATATCTGCAGTGGTAGATGATTCTGCCTAACTAACAGTATGCGCTTGAGTGGGTGAATGGGGAAATACTATTATTAACAGTAGGCTCTCTCTCTCTCTCTCTCTCTCTATCTATATCTATATAATATATATATATATATATATATAGAGAGAGAGAGAGAGAGAGAGGAGAGAGATGGATAAAGACTGGTTACTCAGGATTTTAAGCATCAGCTATGTAGAGGCGAACTGGGTGTTGTAACAAACACGCGTTCCCACGTGACAGAACAGAACATGAAGATTGACCTCCCTTGTCTTAATTAACAGGCCACAGTGCAAGTAGGCGTGGCTATGGAGGGAGGAGGGGAGGGGAGGGGAAGGTGTTGGGTGATGGGGACGTGATAGTTGCAGGGGTGTGTGGTTTGACTGTAGCAGCGGACTGACCAAGTAACAGGTTTCATGCCTCATCGAAGGGAGGTCACTGTGCCTAGTGCTCTTAAGGTAAGAGTTATTGTTAGTGAGAGCTGTCACTTGACTGAACTTTTCTTTTCATTAATTTTTTTTAAAAACTGTAAATGAATTATATGGGTAAAAAACAGTGTGTGTGTGTGTGTGGTGTGTGTGTGTGTGTGTGTGTGTGTGTGTGTGTGTGTGTTGTGCGCGCGCGCGCTCGCGTGTGCGTGTGCGATTTTAACAGTGGGTTTACAAACCTGCCATAATACTGAAAAGTTGGGCGATTTTCCTGGAAGCCATTTTTTATGTGTGAAGGCAAAGGTTTTTATGTAAAGAATGCATTGTTATAGAGGATTAGAGAGAAAAAGGAAAATCCCAATTTGTATGGAAAATTGTGAATGTCATAAACGTTAATTTGGTAGTTTCAAAACGAAGTGACTGACGGCGGTTAACTGACGTCAAATTTAGACAGAGAGGGGGTTAGTTACCGCCAAGGACATAGACAAACAAAGTACAGGACAAAAAACACAAATGCATTTCGACCTCTTAGGTCTTCTTCAGGCGAAAACAAACAACATTTAGGACAGTGAAATCGAAGAACGAGAAACCACCTATCTTCTCATATTCGGCGCAAGATAAAAGTAAATTTGGTAAACGTTTGTGGACGGCTGAACAATCCTTAACGTTTAAATAACTTGAACACGCAGAAAAAATCTTAAGCTGATTTTGTTAGAAAGAGGACAGTCACGGAATGCACGTGTTCATGCAAGTGTGCGAGTGATTGTGAATTCGACTGTAACGAGATAGAAGTTGAGCACAGACAGTATGCGTGAAGCTGCTCACGGGTGCAGTTCTTGAATACGGACGACGATTACAACCACAGATTGTGTTTGCAATGCTGTATCTGCATTGTTTAGTTTTGTGTTAGCAAACCTAATGATGCCAATGATGCCTGTTTTAGCTCTGTATTTCGTTCTTTTCCAGATATTTGTGTGAGGAGACAGAAGCCCACAGGTAAATGACTTATATTTCTCTGTATGTAGCATCCGGATAACATTATTTACTTCAGTTGTTTTCTGAGTGAACCCCTTGTGCGACATGAGTCTATGACAGTGGTGACCCCCAGTTTTTGTGCGTGAGATTGGGTAGAACACGCGCCCATATCCTTACTTGAAACTAAGTCAAATTCAGTTAACCCACTCCATGACGCCCATGTTCCCTTGAAGAACACGGTATCGGCAGAACTCATTCTTTGCCAGGACAGTTAGAGACTGGAATGAGTTGCCAGCAGAGACTGTGGCCGCCTCCACTCTTGACACCTTCCAGTCAAGAGTGCAACTGCTGCTCTGATTCCTTTTTTTTTTCTTTTTCTTTCTTCTTCGCCGGGCGAGCCCCAACCTGAAAAGTGTAAAAAAAAAAAAAATCAGATTGTTGATTGTGGACACTCTAAGGAAGGAGAAGAACCTCAAAGACTCGGGCAAATTTCCGGGATCAGAAATAGTTTGAAGTATAATCTACATCTTCTAAATGGTTGATTTGCAGAAACATTTGATATACCTTTTAAATTGCTGACTCGCATGAAAATTCGATCTTTTACTCTTAAACGTCTCACAGACTACGAAAAGAAAAAAGGAAAAGAAAAGAAAAAAGACACACAAAAAACAGAATCCTCTAAAAGGGTTATGGCTAGGATTAAGTTAGGGTTAGGGTTAGGGTCAGGTTTGAATGCTTTTGAAAAATTGATAGCGCGCGCGTGCGCGCGCGCGCGCGTGTGTGTGTGTGTGTGTGTGTGACTGACATGTTCAGGCTCACATATCCTGCACCTTCCAACACAGCCATTTCCAGTTTTGTGAGTCTCGGTATCTTCAATAATTCGAGAAAAGTTCCAAGATCTGCAATTCTCGATTTCGTGTTTTCGAAGCCATCGTATTATTTTCGTGAACAATCGGTTTTATCGCGGTTTCAGCTGCACGTCTTGTTCCTCGTCGCATCATTTGTCAGCAGTGACACCGGTGGGGTGGCTCTAGAGCTGGTCAGATCATACAGTCCTGCCGTGCGCTCCGAGGTGGGCTGGGGTTGATTGTATCAGATGAACGACTGTGAAGCTGAAGTGACGGGAAAAAGGGCGACAACCGCTCATTTTGCAAGTGTTCCGTCGGAACCCGCACGTCCGACAATCCGTAACAACAGCTACTCTCAGAATTTTTTTAAATTTGAGACACGTGGTGTACACCTACCATTTTCATTGCGCGTCTTCTCCCTCTCCCTCCGTCTCTACACCCCCCCCCCCCCATCCCACCTCCTTCCCTCCTCCCCCATGGCATTCGAGTCATCTCCGTTTCAGAACAAAGAAGACGGGACGCGCCGGTTCTTGTCCAGTTTGGCTCGGTGTACGCACTGAAACGGCGGCTTCTGACCTGGTCATCACAACATACTCATCACATATCCAGCACTTTTTCTTTTTACACATTTATTGACAAAAGGCTGCGGGGAATGTTACTGCGTTCGTATACCTGGGTCGAGTCGGGAGTGTTTAGGTGGCTCTGGTGGGAGGTTGCATTTATTTTGTCTTGGAAGGCAGGTACTAGGTAGGCTCTTTCTGTGAACGTTTCACCGAGTTCTTGGCAGTTTTATTTATTTACTCGTGTCTTTAGCTGCAGTGTTGACGTTGCTGGTGGTGTTACTGGTGCTGATAGCATTGCTGTTGTTGATCATGTTATAGTTGGCGTAACTGTTAGCCTACTGTTAATAATAGTATTGGTCTTGTGTGTGTGTTAATAGTGGTGATCGTTTGCGGTGGTGATCCAAAGATTGTTTTGTTTTTGTTTTTTTGTGTGTGTTTTTTTTTGAGGGGAGGGGGGAGGGTTGTTGGTGCTGGTGTTGATGGCACTGTCGTAGTCTTCTTGGCGGTGTTTGCTTTGGTGGTGTTTTTGGTCTTGGTGTTGGTGCTGCTGCTTTTCTTGTAATTGATGGCATCAGTGGTGTTTTGTTGTTGGTTTTTCTTTTTCTCTTCTTTCTTTTTTTCTTTCTTTTTCTTGGCGTCGATGGTGTTGGTGGTGTTGTACGGTTAACCGTCACTGTATTTTGCTCAAAACCGGCCTGGTGTTTTGGGCAGTTGGCGTCAGAGATTTGATGTCCACCATGAGAGCTTCAACAGCCTTCACTCTCCACTGCCTGCTCTGGACCATCCTACAGTGGACTCCGGCAGGTCAGCTTGTGTGTGTGTGTGTGTGTGCGTGTGCGTGCGTGCGTGCGTGCGTGCGTGCGTGTGTGTGTGTGCGCGCGCGCGCGTGTGCGTGCGTGCGGGTGTGTGTGCGTGTGTGTGCGTGCGTGCGTGCATGTGTATGTGTGAGTAGAGCGTGTGTGTGTGAGTAGAGCGTGTGTGTGTGTGTGTGTGTGTGTGTGTGTGAGTGAGTGCGTGTGTGTGTACGCGCGCGCGCCTGCGCGCGACGTGCGTCATGCATGCGAGCGCGTGTGTAGGTGTGCGATGAAGTACTAGTTCAGAGAGATGACGTAGAACTACCGTGGTTTTTTGTTTTGTTTTTGTTTTTCCCCGGTGGACACACCAAGAAAGACAAGGTGCATCGGACACATTACAGAAGACTACACTGGTATCGTGTCACGATTGCGTTGCTGCCGTCAACGCGTCTCGTCGCCAACTGGAAGCGGGAGCGAAAAGCGCAGTCACACGAGAAAAGTTCGATCAGTCAAGACCTCTATCAGAGTAATCAGAAGTCTTTGGCTGATCGAATTTTTATCGTGCGGACTTCTATCAATTTCGCCCTGTTTGTTTGTTTGTTTTGTTGTTTGTTTTTCTTTTTCTTCTTTTTTCCCCAGTTACATCGATTTTCACATTGAAACAGACGTGCTAGTCAATCCTAACTGAATCCCTTGTCAGACTGACTGATGTGCGACCTCTGCATTCAACGTTTTGTTTTCCATTGACAGTGGTTCCCCTTACCGAGACTACACACGATGACCTTTAGTTCAGAGGCGGTTTTGAGAATGCCACTCAGTCACATACATTGTTTAGAGTCGGACTTAGAGGGCACAATTTTTTTAATTAGAGATACCAGCCGTCATGGAGCAGCCGCTAGAGTTATGTTTTGCGGTCCTGGGAGGTCGTGG
Source organism: Conus ventricosus (assembly GCA_018398815.1). NCBI lineage: Eukaryota > Metazoa > Mollusca > Gastropoda > Neogastropoda > Conidae > Conus > Conus ventricosus. Next base: position 20,875,746 of record CM031612.1, on the reverse strand, counting down.
TTCAAATCCGTCGGGAAGTTTATATTTTTGTGAGATTTTTCGGGCCATGCTGGCTCCCATTCAGAATCTCTGAGTGTGATTAGAGCTCAAACAGAAGACAGGGACCGCACTATTGAACTCTATATACATAAAGAATAAGTCTGTGAGAGCGTTACTCGCATTTCCTGACCAAACACTGCAGATGCCTGTATCTTTCGGGCCTGGTTGAAGCCGGTATATAGTGGGGAGTGAAGTGCAAAGTATAGTCACGTCGGTCTGTGACCTAAGTGGAATTCGATAGCGTTTTCTTCAGCACCCACGATTTTGACAACAAAAGCTACAGGTGCTGTATCAGCAGTAAGGAGGAGGAGGGGGAGGAGGAGGGCGAGAAGAAGACGACGACGACGAAGACGAAGACGAAGAAGAAGAAGAAGACGAAGACGAAGGAGAAGAGGAAGAAGAGGAGGAGGAGCAACAACAACAACATTCCCAGAATTTATCGCCCTCCAACGTCTGATCTCGTGGTGAAGTCAGTTTTCATTTCCTTTTTCATCTCCACATCCGTTCCAGCGGCGAGTTCCAGTCAACTCATCGTTTTCAGCCTGTTCCATTGGGATTGTCGGTGGACGGTCGTGGGGGGGGGATCCCATCCATCCATCCATCCATCCCATCCCATCCCATCCACCATCCCATCCACATCCATCCCATCCCATCCCATTCCCATCCATCATCCCATCCCATCCCATCCATCCCATCCATCCATCCCATCCCATCCCATCCCATCCCATCCCCATCCCATCCCATCCCATCCCATCCCATCCCATCCCATCCCATCCCATCCCATCCCATCCATCCCATCCCATCCCATCCCATCCCATCCCATCCCACCATCCATCCCATCCATCCCATCCATCCCATCCCATCCCATCCATCCATCCCATCCCATCCCATCCCATCCCTCCATCCCATCCCATCCATCCCATCCCATCCCATCCCATCCCATCCCTCCCATCCCATCCCATCCCATCCCATCCCATCCCATCCCATCCCATCCCATCCCATCCCATCCCATCCCATCCCATCCCATCCCACCCCATCCCATCCCATCCCATCCCATCCATCCCATCCATCCCATCCCATCCCATCCCATCCATCCCATCCCATCCATCCATCCCATCCCATCCCATCCCATCCCATCCCATCCCATCCCATCCCATCCCATCCCATCCCATCCCTTTCCCATCCCATCCCATCCCATCCCATCCCATCCCATCCCCATCCCATCCCATCCCATCCCATCCCATCCCCATCCCATCCCATCCCATCCCATCCCCATCCCATCCCATCCCATCCCATCCCATCCCATCCCATCCCATCCCATCCCATCCCATCCCATCCCATCCCATCCCATCCCATCCATCCCATCCCATCCCATCCCATCCCATCCCATCCCATCCATCCCATCCCATCCCATCCCATCCATCCCATCCCATCCCATCCATCCCATCCATCCCATCCCATCCCATCCCTCCATCCCACATCCCATCCCATCCGGAGAGGGACGCTCTCTCGCGCTGGCTCCGCGACTGAGCAGTTACTGTCGTCATTAGGGAGCTTAGCCAACGGCAGCTCTGCGTACGCGGTGGGTGGGACCCAAAGTAGGCACCACTGAACACCATCGAAGTGACTCGGCAGCACTGCAGTGTCTCCTCTTGTGGGTAACCTGTAGTCGCAATGACGGACTGCAGGTGCGGGTGCTGGGACTTGCGACAGGACGACAAGCCTCGGTGTGGCTTTGCCGGGGGAGCCGGAGGGATCAGCGTAGGGATGGTGTCACCTGGAGAGCACAGGGGGAGGAGGAGGAGGAGGAGGCAGCAGCGCCAAACGAACTGGAGACAACGTCTTGAAATCCAGATGTCTCGTGCGTTGACCGTTGTTCGTGGTTTTCAAAGAACGTCCAGTTCCCAACACGGCTTCTGATTGTGAAGTGCTTTGCAGTGTGTTGACAAGCGCAGGCTGTCGCCCTGATCTTCACAGCCTCTTTCTTCACTATGACTTTGACTGTGACTTGTGCCACAACCTGTACCATTAGTCTTACCATTATTATTTTTTTACCATGATCTCATGGCAAGCACGGAGAAGCAGAATTGCTGTTATTGGCCCCTGTCTGTCTGTCTGTGTAACTGTCTGTCTGTGTAACTGTCTGTCTGTGTAACTGTCTGTCTGTGTAACTGTCTGTCTGTGTAACTGTCTGTGTAACTGCCTGTGTAACCGTCTGTCTGTGTAACTGCCTGTGTAACTGTCTGTCTGTGTAACTGTCTGTGTAACTGTCTGTGTAACTGTCTGTGTAACTGTCTGTGTAACTGTCTGTGTAACTGTCTGTGTAACTGTTTGTCTGTGTAACTGTCTGTGTAACTGTCTGTGTAACTGTCTGTGTAACTGTCTGTGTAACTGTTTGTCTGTGTAACTGTCTGTGCAACTGTGTGTAACTGTCTGTGTAACTGTCTGTGTAACTGTCTGTGTAACTGTCGGTCTGTGTAGCTGTCTGTGTAGTCTAACTGTCTGTCTGTGTAACTGTCTGCGTAACTGTCTGTCTGTGCAACTGTCTGTGTAACTGTCTGTGTAACTGTCTATCTGTGCAACTGTCTGTAACTGTCTGTGTAACTGTCTGTCTGTGTAACTGTCTGTCTGTGTAGTCTAATTGTCTGTCTGTGTAACTGTCTGTCTGTGTGACTGTCTGTGTGCCGGTAAGAAAAGCGGAAAACAATGAGAGAGATCTCTGTTCCAGTCGACAGGGGTAGTTTTGAAGGTTAATACCTACAACCGATTAATTTCGAGGTCTGTAAATGACCAAATGCTGTCTCCATGTAAATGACCAAATGCCGTCTCCATGTAAATGACCAAATGCGTCTCCATGTAAATGACCAAATGCTGTCTCCATGTAAATGACCAAATGCTGTCTCCATGTAAATGACCAAATGCTGTCTCCATGTAAATGACCAAATGCTGTCTCCATGTAAATGACCAAATGCTGTCTCCATGTAAATGACCAGATGCTGGCCGCCATGTAAATGGACCAAATGCTGTCTTCCTTGTAAATACCAAATGCTGTCTCCATGTATATGCCACATGCTGTCCTCCATTGAAACGAAACAAAAACAGGGAGAAAAGAAAGGAAGAAAAAAAAATAAAAAAGACGAAAAGAAAGGACAGAAAAAAAGGAGCAAAATCATGCAGGACGCATTTTTTTTTTTTTTTTGCGGTTTGCGCATTGCTTTAATGCGCAGGGTTCAATTCTCCAGGTCAGTTGCAGTGTATACAACGTGTCTCAATCGTGCCCGTGTCAGACACAGTGTTAGTGATGATGTGATCGCTGGCGTGGATATGGCGTTGAAGCCTACGCGGTCGGCAAGTGTGTGTGTGTGGTGTGTGTGTGTGTGTGTGTGCTGTGCGCGCGCGCGCGCGCGCTGCACGCTCGCGCGCCGGGGTGTGTTGTGTGGTGTGTGTGTGTGTGTTCGTGTGTGTGTGTTGTCTGTGTGTCTGTGTGTCTGTGTTGTGGTGTGTCTGGGTGGTCGGTGGTGTATTTAGAGAGAGTGAGAGAGAGAGTGAGAGAGGAGAGGAGAGAGAGAGAGTGTGTGTTTGTGTGTGAGTGTTTGTGTTTAGAGTGAGAGAGAGAGAGAGAGAGAGAGAGAAGAGAGAGAGGAGAGAGTGTGTGGGGGGGGGGGTGTGCGTGTGTTAAGAGAGAAGAGAGAGAGAGAGAGAGAGAGAGAGTGTGTGTGTGGGTGTGTGGGGTGTGTTGCGCGCGCGCGCGTATGTGTGACCTCCTCAGTGACGTGAGGGTGGTGGTGTGGTCTGTTGCAGACAGTCTGCATTGCACAGCTGTGACAGCACGCGCCGTGATCACGTGCACTCGGCCAATGTCGACGGTCTGGTCAAACGGCACAAGTGACGCTTTGTCCACCGACCAGTGGGAGGCCCTCTGTCTGTCTGTTTGTCTGTCTGTTTGTCTGTCTGACACGTCTCCCCCCCTCCCCCCTTCCTCCCCCCCCCCTCAACCCTCAAGAGGCCCGGTGTCCACCTTACCAGCTTGGAGACTGTCTGTCTGTCCTGCCCGGTCCTGTCTGTTTGGCCTATCCTCCTCCCCCCCACCCCCAAACCCCGTCCACATGGATCGCTTGTCTATACACAGTTACCTAGGTAAGAGGTCTTCCGTCAGTCGGTTCCACCCACCCTTCCTGTTTCCCCCTCCCCCACCCTCCCCCGCACTCCTCCGCACGACACTGGGTCCATGTAATTGCCGTGGAGGCTATGTGTGCTGCTCCTTCCGAGCCCCCTCCTCTCTCTCTCTCTCCTCTCTCTCTCTCTCCCACCCTCCTTCCCTCCCTCTTCTCTTGCCCTCGTGTATGTTGGTCTCAATCCTGGGTAAACGTTTCGTGAATCTTGGCCTGTAAAACGATACCCAGCAGAGAGAGAGAGAGAAGAAGAGAGAAGAGAGAGAGCGTTTCAGTTTCTCCAAAAAAACGAAAACTGCACTGCGTGAAGATTAGTCCTACATACTCCTGTCTCTGTCACTCTCTTCGGAGCATTTGTTAGAATCTGGGCGATTCTAGAACTGTCCCGGGCATTTTGCAGAATTCAAACGTTGCCAGCCAGTTCTAAAAATGTCCCTGTGTGGCGGTGGTTTGCGATCGAATCAAGATAAGTGTTGGAATTCAGCGAGTGAATCCCATCGAGCCACCGAAAGAGTTAGGAGTATTCAGGGACAAAACTGTTCACACTTCCGGTAATTTTTTTTTTTAATATACTAAATATCAAATTCTTTGAGATTCTCCGTTTTTGCTTTGAACGTTCTAACACTCAGCAGTTCGAAAGAATAAAACATCTACGACTTTACTGAAAACAAAGCAATATACAAATGTACACTCCCAAAATAAATTTGCATGAATGTAAAGCTTCTTCACAAACATGACTCGCGTGTGCCTGTGCTTGAGCACAGGCTTTCTCATGTTTGTTCGGCATATTGTTCTGTGACGGCTATCGGTGAGAACGTCTGAAACAGAGGACATAACCTGCGAAATCACTTGTCTGAACCCCGAGTTGATCATTTGATAGGCCCTTAAGAAAGTAAAACCTTCATTCTGGGCCCTCCCTTCGCCCTCATAAACTCGAGTTTTCGGGCGAAAGTGCCCAAATAAAGGTTTTACTGTCGCTGACAAGTATGACTCAAACTATGTTTTCCTAATCATTTCGCACAGACTTCATTTTCAATACCATCTTTTTGCAGAGACAGGGCCACCAAACTAAAACTTGGCTAGACACTGCGTTTCACAAATACTCGCACACACACACTCACACACACACACACACACACGCAATACCCGCACGCACGTAGGCTCACACATACAAAGCACACACCACATTGCAGAGAGACAGACAGACAGACAGATCAGAACAGATATAACAGACAACAGACAGACAGACAGAAAGACCAGCAACAGAGACAGACTCACAGAGAGAGAGGCAACACACTAGACGGCCCAACATGTTGGTCTAATTTGCGCACAACACACACACACACAACACACACACACACACACCACACACACACACACCACACAATGGTCAAAGACAGACACTCATACTACGCGCGCCGCACACAACACACAGACACAGTATGGATGCTTGCCATTAAAATCAATACTGCTGAACCCCCTCTTTCTTCCCTCGTTTCACCCCCTTCCTGACCCGTTACAATGTATTGCATCATGCAGCGAGACGGCGCGCTAAAAAATCTATACTGCTGAACCCCCTCTTCTTCCCTCCTTTTCACCCACCTTCCTCACGCCGGTTAACAATGTATGCATCATGCCCGCAAGACGGCGCTGTCACAGCTGCTGCCAATCATCGAGCGCAGTGCTTTCGCGGGCGCTCACATGTCGCAGTTTCCAACATCCGGTTTCAATCATCCTTCGTCTACTACTTTCCGACTTGCAATGACGCTTGTTCGGCGCTGTTACTGTGCGTGGTGCCTTATTCTAAAAAATGGCTACCCTTTCACTGAAGAGCAGGCTCTTGCCAGTGAAACACCACTAGTTTACCATTCTTTCATGGTAGAGTAATTTGTTGAAAAAAAGAACGAGGTGAAGCACTGTTCGTTGCCGCCGGAAACCCGAAAAGAAGTATTGAATAGAAAAAAGTGAAACCGACTGCTTTGGAAATGGACGACTATCTAAAGGTTTGTTGTTTCAAGAAAATGAAAACGCTTGAATGGTACAATATTGCTAACATAATATCGCCAGTTTTAATATGTGTTTTGACTATCGAGGAGTATTGGTCCTAGTTAATAAATGGCGCTGCATTGTTGAAATAGTAAAGCGGCCTAAGCAAAACAATTTCCATCATCGGCTTGATTTGTTGGGCGTTGGCTTGAGACAGCCCAAGTCATGTTTAAAAAAACAAAAACGCTTCAAACGGCGTTTATTTCGTAAGATGCAGGTGAACAGTCTGATGCGTATGCTAGGAAACTCTTCAGACTTTCTGTGTGGTTTTTATAACTAACCTAAATTCCACAAGCTAGGATGCAGTATAAATGTACTGGGTTAGCAAACGCCAAACATTTTTAAACTATGCAACTGGGATGGCGGATTTTTCGGGGTTCTGGCAAAACTAGATAGGTAGGCAACCTTAAGTCCATCTACCATATGGAGAGGAGTTGTGTGTGGCTAGCAACTATCTTCATATAAAGCTCCAAATATACAATGACGGATGTAATACTAATGGCGATTAGAGCCGCATAAAGCGTGGCTACTGCAGTAATTGCTGTAAACTTTGCCAGCCAGCTTGCAAGCCTGGTTGAGAAAAAGGAAGCAGAGCACACTAGGCCAACACCCTATGGATCGCGTGCCGCCATTGAACGTCAGCACCTGAATGCTCGTGGCAAACGAGGGTCAACGACCCTATGTGATCGCTTGACGACAAAGCGCGGCAGCACCATCAAAGCTCAGCGCAAACTAGGCCAAACCGACCCTATGTGAGCACTTGGGGGTTGATTGAGGTTCGCGCGTGGCACTGCCTGGTAGTTCTACTAACTTCTTGTTTTGTTTGGTGGGTGTTTGTGAGTTTTGCCTACCCACGCACGCACGGCCCTCCACCCCACCTCTGGACTGTTTATTGTGTAATGTTGTTTGTTGTTTGTTTTGTCATGCCCCCACCATGCACACCCCCCACCCCCACCTCCCCACCCCCCCCCACGCATGCACACACCAAGTTCCTTCTAATTTTAACAAGTTAGTCGCAAGTTCTTACTTAAGTTACTCTAAGTTGTCCTTAAAGTCATTCTCAAGTTATCCCCTATTTTTATAAGTTCCTTGATCATGTTCGTAATTAAGTTCTTAATAAGTTTTGATCAAGTTCTTGATAAGTTCTTGATTAAGTTATCCTGTAAGAGATTTTTGGGGGGGCAACCAAGTTATTATTAAGTATCTTATATTTGATCAAAAAAAATACAATCTATGTTTTTATCTAAATAGTAAATGTCTAAGATATACACACACGCCTCAAAAAACGCGTCATCGTGGAGGATGTCGTGGCTCAGCGTCCTCTGCTTAATCTAAGCGGAAGGTTTTACATCCGAAGCAACCGCAGTGATTACATTTCGGGGTCTATGGAAATGTCTTTTATAGACTCCAGGTCCTTAATTATTGACTTCATCATTTTTATAATACGCAATGTTCTATTTTATAAAAAAATTTAAAATTAAGTTCTTAATATTATTCCATTTGATATGGATCAAATGATGCGTTGGTATTGGCGGGTTTGCGGGCATTGTCTTTTGCTGTAGGTTACGGTTCAGGTTGTTTGTTTAACTTCTTTCGTTTCTGTTGCATTGTGTATATATTTTATAGCCATAATAACTGCCCACTAACAGCAGCAAGGCGCCAAAAATGCAACCTGTTTTAATTTCCTTATTCATGGAAACTTTGGGCCCTTGAATAACATGAGTTTTTATTGCTAGCATTGAATCAATCTTGGTCTGGCGTGGCAGCATTAATGTATTTGCATGATGAGTCATATTCTGTAACATGAATTTTTTTTTGTCCTGTTCCACCTCTGCTAATTGTTTCTTCCTGCTTCATCAACGCCCAGGAATTTAATGCCTTCCACCTGTTTCAGCGTTTTCTGCTGATTTTTTTTCCTTGCTTAGTTTACTTTCTTCCCCCTGATTCAGTGTTTGCTGGTTCTGATGATTTTCCCGTCTCGTTCATTGTTGAAGGAGACAAAATCTTTATGATTAAAAGTTATTAATCCCATGGATCGCTGGCGATAACATGTTCCAATTCTATTGTAATAGATCACACCCTAGAGTCTCAATGATTTGGTTAAAACAGGATTCTTGCGTTAAATCTTAACGTAAGATCTTGTCAGAAGCAATTGGGGCAAATCTACCTGACAGTTTAGTGTACAAACTAAGAACCGTTTGCCCCACACTTTTCACCATTCTAGACCCCTGCTGCGCTTCATACCTGTTAAGATACTTATAAATGTCTTGGCGGCGTCATCTGTTGATCTGTCTATGCTGATTTCAGTTCCGAGGATCGTGTTTGTGTTTTCCATCCACCACGGCCGCTAAAGAATACAGCCCTTTCCTTTTTGGGCATAATGCTTGATCATCAACTTGGTCATTCTAATGTTCTGAAGGTTAGGCTGCCCTGTAGCTGTATAGATCATCACTGTTCTTTTTTTAATAATTATAATTATTTATTTTTTAAAAATGAGCACCAAATACTTGTTACCAACCGTGTAACCTGTCTGCTGTTATTTGGAGGCTTAAGTGTAGATACCAATCTTGGTAAAAGCCCGGTTAAAAATAAAAGCCAGCAGATCTTGGCAAACTAGACTTTGAATCAGCAGAGCATGATTGCTATCATTGCAGCTTCGGTAGCCACGAAAGATTTTCTAGTTAAGCAAGGAATAATTCCGACATTATAAATATGTAAGAAAAAAATACATTTATAAAAAGGGCTTCACTCGTATGATGATAAAAGCGGCGCTGTGGTTAATGCGCTCGCTTTTTAGTGGAAGTATTTACCAATTAGTAACGGCGAGATGAAGGCGAGAGAAAAAAACATACACATAACAAAGCTGTGGAGCAACTAATCTGCAGCACAAGACGCTATGAAAAGCAGAGATTGAGCATTAGATTTATTAATAACACACTGAAAAACAGGGACTTGCAGCTTACACATGTTATAGATGTTGATCATGCAATAAAGAATATTATCTTGTAACAGGCAAAGCCAATCGAGACACTTAACCCCCACCAAAATTTAGCCGACTTTATCATCCATCAGAAAAACAAAAGATGCAAAGAAATCGCGTTATTGCTTTGTATGACCGTCGTGTATTTGTTGCGCATAATATGGCTGAATAAAAAATGAACAAAAATCATTATTCGCCAAAAGGATATTGGAAGGGGATCACAGCTAATCAAAAAGCTAAGCGTAGCAGCTGTGAGTCATGAAACAAACAGCCAAAAGAATGGCTATCCTAAACAAGCGATTTGGCAAATTTATTTACCTGCACCTAGACGAATACAGAGACCGACACTTTGTCAATACAACTCCAAACGACACTCCGACAAATGGATCTTCTATATTTACCCTCTGATAGGATTAGACAAATAGATTTAAGTACGCACTCACCAGTCATTACATAGCTTAAATACAAAGATGCGGAGCCTTTAACACTAAAGAGGCTTCTGCTGTTGCTGTCGCTATAACATCGGAGATACCAACGAGGGGGCCACTAACTTAGTCCTCGCCTGATTCAAGTTGATGATGGAAAAGATTTTAAAGGTCAAGTGAATCAATTATTTTAAAACATAGAGTTACCATTAAAAGAAGCATTCCGGAGTTCACAGATACACAGGCGTGAGTGAAGACTTTAACAAACTGTTTAGCCGAAAGACTTTTCGCCTACCAGTATCACAGAGAGCTGATTTGACATTCTCGCAACACTAGAATGGGTTAGAAGACTCTGCCCTCAGTTGTGCGCAGCAATGAAAAAAAAGAATTTAAAGGTCTAAAACCAGTACAAGCAATCAAAAGAAATACAATAAATGTTGCTGATGACTCCAGTACAACCCAGCAAACTATTACCGTTTGGTTTGAAAGTAAGGTACCTTTATTTAGCTCGGGAGAAGCAGAACGGGGACACTCGCAATCAGGCACAGATCCAGTTTGGAGTGTGACCCGTAAACGAAATAAAATATTTGTAAAAATGAATCCGCCCGGGTATATTTACGATAATCGACACAACAAAACAACAGCTCCTCAAAGAATTTTTTGTGTAGAAGAACTGCAATAATGCCCACCAGACTCATTCCGCTTTAATTAATTACGTTCTCCAGGGCCTCAATTGCATAAGCTGAAAACGCTGGATTAACAAACTCCCCCGTTTTGTGTTTGTTCTATCTAATGACTTCTTTGTTACAACAGTTGTGTGATGCCTCTGTAGATTTGATCGTAGTATTTTACGTTGTCATGATGAAATGTCTTATTGCCAAACAATGCTTCTTTGTATTGTCATGCGATATGTTTGACTGCACAACGCGCGAGTTATTTCCTTTTGCTTTTTATCGATTACCTCCTGGCTCGAAATAGCTGTACATTTCGATCTTAACCCCACATACGTCCCTTATCACCTTTCCAGATATGTCATCCTTCATCTCTCCTAAAACCTCTTAATTATAATGAATGCAAGGCGAATCTATTAGGGTAATCAGATGTATCATACCATCCCGCATGTCCGTAGCTACTTCCATTTCTCATGACTTTATAGTTGTCTTCAGTAGAATATCTATAACAAAACGTCTGTATCTGGTAAAGTACTCTGGACCAGGTTACGAGGGCGTAAAGTAGTCATAAAGAATCTCTATCATCAAAGCTTTGATATGTCCTAATACAGTATGAAGTTCCCAATAAAAATACAGGTGTGGTCCTATTTGACTTTCTTTTTCTTCAGCATTAGCCTAAAATGCTTATCTTGAATCTTCTAAAAGTCCTGATAATTAGGTTGGTATCAGCTAAGTGCTTCATTTCTCTGTGACATAATCTACATCTTACGCTTGTGCGGATTCTCCATAGTCCTTTTCCAAGTCCTCAGCTGTTGTTCATTCAGCTTGAAAAGTCTTTGTCTTCGGAAGCTTCTGGGGATTTAGTTTCTGAGGTCAGTGTTCTTCATGTGGTATGGTTCTTGAACTGTTCTTGATCAAAGCAATTATGCGATGAACAGCTGTTAACTTTAAAAACCATGTCTTAAATAAAATTGTAGAAGTCTGTAATGACAGACATTATTTTTTTGCCCCGAGATTGGGCACAAGTTTAGGTGGCTCTCTTGAACCATCGTTTGACCTTTTGTCTGCTGCTAATGGATTGTGCTTTATGCAGTCAGGGATTCATGAGTATTTTCTAAGTCATCGTCAGAATGAAACCGCGCTGCTGATCAGGCGTTAAACTGTTCACCACACTTTAATGCCTTTTGAATATTATCGTACCTGTGTACATTTTCAAAGTTACGTAATGGAAGTGATGGCGCCTATAGCCCAACCATAAGATTGTTTGCGTCTAAATACATGAGATGTTAGACCTTTACTTGGATCATAGTCGTCCAAGTATTTGTTGTTTTGCTTTACAGTATTGTTGCGACGCATACAAATTCCCCAACGCATTGCCGTTTCAATCATCTGAATCAATTGGTAGGTCAGACAATAGATCAATCTGTACTCCAGTAAACTTTTTTAAGAAACATCCCAACTCATCCCGTCGCAGAAATTAATGCGCGGGATCCAGGCTATTATGTTTCATGCAGGTCTTTCTGTAATTTTCAAAGACTTCCGCCAACAACATACATCTGCCATTAAATAGGAGTCATGATAGTCCCTCTCCCATCGGTTGAACTCTAACTTCTGCCACGCATCTTGAGCATGCGGTAATCAGAGTCACTGATGTCCTTCTCCTCTAAGACTAGAAAAGAACGCGCCTTAGGTGGAAGTGTATCTCATCAAACCTTTCCCACGGTTCATGTACCATAAGGGTAAACGCCCGTTCTAACAAGAGTTTGAGTCAAATTATTCTTCGTTAGTGGCTGGACGTTAAGACTTAGCCAGTGACTCGAATGACCCGCATCATGTCTGCAATTGAGTCATAAAAAGACAATGTTATTTATAGTGAAACTCATGTACTTTTTCGATGACTGTGCGATGCATGACACCCCTAATCGCTGGTTACTGCTTGCATTTATAAGGTGAAGTCAGAACCTCGCAAGTTGGGAAAGAATACAGGGCAGCTTCATGGTCTTGATCAACTTTAGTTGAAGGATTGCATTTGTTATGCGCCGCTCCTCGAAACTTTCCGCTAATGTGATCATGTCTCTTACTGTGGGGTTTACACTCTTGGGCGTTAGAGACTTAAACCGCAAAGCCATCAAAGCGTGGCTGAGTCATACTGTTGTTGGTCTTCAGCGCCCATTATGATTTCAATAAGTTTAGATTAGTTAGAACTGGCGTTACGCCACTTGCTGCATGCGTTTAAAGAATGTTTCTGCAGCATCTGGTCCTCTATATATTTCCTGGCTCTGAATAAACGCCAGCCGTCTAACAATAATGAAGCAAATGAACTATCTGAGGATTACTCATTAGAACTGTATTTTCGAAGTGGTTGTGGTGCTGGCCCTTCATAAGGAACAATAAGCGACTCGAAGTCTGCGTAAACGCTACGTATGGACTTTTTGCAGCCGGTTCCAGTTCTTAAAACTAACTTTTGATCCTGGCGGGCGGAGTTAGTTTCCGGGTCTTACAGTTCTACAGTTCTGTTACAAATTTTCTTATGTCGCTGCGCGGCTTGAACAGATGGCATTCTGTTAAAACATTATTTCTACAGAACTTGTTGCCTTGACTTTTTGAAGTATGCTGCATAGTCTACTCATTGTTCGTTCAATGTGGTAATGGTGGGGGGGGGCAGCCCTGCTGGCGAAAACATTAGGAGTAAGTCGCATGACTTTTGTGGCTGGTTCGCCCTATTGTTGGACTGTTCTTGGACACTTTAATTGGCGCCAAATTGGTTTCCTCTTCCCATGTGTATACATATAAGTTATTGGGTTGTTTTGTTCTTCAAACTGATCATTTTGGTCTACACTAACAGGAATGGATATTCCATGGAATTAAGATCTTTGGTGGATTGCGATAGTTAGTCACTCTCTCTGCGTTTGCGCGCGGACATGATCAGCCTGCAAGAACACACCACATGAAACATTGTTGTCTGAATTTTTAGTTTAAAACTGCTCTCTTTTAACCGAACTCCGAGTAGCGAATGTAAGCCTTGCTCAATCGGTGCAACTTAGCCTGTATATCTAATCTCTAAGAACGTGTCGCCCGCTACCAACCAAGCCTCTCAATTTAGCCTCTTCTCGGCAGCGTCAAACTGTCAAAAGCAGTTTTCGTCGGCCCAACCGGTGTAGTCGATTATGAAAAGAATAGTGTCCTGCTGTTTAGTTGAGACTCCAGACTTCTAGAATTCCTTCATTTATGTTACATAGTCGAGTTAAACAAGCTAACAGTACTTAACTGCGGGTCTATGTTTGTTTGCCTGGATCTTGAGAAAAATTTTTGCCATGAACAAACACTTGCCTGTACGTGGTTGGTCAATGACTTCTAAATCAATATCGCAGTCAGTGCCTTATAATCGCTCTCTCTCGAGCATTCCTTCAAACAATTCGTCTTGTCCTCATATATCTTAGCCATGCTGTCTTTCTTTTCTAAGCCAACATATTATTTTAAATAAAAAAATACAACGGCTTAATCAGAATCAATAATCGAACGGTCTTGTGGGGGGCGGCTTGGACTCAAAACTAAAGTATAAACAACCTTTTGGTGTTGTTATTGTGACTGTTTAGAAACAGAGTTTAATGTCTCGTTTACTTTTTGTAAGCATTCCTTTTTTTTATCTGCTCGGGTCTGGCTGTTGAGAAAAACTTGTCCTCGCCTTTCGTGAAGATCAAACTTTTTGTCTTTTGTAGTCATCAAATCGGCCTGTAACGAATAAATTTCTTCATCCGTGATGTTTGAGTCAGCAGCGCTTTATTTATTGTCAGTTTTAAAAACGAGCAAGTTTAGCGGTATTAGGTGAACCATAGCTGTGTGCTTTTGGAGTTTAGTTTTTTAATTTTTTGCCAGCCGCACCTACAGCTAATGAACACAGACCGAGAGCTAAAGACAAAAACTCCTAGAGGTAAAGCTGCGGTGCGCCCGATGCCCGTTGGCTATGAGACCAACACTCGTTCCTCTGATAGAGCACTTATAGTCGATGCCCCAGTATTAACAGAAGTAACAGCATAAAGGGCAGCAGAATACCTTCGTTTGTTTTTTGTCTGTAGTTGAAAGGTCTTGCTCTAGTACTTGCTGCATTTGCGTAATGTTTGTTAATCTAAAGGTTTTTATGTAGGGGTTTCTACTATCTCTTCTTTTGGCGCGCTGTAGGCACGTTTGGATAAACCTGAACAGACATGCTTTTTATAAAAAAAAAATAATTTAGGTATTGTATATCTTTTTTATCTGTTATTTTTCAATATCAGCTGCGCCATCATATATTAAAAACAAATTACATTAAGCGGTTTTTCGGCTTCTTCTTCTTTAATCTATTTGAATGTTTAATTACGTCTCCATCAGCTCTCCCGCTTCCCATGCAACTGATTATCCCTGTTGACCTAGTCAATCCATAAACCGTATTTCGTTGTTAATAATCACATCAAGACATTGTGAAATGTAAATTCTTTAGACTCAAGTCTGCGGGTGACTTCGTACCCTCCACCCCCCAAACATTTATTTCTTATTTTTAGTCAAAATGATGATAAGGTCTAAGCCCGCTAGCGTAGGTTTGGGTAGGACTACTAGCATCATTGTTACATTGCACGTTCGCTATTTTTAGGATTAAAAAACTTTTTCACTTGCTCTTTTAAAAGGTTCTTCATCTTCACACAGCAATAAAATACCTTTAAGCGATCTTGCTGCCGACAAGACTAAAAAACGAAAATTCCATTTTGTGTCTGCCGCGTCTGGGATATGTTGTATGATGATTCACTCTTTCGTAATATATTGATAATTTACTGTTATTGTTGCTCAATCAGCCTTGCTAAATTAGGTTGCTATACAACGTCAAAACTCTAACGAGATGTTGCAGAAATGCTGTTACATGGCTCGTGTCTGTGATCTGATAACACGTTGGTATGCGTAAAGTTAGTTCAGATGACAGTCTGTCCATTTAATGCTCCTTGAAAGTATGTGGCGCATGCGCTTTTAACAACTCCAAAATCTAAGGGAATGGAAAAGCGATTCCATACCAAGACTTTACGGCGGACATACTTTTGCCGTCTTTATTTATCTCCAGCGCCTATTCTATTTTTAGTGCTTCTTCAGTTTTCGGATTCCTTGTAACGCAAGATCAGCCTCTTTTCATTTCCCGGATAGCCATAGATCAGAAGAGGTTAAAAATATGTTCTGGCATTGGTTAAGAATAAATTTCCTTGCCCCTCAATTTTATAAAATTTTCTTAACTATTGGCCGCCCCAAATGCTGACAAGCTGTCCTGTTTTGTGTCGGTTGTTGAATCGGAGTACTAGTTTGAAAGTAATGAAGCGCAGAGCCTGGCAAACAATCACTTCATCTGCCCTAATTCCGAATTTGACAGTAAGAATTTGGATCTGCATCAATGTAGATGATTATTTGGAACAGTAATATTCCGTTTATTTCCCTTCACGCCAAAGGGTTTCTGTCAGTCTTCTATGCGGGTCAATGAATCGAGCATAATGCATGAACATTTTTTTTATAAAACAAAATAATAAAGAATTAAGTATATAGAAAAAACATGGCAGGCATTGAAGATGAAGATGTAAGATGTTTTTGATCGTGGAGACGACATGAGTGTTCCCCTTGGAGCGGATCGCTCGGGCTCTCATTGCATGATGAATTAGCAGATATCGGGAGTACATTTACCATCAAGAATCGTATAGAATAACAGAAAAAAAAAAAATAAGGTTTATAAAGGTCAGATCATGATAACCAAAGTTAGGCCAAGAACCTCCGAACTTATAGACCCTAATGATTTTGAGGAAACGATGACCATTTGGTTGGAGGAGCCGGACCCCAAGGCAACTTGGTCTTCTTACAACTAAAAAAAGACCCATCATAGTTGTTTAGCCGTGGGTTCAATTAGAAATAGACTCAGTGTGAGAAGAATCAAAATCGCTTGGCCTTGGTAGGCCAAAATGAAGGGCGGAGGCAGCTTGTAAACTTCAAAACACACTGAAGAACTCCCAACAGATAACCAAATTGCTAAACATGGAACTTAAAGAATAAAATCAATCAGCAGTGAATTAATAAATGTAATAGAAGCATAATCTCAGTTTTTTAGAAGAACGCGTTAAAGACTATACAACGACTCGCGGCCGCTACCCATGCGAGAAATAGCGCCCTTGATCGTATCTTTAAGAACCATAGAGGCGAATTAACAAACAATTTTAGCAAACTAGTGAACTATATGAGGATATAAAAAGAGAAAAAGAAAAACTCGTTGAGGCTGAAGACGCCAACTTAGGGCCTGATATAAAGAAAGTATAACCAAAGACCTAAAAGATCTTGAACAAGAGAGACAGCAAGATAGAAGTGCTAACTACTAACGAGAACCCATTACGAACTCAAGTGAATAGAATAGAGAAACTATCCGGAAAATTTTAATATGAAAGACACAACACTACGAAAGAATACGAACACTGTTTAGAGAGTCCAGGAGTCTCATTAGGCAAGCGTTATAAACGGCCTTAATGTGCAATAAGTACACTGTGATGGCTATTACGGGCGCCGGGGTCAAAGTTCATACCTCTCCCGCCGCCATCGCCTCCACCTGATAAATCATGGGTAAAAAAACTGCTGATCATCTTGCAGTTTATTAAAAAAATAGCCAGGTATAGCTATAGACTCTTTAAACCGTTATATTAGGAGTATTGTCAGCTGCTTTTGTCTACTGCAAGCAAAGTAGTTGGCTTAAATGGGGCCGAGCACTTATGGGCCTAGTTCTCTTAATAGTCGGGTTAATATTTTAGTAAAATAAAGACCAAGTATTCCTAGGCAGTTAATCCTTGACAAGCGCTGTCCTTTTCATAGCATGTCATCGCGAACAGAGTCCCGGAGCTTTGCTGATCTTCAATGGCCTTTGGGCTTTGGAACCTCGGGAAGTAGAGTGACTTATTCTTGGGGGGGCCCATCGTGTTTTTTGTTACTGCTTGCTATAGTACTTGGCTCAGATTTATGTGGTTTTTGTCCCAACCTTCTGTTCATTCCTGCAACAGAGAATTTCATTGTTGTCGTTTATTATTGTTCCTACCTGGAGTCTGAGTCAGAAGTAGCATGTATAAACCAGTGCCAACAGCAAAGTCTACTTTCGATTCTTGCGTATGGTAAAACATGTTGGTACCTTTTAATAATGAAGGGCTCATCAACTGTAGATTTAAGGCGTCCTCTAAATCTGCCAAGTACTGCTTTGTGCATTCTCAAAGCCAGTAGAAGATCAGTTATGCTCGATCTTTGCCTGTGTTTGCGAAACTAGCAAACACCCAAACGTAAGTTAACGAAAGAGTCGTTTATTCCGTTCTATTCCCCGCTCGTAGTTAGGCCCTTAGAAGTGGCCAAGATTAATGTTGTCCATGGTGTGTTTTTTGTCTGTTTTATGACTCTTGCTCTATGGACCCTAGCTGAACAGCGTGCCTGAAGAGAATGATGTGTAAGGAGGCTTCCAGGCATAGTTTATACTTTCTTGTGCACGCCCCAGAATAAGGGTGCCTATACCATATAAGATCCAACTTTTTGTCTAAAGTCTGTCTTAGCCTTAATATTGAACGTTACAGATCCTGTCAAAAGCCTTCAGGTTTTATTCTGTTGCTGTATGATTAAACGGTTTTGTCATTTGGCAATGGCGCTTGCAGTTCAGTCAAATACGGGTCTGAAAGGTGTAATAGAAATGAAATCTATATACTGACCTCACCTAAAAGGATCAGGATGATTTAAGTGATCAGCATACGATAACTCCACACCCAGTTGATGGCGCAAAACCTGCAAAGTTAACTGGTTCTATAAAACTGCATCGGATGACGTAAACACACTTTTGCGATGTAGTCTTTTTAATAGGGGGGTTTTAGATATCGTTGTTAATGGCGTACTCACCTTTACTTGAAAGGTGTCAGTCTGGTCACAATGGTCGAGGGTTGTCTGTTTGGTTAATATTTTTTAAGAGTGTAGTGTGGCCCAAACAGAAATTTTGCATCAGTATATTGAATGCACTCATTTTAATTTTGTTTTTAAAAAATGTTTGTAAACAATAAGCGAACTCAAGACCGCCCTTCGTTTTTAGAACATGCTATTGATAACAATTGCGGGGCCAAAACGGTCGCGCTCCAATGAAAGATTTTACAAAGTCGTATGGTTTTAATATAACTATAGCCAAGGGGAATAATAGATTACAAAGATGAAAGGAGAACAAACGACGTTAAACAATAACAATACCTGATGGTTATTACGGGTTTTGCTCACTAAAAGAAGCAATGAGTAATCTTAGACTTACTCTTAAACAACATGCAAATCAAAACCAATATTAACATTCAAACCTGAAGAAGCCAAATTCGATATTGATGAGAGAGCTAGCTAAAATTGCTAGGCTTACAACTACACATCTACCCACTCATAGTTTTAGTGTTTCGCCAGATGAAACTACGTTTGATGGGGAAATCCGCTCAATTCTTGCATTAACATTCATACCGATGTTCATTGGGGGGGGGGGGGGGGGGGGGAGGATGCTGAGCACTGATGAAAACTTATATGATGGAAGGCCCTCAACTGTTTTAAGAGCTCTTCCGTCAGGGAAAGCTGCATTTTTGCGATTATGAAATTATACAATTCCCTAATTTACAGTTTAAAAGATTAGTTTGTGGGAGGGTTTGGATCATTTAATATAAAAATCAAAGACAAAACGGGAAAGTCGTAAAATGTGATAACCTGCACATTGTTTTGGAAATAAAATAATACGCTACTAAAAAATAATGTCGCGTGGGCCAGAAGAACCAGGATTACATTAGCGCCTGTGAGGTGTATAACCTTAGAATTAAAAGACCTTGCAGACGTTGCAGACTTTGAACAGAACGTGAGATAGGCACTTTGTATGGGTTTGAGTACACTAAAGATGGTGATTATAAACGCAAAGAGGTTAGCGACAGTAAAAAGTTTCCTAAACTAGAACAGCTGCGCAATCTAGAGGCAAATAATGTTGGCCAGTATGAATATAAAATAGTTCGAAAACCTGACCTCAAATGGCACTTAGAACCATATTTAGAATGGGAAATAAAATTTGAATTCATAAGCCCATTTACATATTTTAGCCGTCAAAAAAGTTTCAGAAAAGCATTCAACTCTGGCCCTTTACATGTAAGTCTTATGCCGGACGACAATAGTCGGAAAGAAATTGAAATAACGCCGTATGGGAAAAAACAGTACATCCTCCACAAAAAGAAACAGTTTGTAAAAAAAGCTTCTACAAAATTACAGTTCTTTCCAAGCAGAAAATTAGGAGACACGTTCACAATGATATTTGAAATTTCTGTCTTTAAAGATGTGGAGAGGGATGGGGTTGTGGCGTTAGTGATGACCTTATAAAAGGAATTAATATTAGCTGGCAAAACTTAGACGTTAAACGCCTTAACGTTGTTGTCGTCGTTCTTCACAATGGTGAGGATATAAGATCATAACAACAAGCAACAAAATCACTGTTGACTTAAATAGAAACAATCTTACAGAACTGAATTGGATTAATCTTACACATTTAGGCCTCGTAGGGTTTTATTATACTGAACAAGTTTTGACGGAGAGTATGAAAAAATAATAACTGATTAGATTAAACTCTGTTATAAACTATGGGGCAGTTAAACTTTATGACAAAAACTCCTCATTGCTCATTGATTTGTGGGCAGACTGGTTGTGGAAAAACAATATTTATCCTCGACTGTTACAAACAGTTTATCGTTATAATTTTAATCATATTGTGGTTTTCTGTCCAACACTTAAATGGAACAAAGCATATCATGATAGAAGGTTTATATGGACAGATGATGACATATATTTAGTTGACCCCAGCAATAAACTGAGTGAGTGTTTAGAACAGTTTTATAGACTGTTTGAAGGAACGCAGACACTATTTATTATAGATGACTGTTCAGCAGAAAGAGACATAGTTAAAAAGAGAAACACTTTGTCGAAACTAGCTTTCAGCGGAAGACATGCTGGAATAAGTGTGTGGATTTTATGTCAAAAATATAACTCGGTTTTAAAAGACTTTAGAGAACAGTTAAAGACTGTAGTTCTATTTCATATGAAAGACAGAGACTCATTGATGAATGTTTGCGCGAAAATGATATTATTGAAAATGACCAGGAAAAACACAGGATTAAACAAAAATTAAAGTCTGAAAAGTTTAGTAAATTAGTATTAAAAACAGATAACCCTACACAGTATGTTTGTTTGTAGATAATCGTTATTTTTTGGTTATTGAAGTCTTACTTGTCAGAGAACAGGGAAACCTTTATTCTGGGTCACTTTCGCCCGAAACTGGTTGAGGGCGAAGGTGGCCCAGAATGAAGGTTTCCCTGTTCTCTGCCTTGCTTTGAAACTCACTAGCGCATCCTATAGAGCAGTTTGCAAAGGATAGGACAGTTGACCAGTTATCAGCGAAAACTGTTGGCATAAAGATAAATGCATGCAAAGTGGCCAGGGAAGAATGTAGTGTCGTTAATTGAGAATGGCGCCAGTCGGATTGTAACCACCTGAGTGCCGGAGCACATTACAAGGGTGGTGCATGTTTATATGGCAAGTTTGTACCCAGGGTTTTTCTGTTTGATGAACCTAACCCTGTGCATCTGAAAGATACTTCCACGACAAGTGGGAGAGAGAGAAGGCGTTGGGCTGTAGTGTGTGTGTGTGTGTGTGTGTGTGTGTGTGTGTGTGTGTGGAGGGGGGGGTGGCATCATAAATTCTGTATTTGAATTATCAGCATCGATTAAAACATTCTTCGTTAATGTATAGAACATTCAAAGTGTGATCATATCTAACTCGGGAAGGCGGGGGGAGGGGGGGGGGGGGAGGGAGGGCAGGTGAAAATAGAACGTATCACCCGTAGGTGAAAATAGAACGTATCACCCGCAGGTGAATTTAAAAACATATCACCCCGCAGGTGAAAATAGAACATGTCACCCAAGTTGAACTCACCAGAAAGTAAATATCAGTCCATCACCTCTGAATCACGGCTTCGACATCACCCCCACCACCCTGGCCTCTCTCGACCCCCTCACTACTATTCCTCTTCTCTTTGCATCGTCCCCCTCTGTCTCTGACTGTGTTTTGGCTCTGTGACCCCCGCCCCCTCCTCTCTCTTTTCTCTCTCTCTCTCTCTCTCCTCTCTCTCTCTCTCTCTCTCTCTCTCTCTCTCTTCTCTGCCTCCTGTCTGTCTGTCTGTCTCTCTCTCTCTCTCTCTCTCTCTCTCTCTCTCTCTCTCTCTCTCTCTCTGTGTCGCTGTCTCTCTCTCATGTGCGCCGTTGAAAGGTACCGTGATCAGTCATGCTGCATAGTTCATTGGCTTGCAGCCTGTCCACGTGCAGAACGATTCAATGCAATCGACACGTAATGAAGGACTTAATGGTTTGAGCGCTCCAGCGATAAAAACCTAGGCTGACCATCTGTGCACATCATTATTGTCAGAGGCTCATCAAATGCTGCGTGTGCCGACGTCATGGTTGTCTGCGTCAGACCATTCCAGCTTTGCCCAGTATTCTGAAAATTCGTTTCACGGCAAAGGTACGATTCCAGAGTCAGTGGGCAAAGCTGGCATTCTGCAAATCTTGGAGTAGTCGTGATCCTGAAAAAACAGTGCTGAGAAAAGAAAAAACAAAAAAAAATCTCTCGGTCTTTGAGAAACCGTGGGGAATCCACGTTAGGGTCCGGAACAGTGCCGCAAGAGGAAAACATGGCTGAGAAAGACTATTGTCGTTTGGTCTGGTCTTGAATGTCTGTGCAGGTCTTCCAGTCCACTGGCCTCGGCAAAACAAGCCTGCACAATTTGTACAACACCGCTCGGTAGAACAAATGAGAACGCTCTTGGAGAGCTGACGATGAGAGAAATGGGATAACGTCTGTAGTGTTACTTGTCTTCAGAAAAAGACAACCACCTGTGATAGGACACACATGGCAACATCTGAGAGAGGCTGAGTATGGAGGACGCCAATGGGGCATGAGGCAAAGTGGAGGTGCTGTTTCAATAACGATGGCGAGCGTGTCCATTGACAAACTGGCAGCAGGCAGTGAGACATACAGGCAAGAGAGAGAGAGAGAGACAGAGAGAGAGAGAGAGAGAGAGAGAGAGAGAGAGAGAGAGAGAGAAACACTAAAAGATAGAAAATATATACATACACACTCACGCACGCACGCACGCACATATACAACAACACATACAAACACGCCTACCTATACATATACAAGTATCCTACATTACATATTGAATAATAACATTTAAAACCAAATTATAGTAAAATGCCGATGGGACTTTTCAATGTTCGACCAATACCACACACTGTAAGCACAGGCTAAGGAGGTTTAATCTGTGCTGTAAGTGCTTGTATAATACAGAATCCGCAGATCATCTACTGTCTAAAATGCACTGCTTGTCAAAATATAACATATTCAGAATCTGGCAGTTAAAATGAATGTGTGGAATGGAAATAAAACCACCACCACCACACACACTGAACATTCTTTCCACATTTTGTTTATAGGAAAAATAATGAACACAGGATAGATCCAACATTTCACCTTTGGGCCGCTGGGACATCAAGCATCGAAAACAGGTTCCAGCAAGGAAGAAAAACAAAAGGTGATGCTGTTTTCACACACTGTCCTAGATTATCGACTCCGCCACCTACCGAGTTACTTAACCTCACAGAAGTCTGCTTCGCTCGCTCTCAGTCGAACACGATCAGTCGTTCACTTCAATGCAGCCTCCGGTGACAATGCTAGGGCTGTGCACACCGGTGATTTAATGAATTAATGTCACTCTTGGGTGGTTCACCGCTCGAAATTTGTTGCCTCCTCTGTGGTGTTCAACATCCACCATACACATACCCCCCCCTCCCCCCCCCCCCCCCCCCCCATCTCCAGCCCTTTTCTTTCATTCTTCTCTCTTCTTCCTATCCACGCTACGGCACGTTCTCCTTACCCACCTGGTGATGATGCAAAGAACCCCGCTCCTGTCGTCATGCTGGACAGCACGTTGTCGCTGAGCTGCCTGGTCGTTCCTCCACCCGAGCCGAAGAATGCAGACCCGGACCCAGGTTGGACAGGTGAACCCCGAAGGTCCACAGCTTGTGACCGCACCGTCTCCAGTGGTCGGTGGCATTGCGTGAGGCTACCAGAAACACATACCCCAGGCCCAATCCTGCAGTCGTCTATCTGCAGACAGAAGGGGGGAAATGGGACTGCTCCAAGTGGTGGTTCACTCCATACTGTCATGAGGTAGGCCCGGGGGCAATGGAGGTGTGCCTCCAATCAACAGCTTTCAGAGGACATGGGACCGGCAGCACAACAGGCTCAAACCGAGCAAAGAATTTTGAACACGTCTGGAATTTGAAACCACACTGGGGCCAGACAGAGATGCAACTCTGAATTGTGACACTAACCAACTCTCCAGGAAATAAACTGTCATGTTTTTTTTTCTTTAGGGTAGTATCTTTTGATAGATCTCGTGGACCTTCTTGATCTGACTGGGACTTGGACCGATCGTTCGATTGTCCTGATGCAGGTTCAACTGTGAATCCTTGTCCTTGTCAGGACCAAACCCACCAGGTCCCACACGAGCTCCTGAAATTCCCTGACTGAAGAAAGGGGAAATGTGAATAATCAGTCTAGAGAACTAACAACTTGCCGCAGAGGCATTTCAGGACATGAAGAAAGTTAAAAGTATTGAACAGCCAAATTGAAGTGACGAATCTTGACCTGTTGGTCTTTATCAGACAGAAGAATAACAAACAAGAAATAAACAAGGGTCATAAACATACAGTGACGAAAACAAGTGCAGGGAAACAAGTCCTCAGTCATAACGAAATGACTCAACTGGGCTGAAGGTGAGAGGAAGGAGGAGAAGGGGAGACATGGGGCGACAAAGAACTGTGGAATATGAATCCCTCACCGACAGCAATGGGAATCATTTTGTTCCGGATTGTGAACTGAACCATTTGTTTGTGTCCGACCAGAGTCGGCTTTCATCTCCTGGCTGAAGATTTTTCAGTGGTCCCAGCCTTCAGTGATTAGGGCAGTCCACGTATGGTATCTAACATTAAACGCCATGTAGAATTTTTGTGGCATTTCCATCAACACGGGGACGGGTGGGGGAAGAGGGAGGGGGACATTACGATTAAATGGACTCTCTCTCTGCCCCACCCCCCTTCTCTCTCCTCTCTCATTCACACACACACACGCACACACGCACACACACACACACACGCACACACACACACACACGCAGACACACACACACACACACACACACACACACACACACACACACACACACACACACACACACACACACACACACACAAAATAGAAACACACATTCAGTGGAGGGGGAAAACAGCAGGCTTTCCTGTGGTGGCTCAGTCCGCCATCTATTTTCACGTAGTGACTTCCGCCAGCAGTCAGATTGCTTGGCGTTCCAAGAGTTGGGCAACTGCCTGAACAAACGCAGGACTTTCTCTGTTAATACTACTGAACCTAACAGTCTTTAACTGATGTATACGACTGAGTCATCTCGCATCTCATTTCCCTGACCGCTGGGGTCGTTGGGAGGACGTGATGAGGCAGCCGCCGTTTCTCTCCAGGCTCTTCTGTTGGCGGCTGTCGTGAGGAGATCCGGCATAGCAGAGAGCACCATTAAACACTGGTAAAAGTGGAGCATTAACAGCCATGTGACTCGCCTCTGTTCTGACCACAAAAGACAAAGTCAAATATGTCAGTCTCAGACTACGCAGGAACACTTGGCGTAACTCTTTCAATTTTTCTGATTTATCGTTCACAGTCGTCTGTCCACGCATTTGCTGTCTTCCCTGTACCTCTGGTCAGGTTTGTAAGGACAGCAGGAACAGAAGCAAAGTGGTGAAGAGAACTTTCCGCGGTTGCTTCCCTTCCTGGGGTTCAGAAATAGCCTTGGAGGCTCCAGGCTCCAGGAACTCAGTTCGTGGAATCCTGAAAACGCCATTGAAGGACTAACTGTGAGGTTCGTCCTTCAGAATCTGTTTAATAATTCCTTTCATACTTTTCTTTTTTGGGGGGGGGGGGGGGGGGGGGGGGACCAAGATGCTTTGCCATTAAGCATCTGCCACTGAGATGTCTTGGAAATTTAACGCCAAGGTTATTCTAAGTTCAACTTCCTTATCATTCAGTCAAATGTGTGAACTGCTGTCTCAAATAAAAATGGCATATGCACGCACTGATACAGTTTTAATGGCGCTTGAAGATCCGTCTTAACTTTGTCTTCAGCTTTAACTGACGCTTGCCAATATCCGTTGGTCAAATCGAGTTTTGAGAAGTAAAAAGTTTGCCCAGTCGACAAAGCAACTCGTCGGCGTCAGAATCGGTTCACTGCGAAATACGGTCACTTTATTAAAGTGTCTGGAAATCAAAAGAAAATCTGGCGCACGCGATTTTATCGCTGGAGAAAATATTCCTTGCTTTAGTGACACTGTCTGCCACTCATGTGAGGGACTAGTCACTGTCAGTGAATCATGGTGCTCTGTGCACAGCCTGAACAATGGATCAGCGCCAGGTATGGACGGAATTACCTTTGAATTCAGGACATTTTTCTGGCCTAAGTCAAAAGACATTGTAACCTCCTCTTCCAGTGAATCCTTTCAGCAAGATGAGCTGTCTTACACTCGGAACCAAACTGTGATGACGAACTGGATCAAAAGCATCAGACAAATTGGAGACCTGTTATCTTAAACACTGACTATGACATTCCAGCTAAAGTTCTGCTAATAGGTAAAATGTGTGGTAACTTTTGCTCCCATAAGAAAACCTAACACAGAGTAACTTTTATTCAAGACTGGCACAGCCTTTTAAACTTGAATAAAGTCAGACAAGTACATAGACGAACAATCTAATAGTGGGGGAAAAAACAAGCGCAGGCCAACAACTCGACTGTCTTCATAGTATTGACTTGGCAAAGATTTGGACTTAAGGAAGGGGAGGGGGGGGGGGGGGGGGGGGGAGGGGGGGAATTTGAAGATGGAGAAACTGGGAACACGAAATCAAGAAAATATATTACAGATATGAAAACTCTTCACTAGCTGCATAAGGGAACCATCGCAATCCCTTTTGAATTGTCCAATTTTGTGTAAAAGCAAGATTAAAAAAGTCAGTCATCAATACCATATAAAGTGATTTTTGAGCAAGAGGCACAGTTAAGGAGAAATGATGTGGAGCGATGCAGGCGTCAGGGGAAGGGGTGGATGGGAGGGTTTGTGTGGAGCGATGCAGGCGTCAGGGGAAGGGGTGGATGGGTGGGTTTGTGTGGAGCGATGCAGGCGTCAGGGGAAGGGGTGGATGGGTGGGTTTGTGTGGAGCGATGCAGGCGTCAGGGGAAGGGGTGGATGGGTGGGTTTGTGTGGAGCGATGCAGGCGTCAGGGGAAGGGGTGGATGGGTGGGTTTGTGTGGAGCGATGCAGGCGTCAGGGGAAGGGGTGGATGGATGGGTTTGTGTGGAGCGATGCAGGCGTCAGGGGAAGGGGTGGATGGATGGGTTTGTGTGGAGAGATGCAGGCGTCAGGGGAAGGGGTGGATGGGTGGGTTTGTGTGGAGCGATGCAGGCGTCAGGGGAAGGGGTGGATGGATGGGTTTGTGTGGAGAGATGCAGGCGTCAGGGGAAGGGGTGGATGGATGGGTTTGTGTGGAGCGATGCAGGCGTCAGGGGAAGGGGTGGATGGATGGGTTTGTGTGGAGCGATGCAGGCGTCAGGGGAAGGGGTGGATGGGTGGGTTTGTGTGGAGCGATGCAGGCGTCGGGGGAAGGGGTGGATGGATGGGTTTGTGTGGAGCGATGCAGGCGTCAGGGGAAGGGGTGGATGGATGGGTTTGTGTGGAGCGATGCAGGCGTCGGGGGAAGGGGTGGATGGGTGGGTTTGTGTGGAGCGATGCAGGCGTCAGGGGAAGGGGTGGATGGGTGGGTTTGTGTGGAGCGATGCAGGCGTCAGGGGAAGGGGTGGATGGATGGGTTTGTGTGGAGAGATGCAGGCGTCAGGGGAAGGGGTGGATGGGTGGGTTTGTGTGGAGCGATGCAGGCGTCAGGGGAAGGGGTGGATGGGTGGGTTTGTGTGGGAGATGCAGGCGTCAGGGGAAGGGGTGGATGGGTGGGTTTGTGTGGAGCGATGCAGGCGTCAGGGGAAGGGGTGGATGGGTGGGTTTGTGTGGAGCGATGCAGGCGTCGGGGGAAGGGGTGGATGGGTGGGTTTGTGTGGAGAGATGCAGGCGTCAGGGGAAGGGGTGGATGGATGGGTTTGTGTGGAGCGATGCAGGCGTCAGGGGAAGGGGTGGATGGGTGGGTTTGTGTGGAGCGATGCAGGCGTCAGGGGAAGGGGTGGATGGATGGGTTTGTGTGGAGCGATGCAGGCGTCAGGGGAAGGGGTGGATGGGTGGGTTTGTGTGGAGCGATGCAGGCGTCAGGGGAAGGGGTGGATGGATGGGTTTGGAGTGTGGAAGAGACCGGGAGGAGAGGGGGTAGGCAGGAAGTAAAGAGATCGGATTTGACTCGTTTCTTTGCTGATCAAACATCGAACATAAAAATATTTAACATGGTGTTCGCATTTGAAGACCGTAGACGAGGTCATCTATAATAGTATTATTTACATTTTGAGTTTTAAGAATATCATGAAGGCGGTGGCCAACAAGGCAGTGAAATGTTAGATGTTCACCATGAATAAGACATTGCATCTGTTCATCGTGTACGAGACATTGAATCATGTTCCTCGTGTACAAGACATTGCATCATGTTCCTCGTGTACAAGACATTGCATCATGTTCCTCGTGTGCAAGACATTGCATCATGTTCCTCGTGTGCAAGACATTGCATCATGTTCCTCGTGTGCAAGACATTGCATCATGTTCCTCGTGTACAAGACATTGCATCATGTTCCTCGTGTGCAAGACATTGCATCTGTTCATCGTGTACAAGACATTGCATCATATTCATCGTGCATAAGACATTGCATCTGTTCATCATGTACGAGACACTGAATCGTGGAGAGCGGACCCTAGCTCCCTCCTTCCACCGTCCTCATTCGAATCGCTGCTAACAGAGATGTTCAACTGTAAAATCCAACCGAACGAGTGATCTGAAGCAAAATTTAGAAAGAGAGGGGGTTAGTTACCGCCAAGGTCATGTACAAACGAAGTACAGGGCAAGACTCGATGCATTTCGACCTCTTGGGTCTTCTTCAGGCAAAAACAAATAACATTTAGGGCAGTGAAAACGAAGAACGAGAAACCACTTATCTTCTCACATTTCGCGCACGATCAAAATGGCGGCCATTGAACTCAAGATTTGAACTCAAAACCGGCAGCTCCGTGGCCAAACCACCTTTCGACGGCGAGCCTCTCCACAGTTTATGGAACCGTAGGCTGACGGCCATGACCAGGAACAAAGACGTTCATGAAAAAGATTACCGGTGACGCTCTCCTTTGAAAAACCCGGAGTGACCTCAGCCATCTCTCTGCATCGGTGGCGGAGGTCCGTTGTCGGAGGCTGGGAACAGGAGGGTTAGCGGCCTACAGTTGTCGTCCTTTCTATGCCTGTTTCAGAACCATATTCAGAGGATAACAGATTCGACAAATGTTCCGCAAATGTTGGAGGATCTGTCTTTTCGACTTTCGACTGTTCATGTATAATAATACATAAGATTATTCTCACATGATTATCGTAGTTCTGGCTGTAATTCATTCTGCAGTACGATAGCCTGATACAGTTTATTGTTGTATAGCTCGTTCAGTTTAAGTCCTCCTATTCAAGTTGAGTTGGACGGCAAGCAAATGTAGACGATTCAAAGGAATGAACCAAATGGGCTGCTGATTAAGGACACGATAATTGCCAACACTAAAACAGGACTGAACAAAGGAAGGCAGATCACGTTTCGTTCGACGAAGAATCCAGGCCAGAGCTAAACGGATTATTGATTGATGACACGGTATGTTCTAATACCAAGGCAGAATTGAAAAAGAATGGTTGATGCCGTTTCATTCAGCGAAGAAGCCAGGCCAGTACTGTGCACACTGGCAAAGTGGGTTTGGTTTAAAAGCTGCAGGTAACATTAGTGTACTCTCTTAGCCCCCCCCCCCTTTTTTTTCCCCCAAAAAAAATACTTATCATCGAACGTACGTTGTCCACAGGTTTGATCTAAAGACAGGGAGGCCTGCTTACTGGTTTAAAAGAATCACTGGACGAGAATTCTTGTTTTCTGCAGGCTGTATAAGACGGAAGAGAACTCGTTCTAGAACAAATGTGGATGCTGCAGAGAGAGAGAGAGAGAGAGAGAGAGAGAGAGAGAGAGAGAGAGAGAGGAGAGAGAGCTTCAGTTTCCATGCGCTAATTAGCCTTGTCGATAGGGGTAGGAGTAAGAGGGTACAACCACAGAATCGATACATTGCTACAAACAAACTGAACCGAAGAGAAAGAAAAATAGTAAAATCTAACATAGCCGTCTTACCCTTGACATCTCCCACACATGCATGCGCTCAGAGAGAGAGAGAGAGAGAGAGAGAGAGAGAGAGAGAGAGAGAGAGAGAGGAGAGAGAGAGAGAGAGGTGTGTGACTCATCTGCTTATTTAACGGTATATTTTTTCTGTCATATGATTTTTTTTTCAAGCTTCACCTCGTTTACAACAGACACCAGATCAATTGTGGCTTTGCCTTTTTCCCAGTGCGGAGGGCTGTCGGCCAAACAGTGCTCTTAATGTTTCTCTGTACCTGGAGCCAGTGAAGTAGTAGACAAAGAAATTCACGGAGGAACTGGTGAAGGAGCAGAGCTCTGCAAAGCTGATGAGAGTCAGCAAGGTGTTGGCGTAGAGGCCGACAGCGCTCAGCTGCGGCACGAACATGGGCAGCACACGGAGGATGCTGATGGGGAGGGACAAGATGAAGATCTCCATAGACAGACAGATAAGCATTTTGGTGACGGCGATTTCCTTAGTGGACAGGCCAGACGACTGGTCACTGCGCCACCGGACGATCTGCTGCAGCTTGATGGCTGTGATGACGGTGGTGACGAGGACCACCACCGGACAGCCCACCACCACCCCGAACCCGTAGACTATTCCGTCCAGCGTGGTCAGGATCTTCCTGTTCTGGAACGGATAGTCACTGACGAACACCTGCCACGACCTCCTCCCTGTGCGCTCTTCGTAGAAGCAGGAGACGTGGTACTTGGGCGTGATGACGAAACGCGTGAAGCCCAGCAGGCAGACGCCGATGGTGATCACAGCCGCCAGCACTTTGGTCGGCATGCATCTCTGAGCCTGCAGCGGAAACAGCACGCACACACACCGCTCCGTGGAGATGACGGCGGAGAGTAGTGTGGGCCCGTACAGGAACCCGAACAGACCCATCACGTGGTTCTCCATCATGTACCGGTACACCGCGCCGTACTTCTCGCCGCTCGTGAACTGCGTGAACACGCGTTCGGCGTAAGGGACGAAGATCACCAGCAAGACGACCAGGTCGGCGACGGCCAAGGAGAACAGGCACATGACGATCCTTTCCTTGAGGCCTTGTTTGAAGAACACGGCCATGTTGACCACGTTGAGGGGAGCCCCGATCAGGAAGAGCAGGGGAATGAGGATGGCCGATTTGATCCTCTCCGTGGTCTGCTCCGCTTCCAGACTGATGAGATTGTGAGGGTTGTCCCAGGGAATGGTGGCGTTCATGCCGAGAATGAAGCAGTTGTCGGTGTCGTTGTTGTCTGTGCCGCTGGTGGTCCTGGCCGATGCATTCATCTTCATGTCCTGCAGCCAGACAAAGATTGACCTTCATCCGCTGTCACAGGGAAAGGGGGGGGGGGGGGGGGAGGGGTCGGGGGGGGGGGGGATGGGGGGGGGGGGATGATTGTGAAAATTTGGGGGAGTGTTTTGTGATAGCTTGGGGAGAGGGTGGATTAGGGGGAATGTTTTGATATACTTTGGGAGAATCCTTCATGACGACTCTCTTTTTTTGACAATGTTTTTTGTAATGCTTTGAGGAAGAGGGAGAAGAGATAGGGGGAAGAGTGTTTTAGTAACTTGAGAAAATGTCCTGTAATAATTTGAGGAGAATATGGTGAGCATTTTGTTAAAGAAAGAAGACAACATGATGATTTTCTGCTCGGTAGTCGATTATGTAAAAATGTAACCTATTCAGTGAGTATTGATTTTGATATGAACTGACAAACTTTTTATGAGCTGAAGAAATCACTCCAACAATACAGAGATGTGCGATTCATTATGTTAAGAACTTGACATAGATTTGAAAAGCAAATGCCTGAACTATTTCACCGAACATGGAAGTTTCGTAACCTTGTTATCATGTTACTTTTGTTGAAAGCTCATCCATGAGAAATATGTCTGCCATTCAGTAACAATTCCAGACACATGGTTTTTCTTCTGAAAGAACAAGCACCTTGTGTCCACCCCTGAAGCGTCAAATATACCATTTCTATATCTGTCCAGACTGAGAAACTGCCATTTTCTGTCCAAGTTATCACATTGTCAGTGTAAAAATGCAACATGAATATGTCACCATGATTTTCTAAGTTAAGACGGCCATACTGTGTTGGGGAGAGGTGGTAGGGGGGAAAACGGGAGAAAGATATGCATCGACTAATAAGCTGAATGGTGTAAGACACATAATCATAGGAGAGAGATCTGCTTGTAGAAAAAGAATGTGATTACAGGTAAGCATCAACATGAACACGTCTATGTGGTCACAATACGCGCAGTGGCAAAAGTGCATGCGTGGGTGTGTGTTTGCGAATGAACGCGCTCGCGCGCGTGCCCTCGCTCGTGTGTGTGTGTGTGTGTGTGTGTGTGCGCGTGTGCGTGCGTGCGCGTTCGTGTGTGTGCGTTCGTGTGTGTGCGTGCGTGCGTGCGTGCGTGTGTGTGTGTGTGTGTGTGTGTGTGTGAATGCTACACCAGAACACATTCATTTGAAAATAGTACAGGTACTCCTAAAACTGCAACCACCCTTGTGCCAAAGATGCACACACCTTGAGTGGGATATCGGAAAAAGGAGAGTGGGGAGGAGGCGGAGAAGAGGGTGTGAGGCATGTGTGCTTTACTTTGTATTCAACGGACTTCCTTCCTTACTTAGTTTCATTTATTTTTTAAAGTTTTTTTCCCCCCAAAAGGTCAGCTATGTGGGAATAAGAACGAGCGACAGGTTATTCTGCCCTTTTTGGCTTTAGCCGTATTCTCCGGTATTGCTGGTTTTTTTCTGGAATGGATTTTGATGTTTGTTGACTGAATGATTCGTGTTCAGATGTTTTAATGTACAGACAAAACTTCTTCTCTTGCTAACATCAAAAGTATACTGTTATCCTGTGTGGACACAGTCGTGGTTGTGGATACAAACCGCTGAAACGCTGCCTGTGCATCATCGTCTCCATGTTTTGAGTGTGGTTTTAGGTGAAACAACCCCTATTCACTTGAAGTCCCCCCCCCTCACACACACACACAAACACACACACACACACACACACACACACACACACACGCACACACACACACACACACACACACACACACACACACACACACACACACACACACACACACATCTCAACATATTTATTTCAGGAAAACGTGATGAACACAATGAAAACTAGGCAATTCATCTCCTGAAGACAAAAGATAACAAAATCATCAGGGCAACCATGGACATAGTCGACACCAGAAGGCTTAGACATTTGCTCAAAATAACGAAAATAGCAAACAATTAGGGGCCTTACAGAAATGAGTGCCCTTTTACACACACGCGCGCGCGCGCGTGCGGAGCATAGACATTTTCTTCTTTAGACATTTAGGTCAGTACAGCGCTTTTGCCACACTCTGAAAGAACCGATTATGGCACTGATGCTAAGATATTTTGCCAACCACTTTGCCGAGTAGGACGGAACACCAATCATCCGTGGACCTGGGAGTACCCTCCGATGCACACGCGCACACACACACACACACACACACGCACACGCGCACACACACACACACACACACACACACACACACACACACACACACACGCGCACGCACGCACGCACGCACACACACACACACACACACACACACACACACACACACACACACACACACACACACACACACACACACGCACACACACACATATGCACACAACAGTGGACAGAGACAAATGTAATGTTTTTCATGGAAAAAGGGAGGAGAAGGAAGGGGTGGGTGGTGAGGGTTGGGGTTGCGGAGTGACGGGAAAGGAAGCTAGTACGTTTTAATGATACTAAACTACGGGGTTGTTGTTGTTGTTTTTCTTCCCCATTTGAAAAAAAAAGAAGCTATAACATACAACATGAACCGGATTACGACAACATGAAATGGATTCATTTGTGTGTTTAAGAGATATGATGTTTACGACTTTAATGTTAATTTATCCTTTCATTTCTTCCTTTTTTGTTGCTGTTAACTGTGTAGATATGAAATCTGGTGTAAAATGTAGCGAGTCTGCCTTTAACAAAGGAATGGTTGCATGTTGACACTTCATGCCATTCATTATCAGACAGTGGCACAGAATGAGAAACACTGACGTGGGCACTGATGCAGACAGACACGCACCTACATGTACAGGAGAGAACAGCATTTTTACCAATTCTACCCCACTTGCTTCACCACCGAGTTTTTGGGCGAAAGTGGCCTAAAAGCCCCCTTTTCCTGTGGCGGAAGAGAGAGAGAGAGAGAGAGAATCACCGGCAGACAGACAGACAGACAGAGAAGAGAGGGGAAGAGAGAGACAGACAGACAGACAGAGAGGGGGCGGGACACACACACACACTAACACACACACACACATCACACACTCTTTTCTCTCTCTCAATTAAATGACATAAAAATCCGCAAACTTTGTACACGGGGTTTGAAACCTGATCACTAATTTACGGCTCGCGGCAGTTTGCACCTAGCCTGTGCTGTGTAAACGAAGCACACTCGGCGGGTTGAAACCCCATTGGGCATCAGAAAATGATTGCCACGTGACACACGAATCGAGGCTGTCGCGTGCCCGATGGGGTTGCCATTGTTGCTTGGACTATTGAAACGAAGGCTGTGTTTTGTTTGCGCTCTGTTGTGACCCACTGTGTTTTACTTGTGTATTTTAAAATGGCTAAAACTTTTTACTGAAGAACAGGTTTGTTTATTCGAGGCCATTAAGTTTTACTTTAAAACTGCTTGTTGTGAAACGGAGGGGATTGTTTTTTAGAAAACGAAAAAAAAAAATAAAAAAAAAAATGAAAATGAACGACTACTTAAAGGTTTTTGGTTAAAGGGAAAAATGAAACAAGATGTAGTTTTTAATCGTGTTTGACTATTGATTAGAATGTTTGGCAAAAAAGATAGGTTAACCTTGACATTACCAGATGAGAGGAGAAAGTGTGTGGCTAGCATATTCATAAAAAATGCTTCAAATATACAATGACGGATGTACTACTACTGGCGATTAGAGCCGCCATAAAAGCTTGGCTACGGCAGTAATTGCTGTAACTTGCCAATTTTCAAGCCGGGTGAGAAAAAGAGGAGCACAGCAAATAGGCTAAGTGATAAGTTTATATTTTTTGACATAAATTCCGCACACTTATTCTGACTAATTTCTAACCTACAAAACTATGTGTAACAGATAGGCTGACACGAGGCCGAAACCTAATCGCTTAATTTACGGCTAGCGAGACGCGCGACCTTGTTCACACAGCGCAGGCAAGCGACCAAAAAATAAATAAACCCGGGGGGATGGGCTTGCTAGGTGAGGGGTGGGGGTGGGGGGGTGTATTCTTTTCAGGTTGACAGCGCGCCAGGTGTCGTTAGCAAATGTTCTAGACTGTTACGTGTCACTCCCACTTTGTGGCCCCAGCAAGCCCGGGTTGTATTGTCATTGAAGGTGTGTGGTGTAGTGAGAAGATTTTACTGGGTTTTGTGCGGGTTTGGGTTTTGTTTATAAAATATTTTGCTCATGGCAGAAACAAAGACAGTGGGAGATTTCTAAGCTGAAAATACTTGACGAGCATGTTGAGTACCATGCACAATTTGTTGTGCTTTGGATGAGTTGAGAGCGGCAGGCCTTCATATTCTCGCAAAACTAAGAGAGATTGCTCGTTTGTTGAATCCTATGCTAAAAGGTTTTCTTACAGTTGGTCTTTCTTTCATAGAAGTCTACTCTTGAGGGAAGGATTTGTTTTTAAATGTTTTCAAGCAGTGAGGAGATAGAAATTATTGGACTACTCCCGTAAAAGACCATGAAAACTCCAAACCATCCTCCCCAAGTCCGCAGCAGTGAGAGAGAACTAGCGCTCCACCTTAGAGCGGTTAAAGGTCACAGTGAAAAGCCGTTTCTTCAGCGCTCCCCCCTAGAGCGGCCAAAGGTCACAGTGGCAACCCGTTTCTTCAACGGAACGGTGGCCTACTTGCTGGACTCCTGCCCCAAAGCCCGGACAGTTTTCTAAAAATAGTTCTTACCTCACTGCTTTGAGTCATGCTTCGCCGTTCACGCGCCGTGAACGGTGGCCTACTTGCTGGACTTCTGCCCCACAAAGCCCTGGACAGTTTTCTAAAATGTTCTTACCTCACCTGCTTTGGACGTCATGCTTCGCCGTTCAGGGCCCCGTGAACGGGGGCCCTACTTGCTTAGGCTGCCTTTTTAGGCGGGTGTACTTTATACAATTGTCTTGTTTTATTTAATCAGGCTTTTTTTAAAATGCACTTGGCGGCTGCTTTGAATTTGCAACAAAAGAGCCAATGCATCACAAAAACGCAAGCACTGTCTTGCACCAAGTGGTTTTACACATGACAAAATAATAAAGCTCTGTGTACACCACCACACACTCCCCCCCCCAAGTCACCCAAGTCCTTAATTAAGTTTTTAATTAAGTCACCCAGGTTCTTAATTAAGTTTTTAATTAAGTTACTTAAAGTTCTTATAAAGTCTTGATTAAGTTTTTAATTAAGTTCTTGATTCAAGTTCTTAATAAGTTCTTGTTAAGTCATCCTCTAAGTAAAAACCAAGTCGTATTCAAGTTATTCTTATAATTATCAAAAAATACAAGCTATGTTTTTATTTAAATAGCAGATGTCAAATATAGTACACACACGCCTCAAAAAACGCGTCATCGTTGAGGATGTCTTGCTCAGCGTTTTCTGCTTTAGATCTTAAGGAAGGTCTTACATCCGAAGCAACCGCATTGATTACAATTCTGGTCTATGGAAATGTCTTTTATAGGACTCCATGTCTTTATTTATTGACTTCATCATTTTATAATACGCCATGATTTATTTTTTTTAAAAAAATTTTAAAATATTATTGCATTATAAATGGATCAAATGATCTTTTGTTGTTGATGGTTTTGGCGTGCAGTTGTCTTTTTCTGTATTTACCGGTTCAGGTTGTTTTAACTTCTTTTTTTTTTGTTGCCATTGGTTATATTTTTATAACCATAAAAACTGCCCCAGCGCAGCAAGGGCGCCAAAAATGGCAAAACAGTTTTAAGTTCAATATTCCATGAAGACTTTGGGGCCCTTGAATCACATGGAGTTTTTATAGCTGGCATTGAATCAACTTGTTTGGCGCTGGCGGTGTTATGTTTTCATGAATGAGTTATATTCTGTAACATTAATTTTTTTTGTCTTTTTCCACTCTGCAAATTTTTTTTCCCTGCTTCAACACGCCCAGGTTTTTTAAATGGTCTCCACTGATTCAGCGTTTTCTGCTGTTTTTTGGGCCCTTGGTTACTTTCTCCACCTGATTCAGTGTTTTTGATTCTGCTGATTTTCAGCTCGGTCATTTTGAAGGGAATAAAATCTATATGATTAAAAGTTTTTAAATCCCATGATTAATGGCGATAAAAAATGTTCCAAATCTGTAATACAGATCACACCCTAGAGACTCTAATGACTTTGTTAAAACTGGATCCTGCGTTAAATCATACATAAAATCTTGTTCAGAATCAATGGGAGCAAATCTACTGACTGTTTAGTGTACAAACTAAGAACCGTTTGCCCACACTTTTCACCATTCTAGACCCCAGCTGCGTTCATACCTGTTATGATATTTTAAAATGTCTTGCGGCGACATCTGTTAAATTTTGTTCAATGCTGAATTCCCGTTCCGAGGAACTGTTTTTGTTTTCCCAATGCTGCCAAAGAATACAGCCTTCCTTTTTGGGCATAATAGCTTGATCTCAACTTGGTCATTCATAAGTTCAGGCAGGTTTAGGCCGCCTTTTTAGCTGTAGTAGATCATCACTGTTCATGTTTTTTAATAATTATAATTATTTTATTTTATAAAAATGAGCACCGAAAAAAACTGTTGCTAACCTTGTATACCATTCTGCTGTTATTGGAGGACAAAGTGTAGGATACTCAATGCTTGGTAAAACCTGTTAAGAATTAAACCAGC
Source organism: Conus ventricosus (assembly GCA_018398815.1). Classification (NCBI taxonomy): domain Eukaryota; kingdom Metazoa; phylum Mollusca; class Gastropoda; order Neogastropoda; family Conidae; genus Conus; species Conus ventricosus. Next base: position 20,837,933 of record CM031612.1, on the reverse strand, counting down.
AGATCTTGGCAAACTAGACTTTGAGGATTCAGAAAAGTGATTGCTATCATTGCGTTCGGTTGCTACGAAAGATTTTCTAGTTAAGCAAGGAATTTCCAGACAATATAAATATTGTAAGAAAAAAAATACATTTTATAAAAAATGGCTTCACTCGCAATAATGATGGCGGCGCTGTGGTGAATGCGCTTGCTTTTAGCGGAAGTATTTCGCATTTAGTAAACTGGGGGAATTTACGGCGAGAGAAAAAGAATAAAAAAGCTATGGAGCAACTAGCAGCTGCCCCAAGACGCCTATGAAAGGCAGAGACTTGAGCAGTTAGATTTTTTTTAATGACCACTAAAAAGACAGGGGCATGCAGCTTACACATTTAAAAATTTTGATCAAGCAATAAAACAATATTATCTAGTAAACAGGCAAACCAATCGAGACATTGCCCCCACAAAATTCAGTGACTTTTATCAACCATCAGGAAAAACAAAAGATGCAAGAAATCGGGTTTATTGTCGTTGGTATGACCGTTGTGTATTTGTTGCACATAATATTGGCTGAAAAAAAAATTTGAACAAATCTATTATTCCCCCAAAAGGATATTGGAAAGGGGGTATCCAGCAATACAAAGCTAAGCCAAGCGGCAGGAGTCAGTGAACAAACAGCAAGGAATGGTTATCTAAACAAGCAATTTGGAAAAATTTTTTTACCTCCCCCTAGACGAATTACAGAGACCACACTTTTTTTAATACAACTCCAAACGACCCCCATCAAATGGATTTCTATTTTACCCTCTGATAGGATTAGACGAAAAGATTTAAGTACGCATCACAGTCATTGACATGGCTTCAAGATACAAAGATGCAGAACCATTAACACAAAAGAGTGCTTCTGCTGTTGCTGTTGCCATACAGCTGATTTTACCAGCGAGGCCCTTAACTTTCCTCCCCATGGTTCAAGTCGATGATGGAAAGAATTAAAGGCCCAAAGTGAATCAATTATTGTTAAAACTTTAGAGTTTCCCATTAAAAGAGGCATTCCAGGAGTTCACAGATCACAGGCTTTAGTTGAAACTTTAACAAACAGTTAGCCGAAAGACTTTTTTCTTACCAGTATCACAGAGAGCTGATTGACAATTCTCGCAACACAGAATGGGTTAGAAGACTGCCCTCAGTTTTGCGCGCAATGAATAATGAAGAATTTAAAGGGCTAAAACCAGTACAAGAAATTTAAAAAGAAAAACAAAATGTTGCTAAAGACTCCAGTACACCCAGCAAACTATTACGTTTGGGTTGAAAGTAAGGTACCTTTATTTACCGGGGAAGCAGAAGGGGACACTCGCATCAGGGCAACAGATCCAGTTTGGAGTGTTGATCATATGAAATAAAAAGAATTGTAAAATGATTCCGCCCGTGTATTATTTACGAGAAACTGACAAAAACAAAACAACCAGCTTCCTAAAAGTCTTTTGTGAAAGAAGAACTGCAGATAATTCCGCCAGACACAGTTCCGCTTTAATTTAATTTACGGTTCTCCAGTGCCCGATTGCATATGAAAACTCTGGATTAACAAACACACGTTTTGTGTTTGTTCTATCTAACGACTTCTTTGTTACAATGGTGTGTTGATCTCATGTTAGATTAGATCGCAGTTTTACGTTGTCATGATAAAAAGTCTTATTGCCAAACAATGCTTCTTTGTAGTTGTCATGTGATATGTTTGACTGCACAACACTGCGAGATATTCCCTTTGCTTTCTTAATGATTTTCTCCTGGCTCGAAATACTGTACATTTTTTACCTTAAACCAACAAACTCCTTGATCACCTTTCCAGATAATTCATCCTTCATCTTTCCAAAACCTTCTTGTTAGTAATTGAATGTAAGGCGAGTCTTTAGGGAAATCGGACGTGTCATACCATCTGCATGCTCTTTAGCACTTCGGTTTTCCATGCCCTTTATAGATGTCTTCAGTAGGGATATCTATAACAAAACTATCTGTATCTGTGTAAAGCACTCTGGATCTGGATACGAGGGCTTAAAGTAGTCATAAAGAAACTCTAACTCAAAAGCTTTGATAATTCTAAAACAGTAAACCCAATAATTACAGGTTTGTCCAAATTTGGGATTTCTTTTTTTTCATCATTATGCCAAAAAGGTGATCATGAATCTTCTAAAGTCTTGATAATTTGGTTTTGAAGTCAGCTTAATTGCTTCTTTTCTCTCTGGTGACCAATCTGACATCTTTGCGCTTGTGCGGATTCTCCATAGTCTTTCCAAAACAGCTGTTGTTCATTAGCTTGAAAAAGTCTTTTTCTGAAGCATCTGTGGATTTAGTTTGAGATCAGTGTTCTTCATGATGTATGGTTTCATGAACTGTTCTTGATCAAAAGCAATTATACGATGAACAGCTGTCAACTTAAAAACCGTTTTCTTAAATAAAATTGTAGAAGTCTGTAATGACAGACATAATTTTTTTTGCTCGAAGATTGGGCCCACAAGTTTAGGTGGTTCTCTTGGATCCATCTTTAGACTTTCTGTGCTAATGGATAGTCATTATGCAGGTCTGGATTTCTATTAGGATATTCTAAGTCAACTTCTAGAATGAAACCACGTGCTGATCAGGCGTTTAAACTGTTCAACCACTTTAATCCCTTTTTTAAATTATTCGTACCTGTGTACATCTTGAAGTTACGTAATGGAAGTGATTGCGCCATTGCCCATCCATACAGATTTTTTGCATCTAAATACATGAGATAGTTAGCCCTTTTACTTGGATCATAGTCGTCCAAGTATTTGTTGTTTGCTTTACAGAAATGGTGCGACGCCATACTAATTCCTCCACGCAATCCGTTTTCAATCATCTGAATCATTGGTAGGTCAGACAATAAATCAATCTGTACTCCAGTAAACTTTAAGAAAGCGCCCCAGCTCACCCCCGGCGCAGAAATATAATGCGCAGGATCCAAACTGTAATGTTTCATGCAGGTCTTTCTATAATTTTCAAAGACGTCCGCCAAACAAACATACATCTGCCATTAAATAGGAGTCAGATAGTCCCCCATCGTTTTACAATCTAACTTTTCCCAAGCATCTTGAGCTGCTGGTAATCGGAGTCGCTGATGTCCTTTCCTCAAAGACTAGAAAAAAACGCGCCTTTAGGAGGAAGTGTATCTTCATCAAACCTTTCCCAACTGTTCATGTACTCTAAGGGTAAACGCCCTTTTAACAAGAGTTGAGTAAAAATTTATTCTTCCGTTATTGGGCAGGAACTTTAAGGACATAGCCAGTCCCTCTAATGAGCCCATCATGTGTTGCATAGAGTCGTAGAAAGCATGTTATTTAAAGTGAAAACACATGTACTTTCTGATGACTGTGCGTGCATGCTACCCTGAAGGCGCTGGTTACTGTTTTGCATTATAAGGTGAGAGTCATAAACCTCGCAAGTTGTGAAAGAATACAGGCAGCTTCATGTCTTTGGATCAAACTTTGTTGAAGATTGCATTTGTTATGCGCCGCTCCTCTGAATTTTCCCGCTAATGTGATCATGGTCTCTTTGTGGGGTTTACACTCTTGGGCGTTAGCCCCTAAACCGCAAATCCAAAAATGCGTGGCTGAGTCATATGTTGTTGGTCTTCAGGCGCCATTTGATTTCAGATAAGTTTAGATTATTTAAAAACAGGCGTTACGCACTTGCTGCATGCGTTTTAAGAATGTTTCTGAGCATTGGCCCTTTTATATAATTCTGGCTCTGAATAACGCCTCCGACCTAACAATAATGAAGGCAAATGAACAAATCTGTGATTACTATTAAGACTGTTTTTCGAAGTTTTTGTGGTGCGGGCCCCTTCTAAGGAACAAAAAGCGACTCAAAAGTCTGCGTAAACTACGTATGGACTTGTTTGCAGCCGTTTCCCGTTCTTAAAACTAACTTTTTGATCCTGGCGGGGGCGTAGTTAGTTCTGTCTTACAGTCTACAGAACTTTTACAATGTTTTATATGTTCACTCGCGGCTTGCACGATGGCATTCTTGTTAAACATTTTTACAGAATTCTTGTTTGTGCCCATCTTTTGAAGTATGCGCCAATAATCTGTCATTGTGCGTATCAAGTGTAATGGGGCGCCTGCTGGCGGAAAACATTAGGAGTAAGTCCCATGACTTTTGGCTGGTTCGCCTATTGTTGGACTGTTCTTGGACACTTTAATTTGGCACCAAATTTGTTTCCTCATCCCATGTGTATACATTAACAGTTATTGGGTTGTTTTTTTCTTCAAACTGATCAATTTGGTCTACACTAACAGGAAAGGAAAATTCCATTGAAGTTAAGATCTTTGGCGTTATTGCCGATAGTTAGTCACTCTTCTGCGTGTTCGCGGACATGATGCAGCCTTGCAAGAACACACCACATGAAAAAATTTGTTGTCTGAATTTTTTATGTTTAAAACTGCTCTCTTTTTAAAACCCAAATCCCGAGGTTAGCGGAATGTAAGCCTTGGGCCCACAATCGGCGCATACTTGCCTGTTTTAATCTAATCTCTAAGACTTCGCCCTCTGCCAACCAGAGCCTCTCATTTTAGCTTCTTTCACGGCAGCGTCAAACTGTTTTAAGCAGTTCGTTGCCCAACCCGGGTGTTAAGTCATTATGAGAAAGAATAGTCTGTTGTTTAGTTGAGACCCAGACTTCTAGATTTTCTTCATTTTTTACATAGTCGATTAAAACAGCTAACATTACTTTAACTGGCGGGTCTATTGTTAGTTTGCCTGGAACTTGAGAAATTGCATGAACAACACTTGCCTGTTTCGTTTGTTGGGGGCAATGACTTCTAATCAATTCATTCAGTGTCTTGATTAACGCTCTCTCTCGGCATTCCTTCAAACAATTCGTCTTGTCCTTCATATATCTTAGCCATGCTGTCTTTTTTTCTAAGCCCAAAATATTTATTTAAATTAAAAAAATACAACGGCTTAATCAGAATCAATATCAACGGTCTTTTTGTGCTTGGACTCATAAACTAAAGTATAAACACCCTTCGGTGTTGTTACTGTGAGCTGTTTAGAACAGAGTTTTAAAGTCTCGTTTACTTTTTTTAAGCATTCCTTTTTTTATCTGCTCGGGGTCTGGCTGTTGAGAAAAACTTGCCCTGCCCTTTTTTTGAGATCAAAAATTTTGTCTTTTGTAGTTTATCAAATCGGCCTGTAAACGATTAAATTCTTCATCCGTGATGTTTGAGTCAACAAGCGCTTTATTTATTGTCAGTTTGAACGAACTAAGTTTAGCGTTATTAGTTGAACCTAGCTGTGTGCTTTTGGGTTTGTTTTTAATTTTTTGCCAGCCGCACTTACAGCTAATGAAATAGACCGAGGTAAAGACAAACCTCCTAGAGGTAAAGCTGCGGGTGCGCCTATGCCCGTTTTCTAAGAGACCAACACTCGTTTCCCGCTGATAGAGCATTATAGTTGATGCTCCAGTATTAAAAATAAGTAACAGCATTACAGGCAGCAGAATACCTTCGTTTGGTTTTGCTGTATTTTGAAGGTCTTGCTCTAGTACTTGCTGCATTTGCGTAATGTTTGTTAATCTAAAGGTTTTTATGTTAGGGGTTTCTACTATCTCTTCTTTTGGCGGCGCTGTAGGCACATTTGGATAAACTTGAACAGACATGCTTTTTATAAAATAAAAAATAATTTTAGTATTGTTATCTTTTAATCTGTTATTTTCAATATTCAGCTGCGCATCATATATTAAAAACAAATGTACATTAAGCGGTTTATCGGCTTCTTCTTCTTTATTTAATTTGAATGTTTATTACGTCTCTCACAGCTCTCCCCCTTCCATGCAACTGATTATCCTCTGTTGACCTTAGGTCAATCCATAAACCGTATTTTTTTTGTTAAATAATCATCAAGTCTTACACTGTGAAGGTGTAGTCTTTAGCCACAAGGTCAACTGTTGGATTTCTACACCTCCCCCCTCCAAACAGTTTTCTTATTTCATCAAAATGCTGATAAGGTTTAAGCCCGCTAGCATAGATTTGGTTAGGATGCCCTCAATCGAACATTGTACTTTCGTTTTTTTTTGGATTAAAAACTTTTCACTTCCTCTTTTGAATGGTTCTTCATCTTCACACAGCAATAAAATACCTTTTTAAACGATCTTGCTGAGAGCTTTAAAAATAAAATTCCATATAGTGTCTGCCTGCTTCAAAGGGTATGTTGTATGATGAATCACTCTTTCGTAATATATTGCTAATTTTGATGATATTGGTGCTCAATCTGCCTTGCTAAATTAGGGTTGCTAACAACGTCAAACTCTAACGGGGATGTCAGAAATGCTGTACTTTGCTTCGGTGTCTGTTGATCTGTAACATGTTTGTATTCGTTAAAAGTTAGTTCATATGACAGTCTGTCTTTTAATGCTCCTTGAAAGTATGGCGCATGCGCTTTTTAAAAACTCAAAATCTAAGGGAAGGAAAAAGCGATTTCCAAAAGCAAAATTTACAAGCCACATACTTTTTGCCCTCTTTAGTATCTGCGGCACCTATTCTTGTTTTAGTGCTTCTTCATTTTCTATTCCTTTGAAACGCAGATCAGCCCTTTTTATTCCGGTAGCCATAGATCAGAATAGGTTAAAAAATATGTCTGCATTGTGTAAAGAAAATATTTCTTGCCCTCAAGTTTTATAAATTTTCTTAACAATTGCCCGCCCCAAATTCTGGACAACTGTCCTGTTTTTGTCTGTTGTTGGAATCAAGTACTATTTTGAAAGTAAGACGCGCGAGCCTTGCACAATCACTTTTATCTGCTCCTAGGTCCGGAAAATTTTACAGTAAGAATTTGATCTGCATCAATAGTAGATGGATTATTTTGGGAACAGTAATATTCCGTTTATTTCCCTTCACGCCAAAGGGTTCTTTCAGTCTTCTATGCGGGTCAAGAATCGAGCCATATGCATGTAACATTTTTTTTATAAAACCCAAAAAAAAAAATTAATTATTAAAGAAAATGGCAGGCATTGAAGATGAAAGATTATGTGTTTTTGATCGTGGAGACGACATGAGTGATTCCCCTTGGGAGCGGCCCTCGCTCGGGGCTCTCATTGCATGATGAATTAGCAGAAATCGGGAGTACATTACCAAAAAGTCGGTTTTAAATTAACAGAAAGTAAGGCCAGATCATTATACCAAAGTTTAGGCCAAGAACCTCCCGAATTTATAGACCCTAATGATTTTGAAATAAAAGATGACCTTTGTTTGTGAGGAGCGACCCAAAGGGCAACTTGTTCAGCTTACAACTAAAAAAGACCATCAAGTTTTTAGCCCTGGGTTCAATTAGAAATAGACTCAGTGTGAAAGATCAAATCGCCTTGGCCTTGTTAGGACAAAATTAAGGGCGGAGGCGTTTCTAAACTTCAAAAACACTGCAAGAACTCCCCAAAAGATAACAAATGCAAAACCCTGGAACTTAAAGAATTAAATCAATCAGCAGGTGAATTAATAAATGTAATGAAGCAGAATCCAGTTTTTCAGAAGAAACAGCGTTTAAAGACTATACACGACTCACCGCTACCCATGCGAGAAATAGAGGCCCCTTTATCATGCTTTAAGAACCATCAGAGGGAATTAACAAACAATTTAGCAAAATAGGTGAACTAGATGGGCATATAAGAAGAGAAAAAGAAAAACTCGTTGAGGCTGATGACGCCGACTTAGGGGATGATATTAAAGAAAGAATAACCCCAAAAACTAAAAGATCTTGAACAAGAAAGATCAGCAAGACTAGAAGTGCTAACTACTAACGAGACAATTACGAACTCAAGGAATAGAATAAGAGAAACTATCCGAAAAATTTTATATGAAGACACAACGCTAGCAGGAACGAATCCCAACATGTTTAGAGAGCAGGAGGGCACATTGGCAAGCGTTATAACTGCCCTTTGGATTTGCAATAAGTACATTGGTGTTGGCTATTACAGGGGGCGGTGGAGGTCAAAGTCCAGTACCCCCGCCCCCATCGCCTCCACCTGATAATCATGGGTAAAAAAAACAGCTTGATCATCTTGCAAGTTTATTAAAAAAATTAGTGGTAAAGCCGTGAAACGCTTTACCAGGAATATTGGGGAGTATTGTCAGCTGGCTTTTGTCTACTGCAAGCAAAGTAGTTGCTTTATGGCCGAGCACTTATGGACATTAGTTCTCTTAATAGTTGGGTTAATATTTAGTAAGATAAAGACCAAGTAATCCTAGGCCAGTTAATCCAAGAACAAGCGCTGTCTTTTCATTTCATGGTCATCGCGAACAGAGTCCCCGAGCTTTGTGAGTCTTCAATGACTTTTGGGGTTTTGGATTCGGGGATTGGATGACTTAATCTTGGGTGTTCTTTTATTGTTTGTTAATATTACTGGCTCAGAATTTATGTCGTTTTTCCAAACCTTTGTTTATTGCCTGCTATAAGAATTTCATTATTATAGTTTATTATTGTACCTTTCTGGAGTCTGAGGTCAGAAGGCAGCATGTATAAACCCGTGCCAACAGCAAATCTACTTTCGATCTTGCGTATTGTAAAACATGTTGGTACCTTTGAATACTTGAAGGTAAATCAACTGTAGAATTAATGGCGTCCTCTAAATTTTCTAAGTATTGTTTTTGTGCGCAAAGCCAGTAGAGGATCAGTTATGCTCGATCTCGCCTGTGCTTGCGAACCTAGCAAACACCAACGTAAGTACGAATTTGAGTCGTTTATTCGTTCTATTCCCCCTTAGTTAGGCCCTTAGAAGTGTCTAAGTAAATGTTGTCCATGCTGTTTTATGCTCTTGCTCTATGGGGCCAGGGGATCTGAAAAAATTTTGAAAAGGGGGTTTCAAGACATATTTTATACTTTCTGTGCGTGCCCCGAAATAAGGGGTGCCTAGGCCTATGATCAAGATCCAACTTTTGTCTAAAGTCTGTCTTGATGTTAATATTGAATTCGTTACGAAACCTTTTAAAAGCCTTCATGTCTATTTGTTGCTGAATGGATTAACGATTTGTCTTCGGTAATGGTGCTTGCAGTTCAGTCAAAATACGTCTAAGGTGTAATAAAAATGAAATCTGTACACTGACCTCACCCAAAAAATTAGGATGATTTAGATGATCAGCATACGCACTCCACACCCAGTTGATGCACAAGACACAGCAAGTTTAACTGGTTCTGATAAAAATGCAACGGAGACTAAACCACGCTTTCTGGTTGTGCTCGTTTCAATAGGGGGGTTAAGATAGCTCTTCAATGGAGTACTCACCTTTTTATGAAAAAAGGCAGTCTGGGTCACAGCAATGTCAAGAGTATCAGTTGCTTATTTTTAAAATTGTAGTGCGGCCCAACAGAATATTTTGCATCAGTATATTTGAATGCACTCATTTTTATTCTGTTTAAAAAAAATGTTTGTAACAATAACAACCCAAGACCGTCCTTCGTTTTTAGAACATGCTATTGATAACAATTGCGGGGCTAAACGGTCGCGCTCCATGAAATATTTTACAAAGTCGAAGGGGTTTAATATAAGCGAAAAACCCAAAGGGGAATAATAAGATTTCAAAAGTTGTGGGGCTCAAAGCTAACCAGTTAACAATACCTGTGGTTATTACGGGTTTTGCTCACTAAAGAGCAATGAGTAAATTCGGCATTACTCTCAAACTTAACAATGCAAATCTAAAACAATATTACATTTGAACCCGGGAAAAAGCAGATTACTTATTTGATAAAGAGCTAGCTAAATGTTAGGCTTTAAAGTTGACACTCAGGGGCACTAAAAGATTTGTTGTTGCGCCAAAAAAAACTACTTTTAAGGGGGAAAATCCGCTCGATCTTGCATTATATTCATTTCTTTTGTTCATTTGGATGAGTGAGCACTGATGAAAACTTATATGATGGAAGGCCCTCAATGTTTTAAGAGCTTTACCGGGGGGGAAAGCTGCATATTGCGATTATGAAATTATACAATTCCTAATTTACAGTTTTAAAAGATTAGTTTGTGGGAGGGTTGGATCATTAATATAAAAATCAAAGACAAAGCGGGGAAAGTTGTGAAATGTGATAACCTGCACATTTGTTTTGGAAATAAAATAATACGCTACTAAAAAAAATGTGCGTGGGCCAGAAGAACCAGGAGTTACATTAGCGCCTGTGAGGTGTATAACCTTAGAATTAAAAGACCTTGCAGAGTTGCGGACTTTGAACAGAACGGTGAGATAGGCGCTTTGTATGGGTTGAGTACACTAAAGATGGTGATTATAAACGCAAAGAGGTTGGCGACGCAAAAAGTTTCCTAAACTAGAACAACGCGCAAACTAGAAGCAAATAATGTTGGCCAGTATGAATATAAAATAGTTCGAAAACCTGACCTCAAATGGCACTTAGAACCATATTTAGAATGGAAATAAAATTTGAAATTTATAAGCCCATTTACATATTTTAGCCGTCAAAAAAAGTTTCAGAAAAGCATTCAAAATCTGGCCCTTTAATGTAAGTCTTATGCCAGAGGACATAGTCAGAAAGAGATTGAAATAAAGCCCTTTTGGGAATAAACAGTACATCCTCCACAGAAAGAGAATCAGTTTGAAAGATGCTTCTACA
>CM031612.1:20822335-20824835 GCA_018398815.1 Conus ventricosus | reverse complement strand
TTCTCTACTTTCACCTCGCTTTCTTCTTTTCTGTTCAGCGTCATTTTGTAAGGTACACTTTCAGTCACACTTCCGTTGATGACAACCCAAAATTGCAGTTGTTTGACACTTATACATAAGTGCTTCTGACGAGGTTGTTATGTACCCGCGTTCACTGGTGGAGGTCATACATAGTTGTTTCCCCCTTTTTGTTTTCTCTCCATTTTGGAAAGCTATTTTCCCCTCTAACTCGTGGTGTGTCAAGTAATGTATAGTTATTGTTACAGAGTTTTTAAATCGGTGATCTGTTTTTGTCATATTTATGTTGGCGAGCGTTTCTGTGTGATTGTATCGCGCGTCGTCATTCATCTTCATGAAGTCACTACTTTGTTGAGTCAGAATATTCCATGCTGGAAAAAGGCGTGCTGGCGTCTCCTAGGTCTATCGAAAGGTCGAAACCTGCACCCTCTGTAGCATTTGTATTTAAAGTAGTGCGTTGTATTGAACCTAGGGGATGTAGATATTATGACTGTAATTTGATTTGATACGTGGGTTTTTGTGTGTTTTTTTTTTTTGCCACTAGAGACAGCCTTTCAGTCGGAAAAGAATGGAGAAGCTTCGCACAACCTCTTTGAATTGTCAGGGCCTTGGTGACTTGGGTCTTGGGGGACAGAAAGAAACGAAGGGATGTATTCGATTAGTTGCAAAAACAACAAACGATCAGCTAGAGTATTTTCTGCAGGACATGTGTTTTATCCAAAACGAGAAGCTCACTTGAAAGTTAAGTAGGGATATGCGTTTTGGGAGTTCATTAACACATAGTGTAGAGGCGTGGCCATAATACTCGACATTAACTGTAAGTTCAAAGTAAGGAAAATAGGTAAAGACAGGTAATGGGCCTTTGTACTCATACCAGTTACAGCTATGAGTAGAGAGTTATTGCTGGTCAATGTGCCCGTCCGTAAACGGACACTCTGAAAGTTAATATGAAGGACAAGAAAGGAATGTACTTGAAACAGAAATTACAAATACAATTGTAGGACGGGACTGGAATTTCGTTTCAGGTCCAAATTTGGATTACACGGATTATAAACACAAACATAATGACAAAGCAAGAACATGGGGTGAGGATGCAACGGTGAATTTAGAGATGTCTGACATGTGGAGAAAGTAAAATATAGAGTGTATAAGATTTACGTGGCGCAGAATAAATCCCTTGCCACTGATTCGGCTTGTTTCGTATCTTACCCCAGAAACATTGCTCCCGTGTGTGGAAGAAGTAGATTTTAAATGAGGCTATAGGACAGATCACTCTATGGTCACCTTGAATTCATTTTTGGGGAAGGTTATAAAAAGAAACACTTCGTGGACGTTTAACAGCTCCATGCTGACTGATTCTCTTTGAGTGAAACAGATGAAATCTTACAGAAAAAGTTTTGTTACTTGTATGAAAAAAAAGGTGCACAACGTTGCAAAAAATCGGATTCAGTATACAATCAGCGACCAACTATTCCTACATTGTTTATCATGATAATAAGATAAAAAAAAATACTGGCATATTCTATAGCCATGATACACATGTCTAAAGAGAAGTGGAAAACTAAAGAAAACCATTCGATGAAAAACTTAAGTTTTGGAGAAAAAAAAATCGCAAACAAAAATAACGATGACCAAAATAATGACAGATATAAAGGGCACCTTGTCGTGATCCGAATCAAAAATATCCATAGAGTTCTATCTAGGGCCAGATGGGTGGCTGAGGGAGAAAAACATACACTTTTTGTTGTTCAATGTATTGGTAAATAAATGGAAAAAATGGTAACAGTCGACGGGAAAGAAGTAGACGACCAAACTGAAATTAGCAATATAGTATCATCTTTCAATATAGTATCATCTTTCAATATAGTATCATCTTTCAATATAGTATCATCTTTCAATATAGTATCATCTTTCAATATAGTATCATCTTTCAATATAGTATCAATCTTTCAATATAGTATCATCTTTCAATATAGTATCATCTTTCAAAAAAAAAAGGGGTCAAAGAAGAACTGCAGAAAACTTTGAAGGGATTTATATAGTAAAAAAAAACAAACAAACTTGAACTATATCAAATGAATCTTCAAAGAATGTTGAGGGGGGGGGGGGGGGGGGGGGAGAGATAATCATTCCGGAAGAAGCAACATACGCCTTGAAAACACAAAAAAGAAAAATCAAACAAGTTCAGGTTCATGTGGTTTCATAACATTTTAAAATCTAGTTGCAAAGTGAGACGACTGCTGGCGGAAATCCAAACAAATCTTAAAAAAATGTTGGCGAACTGCCCAAAAAACGTGGACAAACGAATCACAAGACAAAACACGACGCGTTTCGACCTCTTAGGTCTTCTTCAGGCAAGATACAAAACAATTATTACAACGAAAATGAACGAGCAATCACTTACCTTCAAGTTGAAGATAAGTGATTGTTCGTTCATTTTCGTTGTAATTTTTTTTTTAAATCTTGCTGAAGAAGACCAAGA
>CM031612.1:20752335-20817335 GCA_018398815.1 Conus ventricosus | reverse complement strand
TCCACACCATGACCACGCCAAGGTCAGGTCCAGTGGTCTCCACTACCATAACCACGCCAAGGTCAGGTCCAGTGGTGTCCATTACCATGACCACGCCAAGGTCAGGTCCAGTGGTGTCCATTACCATGACCAAGCCAAGGTCAGTCCAGTGGTGTCCACTACCATGACCACGCCAAGGTCAGGTCCAGTGGTGTCCATTACCATGACCACGCCAAGGTCAGGTTCCAGTGGTGTCCATTACCATGACCACGCCAAGGTCAGGTCCAGTGGGTCCATTACCATGACCACGCCAAGGTCAGGTCCAGTGGTGTCCACTACCATGACCTCGCCAAGGTCAGGTCCAGTGGTGTTCACTACCATGACCACGCCAAGGTCAGGTCCAGTGGGTCCACTACCATGACCACGCCAAGGTCAGGTCCAGTGGTGTCCATTACCATGACCACGCCAAGGTCAGTCCAGTGGTGTCCACTACCATGACCACGCCAAGGTCAGGTCCAGTGGTGTCCACTACCATGACCACGCCAAGGTCAGTCCATGGTGTTCATTACCATCACCACGTCAAGGTCAGGTCCAGTGGTGTTCACTACACCACGCCAAGGTCAGGTCCAGTGGTGTTCATTACCAGACCACGCCAAGGTCAGGTCCAGTGGTGTCCACTACCATGACCACGCCAAGGTCAGGTCCAGTGGTGTCCACTACCATGACCACGCCAAGGTCAGGTCCAGTGGTGTCCACTACCATGACCACGCCAAGGTCAGGTCCAGTGGTGTCCATTACCATGACCACGCCAAGGTCAGGTCCAGTGGTGTTCATTACACCACGCCAAGGTCAGGTCCAGTGGTGTCCACTACCATGACCACGCCAAGGACAGGTCCAGTGGTGTCCATTACCATGACCACGCCAAGGTCAGGTCCAGTGGTGTCCACTACCATGACCACCCAAGGTCAGGTCCAGTGGTGTTTACTACACCACGCCAAGGTCAGGTCCAGTGGTGTTTACTACACCACGCCAAGGTCAGGTCCAGTGGTGTTTACTACACCACGCCAAGGTCAGGTCCAGTGGTGTTTTACTACACACGCCAAGGTCAGGTCCAGTGGTGTCATTACCATGACCACGTCAAGGTCAGGTCCAGTGGTGTCCATTACCATGACCTCGCCAAGGTCAGGTCCATGGTGTCCATTACCATGACCTCGCCAAGGTCAGCTCCAGTGGCGTCCATTACCATGACCACGCCAAGGTCAGGTCCAGTGGTGTCCACTACCATGACCACGCCAAGGTCAGGTCCAGTGTGTTCACTACACCACGCCAAGGTCAGGTCCAGTGGTGTTCACTACACCACGCCAAGGTCAGGTCCAGTGGTGGTCCACTACCATGACCACGCCAAGGTCAGGTCCAGTGGTGTCCATTACCATGACCACGCCAAGGTCAGGTCCAGTGGTGTCCATTACCATGACCACGCCAAGGTCAGGTCCAGTGGTGTTCACTACACCACGCCAAGTCAGGTCCAGTGGTGTCCATTACCATGACCACGCCAAGGTCAGGTCCAGTGCTGTCCATTGCCATGACCACGCCAAGGTCAGGTCCAGTGGGTGTCCATTACCATGACCACGCCAAGGTCAGGTCCAGTGGTGTTCACTACACCACGCCAATGGTCAGGTCCAGTGGTGTCCACTACCATGCCCTCGCCAAGGTCAGCTCCAGTGGCGTCCACTACCATGACCACGCCAACGTCAGCTCCAGGGTGTCCATTACCATGACCCACGCCAAGGTCAGCTCCAGTGGTGTCCATTACCATGACCACGCCAAGGTCAGGTCCAGTGGTGTCCATTACCATGACCACGCCAAGGTCAGGTCCAGTGGTGTTTACTACACACGCCAAGGTCAGGTCCAGTGGTGTCCACTACCATGACCACGCCAAGGTCAGGTCCAGGGCGTCCATTACCATGGACACGCCAAGGTCAGTCCAGTGGTGTCCATTACCATGACCACGCCAAGGTCAGGTCCAGTGGTGTCCACTACCATGACCTCGCCAAGGTCAGGTCCAGTGGTGTCCACTACCATGACAACGCCAAGGTCAGGTCCAGTGGGTCCATTACCATGACCACGCCAAGGTCAGGTCCAGTTGTGTCCATTACCATGACCACGCCAAGGTCAGGTCCAGTGGTGTCCACTACCATGACCACGCCAAGGTCAGGTCCAGTGGTGTCCACTACCATGACCACGCCAAGGTCAGGTCCAGTGGCGTCCACTACCATGACCACGCCAAGGTCAGGTCCAGTGGTGTCCATTACCATGACCACGCCAAGGTCAGGTCCAGTGGTGTTCATTACACCACGCCAAGGTCAGTCCAGTGGTGTCCACTACCATCACCTCGCCAAGGTCAGTCCAGTGGTGTCCACTACCATGACCACGCAAGGTCAGGTCCAGTGGTGTTCATTACACCACGCCAAGGTCAGGTCCAGTGGTGTCTACTACCATGACCACGCCAAGGTCAGGTCCAGTGGTGTCCACTACCATGACCACGCCAAGGTCAGGTCCAGTGGTGTCCATTACCATGACCCACGCCAAGGTCAGGTCCAGTGGTGTCCATTACCATGACCTCGCCAAGGTCAGGTCCAGTGGTGTTCACTACCATGACCACGCCAAGGTCAGGTCCAGTGGTGTCCATTACCATGACCTCGCCAAGGTCAGGTCCAGTGGTGGTTCACTACCATGACCACGCCAAGGTCAGGTCCAGTGGTGTTCACTACATCACGCCAAGGTCAGGTCCAGTGGTGTCCACTACCATGACCACGCCAAGGTCAGGTCCAGTGGTGTCCACTACCATGACCTCGCCAAGGTCAGGTCCAGTGGTGTTCATTACCATGACCACGCCAAGGTGAGGTCCAGTGGTGTCCACTACCATGACCACGCCAAGGTCAGGTCCAGTGGTGTCCATATACCATGACCTCGCCAAGGTCAGGTCCAGTGGTGTCCCCTACACCACGCCAAGGTCAGGTCCAGTGGTGTCCACTACCATGACCACGCCAAGGTCAGGTCCAGTGGTGTTCATTACACCACGCCAAGGTCAGTCCAGTGGTGTTCCATTAACCCATGACCACGCCAAGGTCAGGTCCAGGGTGTTCACTACACCACGCCAAGGTCAGTCCAGTGGCGTCCATTACCATGACCACGCCAAGGTCAGGTCCAGTGGTGTCCATTACCATGACCACGCCAAGGTCAGGTCCAGTGGTGTTCACTACACGACGCCAAGGTCAGGTCCAGTGGTGTTCACTACACCACGCCAAGGTCAGGTCCAGTGGTTGTCCACTACCATGACCACGCCAAGGTCAGGTCCAGTGGTGTCCATTACCATGACCACGCCAAGGTCAGGTCCAGTGGTGTCCACTACCATGACCACGCCAAGGTCAGGTCCATGGTGTTCATTACACCACGCCAAGGTCAGTGCCAGTGTGTCCATTAACCATGACCACGCCAAGGTCAGGTCCAGTGTGTCCACTACCATGACCACGCCAAGGTCAGGTCCAGTGCTGTTCACTACCATGACCACGCCAAGGTCAGATCCAGTGGTGTTCACTACCATGACCACGCCAGGTCAGGTCCAGTGGTGTTCACTACACCACGCCAAGGTCAGGTCCAGTGTTGTCACTACCATGACCACACCAAGGTCAGGCCAGTGGTGTCCACTACCATGACCACGCCAAGGTCAGGTCCGTGGTGTCCACACCATGACCACGCCAAGGTCAGGTCCAGTGTGTCCACTACCATGACCACGCCAAGGTCAGGTCCAGTGGTGTCCACTACCATGACCACGCCAAGGTCAGGTCCATGGTGTCCATCTACCAGGACCACGCCAAGGTCAGGTCCAGTGGTGTTCATTACACCACGCCAAGGTCAGGTCAGTGGTGTCCATTACCATGACCCGCCAAGGTCCAGGTCCAGTGGTGTCCACTACCATGACCACGCCAAGGTCAGGTCCAGTGGTGTCCACACCATGACCACGCCAAGGTCAGGTCCAGTGGTGTCCACTACCATGACCACGCCAAGGTCAGGTCCAGTGGTGTTCACTACACCACGCCAAGGTCAGGTCCAGTGGTGTTCACTACGCCACGCCAAGGTCAGGTCCAGTGGTGTCCCATTACCATGACCACGCCAAGGTCAGGTCCAGTGGTGTTCACTACACCACGCCAAGGTCAGGTCCAGTGGTGTTCATTACCATGACCACACCAAGGTCAGGTCCAGTGGTGTCCATTACCATGACCACGCCAAGGTCAGGTCCAGTGGTGTTCACTACACCACGTCCAAGGTCAGGTCCTGTGGTGTCCACTACCATGACCACGCCAAGGTCAGGTCCAGTGGTGTCCACTACCATGACCACGCAAGGTCAGGTCCAGTGGTGTTCACTACACCACGCCAAGGTCAGGTCCATGGTGTCCATTACCATGACCACGCCAAGGTCAGGTCCAGTGGTGTCCACTACCATGACCACGCCAAGGTCAGGTCCAGTGGTGTCCACTACCATGACCACGCCAAGGTCAGGTCCAGTGGTGTCCACTACCATGACCACGCCAAGGTCAGCTCCAGTGGCGTCCATTACCATGACCACGCCAAGGTCAGTCCAGTGGCGTCCACTACCAATGCCCTCGCCAAGGTCAGCTCCAGTGGCGTCCATTACCATGACCACGCCAAGGTCAGTCCAGTGGTGTCCACTACCATGACCACGCCAAGGTCAGGTCCAGTGGTGTCCACTACCATGTACCACGCCAAGGTCAGGTCCAGTGGTGTCCATTACCATGACCACGCCAAGGTCAGGTCCAGTGGTGTCCATTACCATGAACACGCCAAGGACAGGTCCAGTGGTGTCCACTACCATGACCACGCCAAGGTCAGTCCAGTGTGTCCATTACCATGACCACGCCAAGGTCAGGTCCAGTGGTGTCCATTACCATGACCACGCCAAGGTCAGGTCCAGTGGTGTCCACTACCATGACCACGCCCAAGGTCAGGTCCAGTGGTGTTCATTACCAGACCACGTCAAGGTCGGTCCAGTGGTGTCCACTACCATGACCACGCCAAGGTCAGGTCCAGTGGTGTCCATTACCATGGCCACGCCAAGGTCAGGTCCAGTGGTGTTCACTACACCACGCCAAGGTCAGGTCCAGTGGTGTCCATTACCATGACCACGCCAAGGTCAGGTCCAGTGGTGTCCACTACCATGACCACGCCAAGGTCAGGCCAGTGGTGTCCATTACCATGACCACGCCAAGGTCAGGTCCAGTTGTGTCCACTACCATGACCACGCCAAGGTCAGGTCCAGTGGTGTCCACTACCATGACCACGCCAAGGTCAGGTCCAGTGGTGTTCACTACAACCACGCCCAAGGTCAGGTCCAGTGGTGTTCACTACCAGACCACACCAAGGTCAGGTCCAGTGGTGTCCACTACCATGACCACGCCAAGGTCAGGTCCAGTGGTGTCCACTACCATGACCACGCCAGGTCAGGTCCAGTGGTGTCCACTACACCACACCAAGGTCAGGTCCAGTGGTGTCCATTACCATGACCACGCCAAGTCAGGTCCAGTGGTGTCCACTACACCACACCAAGGTCAGGTCCAGTGGTGTCCATTACCATGACTACGCCAAGGTCAGGTCCAGTGGTGTCCACTACACCACACCAAGGTCAGGTCCAGTGGTGTCCATTACCATGACCACGCCAAGGTCAGGTCCAGTGGTGTCCACTACCATGACCACGCCAAGTCAGTCCAGGTGGTGTCCATTACCATGACCACGTCAAGGTCAGGTCCAGTGGTGGTCCATTACCATGACCACGCCAAGGTCAGGTCCAGTGGTGTCCATTACCATGACCTTGCCAAGGTCAGGTGCAGTGGTGTCCATTACCATGACCTCGCCAAGGTCAGGTCCAGCGGTGTTTACTACCATGACCTCGCCAAGGTCAGGTCCAGTGGTGTCCACTACCATGACCACGCCAAGGTCAGGTCCAGTGGTGTTCACTACACCACGCCAAGGTCAGGTCCAGTGGTGTCCACTACACCACGCCAAGGTCAGTCCAGTGGTGTTCACTACACCACGCCAAGGTCAGGTCCAGTGGTGTCCACTACCATGACCACGCCAAGGTCAGGTCCAGTGGTGTCCACTACCATGACCACGCCAAGGTCAGGTCCATGGGTGTCCCTACCTGACCACGCCAAGGTCAGGTCCAGTGTGTTCACTACCATGACCACGCCAAGGTCAGGTCCAGTGGTGTTCATTACCATGACCACGCCAAGGTCAGGTCCAGTGGTGTTCATTACCATGACCACGCCAAGGTCAGGTCCAGTGGTGTCCACTACCATGACCACGCCAAGGTCAGGTCCAGTGATGTCCACTACCATGACCACGCCAAGGTCAGGTCCAGGTGTTCATTACACCACGCCAAGGTCAGGTCCAGTGGTGTCCACTACCATGACCACGCCAATGTCAGGTCCAGTGGTGTCCATTACCAGACCACGCCAAGGTCAGGTCCAGTGGTGTCCATTACCATGACCACACCAAGGTCAGGTCCAGTGGTGTTCACTACACCACGCCAAGGTCAGGTCCATGGTGTCCATTACCATAACCTCGCCAAGGTCAGGTCCAGTGGTGTCCATTACCATGACCTCGCCAAGGTCAGGTCCAGTGGTGTCCATTACCATGACCACGTCAAGGTCAGGTCCAGTGGTGTCCACTACCATGACCACGTCAAGGTCAGGTCCAGTGGTGTCCACTACCATCACCTCGCCAAGGTCAGGTCCAGTGGTGTCCACTACCATGACCCACGCCAAGGTCATGTCCAGTGGTGTTCATTACACCACGCCAAGGTCAGGTCCATGGTGTCCACTACCATGACCACGCCAAGGTCAGTCCAGTGGTGTCCATTACCATGACCACGCCAAGGTCAGGTCCAGTGGGTCCACTACCATGCCCTCGCCAAGGTCAGCTCCAGTGGTGTTCACTACACCACGCCAAGGTCAGGTCCAGTGGTGTTCACTACCATGCCCTCGCCAAGGTCAGCTCCAGTGTGTTTCACTACCATGACCACGCCAAGGTCAGGTCCAGTGGTGTTCACTACACCACGCCAAGGTCAGTCCAGTGGTGTCCATTACCATGACCACGCAAGGTCAGGTCCAGTGGTGTCCACTACCATGACCTCGCCAAGGTCAGGTCCAGTGGTGTCCATTACCATGACCACGCCAAGGTCAGTCCAGTGGTGTTCACTACCATGCCCTCGCCAAGGTCAGCTCCAGTGGTGTTCACTACCATGACCACACCAAGGTCAGGTCCAGTGGTGTCCACTACCATGACCACGCCAAGGTCAGGTCCAGTGGATGTCCACTACCATGCCCTCGCCAAGGTCAGCTCCAGTGGTGTCCAGGACCAGCGTGGCTCATCACAGAGCCCTCTGCCATGCCAGCCGCCTACCACCAGCACAGTCAGAAATCACCAGTTCCACCTTGGTAATTCTGCTGTCTCTGGAAGGGTGGGGAGCAGAGACAGACAGCTGCAGGAGTTGCCTCTCTCGTTAAGGAATTGGTTAAGAAGTTCTTTGAAACAGTCTTGAAGGCGTGTGTGTGTGTGTGTGTGTGTGTGTGTGTGTGTGTGTGTGGTGTGTGTGTGTGTGTGTAGGGGGGGGGGGGGGGCAAGATTTTCCGTGTGCTTTGTTTTGTTTTGTTTTTGACAAAGATTGCATCTACCCACCTAGAAGAATGAGAGTTTGAAGAAACTACATGGTCTATCCATTCAAATACGAATCATATACACAGTTATAACATTACCACAACCTCTTTTTTCACGAAAGAATCTATGAATCAAAAGGGGGGGGGGGGGGGGGGGGGGGGAGGAAAATATTGAGAATTCTGGCAAAAACCGTCAGGCTCGAACAGCTCAAAGTAAGCAAATTTCTAATATTAAAAACCAAAGTTTGGCTTTTATTCCGTGGTATCGTTTCCAACTAAGGAAAATAAGCTCATTCCCCAGACATTGGCCACAGAGCGTGACACAGACCGAACGCCTTGAGAGAAATAGTATGGCGATGTGAAGGAGTCAAATATCAGTTGTAAAATCCATCCACATTTTAGCATTCAACTTTAAAAAAAGGGTTGTTTTTTTTAAAAACACAATTTCACCAAAGAATTTAATAGATGTCCCGTGTATTGTGATATTCAATGTAGAATTTAAGCCCAAACCCGTGTCTCATATTTTGGTCTAATGAACCGGCGATAGTTCTCAATTTTTTTTTTTTAGAATAAGATTACGAAGATGGAATTCAACGGAATATCCTTTTTCAGGTCCCTGTTCTATGATACACACCTGAACAACTTGTGAGTACGAATACAGTTGGTCGGCCTTTAATATACACCGATCCTAAATTTTGCAAACGAATGACTTCCGTGTCGTGGTGTTGGATAGATGTTGACCACAATGAAGAATCCAGTTAGAAAATACAAGTGATGTTTGGCCTCCACAAACGAAGGTGCCTGGGTCTTTTTCTGCAACTGAATGACAAACCCGCTCGCAAACAAAAAAGACCATTCTTCTTAACATTATTGTTGTCATTATTATATTATTACTATTATTATAATCATTCTTATCATTATTACAATAACAACAATAATAATGATTGATATATTGTCATCATCATCATCATCATCAACATAATCATCATCGCCATTCTTATTGTTGTTATTATAATCATTATTATTGTGTTTTTTTTATCATCATCACTACTACCCCTACGACCACTAACACTACTACTACCACCACCGCCGCCGCCACCATCACTACCACCACCACCACTATCACTACTACTACTAACTTCTACTACTTCTACAACTAACACAACTATTATTATTATCATGATTATCATTATTATCATTTTTGTTGTTGTTGTTGTTATCGTTATTGTTGTTACATCCCAGCCGACAACATAAGGCCTTTTCCGGGTTCACTCATGGAAAGTCAGTCCTGACCCACTTTTCAATACTGCTTCCATTTTGACACGCTCTTTTGAGTCTGTCAGCGTCGCACATCTCGTGAAGTCTCGAGAACTTGGTCATAAAATGTCGGTAGCTTTGGTCAAATCTTGTGAGACTTGATCGTTACTGAGACGCTCACAGTCAAGCTCAACATATATGCGAAGTACTCAGAAAGTTCACGAAAACCACACAGCTTCAAGTGAAGATGTTGAGGGGGCAGGAACAGTATTGTCGTCTTTCGATAGCTGAAGCTCCATTGCACCCACTGAAGGCATTCACGACTTCCTGTTGACCTGGTTGGCCCTGTCTGTCTCCTTTTGACAGGGTGGCTGCCTGCTGCCAACTGGTAGTGTCAAACTGTCAAACCTGAAGCACGCACATGGTGGGTAGCCTCCGGGCAAAGAGCGCGTGCAGGCAGTGGGCCGACCTTGCTGAACAGCAGACAAGAAGAGGCTGGTGTGAATAGTAACCTGAGAGGGCGGTCTGGCCAGCTGAACGCTTTTCTCGCTTGGAGGTGATTAGCTATCTGTGCAAGTGAACAGGACTGCAACAAAGGCGAACAATGGGAAAGCGAGAAGATGGCCGATCCTTGCTGGAACGCTATTTAGCTTCATTTGAATTTGTAACTGGTAGCCTGCTGCCCGTGAACGTGGCGATGTTGGGTAGGGAGAATTTCCTGACCAGTCGCAGTCCTATGCACGCGATATTCTTTGTAAAGATAACCAAATGGAAAACTTGAATTTTGTATAGAGAAAGGGATTCACGGAGTGACGTGCATGCAACTTCACAATATGTATTACATCCCAGTCGTTTCATCTTATTTTTGTTATTAATTTATATTATGTGCTCCTTTTGATTGGATTTGATCTGTCTTTTCAGGACCGGTGCTACAGTTATGTGTCAGGGGAGAGCACTGTGGAAAAAGGCTGCACGAGGGCAGAGAATTGCATTGGAAACCGAATTTGTTGTCAGACGGACTTCTGCAATGCTGGTTATGGGGCCGGTGAGTTACTATGTTATTCGTATTGTTGTTCTTATTGTTGTTGATGCTTTTGTTGTTATCATTACTGTTGCCGTTGCTGTTCTTGTTGTTACCGTTGCAACCGATGGTGCATAGTAATACTGTAGTAACAGCTGACGACCTTGATAGAGGCAGTCAGGCTTCATTCGTTGTATTCATTCACCTCAACAAGGATTGACCCATTAGGGGACTTTGGTCAGGAAACTTAAAACTATGAAACGGGCGAAAAAAAGGGGATAGGGGTGTACTTAGAATCTTGACAAACAGGAACAAAAAAAAAAAAGGTGTTGAAAAAAGCAATGAAGTCCCTGTAAGTGAATTGCTGACATGTCCATCACTCGGTCACACTCGACTCGTTCACTGTAGCAATCTCTCTATATAATAAAGTCCTAAAACAGGTCGTCTATAAACAATAGTTTATTTGTTCCATTCTATGGATTTGTGACGGTTGAGTACCCTGCTGTAAGAATCTGCCGAGTGCCGGCCTCTCATGGTGATTGCCTCGTCAAGCTGGCCACCATTTCAGATGGCACTGCGTTGGTGCTTGAAACTATTGACGGGCATTCAGTTCTGTGTCGTGAATTCTTATCTGTGGTGGAGAGGCGCTATAATTCAGTGCCGGGTGGATGACGACCTTTGTGTTTCTATGGATGATGGACGATCTGAACTGCCTTAAAGTGTCCCGAGAATTTGTTCAGGGGGTCTGCAGCTGGTCAGATTTGTACGCCATCAAGGCATGATTATCCTCAGCCAGTCCTTCCCCGAAAGGCAGCGGCCAGTGTCTGGGAATCGGCAGCGAGGCGGCACAGGTGAAAGCCATACCTGTCAAACTTTAAAGCGAGGCACAGTCGTACCTGAACTTCATGCTTTAGGACACAGATGAAAAACAGGTTGAACAGTTCTGGTATTCTTCTTCTCCTCGTTCGCCATCCCGTTAGATGAGCAGCCCGGTGTCCTCGATGAAGGCTGCCGTCCGTCGCAGCTCCTCCAGGGTGCCGTACAGCTTGGCTTCCACTGCTGTCGGTGTTGGCCAGTACTTTCTCCTGGATGCTGCATACGTCGTACAGACTTGAAGGATGTGGTCAGTTGTCATTGGTCCCTCACCACAAGGGCACTCTCCACTCTGTCCAATGCCAAATTTTGTGTGCATGTGGTGGAGCAGGCGATTGTGTCCAGTCCTCAGGCGGAAGATCTTGACCTGTTCCCGTCGTCCCAGCAAATGGTATGTGTCTTCTGGGTTGTATTTGGGATGCAGGAGGCGCCATTTTATTCCTTGTTGTGCCTTGATGATTGTCCTAATTTCATCGTATGACACCAGGTTGTTGGCCTGCTCCTTCTGTGCGCCGTCTTTTGCCAGAATGTCAGCTTTTTCATTGCCTCTGATGCCACAGTGTGCTGGTACCCATTGTATCACCACTTTCTCCACTCTGGCACTCAGGGCAACAAGGGCAGAAGTGAGATGGTTCTGTTCTTTGCAGCCGGAGTTCTTGAGGGCTTGGAGCACGGAGAGAGCGTCAGAGAAGACCACCACCTGCCCCGTTGTTCTTTTGGAGTTCTGCAAGACTGTTGTGGCTGCCTCACAGAGGGCTTCTCGCTCAGCTCGGAAGTTGGTGGAGTACTTTCCTGTTGGAATTGCAATTTCTTCATCTCCATCTTTGTATCGGAGGAAGATTCCAGCTCCACCATCCCTCGTTGCCTCTGTGGCGGAGCCATCTGTGAAGACATGGGTCCAGTCTTCCTGGGGATACTGGTTGCAGATGTACTCCATGGCCAGAGCCTTCCTTTGGGTGTCTGACTGTATTCCTCTCTTCTCCACTCCGGGAATGCTGGTGACGACTGTTGGGAACACCTGCCTCTTCCAAGATGGGTGGGTGACATTTGCCGGGATAGGCTTTGCTTCATGTTCCATCAAGACTGGAGTTTGTCTTTCAAGGCGTCTTGACTGGTGGATGAAGCTGCCTCTTTTCAACCGGCTCTTGGTGGCTCTGCTCATTCTGTTGTTCATTGGATGGTTTTCAAGGCGTTTGAATTTTGCTGCTTGGATGAGGATCTTTGTGTCCCTTCTGTCCTCCAATGACTGTAGCCCAGTGGTCTCTTCCATCTTCAGGATTGGGGTGGATCTCATGGCGCCAGTTATGACACGCTGAGCTTGGTTCTGTATCTTATTGAGATGGTCGAGGTTAGACTTGCAGCTGATGCCCATGCTGACGTCCCGTACTCAACTACAGGTCGGACTCTCCCTGTATAGAGTCTCTTCAGGATACGTTCGTCAGCCCCCCCAGTCCGTCCCCGCAAGTTTCCTCATGATCGCCAGTCTCAGCTTGGCCCTGCTACAGCATCTGGTGATCTGCTGTTTCCAAGTGAGCCTGCGGTCAAAGGTCACTCCCAGGTAGGTAGGTGTGGGTTCCTCTGCAAGCCTTTGGTTGTTCAGTGTCAGCTTCGCCTCTTGCTTCTTGCTGGATAGGCTGAAGACTGTAGGTTAGTTCTGGTATCAGCACGC
Source organism: Conus ventricosus (assembly GCA_018398815.1). Classification (NCBI taxonomy): domain Eukaryota; kingdom Metazoa; phylum Mollusca; class Gastropoda; order Neogastropoda; family Conidae; genus Conus; species Conus ventricosus. The sequence goes on along the minus strand of CM031612.1, from coordinate 20,804,803 downwards.
AGCCTTGCTTCACCCCATTGCTGACCTCAAGAGGAAGAGATCCCTCTCCATTTGAATCGACTTGCTCGATTCAAGCCGTCACGGGAGAGGCCGAACGGATGATCTGGATGCACCCGTGCGGGTATCCAAGCCACATGGACCATACGGCCTCCCAGTTGACGGCGTCAAAGGCCCAAGTAAGGTCGATGAACTTTTTTGTGTAGGGTCAGATTTGTGTTTGACCTGCCACACTAAATATTATGTCCATAGTGGCCCTGCCTGGCAACAAATCTGGACTGGGATTCTGACAAGTTGGCCTGGAAACAGTGACTTGCTTGTGACATCTCTATATACGTTTTCACTATAACACACGCACGTATGCCTTTGTAGTCATATTGTTTATCGATCAGGGAGCGCGCGTGCTCTCTCTCTCTCTCTCTCTCTCTCTCTCTCTCTCTCTCTCTCTCTCCTCTCTCTCTCTCTCTCACCAAATCCCCTCACCTCTCTCCTTGCAATATGGATACGCACACACACACACCACACACACACACACACACACACACACACACACACACACACACACACACACACACACATAAACGCACATATACAGACACAGACACTCGCACACACGCAGAGAGAGAGAGAGAGAGGGAGAGAGAGAGAGGGTATATATGCCTTTATGTGTGATTCGCGAAGGATCATTACTTGAATCGTGACTCATGTTTGGAGTCTTCTCTTCTTTCTTTTTTAACTTTCCACTTTGTGTTTGTCCCAAACAGATGTGCGCTCTCTCTCTAGTTTACCTTTCATGCATGTTACGTGCTCGTCAGCAGCTTACTGTGTGAACCGACCCTCTCACTTCTTTCCTGATCGGGTCCTGTTTTTTCCATTGCTGCCAGGGCTATCGGCAAGACTTCAGAGGCCAGGCTGGCATGTGACAGCTGGCTTTTAGGTTCCCAGCACGTGGTGTTAACAGATCGAATGCCTGGAGCATCTTCAAGCTTTTAGTGGTAAAGGCTCGGTTTGCCTCACGTGCTTTAGGTAGTGTTATTCGGAGCTCTTTCGATTTTTTCTCACAAAGTGCCCGATGGACTTGCAGTGTCTCGGCGTGTGGTCTTGATCATCCAGTCAATTCTGCCCACTGGAAAGCTCTTTTCTTTCCTAAGTCACGTCTCTCCTCGGTTACAGTGAAGTTAGGGCTGACATAAACAAAGCACAAACAAGACAGCGACGGTTTCATATTTTGTCTATGATACTAAACCCGCTACAGACAAGTTTCAAAATGGAATGACTGATGGCGGAGAACGAAGCGAAATTTAGAAAGAGAGGGGTTAGTTACCGCCAAGGATATTGACAAACAAAGCACAGGACAAGACACGATGCCTTTCGACCTCTTGGGTCTTCTTCAGGCAGACCCCCCCCCCCCCCCCCCCCCCAGCAAAACAACAACAACAGCAACAACAACAACGACAATGGAAGAAAGAAAACAAAGAAAAACAACTGATATTTGGTCGTTGTTTAATTGGCAATGCGTCTTCCTGCTATTTCAGACTTCCATTATAAGCTGCCACAGTCATCCCCAAATTCTGGCAGACAAGTCGGTGCCGACTGAAAGATTGTATGAAGGAAAGTGACTTGATTCACTTTAACATTTGGAGGCTGGAAGTTGACAGTAGCATCCGCAAAGAACCAGAAAACAAACCTAGTTCTGCCTTCCCTCATTTCACGCCCTGCTTTTGTTTGGCATCGTGAGGAAGGGTTCTAAGACAGGGAGACCGACCAGACTGGAAAGTACTGTAAAAATTCGACAGGTTTTTCTTTATTTATTTTATTCAGTGTATTTTGTACGCATTTCGCATTTTTTGTACTGCATCTGATTTCCGAATCAGACCCGTGTTTTGTCTGTCAAGCCATGGTTGCCGATGTGTTCAGATTCACAGTTTGATCCACACTCCTATTTCAGTGATTTCATAAAAACAATTCGGGGTTTAGTGTCGGACTGCATTCATTTCAGTGTTTGATCTCGTCAGACGAAGGCGTATATGCACTGTACAATTCACAGCAAACCATGTTTGCAATAATGATGAACATGGTGGTTCCTATTATTTATTTATTTTTTTTTTTGTTGTTGTGTGTGTTTTGTGTGTGTGTGTGTGTGTGTGTGTGTGTGTGTGTGTGTGTGTGTGTGTGTGTGAATATTTTGCTTTCTGACAATTTGATTTTTACAAGACTTTCCTACTTCTTTCCTAGAGACATTCATGCACAGTGTGTAAACCTAGTACAGTTTCAAAAAACAAATCATACCAAAAGCTAATGTTCGGATAAGATAAAGAAACTGCCGACAACCGCCTATCCGGAGTTCCTGCCCGTAGTAAACTTCAGCTGTACAACACGAAAAAAGAAATCCCCTTTAATTTACAGCAAAGTTCACCTGTGTATTGACACCGGAATTCTTGCGATTACTGTCCCATGGGGGTAGGGGCGATTACTGTCCCATGGGGGTAGGGGGCGATTACTGTCCCATGGGGTAGGGGGCGATTACTGTCCCATGGGGGTAGGGGGCAGGAGTGCCGTGACGTAACGCTTGGGTAACGGTCAGACCCCCCCCCCCCCACCCCCTCCTGTATCCTCCGTCATGCGCAACGGGGCAGAGATGTTGAAACCACTTCTGTTCTTTATGAAGGCGGATGGCGAAGGCCTAGTGGTAACACCTGCCTGAAAAACGATTGCCACGACTGCATGAGAGACCCCCGACTCTTTCATTGAGTGTGTAAAAAACAAAAAACAAAAAAACAACAACATTTTTTGTATTTACTTAATTATACGTACCCCTTATCCCCTCCTTCCGCCCGCGTGTAGCCTATATATTGCTGGGTACAACGCTGAGACTGTACGCAGTGACATATCTTTAATGAAACCGAAGCTAACCCAGTGGGCCACAGGTCAAAGGCTACCGTCTTGCAACGGGGCAGTTTTTGCCCGGTGTCCGCTCCCCTTTTGGATACTTGCAGAGAAAATCGGTCACTGTGCCAAGCATTCCTGAGTTGCCCGCTTGACATGGCGTGCTGGTATGGACCAGAAAGGGGAGAGCATTCACATGCAGACTGAACTTTTGATACGCTGCTGGAAAGTATAATGCGTTTGATGGACATGTCTTTTGCTATGATTTTTGTGTTAAAAAAAAAAAAGACGGAAGGTTATCATGCGATGCGTTATGCACACGGCAGAAAACATTCACCATGATATCGATCACGATCAACCGTCCCATTATGTGCATGGCTTTTCTTCAGTAGACCATACGTCGTGGATGTTAAAAACTTAGATAATGAGGATAATAATAATAATAATAATAATAATAATAATAGTAATAATAATAATAATATTAATAATAAGAAGAAGAATGATGATGATGATGATGATGATGATGATGATGATGATGATGACGATGATGATGATGATTATTGTTGTTGTTATTAGAAGTAGTAGTAGCATTGTCATTAATGTAGTGACAGAGCAATTGTTAGCCTGCGCGTTTTCTCCACTGCTGAATTGTTTATATATATTGTTCATCCTTACACCTTCATGTCATCTTAGAAGGCCGTTAATAATGACACTCAATAGTTGCATTCAGACTGAATCAGCAAAGTGAATGTTGCATTTGAAAGTATTGTAAGTATATCATTGATGTAACACTGGTTTTCAAAGAAAAAGTAGGGGGCGGGAGGGATGATGACACTAGACCGCCCCCCCCCCCCCCCCCCGCCCCCACCTGCTCATCCCGGGAAGAAAAAAAGTGAAGCTGATTGTGTGTTGTGAACAGACCTGAAGACGGGTTTCGGTCAGCCCTGTGAAGGGGAGACAAGCTGTGTCCAAGACGACGGCATGGTGTGCAGGAGGGAGACAACTGCTGTCGACCGACTCACTCGTTGTCTCTGTGCCGACAGCTGGTTCCCCTTGAGAGCGGCTTGCCTACAGCGTGAGCTCTCTCTCTCTCTCTCTCTCTCTCTCTCTCTCTCTCTCTCTCTCTCTCTCTCTCTCTCTCTCTCTCACTCACAGAGAGAGAGAGAGAGAGAGAGAGAGAGAGAGAGAGAGGGCGGACGGACGGACGGACGGACGGACGGACATACAAGCTAGGCATTTCCGTTCGTGTGGTTTATATCCCAGCCCACCGCCGGCCTTCATATAATGACTGTCACGGCATCACCACTGCATTCACGTTTCTTCCAGACTGAGTTCAAGTCGGTATTTTCTAAAAAAAACCCGGCTGATCACAGGGGTAGGTGAGGGGGAGGGACGGAGGAAGGAGTTGGGGGGGGGAGGGGGGGGGGGTATATCAGGGCTGTCGCTTCATCAAGCTCAATTCCATACATATTTGTAAAAAGAAAATTAGTAGACCAGTTTATTTCACACAAACTCAGAACACCTTCCAATCGGAGCTATTTTCTAGAAGAGTTCTAGCATGAAAACTAAAAATCAAATATCAGCCTTTTCTTTCCTTTTCTTTCTTTCTTTCTTTCTTTCTTCTAACATGATTTGATGTCTTAGGAATTGTAATCTACAAAAAACAGTATGCGATACCTATATATAACATGGGACCTAACAAGACAGTATTTCAGTGCAACGCAAACAAACTGGGGTAATGGACACGTGTTTTACCGTTTCCTTACCTCACTTTTACAGTTAACAATTGGGAAATACTGTTCATTGTTGAGCAAGCTGCAATCTGGGTTTAAAATTTTTTTTCTTTAACTTTAAAGCAATAATGAAGAAAAATGGTCCTGGATGACCAGTGTGGTGTAGAAAAGTAAATTTTCAGAAAAAGAGGGTAAACTATTTGTTTGTACGACTGGATCTTGTGACACATAGCATGCGCGACTATTCCGTCTTTGTTATCATGTTTTCTCTCTTTCTTTCTTTCTTTCTTTCTTTCTTGTCTCTTTCTGACTGGCCATTGTTTTCCGATTATTTCGTTTAAACAAAATATTGATCATCATTTATCATGCAATTCACAGACTGAAAGGCAGGGGGAAGGGGGGGGGGGGGGGGGGGGGGCTAAAAGGCATACATCGGGTGCGGTCTTGTAACAGAGGATTGGAAACAGGCGCCACGCACATCAAATATGGTCATTTTCATCAGAATGGGATTCAATCCAAAGTGAACAAATCGCAACAGGAAAGCTGAAACGCCAGATATGACAGATGAAAAAAGAAAAGAAAAGAAAGGAAAACAGAAAAAATGGTGGAGGAGGGAGGGGTAAAGGGGGAGGGAGGGACGAGGGCGGACGTCTGACTAACACTCCACAGAATAGAAAAGAACGCTGAGGGTACGAACTGCAGTCGCTCTACAATGCATGATAATTAAAGAATGTATAATAATTATGACAGCAACAACGACAACAATAGTAGTAATGATAATAATAATGATGATTATAATGATAATGATGATGATGATCGAGCACTTACAGTATTCGTAGCACTCAAACACACACACACACACACACACACACAACACACACACACACACACCAGGCAAAGACGCAAACTCAGCTGCACACTTGCAGAGATTACTTTCTCTACCTTCGCCAAAGAGGTTGTGGTTTCACCACGTCTGTCATCAGGATTATACTTCTCACCAACGTCTGTTAGTTTGTCATCAAAATAAACTTTTTATCAACGTCTGCTGGTTTTTTGTCATCAGATCATACTTTTCACCAACGTCCATTTGTTTTTCAGCTGTCAGGATTTGGGATAAAAAAAAATCTGCCAAACTCATCTTAACCACACACCGTGGCAAGATGGAACATGACTATGTCAAATCTGTTAAAGTTTGGTGCAGATTTTAATCAAGTGGCGATCCAGGAACTATTAGCAACAATGTCGCACGTTTTCAATTGAATATGAACGCTGTCAAGTTACGCATTGATAACCATCTGCAGCAAACTTATTCATTCTTCTGGAAGATCAATGATCTCTATTGACGCAACGATGACATTTTATGCTTTCCATAGCCTGATTTTTCTTGGTTGTTTTTTTTTTTTTTTTTTTTTATCTTTCTTTTTCTTTTTGTTGAAACAAGGGAAGAAACTCTCAGTTGGTGCGAGCTATCGAGAAACGAACAATTACTTCCCCTGACAAGTTTTATTTTGTTGGCCACACGTGAACTGAGTCTAGGTCAGATCTAGCTCTGTTCGGGATCGACGGAGATCTGCGCTTTTCCCGAGTGCCTGTCTCGTTTATAGATCTATACATTTACCCAGCTGGTTGTATTACGCGCGCGCGCGTGTGTGTGCGTGTGCGTGCGTGCGTGCGTGTGTGTGTGTGTGTGTGTGTGTGTGTGTGCGCGCGCGCGTGTGTGCGTGGTTGCATGAGTGTGTGCGTGCGTTGGTGTGTGTGTGTGTGTGTGTGTGTGTGTGTGTGTGTGTGTGTGATTCATTTAACGTCTTTCCACTAAACGTGATGTGTGTGTGCGCGCGCGCACTTTTCCGAGTGCCTGTCGGAATTTATAGATACATTTGCCCAGCTAGTTGTGTGTGTGTGTGTGTGTGTGTGTGTGTGTGTGTGTGTGTGCGCGCGCGCGCGCGTGTGTGTGTGTGTGTGTGTGTGTGTGTGTGTGCGAGCGTGTGCGTGCGTGCATGCGTGTGGTGTGCGTGAGTGTAAAATGAATCGGTTTGACGTGGCAATTTTGTGTAAATGGGTGGGGTGGGTAGCGCAAGCAGATCAAATTGTGAAGCTTTTTTTCTTTTTTCCCCCCATTATTTCATGAGTTGTGTATTCTATTATCATGTGTGTAGTTCATGTGAGCTGCTTCGGTAAGTCGGATTGCTGAAGAGGAAGTTAGTCGTGATGCAGTACCTGATGTGTGTATTGATACAGTAAACGAAGTTGATCAATCTTGATGCAGTCAGCAATATAAGGTGAATTATCTTAGTTGATAGGCCTATTCTTTCTGAGGTGAGTCTCAATACAGCATATAGGGGACTAGTCTCAATACAGCATATAGGGGACTAGTCTCAATACAACGGGATAGGAGACTAGTCTCAATGTAGTGCATAAAGTGAAGTAGTCTCGATACAGGATGCGAAGCGTGTATAGGGGAGATGTGTATCAGGCTGCTGGATCATAGAAACACACGCCTCTCGTCTCGCGCCTCATGCGTGAAAAGAACAATGAACAGGCGTGGTCTCTCTTGCGTGGGGGCATACAACTCCACTCACGCTTCGTGAGTTCACGGTTCACGCGTTGGGGGAGAAGTGGGACTGCTCACTTTTTTTTTTCCCCCGAGGCGTGAAGTTTAAGTTCCTAGTTACCATTGGCCAGTTCAATATGGATGACTACAATCAGGCGGCAGCCTTATCTCCGGACTTGTACAACATGTACAGATTAATATCAAATGTTGTGATGTCAGCAACTCAAAATTCAATACAACTTAGATCTCGTGGCAAAGGGAGGCGACTGCAGGCGGAAATCTAAACAAATTTGAAAAGTCATGGATAACGCACCGCCCCCCCCCCCCCCCCCCCAAAAAAAAAAAAAAAAAAAACGTAGACAAACGAATCACAAGACAAAACGCGACGCATTTCGACCTCTTGGGTGTTCTTAGGCAAGATGCACAACACTCAGGACAACGGAAACGAACGAGCAATCACTTCTCTTCATCCAATCGGCACAAGATAGGCGTTGAATGAAAACGAGGGTGTCATCAAAGGGGGAAAAAAAAGAAAAAGATTTTGCAATATTATTATTATTATTATAATTATTATTATTATTATTATTGTTATTATTATTATTCCTATTAGTATTATTATCATCATTACTTCCTCAGCTCGCACATTGTCTCCTTCCTGACAGCCTCGTTTTCATGCAACGCCTATCTTGTACATACTAATATCAAATTTTGTAATGTCAGGAACACAAAATTCGATATAACTTGTCTTTTTTTTTTCTGTGTGTGAGTTGCGAGGCTCTGAGCTCCTGTGGCCCAGGGCATGAAATGTGAGACGTGAAGCATGAGGCGTGAGTTTCTATGGCCCAGCAGCCTGTAGGACAGTCACTGTGTTGTTACAGAGAGCGGGATAGGGGAGGTGTGTTATGAGGACAGTCACTGTGTTGTTACAGAGAGCGGGATAGGGGAGGTGTGTTATGAGGACAGTCACTGTGTTGTTACAGAGAGCGGGATAGGGGAGGTGTGAAGCATGAGGCGTGGGTTTCTATAGCCCAGCAGCCTATAGGACAGTCACTGTGTTGTTACAGAGAGCGGGATAGGGGAGATGTGTTATGAGGACAGTCACTGTGTTATTACAGAGAGCGGGATAGGGGAGGTGTGTTATGAGGACAGTCACTGTGTTATTACAGAGAGCGGGATAGGGGAGGTGTGTTATGAGGACAGTCACTGTGTTATTACAGAGAGCGGGATAGGGGAGATGTGTTATGAGGACAGTCACTGTGTTATTACAGAGAGCGGGATAGGGGAGGTGTGTTATGAGGACAGTCACTGTGTTATTACAGAGAGCGGGATAGGGGAGATGTGTTATGAGGACAGTCACTGTGTTATTACAGAGAGCGGGATAGGGGAGGTGTGTTATGAGGACAGTCACTGTGTTATTACAGAGAGCGGGATAGGGGAGATGTGTTATGACAGTCACTGTGTTATTACAGAGAGCGGGATAGGGGAGGTGTGTTATGAGGACAGTCACTGTGTTATTACAGAGAGCGGGATAGGGGAGGTGTGTTATGACAGTCACTGTGTTATTACAGAGAGCGGGATAGGGGAGGTGTGTTATGACAGTCACTGTGTTATTACAGAGAGCGGGATAGGGGAGGTGTGTTATGACAGTCACTGTGTTATTACAGAGAGCGGGATAGGGGAGGTGTGTTATGAGGACAGTCACTGTTATTACAGAGAGCGGGATAGGGGAGGTGTGTTATGAGGACAGTCACTGTGTTATTACAGAGAGCGGGACAGGGGAGGTGTGTTATGAGGACAGTCACTGTGTTATTACAGAGAGCGGGATAGGGGAGGTGTGTTATGACAGTCACTGTTATTACAGAGAGCGGGATAGGGGAGGTGTGTTATGAGGACAGTCACTGTGTTATTACAGAGAGCGGGATAGGGGAGGTGTGTTATATAGGACAGTCACTGTGTTATTGCAGAGAGCGGGATAGGGGAGGTGTGTTATGAGGACAGTCACTGTGTTATTGCAGAGAGCGGTACAGGGGAGATGTGTTATGACAGTCACTGTGTTATTACAGAGAGCGGGATAGGGGAGGTGTGTTATGAGGACAGTCACTGTGTTATTGCAGAGAGCGGTATAGGGGAGGTGTGTTATGAGGACAGGCACTGCGGTCTGGAAAACTCGTTCTGCCAGTACCAACGGTGCCAGTGTGCGCAGGAGTTCTACCCCAACCTGACGTCACACTCCTGTCTTCTCAGTGAGTCGGCACTTTGTACGTCTGCGTTTCTATGTTGCCTTCTTCGGCTTTCTCTCTCTCTCTCTCTCTCTCTTCTCTCTCTCTCTCTCTCTCTCTCTCTGTGCCTGCCTGTCTGTCTGTCTTTCTCTCTTCCTTCTCCCTTTCTCTTTCCCTCTTTTATAGCGTGCATTTCTATTTATGCCCAGATCATTAAAGTATGCATTTCTTTCTGTGTACTGAAGGCCGGATTAAAAAAAACAACAACATTATTTATGCTCATTCCACTTTAAATAAAATCTCTCTCTCTCTCTCTCTCTCTCTCTCTCTCTCTCTCTCTCTCTCTCTCTCTCTATATATATATATATATATATATATATATATATACGTGTCATCCATACCAACGGCCAAACTGGCCTTCTCTTCCGAAAGTTGGTGATGGGATTTTACGTGTGTGCAAGATATTATGCGTGCGTTCACACACGGAACCTCGGTTTATAGTCTCATTCGAAGGACTATATGGGGAATGGAGTCAGAACCAATGTTAACTCCGAGGGAAAAATCCCCCTATATCGAAATTCGAACCCGCAACCCCAGGATCACGAGTCCGGCGCTCTACCAACTGAGCTATCCGGTCCCCCCATAGGTTTACATTTAACACGTACTTCTTTGCCACAAACACGTACTATTTAATTTAATCAAACTTGACATATCATAACAGAATCCAATGAATGCACGTGTTCCGCCTTCATGACATCATTTCACAAACAACAGCTTGGATCCAAAAGAGTATAATGTCCAAAGGGGGGTGTAAAAGGAAAACTTCCCTGGGTGGGCGAGAGAGTGTAAGTCTCATTATGCTTGGTGGGAGGGGGGGGGGAGGGGGGGGGGGGGGGGGGGAGGGAGAGGATCTCTGCGGGAGAGTTGCGGAGTAGGGGGAGGGAGGGTCCGGTTATCTAGGGCGGGGGGACTGGAGAGGGGAGGAGGAGTGAAGGAAGGAATACAAATATGTCTGTTGTCTCACTTCCTGGATTTCCCCGTGTCTTCCTTGCGGACCTTTCATTTCGCTGTAAGGTTGGCTTCATCGGGGGACATCCAATTGGTGAGACGACACATAACAGGCTTCTTAATTTCATCTCTACGACACCGTTTCTTCCTACCTGTCTGTCTGCTCTTTGTCTGTCTGAGTCTGTCTTTTGCTCACCACCGCCGCTACCCCTCTCTCTCTCTTTTTTTTTTTTTTTTTCGGGGGATGGTGGTGGTGGTGTGTGGCGTGAGTAGTGCTTACGCACTTCTGTAGAGAGATTGAGGGGAAGGCCGGAAAATTTGGACCCAAGATTTCCTTTCAGGTGTGCACATATACGGGATGGGGGGGGGGGGGGGGGTGATGGACGTTTGGGGAGGGGGGGGGGACGATAGGGAGAAGGAAAGAAAAACTCCTAAGTCTTTTTCATGCGTATAGGCTTTCCCTTGTCTTCCTTGTCTTTCTGTTCGCTATAAGGCTGGCTGTATCGTGGAATAGCCCTTGTCTTCCTTGTCTTTCTGTTCGCTATGAGGCTGGCTGTATCGTGGAATAGCCAATTGGTAAGACGATTTGGAACAAATTTTGTATTTACTGCTACGATGCCGCCTCTTTCTGTCCGTCTGTCGGTCGGTCTCTCTCTCCCTCCCCCCCCCCTCTCTCTCTCTCTCGCTCTCTCTCTCTCGCTCTCTCTCTCTCTGTCTCTCCCCCTGTCTCTCTCTCTCTCTCTCTCTCTCTCTCTCTTGGAAAAAGTGAAAGAAAAGAAAAAAATTAAGTCTACTGTTTAACTTATGTTGTTTTCTTTGTATAAACAGCACAATATCAGCGTGAGAGTGCCAGTACACCACACATTAGAACATAAACAAACCCAGACACTTTGTATCAAACGCAAAAAAAACATTAAAATCAGCAAAAAGATGTACATTTTTAAAGAACATACAGATGATGCATGGAGTGAAAGAGACTGGTTGGAGGTAAAAAAAAAAAAAAAAAAAAAAGCTAGTAGTGGAAATTGTTTCTTTTTTTTTCCGATTTTTGTTTTTTTGGCAGATGAAGAGGACAGTGTGAAGCACCAAAAAATGAAGAGGTGGATTTTGGCATTAGGGGAAAAAAAAAAAAAAAAAAAAATCACCGCCTTAGGTGCTCCAGTGATCCGATAACTGATGCCACAAAAAAAAAAAAAAAAAAAAAAAAACAAACCAGCTTGGACCCAACACTCACTCCATGTTGCTGCTCTTGCTGTACATTAAGTAGGAACGGTCATGGCGCAGTGAGAGTACCAAGAGTCCCTAGGTGCTGATAAAACAGCCTTATCTGAACAGAAAGTCACTCTGCCTTACATTGCTGAGTCACTTACACACGTACATATTTTGTTGCTCCTTGAAACTGTTTTTGTGTGTGTTATTTTCACAGAATTGCCCATCTTTTCGGAGTGCAGCAGCAGCTCTCAGTGCAGGGCCCGTCACTCTGTGTGTGTTGAGCGCTGTCGGTGTGACCTGGGCTATCTCTACGACCAGTCGTCTGGCCTGTGCTCTGGTAAGGAAAGGGAGAGAACCCGCAGTAAATGGTTAGGTCGATGCGTGTTCACCTGTGCTTTGAGTGACCCGCGAGACGTATCCCACAGCCCAGGGGGGGGGGGGGGGGGGGGGGGGGGGGGGGGGATGTCTCTTGTTTGTTCTGTGTCCTCTGTGTTGTCTGTGCTGCGTTCGTTTGGAGATATGGGCGTGTATTTATTTCACCATGAGAGCAAGAGTTGCCCTACATGGTCGGTATCCACATTACAACTTCGTTGTCTACATTTTATGATTGTCGTTAACTGTCGTAAGGGAGGTAACTACATAAGTTACAATGCAAGCACCACAGCAAGCTCCGCGGGCGGCTGACCAGCACATCAAGCATGCTGGGGTAAGTGGCCTGCACCACACGCCACCTATCAAGCCGCTCACAGCAGCCAGGGCTGCACCTGAAGCAGACAGCGGCAACCTCACCAACGGAGCGGACGCCGGCTGGACTGCATCACACAGAGCTGCATTATCTGTCGGCCCAGTTCGCTGGTCAGTGTTCGGGTCAGGAAAGGGGGGGGGGGGGGGGTCAGTGGAATGGGAGGGGTCCTTCCCACTTCCCTGGGGAGGGTGTAGAGTGAACAGACTGGCGTGTGGCATTTTACCTGTGTGACCTGTGTGATCACATCTTGGGCCGTCAGCCGCTGAATGCCGACGACTGTCCTTTCCAATCGCGAGGCAGTTTACAGAATTTGGCGAATCACATGGTCCGAGAGTTATCTCTGTCAGTCAGTCTATCTGTATGTCTGTGTCTCTCTTGTATATCTATCCATATGCACATACAAGGCGGCACACACAAACACACGCACGCACGAACGCACGCACGCACGCGCGCACACACACACACACACACAGAGGCGCGCGCGTGACGAAGACAGGTAAATAATGGGGACAAAACGGCAAAAGATCCTGAAATGACATGCAAGTTCGAAAAGATAAGGAGTGGGCTGGCGGGAGGGGGGTGGGGGGGGGGGGGGGGGGGCAGAGGAGGAGAGATGGGATGACAAACAAAGAGGGAGTTAAAGTATAAAGTCTTCACTGGCAGCGTAGATTCATTTGATAACTTCTATGCAGTACCTTCACTTTGAAACTTTGTTTGCCTTGTTAATGTTCATCCTTCATCCTTCACCACCATCCTCCCCCTCCCCCTGCACCTCCCACTCCTGTGCACCAAAAAATAGTAACGTCGTCTGAGATTTGTCGGTTTTTCCGACTCTTCATCGGTGAGAAGAGGGAGAGAACTCGCGGTAGATAAAGTATGCGTTAAGCGCTCTGAGTTTATGCCAGTCAGTGGTTGGGCACTGTGTGGTGCGACCAGCGTTACTGCACCACCAGACAAGCGTTTCACAGAAGCGAGGGGGCAAGAACTGTCTTGGTTAGCGACTGTCGGGGTTCAGTAGTACACCCTAGCGGCGAACAAGGCTAGGAAAAGGCGAGATTACGTTCGACTGTCATGGGGCTCTCTCTCTCTCGCGCGAGGGAAAAATGTCTGACAGTCATCAGTCCTGTGATTGGTGCTCTCTAATAGTGGTAACGTTCTTTGATTTGCATTTGAAATAATCAAAACGCCAGCAAGAAGCGTTTGAAGAAGAAGACGTATTGCTAACTGGAGCTAACATCTCTGGATTTCAGGTGAGAAGGGGACCAGAACCCTGAAGGCAATGGCAGAGGCAGCCGAAAAGAGTTCCAGCTGGCTGTGGTCGAGGAGGAACAAAAGTGAATTTCATAACGCTTAAATTTTCCCACTTGAGAACAGTTGTGCCGTTAGTCGTGGGGTAAGACATCCGTCTTGAAAGGCACGCTTTAAAACGCCCACCCAACCAAAAGTTGCGGGTTCGAATCCCGGCAGTGTCAGACAAAAGAAGAAAGGTTGGCAGTAGAATGGCATCTGGGAGTCATGACCTGGATGCCCCCCCCCCCCTCCCCCACCCATCTGCTGCACGTTGTTGTTTAGCCTACACTCTTAACTGAAATGTTTGATGAGAGCGTCATCTGATCACAGACTTCACGTGTCTTTAGGGTATGTATGGTCTCACAATTTGCTGACTTAGCTGTGATTCAGTTTCGATTTTTTTTTCTTTCAAGTATCCTTTTTTTCTAGTTCTCCGTAGAAAGAAGTGCACAATCAGTGATCCTGGATCTAATGGTTTTCAAATTTACAAGACGTATGCATGTCGCTCTGTACTGTACTCATTTTTTTTTTTTTTACGGAACGCTCTTTCAAAGTACTAGCGTCTGAAAACTCTCTTGCTCGTCCTTCGCACAAGCAGAGGCTAAACTGATGCCAGAAGGACAGATGTGGAAGTGTTTACTAAAGTGGTATGACACAAGTAATAATAATAATAATAATAATAATAATAATAATAATAATAAATCGAGCTTATATAGCGCTCTTCGATGAGAGAAGACTCATCCTCAGAGCGCTTTACAATACAGGAAAAATAAAAGTTTCCATAAACATTTCACAATATTGAGAAAAAGGCATCAAAACAATAGCTCACAAAGCAAGCACTAAAACAGATGCACAAGCCACACCCCCCCACTCTGTCCTCCCCCACCCCCCCCCCCCCCCCACACCGCCACCCCGCACACACCACACACATGACATTATATGAACAACGCTCGACAAGAATTTTGGAATAGAAGAAAAGAACCAACCCCATCCCCACCCCATGTACATGGTCTAAGTCTTATTCATAACCTTGTTCAAAATCAGATTAAGACCTTTGTGGGTTTGTTATGAACCGACAAGAACGTGTTTTTAAAAAACATTTGTGCCACACCAGGCAACCGTCTGCATACAAGGCACACCCCTACTGAATGCTACATAGGTAGTAGCAGTTTGAGTAGGCCTTCTGTGAAACTTTATCAGTGTCTACGCCTGCTACACTAAGTACCATTCTGTTCCATCTGGACGCTGTGTCTGTTGAGATAAATCAAAATGATTTCATAAATGACACAAATCAGACTTTATCTGATCATTTTCAGGTACTGACGGAAATGTTGCGCACTGCAAAATCTGCTGCCATCAAAGCCATCAGACTCGAGAGGCTGCCAGGCAAAAAAGTCGAGAACTTCTAGGAAAAGTCAATTCATTAACAGCAAATGTTTCAGGATGTGGTGTGGATGGAAAAAATACAAAAGACAAACAAAAGATTCATACTTGAAGAAAACAAATCAGTTCTTTTTTGTATAATAATCAGAGCCAGATAGAGGGGGCCAGGGGGTGGGGGGATGGAAGATGAGTATGGAGATACCCCTTCTCTTCTTCAGCCCCCGCCTTTGAAAAAAATGTCGGAAGAGGCCCACTCTCTCTACTTAAAAAAATAAAAGCTCACCCCCACACCCTCGCTGTCACAAAATGTTGTCCCTCTCCCTTCCCCTCTCCTGTCACCGTTTCTTTCTTTCTTTTTTTTTTCCTTTTCTTTTGACCGTTTTGTTTTGCTGTAGTTTCATGACAGAGCGCGTGTTTCCCCTTTCCCATTGAGGGAGGACCCTCAGACCCGCTTTGGACCCCACCCCCTAATTTCACGTAACTGATCCGGTCCTGGTAACAGTCTAGTTCACCCAAGGTGATCTGTTACAGAGTGCAATGTCCGCCTGCATTGGGATTCTCTCTCTCTTTCAATATATGTATATATGTATGTATATAAATATGCTTGGACTCCAGATCAGCCGCCACACTCACCGGCCGGCTCTGTACGTTATGTGTGCTGCACTCTGCCCAGCACTGCTAACACTCACCATGTCCATGCCTGCCTCGTAATAACAGCACAGGCCTGACCCGAGAATGACTAATCGGCAGCTGGTTCAGACACACGACTGCTGTTGTGTCATCAATGAGCGAGCGGTGGTAGGATTGATTCCAAACCCTGGAAACCCTTTTGGAGGGCGAACGCGATTTTTTTTCTTTTTTTTTTTTTTTTACTATCCTTCACTGGCTGCTTTGGGGGTGCTGTTGGATTCTTTTTTGAACCCTTGGTGGTGAGAACACCACAGAATTATGAACTGTGGTGTGTCTCTATTTGACACCAGGAGCGCAGACACAATCAGCCGTGTCTCCCTGATGAGTCCGATCCAGCGGACGAAAGGCCTAGGAGCAGGCAATACAAATAGATCTGCCTTCAGAAGGGATCACGATGGTTCCTCAGGCAGCTAGTGAAGGGTTTTTCATATTTATAATATATTTCCCCCATTTTCTTCATCTTCATTTTTTTTTTCTTTTTCTCTAAAATTTCAAATCTTGCAAAGTCATTTTATAATGACGGAAGAATTGTTAGCCTGCACTTGTTTTCCCCCACTACTTAATTGTTCAGCATCATTTTTTTTTCTTTTCTGGCTTACTGCTCGGTGAATAAGTGTGGGCATGAACTTAGTAATGTGTGGCCTTGTCTGTATCTTGATAGGGATGCCAGGAATTGTCACCATCATAGGGAGGCCAGGAATTGTCACCATGACAAGGAGGCCATAAATTGTCACCATGATAGAGGACGCCAGGAATTGTCACCATGATAGGGAGGCCAGGAATTGTCACCATGATAGGGAGGCCAGGAATTGTCACCATGATAGGGAGGCCAGAAATTGTCACCATGATAGGGAGGCCAGAAATTGTCACCATGATAGAGGACGCCAGGAATTGTCACATTATAGGGGACGCCAGGAATTGTCACCATGATAGAAAGGCCAGGAATTGTCACCATGATAGGGAGGCAGGAATTGTCACCATGATAGGGATGCCAGGAATTGTCGCCATGATAGGGACGCCAGGAATTGTCACCATGATAGGGACGCCAGGAACTGTCACATTGATGGGGAGGCCGGGAACTGTCACCATGACAGGGACCAGGAATTGTCACCATGATAGGGACGCCAGGAACTGTCACATTGATGGGGAGGCCGGGAACTGTCACCATGACAGGGACGCAGGAATTGTCACCATGATAGGAAGGCCAGGAATTGTCACCATGATAGGGATGCCAGGAATTGTCACCATGATAGGGATGCCAGGAATTGTCACCATGATAGGGATGCCAGGAAATTGTCACCATGATAGGGACGCCAGGAATTGTCACCTTGATAGGGATGCCAGGAATTGTCACCTTGATAGGGATGCCAGGAATTGTCACCATGATAGGGATGCAGGAATTGTCACCATGATAGGGATGCCAGGAATTGTCACCATGATAGGGACGCCAGGAATTGTCACCATGATAGGGATGCCAGGAATTGTCACCATGATAGGGACGCCAGGAATTGTCACCATGATAGGGATGCCAGGAATTGTCACCATGATAGGGACGCCAGGAACTGTCACATTGATGGGGAGGCCGGGAACTGTCACCATGACAGGGACGCCAGGAATTGTCACCATGATAGGAAGGCCAGGAATTGTCACCATAATAGGGATGCCAGGAATTGTCACCATGATAGGGGACGCCAGGAATTGTCACCATGATAGGGGATGCCAGGAATTGTCACCATGATAGGGGACGCCAGGAATTGTCACCATGATAGGGATGCCAGGAATTGTCACCATGATAGGGGATGCCAGGAATTGTCACCATGATGGGGGATGCCAGGAATTGTCACCATGATGGGGGATGCCAGGAATTGTCACCATGATAGGGGATGCCAGGAATTGTCACCATGATAGGGGAGGCCAGGAATTGTCACCATGATAGGGGATGCCAGGAATTGTCACCATGATGGGGACGCCTGGAGTTTTGTCACCAGGTTTGCCTTCATGTCATCGGCTTGCCTTTCATCTTGTCACCTTTATTTTCCCCCCCTCAAAGAAGCAGCATGGGTCGTTACTAGTGTAGGTATGATGGCAGAGCGGTTTCCCCAGGTTGTGCTTGTAGCAAGGCACTTGTGGTGTGGGACCACCTGGCTCCGACCCGCTGTGACTGGACAGTGCCCGATGACACCAAGTGTGCTACAGGGCAGGTGCGGCCCCAGCTGTAGGACAATGGAGGGGGTCCCAATCGCCTGGTTCCGGTTCGCCTACTCTTTGATCATGCTGCCACCACTCTCGATGGCCGCTTTGAGAGTGAGACTGTCCCGTTTCGCCTACCCTGCCAGTCCCGATTCGCCTATTAAGTGGAATGCTCAAACTGGTCTTAATTAAAGAAAAGCCAGAATATTTCCGAGTGCATTCACTGTAGAGAATTTTCGAAGTATGTATTATAATTGACTCTCTCTCTCTCTCTCTCTAACGCACATGCATACGCATCCTCTCTCTCTCTCTCTAACGCACATGCGTACGCATCCCTCTCTCTCTCACACACACACACACACACACGCACCAAGACATGTACCAGACATGAATAAACTTTTACGTCAGAAGCAAAAATAGTAGCGTTGTGAACACGTTTTGGTTCAAGGGACGTTACTCTTATGCTTTTACTTTTGCAGCCTCGTTCTGATGATAAACAGTTTTGTTGACAACCGCCAAGAAGATCGGTCAATACAAAGTTATCATCGTATCAACAAGAGTTGAATGTTTCTATAGTATAAATCCATACAGCAAACATTCTTCTTTGTTCGGGAACATTTAAAACTTCGCATTAAATGTAATGCATATTTCAAAGTGAATACAACATTCACTTTTCTCTTCTCTCTCTTTCTTTCTTTTTGTTGTTGTTGTTGACGGTTGTCAACAAAACTTTATCATCAGAACGAGGCTGCAAAAGTAAAAGCATAAGAGTAACGTCCCTTGAACCAAAACTTGTTCACAACACTACAGCTCCTTCTTTAAAAAAATGTCATTGAACAAACAGCGGACTTGCTAAAACTTCCCGTTTTTCCTTTAATGTTTCTCGATTTGCCAAGTTCACCTACTAACATGTTCACCAAGATCGACTTCAAATCACTACCCACTTAGTTTTGGTTTGTTTTGTTTGAACTTGCATGTGGGGGCAGGTGTTTGCTCCCATTACGGCCATTCACGTTCTGAATGGGTGCTTTCTGTCAGCACCTATCCTGTATTGCCTTGCATGGATTAACGTGATGTTTTCATTTTATTATTTTTATATTTTCTATTTTGAAACGTTTGTTGCAGGTGCCTACGGGATGATGTTCTGGACGAGGTCAGTCTGGACGTCTGTACACATTTTAACTATTTGCACCACAACTGGGCAGATGTTTTCATTCATTTTCACCAAGTTCATCACCAGGTATCATCACTGAAATGACACTGAAAGCGTTCATTGTCACTGGTGGTCAGGTGTTTTGATTGGAATGACGTACACCATGTTTATAATCATTGGCCAGATATTTTTATTTGCATGACATACACCATGTTTATAACCATTGGCCAGATATTTTTATTTGCATGACATAACATGTTTATAACCATTGGCCATATATTTTTATTTGCATGACATACACCATGTGTATAACCGTTGGCCAGATATTTTCATTGGAATGACACATACCATGTTTATAACCATTGGCCAGATATTTTCATTGGAATGACAGACACCATGTTTATCATCACCAGTGACCAGGTGTTTTCATTGCAATGACACACACCATGTTTATCATCACCGGTGGCCAGATATTTTCATTGCAATGACACACACCATGTTTATATCATCACCGGTGGCCAGATATTTTCATTGCAATGACACACACCATGTTTATCATCACTGGTCAGATATTTTCATTGCAATGACACACACCATGTTTATCATCACTGGTCAGATATTTTCATTGCAATGACACACACCATGTTTATCATCACTGGTCAGATATTTTCATTGCAATGACACACACCATGTTTATCATCACCAGTGACCATGTGTTTTCATTGGAATGACACAAATTCAATTGCTCCAAACGTTTTCTTATTCCTCGAGATCTGAATTGGGTTTGTCAGAATTTTTTTTATCTGTACAGTGGGTGGTTATTTGAGTATAAAGGAGATCATTGTTTCATGTGATATCTATGATATACACCAAGTTATTATTAGATGTGTTGATGTGTATTAAGATATAAACCAAAATATTGTTTTGATTTTAAATATATTTAGTTATGATTCGAGTCATTGTTTGATGTTCTGTGCATTTAGGTGTAAACCAAGACATTGTTTGATGTGATATCTTCGTAGAGGTAATCGAAGTTGTTTTTATGTAATGTCTGTGCAGGTGTAGACCAATTTCTTATTTGTTTTATGTGATCCCCCTAAAATTAAAAGCCAAGTCCTTGACGGATGCGATTTACATTCACTCATTGCTTGATGTGAGAGCCTTTGCTGGATGTCCATTTTTACTCCTAAGATTATCATTGCGTTTAACAATATCATTTATCGCTTATCTATACACTGATCATTATGTGATATTTAGTATAACCCTCAAACCTACACATGTGGCCCTTTGCGGTCGGCTGGGCTATAAGCAACATTCTCTTATCTCCTCAAACCTACACGGCTGTAATTTACGAACAGTCCATGAATGTGTTGACTTAAAGAGTTATTGCCAGGTACAGCAACATGGGTTCCTCGGAAAGGGCTTATGAATGGTTGAACATGGTTCGTTTATTTTGCCACATACAGCAAACACCAATTAAACATTTGTGATTTCCCAAAATCTGTGCAGTTGAGGTGAATCTTTGACCTAAGCAACCCACAGACTAAAACCTACTGTGTGAATGGAGACATGGAAGGCCATTTGTGCGAATATGTTGGGTGCCCTTGTAACCTTTCGAAGAATACAAGAAATCTTTATTTCACGTTGATGATCATCCTGGTTTGAAATGCGAGCATCGCTCAAAATTATCCCTGTAACTACCACTACTACAAGATCATTTGGACAAAATCGGAAGAAAATTAGAAGGGAAACAACAGAAAAATACGTGAGGCAAGGCAGACGGAAGTGTGTTCATGACAGCGATGTCTTCTGTCGTAACCCCCTTTCAAAAGCATGATGGGTGTCCCAGCAGAATACGACGTTTGTACATCTGTAAACGCTTGATTGATTTAGTTCTCATTTACAATGCATGCTTCAGATATTGTAAAAGCACCAGCTTTCCCGTACCCTCTCAAATATCTCACCTTCCACTTCTACGAAACGACAAAACCGCGTAAGTAAGCACGCGCAGGGGGGAAGGGGGAGGTGGGGGGGGGGGCGCACACACACACACACACACACACACGCTCATTCAAGACATTCATACACACACACACACACACACACACACAACACGTGCAGCATTTAACGTCAAATAGTAGATAGTAGTAGCCGGGGATGTCTCCGTGCTAGTTCTGTGTGCTCTGTGTTGTCATTTCTGCTAAACAATTCGGTGTTGTAAGCGGCATTCGCTTGGAGTTGCATCAACATGGCGGAGCAAGAGTGGCCCTACTTGTTCGTTGTTCACTGTTCTCTGCCTCACGTAAGAATCCTTTCTGACTTCCTCGGATATGCCACCCACTGCAAATGAAAGTGAATGGAAAAAGAAAGAATGCCTAAATATCTGTAGATATGAACTATTTAGAGTTTTGCACCGCCAAGGAACCGTTTCTCTCTTACAGCGATGTGTCCTCCGTTCCTGAATATAACCATTTCTGATGTGTCAAGCTTTCTCATAAAGTTTACTGATTTTTCAGTCTCGCTAATTACGTTCAGCTGACATTGGAAACCAACAACAGTATTAGAGAGAAGAAACCACGTCATTTGGAAAAGAGCATGATAAGAATTTGATGTTAGGTGACAGTGTCATACCATCTTGACCATGCTGTATAATTTCATCGGTAGGTTTTTTTTTTCCATTTGGAATGGAAAGAAAACAACAACAAACAAACAAACAACTGGGCTGCATTTATCACCCTGGTAAATTTTTGCGGACATAAGACTGATTCACTTGCGGTATTAGTCACTTGCAATTTCGCTTCAGTGACGTCACACATATTCTTTATCGCCATGGGATGCGCCTTTTCGTTACACCAGTCAGAGATACAAGGGCCCTTCTAACGGCTCTTGTAACGCAGCAGTTCTGTGAAACGATAAGATCTCGCGCTTACTCCATTTTTTTTTTCGAACTCGCCCTCAGCTTGTAGGCTCTTCACCATCCGCTCAAATACAGACTTGCCATGGCCCTGGGTTGTTTCCAAAATGAGACCCTCGAAGAACGCTCGAGCATCTTCTCCGCACCGACTTTTCCCCTCTTCAGTTGCTGCTGCTGCGTCCCTTCAAGAAAGCAAAACCAGCCACCAGGGGAGAGCACGGGGGATAAGACAGTGATCCGTTGTACTTCATTCTCGTGCAAGTTTAGAGCTGCAGCGCCGCCTGTGTGAGATCATGACGGAGCAGTACACCCCTCGTTCTGCATTTTGGACGGTAGGTATACATACCACTACTGCCACTTACCAACTGCGGTGTACCATCTACATACTGTGGTCTATGATGGCGCTTCCCCCATTACTATGAAGACAGTTCAGTTGTTGGCCTGCGCTTATCCATGTATTTGTCTGACTTTATTCAAGTTTAAAAGGCTGTGCCAGTCTTGAATAAAAGTTACTCTGTGTTAGGTTTTCTTATGGGAGCAAACGTTACCCCACTTATTTACTGTTAAGCGTTAAAAGCAACGTAAGCATTTCTAATCACCCTGTCCACGGTGGAAGTCATGCAGTATCATTTAAAGGTCGAAAATCCCGCTAGCACAGCCCCATTTCAGCCCGCGGGCACTGTCGAAGGTACTTGACATTACGCCCTCCTGAACACAGCTGTGTTTTAGAAAGGGGATCGAGCGATTAAGAGTGCGTCATTGTACATGTAATAAGCAGTACGTGACTGTGCCTGTGATTAGGAATGCGTCATTGTACATGACATTAGGAGTACGTCAGTGTGCCTGTGATTAGGAATGCGTCATTGTACATGTAATTAGGAGTACGTCACTGTGTCTGCAAGTAGGAGTACGTCAGTGCCTGTGATTAGGAGTGCGTCACTGTGCCTGTGATTAGGAGGGCGTCACTGTGCCTGTGATAAAGAGTGCGTCACTGTGCCTGTGATTAGGAGTACGTCAGTGTGCCTGTGATTAGGAGTACGTCAGTGTGCCTGTGATGAGGAGTGCGTCACTGTTAGTTAGTTAGTTAGTTAGTGTTTATAGGGTCCAGCGGACTACTAGGAGCCAAATCAGGACCTCAGCTATCATATTTGAGTCTCTTGATACAAATACCCACACTAGTATTAACACATCACTTAAAATTTATGAGGACAAAAGCACAATTATCTTTTCAACTCCTTCGACACCTGTATACATTAATAAAACCCTATATTTTATAAAATAAGTTTACCTCTTTCAAAAAAGAAAAAATAAGATCCACTGAAATCTCACGAAAAAGAACCGATAAATCACTGGTGGAAAAGAACTTCTCTCTGATACACATCAAATCAGCACATTCTGTCAAAAAATGATTAACACTGAACAAGCTGTCACACGCAACACACCATGGGGGGTCTTCCCTTCTGAATATCCAACTGTGCGTTATATAGCTGTGCCCAATATGTAACCGTGACAAAATCGATTCCTCTTTACGGTTACGTACCACCGATGGGAAAGGATTGGTTAAATCTGGGCAAATTTTAAACAATTTATTATGAATTTGATTACACCATTCACTCTGCCACAGTTCACGACAATACAAACTGGATTTATGACGTAGATCAGAGTGAGGAACAAACTGCATAGGCCTCCTGGAAAGACTGCACCGAGAGCTTGTTTGGCTGCTTTGTCCACCACTGAGTTACCATAGATTCCCATGTGACTGGGGACCCACAAGAAAACTATTGCTTTCCCGAAGAGACAAGCTGAGTATGAAGATCATGAATATCCGCTAATACTGGATGTGATACTTCTCTTGTCGACAAAGCCGACAATGCCGACAATGAATCCGATAAAATAAGGAAATCATTCTGATCTGATCTGGACACCGCACTGAGGGCCAGATTTAAAGCCTTCAGTTCAGCAGAAAAACAGATGACCAATCCCGCAATCTTAACAAAGTAGGCTCCTGAAAATCGTTATCACACACAATGGCAGCTGCAGCCCTCTCACCTTTCTTAGAACCATCAGTAAAAATCTTGATAAAATCTTTATACAGTTCACATTGCCCAAGATAAAGTTGTTTATATCAACACTCGAGGTGACTGTGCCTGTGATTAGGAGTGCGTCACTGTGCCTGTGATAAAGAGTGCGTCACTGTGCCTGTGATAAAGAGTGCGTCACTGTGCCTGTGATTAGGAGTGCGTCACTATGCCTGTGATTAGGAGTGCGTCACTGTGCCTGTGATTAGGAGAGCGTCACTGTGCCTGTGATTAGAGATCGTCACTGTGCCTGTGATTAGGAGTACGTCACTGTGCCTGTGATTAGGAGTACGTCGCTGGCCTGTGATTAGGAGTACGTCGCTGTGCCTGTGATTAGGAGTACGTCGCTGTGCCTGTGATTAGAAGAGCGTCACTGTGCATGTGATAAGGAGTACGTCACTGTGCATGTGATAAGGAGTACGTCACTGTGCCTGTGATTAGGAGTACGTCACTGTGCCTGTGATTAGGAAAGCGTCACTGTGCCTGTGATTAGGAAAGCGTCACTGTGCCTGTGATTAGATGTGCATCACTGTGCCTGTGATTAGATGTGCATCACTGTGCATGTGATTAGATGTGCATCACTGTGCATGTGATTGAGGACATCAATCCATATGGGAAAAAGAGTGCGTCACTGGGCATGTGAATAGGAGAGTGTGATTGTGCATGTAATTTGGAGTGCGTCTCCATACATGCATATTATACTCGAAACGTACACTTGCTGGATGTACGACCGCATGCGCATGCGCAACACTGGGACGTTTTTTAGACGAGGAAATAAATGAGCTAGCGTGTCCTGCGTCACGGGCCATTCACATACAGCTCAGGTCTCCCCTCCCCCCCCCCCCCCCCCCCCACTTCTGTTCTGTCACCTTATTCACACTTTTGCGAGTTCTTTGGGATATTGGCATTCAGCAGATTGTGATGCCGATCTCTGGACCATCATGAAAGGCTGGGCTTAATCTTCTCCAGCTTTATTGTATTACAGACTTTTTTTTTTCTTTTTTTTTTTCCTGTCTCCCCTTTTCCAGAAATTCTAACTGCGCAGACTTTTGATTTTGCGCCATTTGTTGCAAATGGACCTGCTTTTCTGTGGGTGAAATCTGATGTCTGTGTTCCCACTCCTCTTGTTTTTTGCTGGCTTGATTGTGCTTGTGAACGGCGTTTTGCACGCGTCCGTGTGTGTGTGTGTGTGTGTGTGTGTGTGTGTGTGTGTGTGTGAGAGAGTGAGATAGTGAAATGTCCTGGGTTATACCTTATTTTTTTCCTCGGTGTCCATACACAAATTCCCATTTTTTCCTGGGTCTGATCATTGTTATAAACTGAACACTTATTTATCAATGAAGTTCCGACATGGTTTAGTTGCTGCTTCTTTAGGACGTCAAGGGCAGGTTAAAATAAGAAATTTGACAGTTCTCCTTTGGTTGGTGCATGCATCTTGCGTTGGTACTTTTGCAATATGCATGTGCGCACACACACACACGCCGCGCACGCGCGCGCGCGCACACACGTGAACGACAGCATTAACCAAGTACAAGCGTTTTAATATCGTTTCAACAAAATGGAAACCCTTTCCCACACCCCCTCCCCCGACACAAAGCATGCAATACACATGAGCCCGCAGCGTGTCGCCGCCACTGCTGTCCACCGCCACGACAACATCCACATCAACGTCAAACCCAAAGTGCAAAACCAAAATTGCCATCACAGTTCTTCCAACTCAAAGTGCACATAACCCAAAACACCTGGACACCAAACAAAACGATGGGCCTTTCGAAATGGACAGGAGGGGAAGAGAGGGGGGGGGGGGGGGGTAATGCCGCTAGCCGGGAATTCTGTGTGGTAGGCGTGAGGGGGGGGGGGGGGGGGGGGGGGGGGGGGGGGGGGGGGGTGGGGGGGGGGGGGGGGGGGGGGGGGGGGGGGGGGGGGGGGGGGGGGGGGGGGGGGGGGGGGGGGGGGGGGGGGGGGGGGGGGGGGGGGGGGGGGGGGGGGGGGGGGGGGGGGGGGGGGGGGGGGGGGGGGGGGGGGGGGGGGGGGGGGGGGGGGGGGGGGGGGGGGGGGGGGGGGGGTTGGGGGGGGGGGAAACAGGGGGGGGAAAACCTTGCCCTGTAAAAGCAAAATTTTAAAAGAAGGGAAAAAATGAAGAGGGAAAAGGGGGGTTTCGGGGATTATACTCGTCAAGTCCTTCAAATTGCCTCGACCCGGGCCCACTCTTACCCCTTTTTTTAAAACCCTTTGGGCTCAGTTCCCCCGGGGATTCAATAGTTTGGTCTGAAAAAGGGTTTATACTTTTTACATGTTTCTTGCAGAAAAGTTTTTGCAAAGCTTTTTTTTTTTCCCCCCCCCAAGACCCCAGCTTTTTTTTAAAACCAATGGGGGAACAAAATTTTTGATTCCTTTGCGTTTTCCCCTGTTCTTTAAACAAAACCAATTCCCCGGGTCCTAAAAAGTGCTAAAATTGCACTTGAATAAGGGGGGAAAAAAAAACCCCAACCCTTTTTCCCCTTAACCCGTTTAAAAAATTTTCAATTGATAAGTCCCAATTTGCTAAGAAATTGGAAAAAAAAATTTTTTTTTTTCCCCCCCCTTTTCCCCCCTTTTCCCCAAAAAAAAAAAAAAAAGGGTTTTTTTTTAAAAAAAAAAGGAAAAAAAAAAAAAAAAAAACCCCCCCCTTACTTTTTCCCAAAAAAAACCCCCAAAAAAAAAAAACCCCCCCCTTTTTTTCCAAAAAAAACCCCTTTTTTTAAAAAAAAAGCCTTTAAACCCACAACCCCCCCAAGGCCCCCTTTTTCCCCCCCCAAAAAAAAATTTTTAAAAAAAAAAAAAAAAGGGGGGGGCCCGGCCTTTTTTCCCCAAAAAATTTTTTTCCCCCCCAAAAAATTTTTTAAAAAACCCCCCCCCCCGGGTTAAAATAAAAACCCCCCCCAAACCCCCAAAAAAGCCCCCGGGAACCCCCCAATTTTCCTTTCCCCCCCCCCCTTAACCCCTTTTTTCCCCCCCCCCCCCCCTTTTCCCCCCCCCCCCAAAAAAATTTAAAAAATTTTTCCCCGGGGCCGGGGCCCCCCGGTTTTTTTAAAAATCCCCCCCCCCCCCCCCCCCCCCCCAAAAAAAAAAAAAAAATTAAAGTTAAACCAAAGGTTTAAAAGAAAAAAAAAAATTTTTAAACCAAAAAAAACAAAAAAATTTTTTTCCCCCCCCCAAATTCCCTTTTCCCCCCCCCCTTTTTCCCCCCCCCATTTTTTTTCCCCCCCCCCCCCCCCCCCGGGAAAAAAAAAACCCCCCCCCCCCCCCCCCGGGGGGGGCCCCCCCCCCCCCCCCCCCCCAAAAAAAAAAAACCCCCCCCTTTTTCCCCGGGGTTAAAAAAAAACCCAAAAAAAAATTTTCCCCAAAAAAAAAACCCCCCCCCAAAAAAAAAAAAAAAAAAAAAATTTTTTTTAAAAAAAAGGGGGGAAAAAATAGAAAAAGAAATTGGGAAAAAAAAAACCCAAAACCCCCAAAAAAAGGAAAAAAATTTTTTTGGGGGGTTTGGGGGCCCCCGGGGGAAAAATTTTTTAAAAAAATTTTTCCCCCTTTTCCCAAAAAAACCCCCCCCCAAAAAAGGGGGGGGGGGGGGGGGAAAAACCCCCAAAAAAAATTTTTAAAAAAACCCCGGGGGGGGGGGGGGGGGGGGGGGGGGGGGGGGGGGGAAAAAAAAAAAAAAAAAAAAAAACCCCCCCCTTTTAAAAAAAAACAAAAACCCAAACCCCCCCAAAAACCCCCCCCAAAAAACCCCCCCCCCCCCCCCCCGGGGCCCCCCCCCCCCCCCCCCCAAAACCCCGCGCCTGTATTTTTTTTCCCCCCCCGGAAAATTTTTAAATTTGGGGGAAAAAAACCCCCCAAAAAAAAAAACCCCCCCCCCAAAAAAACCCCCCCCCAAAAAAAAAAAAAAAAAAAAAAACAAAAAAAAAACAAATCCCCCCGGGGGGGGGGGGGGGGTTTTTGGGGGGGGGGGGGGGGGGGGGAAAAAAAAAAACCCCCCCAAATTTTTTTTCAAAAGGGGTTTGGGGGGGGGGGGGGGGGGGGGGGGGGGGGAAACCTTAAAAAAATTTCAAAAACAATTTTTTTTAAAAAAATTTCCCCCCAAAACCCCAAAAAATTTTGGGAAAAACAAAAAAGCAAAATTTTTTTTTTGGGAAAAACCCAAAATATTTTCCCCCCTTTTAAAAGGGTTTCCCCCCTTTTTTTTTTTAGGTTAAAAAAATTTGGGGAAAAAAACCCCCCCACCCTTAATTTGGGCCGGGGGGGCCCCAAAATTTTTTGGGGAAAAGTTAAAAAAAACCCCCGGGGGGTTTTTTTTTTGCAATTTTTTTTTTAAAAAAAAAAGGAAAAATTTTCCTTTTTAAAAAAAAACCCAAAAAAAAAAAACCGAAAAAAAAAGGGGAAAAAAAAAAAACCCCCCCCCCTTTTTTTAAAAATTTTTTTAAAAAATTTTTTTTTTCAATTTTTCCCCCCCCCCCCCCCCCCCCAAAAAAAAAATTTTTTTTTTAAAAAAAACCCAAAAAAAACCTGCCCCCATCCCCCGGGGGAAAGGGGGGGTTTTTTTTAACATATTTTTTTTTTTTCCCCCTTTTTTTTTTCCCCCCCCCCCCCAATAAAAACCTTAGGGGGTGCGGGGGGTTTTTAAAAAAATTTTAAAAAAAAAACCCCATGTGAAGGGGAAATTGTGGGAAAAGAACAGGCTTAAATTCATCTATCTGATCAAACATGGAGAGAAAACTTATGGACATGGCATTTTTTGAGAAACAGATGGAAGCAATTTCTAACCATCAGTGAAGAATTTCACCATGAACACGACTGGATCTAACTGTTGGTGAACAATCTGACCATGACATGACTGTCTCTAGTAACTGTCGTGGTGAACCACAATTTGACCGTGGATGCAAGTGTTCTGTCAGTTTGGGAACGATAACTTTACTGATATGACCGTTCTCCATCTGCCACACTGTCAGTAAATAACTTGAGCATGAACATGACAGCAGTGTCAATGTTAGGATTGAAAGAAAAATGGGGTTTCAAAGGCCCCCCTCATCACAGTCTTGGGCTAAGGTCAGGGATGAGTCTCCTAAACGTGTACCAGAAGAGAGGAAAACAGTGACTTATCCTCCTTTTATGACTGGGTTTTTTTTTCGCTGGAAAGGTAACAGCATATACAAGTCCCCAGTTTTGAGCTGGGGGAAACCCATACTCAGCAGTCGAGGTACAGTCAGTCACACTTGACCTTCCCTTGTTGTTTTTACAGCTGTAAACTGGCTATGCCTCACAACCGATGACACCCTGCCAGCGTGCAAAAGAGGAACGTTATCTCGTGCACGATACAAAGATATCGCCCCACGCTGGAATCCCTGGTCTACTGAAGCCAGGGCTATTTCATGACCCACATTTTTTTTTGGATGCAAGGTCAGCTCCCCCCCCCCCCCCCCCCCCCCCAATCTTCTTTGAGGTTGGCAGAGTGTGAGGTCTCGTGAGACACTCAACCGTGCCTCACCTCATGCCCACCATCAGGCTTAGACGTCTCCTCTACACCGTCTGTTCAGACATACCTCTGTCCACTTCTTTTGTGTCCTTCAGTTGACTTGCTGTGACATGCCTGTAAAAGCAATACAGACCTCAGTATTCTTCATCTGCAGGGACTGGCTTCATCTGACCAGCGGACACCATCGTTCAACATCCCGACACACAATCCCCCATTGCGTCCACAGGCGCAAGCGGGTGCCTACTAGTACTTGTCCTCATCAGGTCTTGCTTGAAACTTACACTCCAGCCAGGGAAACAGTGGCACAGAAATATTTCTGTTCATCACAACATCGCTGGTAGTGACTAGTCGAAAGGAAAAGTCTGACCCGCCATTCACTTGTTTTAAACTAGACAAGGTTCCAGCAAGTACAGACATGTACAATGTTCACTGTTTTGACAGACAGGGCAAAACACGTGATTGTTTTTTTGCAGTATTCAGAAATGGTTGTCCCACTATGGCCACTTGCATATGCACATTTTTTTTCCCTATCAAGTGTGCAAAGGACTGCGTTCACGTCCATTTATGTGTCCAGAGAACAAATGTAGCAGGATTTCCACGATCCCTCGTTCCAGATTCAACAGTGTAACTGTGTCCACCTTTCAGTCGGTAAACTACAAGTTGACCATAAATATGACTGCATCTATCTGTTACTGTCTGTAACCACAAGTTGAACATGATTGTATCCATCTGTCACTGTCTGTAAACCACAAGTTGAACATGACCGTATCCATCTGTCAGTGTCTGTAAACTAGTAGCTGTACATGACTGTAACTCTGTCACTGTCTGTAAATCACAAGTTAAACATGACTGTATCCATCTGTCACTGTCTGTAAATAACAAGTTAAACATGACCGTATTCATCTGTCACTGTCTGTAAACCACAAGTTAAACATGACCGAATTCATCTGTCACTGTCTGTAAACCACAAGTTGAACATGACCGTATCCATCTGTCACTGTCTGTAAACCACAAGCTGAACATGACTGTATCCATCTGTCACTGTCGGTAAACCATAGCTGAACATGACTGTATCTGTCTGTCACTGTGTGTAAACCACAAGTTCAACATGACAGTATCTGTCTGTCACTGTCTGTAAACCACAAATTGAACATGACAGTATCTGTCTGTAAACCACAAATTGAACATGACAGTGTCTGTCTGTCACTGTCTGTCAACCACAAACTGGACCAGGCTGGTTCATCTGTCACTGTACCACACCTTGTCTGAATAGGACTATAACTTTTTCCTTGCCAGAATTTAGAAGAAGAAAAAAAAAAACAACCTTTAATTAAAAGATTTTAGTTTCCGCTCAGTCTTCAAGTCTGGTTTTCTTCTTCACCTCCATTCCCTTTTGATGAAGCTGAACACAGAACAGACCTGTGAAAACACTGGGAAGAACATCAAAGGGATCATATGTACTGTGCTTGTACAGTTCCAGTCCGTTGAAACCTTTGAAGGGAAAACCAAGAAACTGGTCATGCTGTACTCATAAAGTATACAACTGTTAAAAGGTTTGAAGGAGAAAACAAAGAAACTGTATGTGCTTCACTCAACATAGAGACAACTGATAAAATCTTTGAAAGAAAAGCAAGAAAATCCCATATGTACTCACAGAGTAAACAGCTGTTAAGATACTGTAAGGAAAAAATGAAATTCTATGAGCTGTACATGTCTGTTGAAAAAAAAAAAGTACAACGAAAACCAAAGAAATTCTATACGTTGTACTAATATAGTACGTATGTTCAAATTTGGAAGGAAAAACAAAGAAACTGTATGTGCTGTACACATACTGTACAAATGTGTCAAAACCTCTGTAGGAAAGACAAAGAATTTTTCTGTGCCCCATCATAGTCACATACCCCTTAAAATACTGGAGGAATAAAATAAAGAAAAATCCTATGAGATATACAGTACGTATCTTCTGACTCCTTTAAAGGAAAACTAAAGAAATCCTATGTTAAAGTTTACTCATTCTGTACAAATCTGTGAAAACATTTGAATTCAAGACAAAGAATTCCTATTTATATATAATACTTTGCGCATACAGCACACATCTATTAAAACATTGAAAGGGAAAAAAAATCTTTCCGTTATGCTCTTACTCTAATGTGCTTTACCATAAGAAAGAATTATAGAGAAATTCTATGAACTGTAATCAGGTGGTACAAATCTGTTGAAACCTTTGAAGCAAAAAGAAAGAAATCCTATGCGATGTGGTCACCTAAAGACACACCTGAAAGAAAAAACAAAACAGTCTTCGTTCTACTCATACAGACCATATCTGTTACAACCTTTTCAGGGAAACAAAGACATTCTATGAGCTCTACTCATAAAGTGCACATCTGTTGAAATGTTGAAAAGGAAAACAAAGAAATCCTATGTGCTGTACTCATATACATGGAGCGCACATGTTTAAAACACTGGAAGGAAAAAAAACAGAAATCCTATGTACTGCAGTCCTCCTTCAGAAAGAAAAAAGAATGAGGGTAAACTGTCAGTGCACAAGCCATAACCGAGTGCACAGAAGAACACAACTGATCAATCCTAAAAATAAACATAACAAACATGACAAGAGTGAAGAGACGGGGCAATGTCTGTTAATGGTTGTTCCTTCAAAAAAAAAAAGAAAGTCACATGAAGTACTCCACGACAATGCTGACGACGTGAAGCTGACAGTGAACCGATTCATTTTGGCCGACACACACCTCGCCCTGTTCGTCTCAAGGGGTGTGTGTCCCACACCTCATGTCCCTCGCACAATATATCACAGGGCTGACGCCGTTGCAGTTCTCCATCACGCACCCCCCCCCCCCCCCCCCCCCCCCCCCCCCCAATGTTAGCCTCCAGACATTATCCACAGTGTCTGATGCATTAAGCCACAGAAAGCATCTGCAGAGAGAATCCATCCCCCATAAACACACCTCCACCACTCCTAACATCATAATGGGTTTGTGGCTCCAACCGGTTGCATAATAAAGGTAGACCTCCGCAACGTGGACATGTGCAGGTCAGGCATGCTTCACTCCTTCTCCTCACAGGTCTGAACATGTAAAACACACAAACCACTAACGGGCAGGCAGCTCGCCGATTGGCACTCCTCTCCTCTCTGGTGTTTTGGTCAGTGTGGTCAGTTGACAGGGCAACTCTCCTTGGACAAAACACCGATCGTGGAAGGACGAAGGGCTACAGAAGTGTGAGGTGTTGGTCAGAGTGTGTGAGGGACAGTATACAGAGGAATAGAATTAGGACAATGTAGAAAAAAAAATCAAAAGAGTGATACATGCACACATGGAAACGGGAGATATCTGACAGAAAGAAATGCTGGGGTGGGGGGAGGAATCTGAAACCATGACACAGCCGTGCGCCTGCACTCTTAATATTATGCCCTGCAGTGCATGTACACTTTAACATCCTCTGTGGTGCTCTCTGACAGTATTCCTGCCTCCCCACTGCACGCTTGCACCGTTATTCCAGCAGACTACTGGCACTTGAACACCATTCCACACAGTGCAACAGCACTCCAGGCCATGCCCTGGCCTTCCCTTACCCAAACTACAACCTTGCACCTTTTTTTTGTCCCTTTCGCCATTTTTGCCAGCTGTGTACAGAATCTTGAATTCATTTCCAGAAAACAGCCCTACAAAACCTTGCGAGTAGTGTGGCTACCAGACTACATTTGAGTCGCCATGCATAAAGAAAATACCAAGTTCTACAGTGCTCTCGGTCTGGTCACCCCAAACATCACCCCTCAAGACATGGACTCTTCTCTGCCCCATACCTAAACAGAGGGAAAGAAATGCATAGGGGACCAACCCTTTTGGAATATCCCTATGATACCAAACCTGACATCTACTGATTTGAAATACTTTAAAGAACAGAAATAAACAGAAACAAAAAAAACCCTTGACGGTCTGGTGTTGTTGACCGTGTCCTTTGTATGGCTACACTCCTCAAAGTTGTCGCTTGCATTGCTCGTCTCTGTATTTTCCCTAGGTCGCATCCTTTTGACACTCTTGCTGTCCACTATTACTTCTACAGAGTAGTTCAGTTTCTTCACAGTTTCTTTGAACACACACACTCACATACGAATTTACACAAATAACACAGCTCATTACACAGTGGATTTTCACAGACATTCATCCACACACACACACACACATATTCGGAGCATGTCAGGCTTCGTAATAGTGGTGGTAGTGGTGGTGGTGGTGGTGCTCATGGATGTGGTGGTGATGGTGTCGTTGCACGATCACCCGCTCCCCGTCAATGTCCCAGGCCTGTTGCCTCTCGATCCAGGCAGCCACCTGCTGCATGGCCAAGTCATGGTCTTTCTCGCGGTGACGGTGACGCCGGTGATAATGCGGCGACACGCTCGTCGGCACGTGCCCCGGCAGACTGACGGGTCGGAAGCGACTGTGCTTGTGGGGGGACCCTTCCCCTGCCCCCCCTCCCCCAGACGCTGTGGCGCAGTCGGCAGGGGCCTTGCTGGCCTCCGCCCCTCAGGGGCTGAAGCGGCGGGCGTCTTGGGCGCTCTGGGGGCATTGTCCTGAGGGTCGAAGGAGCGAGAACGGAGATGGTTGTGTTGCAGGAGGTGTTGGTGGTGGGGGTGAGGGGCTGGAAAACCACCTCCACCTGCCCCCCGGGAGGAGCTCTCCAGCAGCAGTCTGTCCGACTCCCGCTTTACGTTGTCGCATTTGACGTCGTGTGAGCGTGAACGATGGTAACCCCCACCACCCCCGTCTGTGTTCTGAAGCTTAGGGCCGATGGCTGCGGTCGTGGTGGCAGCGGTGGCGATGGTGGCGTTGTTCAGTTTGCTGCTATCGACCCCAGCCAGGTCCAGGTAGTAGTTACGACGGTCCTGACTCTCCCCACAGGCCCCACGACTTCTGTCGTCGGCCAGGGCCAGGGCGGTGGCTGTCGTGGTGGTTAACGTGGTGGACATCCCCCCCACCGCCGTCACCCCACCTCCACCAGCTGCTTTGCTCTGGGCTGCGCTGCGATTTTTGTGACGCCGCTTGTGGTGACCTGGCTTCTCTGCCCCTGCCCCGTGACAGTCACTGTGGTGACGTCTGCAATGCACAAACCATGTGTTAATATGGCAGTCACGGTGATGTCATTTGCAACGCACAAACCATGTGTTAATATGGCAGTCACGGTGATGTCATTTGCAATGCAAAAACCATGTGTTAATAAGGCTGTCACGGTGATGTCATTTGCAATGGACAAACCATGTGTTAATATGGCAGTCACAATGATTTCATTTGCAATGGACAAACCATGCGTTAATGTGACAGTCACAGTGATGTCAACTGCAATGGACAAACAATGCGTTACTGTGGTAGTCATGGCGTTGTAATTTGCAATGGACAAACCATGTGTTGATGTGGTAGTCACAGTGATGTCATTTGCAATGCACAAACCATGTGTTGATGTGGTAGTCACAGTGATGTCATTTGCAATGCACAAACCACGTGTTGATGTGGTAGTCACAGTGATGTCATTTGGAATGCACAAAATACATATAACAGTGATGACACACAAGCCAACCAACAAACATGAACGAACATAAAACCTTCTTGGCCAGTGTCATGGACACAGTCCGTCACTTAACACAATGTACAATGCAGTTCATCCTAGCATGATGACCGAAACAACTGGCAGGCTCTTGGCTTTTCTGGGCCGCCATAATACAGCCAACCAGTTCATTACGACAGGCAGATACCTGGATGCACAATACGGCCCGACAAGGCTCTGGCGCGGCGTTTAACATGATGGGCTCAACTGCCTCTATTCAACAAGACAGCTTTCCTGCCATGCAAAGCTTTGGGAATCCCACCAGATTACCCCTGCCAGAAAGTGCAGGAGAAACAGTCCTGATTAGAGGAGACTACAGGCCCTCTACGAAGCAGAAAATGCTGGCAAAATAACCTAGGGAACAGCAAAAAAACAACATCAAATAATGTTGGCCTGCACCTTTCATACAAGTGTATAACGAGCACAGCACCGACTTGCCAGTCCTGACAGCCTAACCCCTCTGATGGCCATTTCCACACAGCCTCCTATGCATTTTCCCTTAAGTCAACACGATGGATGAAGCGGCGTGACTTGGCAAGTCACCCAGCAAATAACGCCACTCTTTACTCAATTAGCATTCAGTAAACACATACACATAGAATGCTCAATGCCTTTAGCACCAGGCAGGACGGCAATGCAAAAAAGAGTGGACAGAGATTTTTTTGTTTACTGATAGTGAACATTTCTTCGATCTACACTTGTTAAAAATAAAACAAAACAAACCTCAGCATGGTATTAACTTATTTTTGGATGATATAATATATATCTCTTCCTATAATAAGTTTACACGATATATATATTTTACCACGATGAGGATATATATATATATATATATATATATATATATATATATATATATGTTAAAAGATGTTGCTCCCAGACCGGTTGAGCATTTTTTAAAATCTCTGCTGGTATTTACTACCATTGTCTATATATATATATATATATATATATATAGATGAATATAATTAAAAAGCCTAAAATGACTTTAAAAGTGCTCGACCCCTTGGGGAGCAACATTTGTTGATATATATATATATATATATATATATATATATATATATATATATATATATATATATATAGAGAGAGAGAGAGAGAGAGAGAGAGAGAGAGAGAGGGGAGACACAAATAGCTAGAGATTGAGAGAGAAAGATAGTTTATATGAACTGTGTGTGCGTGCGTGCGAGCGTGCGCGCGCGCGCGCGACGGGCAAGGCATATCTAAAGATGACATATTTCTCCCCTCTCTCCTCTCACATGCTCACACAGAGGTAACAGAAAGTGACTCGAAATGAGACGGAGACAGGCAGACAGACAAGGGTAGATTAGACTGACGCCATACGTGTTCTCTTCATGTTTTTGTCTCGTTAAGCAGCTCCTCCACTCCCGTCATTTTGTCCAGGGTTCTCCCTCCCCCACCATTTCCTAATTGTCTCTATCAACTAAATCTTCTGCCCTGTGGTTATAGCCTCTCTTTGTAGGCGCCTGATGAGGATTCTTTGCCGTCTCTATCCCTTTTTACCACGATGAGGATTCTTTGCTGTCTCTATCCCTTTTTACCACGATGACGATTCTTTGCCGTCTCTATCCCTTTTTTTTACCATGATGACGATTCTTTGCCGTCTCTATCCCTTTTTTACCATGATGAGGATTCTTTGCCGTCTCTATCCCTTTTTTTTACCATGATGATGATTCTTTGCCGTCTCTATCCCTTTTTTACATGATGAGGATTCTTTGCCGTCTCTATCCCTTTTTTACCATGATGAGGATTCTTTGCCGTTTCTATCCCTTTTTTTTTTTTTACCACGATGAGGATTCTTTGCTGTCTCTATCCCTTTTTTTTTTTATTACCACGATGAGGATTCTTTGCCGTCTCTATCCCTTTTTTTTTTTTTTTTTACCACGATGAGGATTCTTTGTCGTCTCTATCCCTTTTTTACCATGATGAGGATTCTTTGCCGTCTCTATCCCTTTTTACCATGATGAGGATTCTTTGCCGTCTCTATCCCTTTTTACCATGATGAGGATTGTTTGCTGTCTCTATCCCTTTTGACCACGATGAGGATTGTTTGCTGTCTCTATCCCTTTTTACCATGATGAGGATTGTTTGCTGTCTCTATCCCTTTTTACCACGATGAGGATTGTTTGCTGTCTCTATCCCTTTTTACCACGATGAGGATTGCTTGCCGTCTCTATCCATTTTTTACCATGATGAGGATTCTTTGCTGTCTCTATCCCTTTTTACCACGATGAGGATTGTTTGCTGTCTCTATCCATTTTTACCACGATGACGATTCTTTGCCGTCTCTATCCATTTTTTACCATGATGAGGATTCTTTGCTCTCTCTATCCCTTTTTTTTTTTTTTACCATGATGAGGATTCTTTGCCATCTCTGTCCCTTTTTACCATGATGAGGATTCTTTGCCGTCTCTATTCTCACATGCTTTGTCCCCACTCACCTCTCCCACCAACCTGAACACTCTCACATGCTTTGTCTTCACTCACCTCTCCCACCAACCTGAACACTCTCACATGCTTTGTCTTCACTCACCTCTCCCACCAACCTGAACACTCTCACATGCTTTGTCTTCACTCACCTCTCCCACCAACCTGAACACTCTCACATGCTTTGCCTTCACTCACCTCTCCCACCAACCTGAACACTCTCACATGCTTTGCCTTCACTCACTCTCCCACCAACCTGAACACTCTCTTATGCTTTGTCTTCCATCACTCTCCCACCAACCTGAACACTCTCACATGCTTTGTCTTCACTCACCTCACCCACCAACCTCAACACTCTCACATGCTTTGCCTTCACTCACCTCACCCACCAACATCAACACTCTCACATGCTTTGTCTTCACTCCCTCAACACCAACCTCAACACTCTCACATGCTTTGTCTTCACTCATCTCTCCCACAACCTCAACACTCTCACATGCTTTGTCTTCACTCCCCTCAACACCAACCTCAACACACTCACATGCTTTGTCTTCACTCATCTCACCCACCAACCTCAACACTCTCACATGCTTTGTCTTCACTCATCTCTCCACCAACCTCAACACTCTCACATGCTTTGTCTTCACTCACCTCACCCACCAACCTCAACACTCTCACATGCTTTGTCTCCACTCACCTCAATGTTTCTTACAGCTGTTCTCTCTGTCTCCCCCCAACCTCAACACTCTCACATGCTTTGTCCCACTCACCTCGGCTTGTTTCTTTTCACTCTGAAATGTTCTCTCTGTCTCCCACCAACCTCAACACTCTCACACGCTTTGTCCCCACTCACCTCAACACCAACCTCAACACTCTCACACGCTTTGTCTTCACTCACCTCAACACCAACCTCAACACTCTCACACGCTTTGTCTCCACTCACCTCAACACAACCTCAACACTCTCACACGCTTTGTCCCCACTCACCTCAACACCAACCTCAACACTCTCACACGCTTTGTCTTCACTCACCTCAAAACCAACCTCAACACTCTCACACGCTTTGTCTTCACTCACCTCAACACCAACCTCAACACTCTCACACGCTTTGTCTTCACTCACCTCAACACCAACCTCAACACTCTCACACGCTTTGTCTTCACTCACCTCAACACTCTCACATGCTTTGTCTTCACTCACCTCAACACCAACCTCAACACTCTCACACGCTTTGTCTTCACTCACCTCAACACCAACCTCAACACTCTCACATGCTTTGTCTTCACTCACCTCAACACCAACCTCAACACTCTCACACGCTTTGTCTCCACTCACCTCAACACCAACCTCAACACTCTCACATGCTTTGTCTTCACTCACCTCAACACCAACCTCAACACTCTCACACGCTTTGTCTCACTCACCTCAACACCAACCTCAACACTCTCACATGCTTTGTCTTCACTCACTCAACACCAACCTCAACACTCTCACATGCTTTGTCTTCACTCACCTCAACTGTTTCTTACAGCTGTTCTCTCTGTCCCCCCAACCTCAACACTCTCACATGCTTTGTCCCACTCACCTCGGCTGTTTCTTTCAACTCTGAAATGTTCTCTCTGTCTCCCACCAACCTCAACACTCTCACACGCTTTGTCTTCACTCACCTCAACACCAACCTCAACACTCTCACACGCTTTGTCTCCACTCACCTCAACACCAACCTCAACACTCTCACACGCTTTGTCCCACTCACCTCAACACCAACCTCAACACTCTCACACGCTTTGTCTTCACTCACCTCAACACCAACCTCAACACTCTCACACGCTTTGTCTTCACTCACCTCAACACCAACCTCAACACTCTCACACGCTTTGTCTTCACTCACCTCAACACTCTCACACGCTTTGTCTTCACTCACCTCAACACTCTCACACGCTTTGTCTTCACTCACCTCAACACTCTCACACGCTTTGTCTTCACTCACCTCAACACTCTCACACGCTTTGTCTTCACTCACCTCAACACTCTCACACGCTTTGTCTTCACTCACCTCAACACTCTCACACGCTTTGTCCCCACTCACCTCAACACCAACCTCAACACTCTCACACGCTTTGTCTTCACTCACCTCAACACCAACCTCAACACTCTCACACGCTTTGTCTTCACTCACCTCAACACCAACCTCAACACTCTCACACGCTTTGTCTCCACTCACCTCAACTGTTTCACGTGGTTTCTCTCCATGTTTTCCTGCACCAGTTCCACCAGCTGCTGCTGATGCTCCAGCGACAGCTGTTTGCGCCCCAGCCCCGAGGCCTCTGCCTGACCTTGACCCTGACCCGCCGCTTCCTGGGTCTGGTTGTTGACCTTGACCGTGGCCCTGGTCAGGTTGTTGAGCTTGGAGAATTGCTTGGGTGCCTTCGGAGACTCCTTGCACGTCTTGGCTTTACTGCCACTGCCCCTGGCCAATCAGAGAACAGGGTGACTGGGTGAGATGGCAGCGACTTGCACTCTGTTCCCAAGCATGAAAGAACTCATCGAAGGCTTCAACTATCAGCTGAGTGGTTAATTAAGGTTTTTTTCTTTTGTTTTTTAAAAAAATTTTTATTTGACCTCATCTGCTCAGGTTCAACCTTTTTCCTTTTGGAACTGAAATGATGATGAGGACAATGACGACTGAAAGAAGCCGACTGACAAAGACCAAGCAAGCACAAAGACTGTGCATGTGCAGTAAAATGATAGGAACCACACACACACACACACACACACACACACACACACACACACACACACCACACACACACACACACACACACACACACCACTGATTACACACATACAAACTCCCCCAAAACAAAACAAAAAAAATCACCATTTATTACATATTAAAAGTATCAAGAGCAACTTATCACATTAGCCAGTAAAGAGACTGATCTGATTTTTCAGAGTCAAAACTATTACCGGCCCTCCCCCTCTCACCCCAATCCCACATACACACAAAATCCCAAAACAAAACTACAACACTCCCCTATCCCAAAGGAGCCTCCCTCCTAAAAACAACAACAAACCAAACCAAAAAAAACAACAACAAAAACCTGGCGGCAAGCAAACAATTCAACAGAAATCTAAACAAAACAACCTCCCAAAACAAACAAGAATTCCAATAAACCCAAACCAAAACAACCACCAACAAAAAAGAAAATCAAGGAACTTCCCAAACACACAAAATCCCCAAACAAAACAACAACAACAACAAACAAAACAAAACAACCCAGCCCCTCCTCCCCTCTCCTAACAGAATGTCCCAACCCTGTCTCACCGTTTTCTTTTCGTTTGCCTCGAGCACCCAGCGGTTTTCCAGCAGAGATGGCGTGGATCTGGGTTCGATCCTGGCCCACAGTCAGTCGCAATTTAAGCGTCTTGGCGCCATTGGGCGGCAGGCGGATGGAGGACCCCACAGCATCATACAACGCCTTCAGCAGGCTGGCTAAGTCCTGAAACACAGCGTAGACAGTGTTAAGGTAAAGTAAGGTACTGTAAGCTAATGTTGCTTATAGCCCAGCCAACCGCAAAGGGCCATATCAGGGCTGTCACCATGTTAAAATCATCTCACAAGTCATCAAAAATACAAACAAAACAAAAAACCCAAGAAAAACCAAACACCATTCACGCATCTCTTTAAAATTGTATTCTAAAAACGCACCAGAAATTTCGTTAAAAATCTTTCTCCCACAAAATCTTAGATCAGATAAAAACTGTTCATCTCTTTCAGAAATGCAAAGATCACGACAGGTGGGACATCTCTGAACAATGTTTTCATGGAGTCTGCCGTAACGTGTTTATGTCTAAGAACACCTGAAAGGAGAAAATCATAATGATCATACAACTGACTTACATAGCTATTGGTAACAACATTCAGGACAGCATAGGCATTGCAGCTTTTAACTACCCCTCCCCCCCCCTTCAGGATGCAAGGGGTATAGCCCCCCCCCCCCCCCCCCCCCCTTCAGGATGCAAGGGGTATAGGTTCTATTTGTATGGACACGTTTTTCTATGGTGCTGAAGTAAAACAACTTCGGATATTCTGGCCAAACGGATCATCATAGTCATTCTTGGTATCATGCAGAGCTTGATTAAGTTAATCATTGTTGGCCAGTTTGGCGTTAGAATCCAGTAAGTTTCAGTGTCCAACAACAACAACAATGTTGTTAGAATGGAGATGGTGCGCACTGTGCGTCAGTGTTCGACAACAATGCTGTCGGCCAATTTGGTGTTAAAATCCAATGTCTTTCAGTTCTGAACAAGACAGTTGTAAGCCGGTTTGGTGCCACAACCCAGTCTGTTGCTGTAGTCAACCACACAGTCAGCAGTCAGCTTGGCGCTGCTGGTCTCCCCACACTGGGCAACCTTCTAACACCAAGTACCAGCACAGACCTTCTAACACTAGGTACCAGCACAGACCTTCTAACACTCTAACACTAGGTACCAGCACAGACCTTCTAACACTAGGTACCAGCACACACCTTCTAACACTAGGTACCAGCACAGACCTTCTAACACTAGGTACCAGCACACACCTTCTAACACTCTAACACTAGGTACCAGCACAGACCTTCTAACACTAGGTACCAGCACAGACCTTCTAACACTAGGTACCAGCACACACCTTCTAACACTCTAACACTAGGTACCAGCACAGACCTTCTAACACTAGGTACCAGCACAGACCTTCTAACACTAGGTACCAGCACAGACCTTCTAACACTAGGTACCAGCACACACCTTCTAACACCAGGCACCAGCACAGACCTTCTAACACTAGGTACCAGCACAGACCTTCTAACACTAGGTACCAGCATAGACCTTCTAACACCAGGTACCAGCACAGACCTTCTAACACTAGGTATCAGCACAGACCTTCTAACACTAGGTACCAGCTCAGAGATAACACCAAGTAGCAGCACAGACCTTCTAACACTAGGTACCAGCACAGACCTTCTAACACCAGGTACCAGCACAGACCTTCTAACACCAGGTACCAGCACAGACCTTCTAACACTAGGTACCAGCACAGACCTTCTAACACTAGGTACCAGCACAGACCTTCTAACACCAGGTACCAGCACAGACCCTCTAACACCAGCACAGACCTTCTAACACTAGGTACCAGCACAGACCTTCTAACACTAGGTACCAGCACAGACCTTCTAACACCAGGTACCAGCACAGACCCTCTAACACCAGCACAGACCTTCTAACACTAGGTACCAGCACAGACCTTCTAACACCAGGTACCAGCACAGACCTTCTAACACCAGGTACCAGCACAGACCTTCTAACACTAGGTACCAGCACAGACCTTCTAACACCAGGTACCAGCACAGACCTTCTAACACCAGGTACCAGCACAGACCTTCTAACACCAGCACAGACCTTCTAACACCAGGTACCAGCA
The DNA here is from genome assembly GCA_018398815.1 of Conus ventricosus. Lineage (NCBI taxonomy): Eukaryota > Metazoa > Mollusca > Gastropoda > Neogastropoda > Conidae > Conus > Conus ventricosus. The sequence continues at coordinate 20,761,717 of CM031612.1, read as the reverse complement.
CAGACCCTCTAACACCAGGTACCAGCACAGACCCTCTAACACCAGGTACCAGCACAGACCCTCTAACACCAGGTACCAGCACAGACCTTCTAACACTAGGTACCAGCACAGACCCTCTAACACCAGGTACCAGCACAGACCTTCTAACACCAGGTACCAGCATAGACCTTCTAACACTAGGTACCAACACAGACTTACTAACATATAGTGCAGGCTAACGGTATCTTCCCATCCACATTGTACAGAGGTCAGACGAGACTATACCGGACCACCCTACAGACTCCTCTACTAAATCCATGCCAACTCCCTTTGGTCTGTGCTGCCACACAATGAACTCAAGACTTCTTACATCCCTTTCAGATTCTTTACAAAGGCAGACAGCAGATTCCACCACGTTGGTTTCTGGTGTTTCCACTTCGGACTGCACTCTGATCCAGATTCTTGAGTTGGAGTCTGTCCTTGCTAGCTTTACTAAAGATGGTGTTCCAGTGTCTTCCCTTTTCGTCCACTTTATGTCCGTTTGAATTTTTGCCATTCCTTGCTCTGGGATTTGGATTTCCGGGGGGGATTAAGTGGATGTACTCAGTTCAACTCTGGAACACGTGTTACTGAGTGACAAAAGTGCAGATTTCTTCCTTCACTTGCTGGATCTTCTCAAGAATGTTCTGTTTTTCGAGCTGTGGCATCGCAGTGCACTTTTTTTTTATCTTCTTCATGTCCGCTTTTCAATCCATACAGACTTACAGAATGATACTTTCTAGGTTAAAGTTTCAGTGCCATGTAACAGGACACACACTGGCATTTTTTGGGTCATAAATATTGATCATATTGGCTGTGCTGCCATGCATGCAGATTAGGACTGAAGAGGTGCTGCCCACAGTAACTTGCCCCTTATCTTTCCAGACTGACGCTGGTCACTGCCTCTTCCTCTGTCTGTCCACACGTCTGGTCACTTTGATGAAGAACTTTTGACAACACTGATCATTTCTCTCACTGCCCATCTGTCTGTCCACACTGACGACAAACCGTTTATCGTAAAATGGTCAGTCTTCTCTCTGTCCATTTACCTGTCTGTTTACACTGATGATGATCTGGTGACCACACTGGTCAGTCTTCTCTGTCCATCTACCCGTCTGTTTACATTGATGATGATCTGTTGACCACACTGGTCAGTCTTCTCTCTGTCCATCTACCCACCCGTTTACACTGATGATGATTTGGTGACCACACTGGTCAGTCTTCTCTGTCCATCTACCTGTCTGTTTACACTGATGATGATCTGTTGACCACACTGGCCAGTCTTCTTCCAGTCCACAATGATGAACTGACGACTACAATGGCCAGAACTCTCTCTCTCTCTTTCTGTTCATCTATGTGTCTGCTCACATTGACGAAAACACGTTGACCACAGTGGTTAATCCACTCTCTGCCCATCTACCTGTCTGTCCACATCCGCGGAAGAGCCGTTGATCACACTAGTCGAAGTCTTCTCCCTGTCCATCTGCTGTCTGTCCACACTGATAAACAACCGTTCACCATAGCGCCAGTCCTCTCACTGCCCAGCTAGCTAGCTACCTGTCTGCACACGCTGACAGAAAACTGCTGTACAGCTGACCCAAGCCTGGTCAGTCAGGCAAAAAGTCATTCCTCACGTACCTCCCCTTCCCTCTTCCCACACTCCACATGCGGCAGGCCGGACCGTGGAATAAGAGGGGGAGCTTTTCCCCCTGCCTCCTCCTCCACTCCCTGTCGGGTGGCTGGTTGTACTGCAGGGGAAACGGCACCAATCAATGCTGACGCCAGACACGGCAGCCCCTGAGACATGGCAGGCCGCCCCCCCCCCCCCCCCCCCCCCCCCCCCCCCCCCCCCCACCCCACCAACCCCTTGCTCGCCTCGCGTCACTCGGCACACTGCTTTCACATGGGCCTGGCAAGTCATCTGCTACCTTCAACACCGCTCACCCTGTACAGTCACTGATGGCGTCCAACCACCGCCAAAAGACGACACTGTCATGACAAAGTCACAAGTGTTCTGAGGTAAAAGACGATACAGTCATGACAAAGTCACAAGTGTTCTGAGGTAAAAGACGATACTGTCATGACAAAGTCACAACTGTTCTGAGGTAAAAGACGATACCGTCATGACAAAATCACAAGTGTTCTGAGGTAAAAGACGATACCGTCATGACAAAGTCACAAGTGTTCTGAGGTAAAAGACGATACCGTCATGACAAAGTCACAAGTGTTCTGAGGTAAAAGACGATACTGTCATGACAAAGTCACAAGTGTTCTGAGGTAAAAGACGATACCGTCATGACAAAGTCACAAGTGTTCTGAGGTAAAAGACGATACTGTCATGACAAAGTCACAAGTGTTCTGAGGTAAAAGACGATACTGTCATGACAAAGTCACAAGTGTTCTGAGGTAAAAGACGATACTGTCATGACAAAGTCACAAGTGTTCTGAGGTGAAAGACGATACTGTCATGACAAAGTCACAAGTGTTCTGAGGTGAAAGACGATACCGTCACGACAAAGTCACAAGTGCTCTGATGTAAAAGATGATACCGTCACGACAAAGTCACAAGTGTTCTGAGGTAAAAGGCGATACCGTCATGACAAAGTCACAAGTGTTCTGAGGTAAAAGACGATACCGTCACGACAAAGTCACAAGTGTTCTGAGGTAAAAGACGATACAGTCATGACAAAGTCACAAGTGTTCTGAGGTAAAAGACGATACTGTCATGACAAAGTCACAACTGTTCTGAGGTAAAAGACGATACCGTCATGACAAAGTCACAAGTGTTCTGAGGTAAAAGACGATACCGTCATGACAAAGTCACAAGTGTTCTGAGGTAAAAGACGATACTGTCATGACAAAGTCACAAGTGTTCTGAGGTAAAAGACGATACTGTCATGACAAAGTCACAAGTGTTCTGAGGTAAAAGACGATACTGTCAGGACAAAGTCACAAGTGTTCTGAGGTGAAAGACGATACTGTCATGACAAAGTCACAAGTGTTCTGGGGTAAAAGACGATACCGTCACGACAAAGTCACAAGTGCTCTGATGTAAAGATGATACCGTCACGACAAAGTCACAAGTGTTCTGAGGTAAAAGGCGATACCATCATGACAAAGTCACAAGTGTTCTGAGGTAAAAGACGATACCGTCACGACAAAGTCACAAGTGTTCTGAGGTAAAAGACGATACTGTCATGACAAAGTCACAAGTGTTCTGAGGTAAAAGACGATACTGTCATGACAAAGTCACAAGTGTTCTGAGGTAAAAGACGATACTGTCATGACAAAGTCACAAGTGTTCTGAGGTAAAAGACGATACTGTCATGACAAAGTCACAAGTGTTCTGAGGTAAAAGACGATACTGTCAGGACAAAGTCACAAGTGTTCTGGGGTAAAAGACGATACCGTCACGACAAAGTCACAAGTGCTCTGATGTAAAAGATGATACCGTCACGACAAAGTCACAAGTGTTCTGAGGTAAAAGGCGATACCGTCATGACAAAGTCACAAGTGTTCTGAGGTAAAAGACGATACTGTCACGACAAAGTCACAAGTGTTCTGAGGTAAAAGACGATACTGTCATGACAAAGTCACAAGTGTTCTGAGGTAAAAGACGATACTGTCATGACAAAGTCACAAGTGTTCTGAGGTAAAAGACGATACTGTCATGACAAAGTCACAAGTGTTCTGAGGTAAAAGACGATACTGTCATGACAAAGTCACAAGTGTTCTGAGGTAAAAGACGATACTGTCATGACAAAGTCACAAGTGTTCTGAGGTAAAAGACGATACTGTCATGAAAAAGTCACAAGTGTTATGAGGTAAAAGACGATACTGTCATGACAAAGTCACAAGTGTTCTGAGGTAAAAGACGATACCGTCATGACAAAGTCACAAGTGTTCTGAGGTAAAAGACGATACTGTCATGACAAAGTCACAAGTGTTCTGAGGTGAAAGACGATACTGTCATGACAAAGTCACAAGTGTTCTGGGGTAAAAGACGATACCGTCACGACAAAGTCACAAGTGCTCTGATGTAAAAGATACCGTCACGACAAAGTGACAAGTGTTCTGAGGTAAAAGGCGATACCGTCATGACAAAGTCACAAGTGTTCTGAGGTAAAAGACGATACCGTCACGACAAAGTCACAAGTGTTCTGAGGTAAAAGACGATACTGTCATGACAAAGTCACAAGTGTTCTGAGGTAAAAGACGATACTGTCATGACAAAGTCACAAGTGTTCTGAGGTAAAAGACGATACTGTCATGACAAAGTCACAAGTGTTCTGAGGTAAAAGACGATACTGTCATGACAAAGTCACAAGTGTTCTGAGGTAAAAGACGATACTGTCAGGACAAAGTCACAAGTGTTCTGGGGTAAAAGACGATACCGTCACGACAAAGTCACAAGTGCTCTGATGTAAAAGATGATACCGTCACGACAAAGTCACAAGTGTTCTGAGGTAAAAGGCGATACCGTCATGACAAAGTCACAAGTGTTCTGAGGTAAAAGACGATACTGTCACGACAAAGTCACAAGTGTTCTGAGGTAAAAGACGATACTGTCATGACAAAGTCACAAGTGTTCTGAGGTAAAAGACGATACTGTCATGACAAAGTCACAAGTGTTCTGAGGTAAAAGACGATACTGTCATGACAAAGTCACAAGTGTTCTGAGGTAAAAGACGATACTGTCATGACAAAGTCACAAGTGTTCTGAGGTAAGAGACGATACTGTCATGACAAAGTCACAAGTGTTCTGAGGTAAAAGACGATACTGTCATGACAAAGTCACAAGTGTTCTGAGGTAAAAGACGATGCTGTCATGACAAGATCACAAGTGTTCTGAGGTAAAAGACGATACTGTCATGACAAAGTCACAAGTGTTCTGAGGTAAAAGACGATACTGTCATGAAAAAGTCACAAGTGTTATGAGGTAAAAGACGATACTGTCATGACAAAGTCACAAGTGTTCTGAGGTAAAAGACGATACTGTCATGACAAAGTCACAAGTGTTCTGAGGTTTAAAGACGATACTGTCATGATTAAGTCACAAGTGTTCTGAGGTAAAAGACGATACTGTCATGACAAAGTCACAGCTGTTCTGAGGTAAAAGACGATACTGTCATGACAAAGTCACAAGTGTTCTGAGGTTTAAAGACGATACTGTCATGACAAAGTCACAAGTGTTCTGAGGTAAAAGACGATACTGTCATGACAAAGTCACAAGTGTTCTGAGGATGTTTTCACTTCAGCCGGCGGGGGGCCGGAATAGCTCAGTTGGTAGAGCGCCGGACTCGTAATCTAAGGGTTGCGGGTTCGAATCTCCGCCGGGTCGTTTCGGTACAGAGGGATTTTTCCCTCGGAGTTAACATTGGTTCTGACTCCATTTCCCATACAGTCCTTCGAATGAGACTATAAACCGAGGTTCCGTGTGTGAACGCACGCATAACATCTTGCACACACGTAAAATCCCATCACCAACTTTCGGAAGAGAAGGCCAGTTTGGCCGTTGGTATGGATGACACGTTACACATAGCATGCACCTTCTCCGAAGATGGAGTATGGCTGCCTTAATGGCGGGATAAAAAAAACGGTCATACACACAGAACTCAACTCTCTTTGTTGGGCAGATGTCTATACAGGGAGTGTCCGCAGGAGTTTCAGCCTGCGTACGCAGAAGAAGAAGAAGACTTCAGCCGGCTAACACATACAGACTGCTACTATTCCACGGGAAAACCGTTAAATTTTACGCTTTTGCAGTGATCTGAACTCCAACAGAAGTAGGTTTATCTATCATTAAAAAAAAGAAGTTTAATGTTATGAATGTTTTCATGTATGAGTGTGTGTTTGTGTGCGTATGTATCTGAGAAGGAGCACGCGAATGTTATCCTAAGTTATAAGCGCAGAGAAAAAAATCGTTCCGTATTACTAGCAAAATTTCTTTCATGTTAACAGCAGTATGCCAATAATTGTGGCTGTCCCTACAGTATATTGCAATTGTTGTAGATTTCCTTTTGACAATGGACAGGAAATCAGTACAGGACTGATAATCTGATGAAACAGTGCGTGACAAAGCTCTTTCTTTGAAAGGAAAACTAGGGTGGCGTAGCTAATCAGCTGCTACTTTTTATTTAAAGGAAAATGTACGACAGATAGTCTGCTGCTCCTTTTGAAGGGAAATGGCGCAGGACACATACTCTGCCTTTCTCTTTGAAGGAAAATAGTGTGGGGAAAATCAACGGCCGTTTCCTTTGAAGCTCAACTCATTCAACCACAGACAGTGATGACTTCCGGGGGGGGGGGGGGGGGCCTAATTTAATGTGCCAATTTAGTTCTGAAGAACCTTTCTGCTTTCTGACACCCCCAGCACGAAAGTCCCTCCATCAATTCAGTGCCGGGCCATTCATTTAATCCAGTTCCATTTTTAACCGGGCTTTTTCCCAAACACTATTACCAGTTCATCAACTTAAACCATGCGGTGTTATCGTGCCTGTATCAACAGAACAGATCAAACACCTCCAACCCCTTTGTTCCAGCTTCGCAACTTCGCTTTGAAATCCTGAACACGAAGGGGGGTGGTTGAAGGAGAAGCGGGAAGGAAGGGAGGGGGCAGGGAGGGGCGAGGCGGAGCGAAGAGAAACGAGAGATCGGAACTTCACAATCACGTCAAAACGTTACGATGGCGTCGAAGGTCGGAGCGTTACGATGATCGTCAGCCCAAGACCGGGACGTTTCAATGACGTTGCAAACCAGGGCCTGTATGCACGTCAAACCCGATTAGCTTATTCGCGTTTAGGGCTTAAACGCGGTTAGCTATTCGGAGCTTAAACGCGGATAGCCCCTCTCCGGTTTTGGTATGTATGACGCCCTATTCGCGATTGAATAGCTCTCCGCGTTTAGAGGGCAGGAAACGGCGCTCTATTTATAGATTCTTGGCAAAACCGGGGTGCAGCAGGCACTGCTTTCGGTTTAGTCATACCCTCCTTCGTGGAACTTTCGCTGGTTCGTCGGTTTTCGCCAGTCGAAGTTTTTATTGTTCGTGTTAGATCTACTTGCCATGGAGAATTCAAAGCGCACTAGGAAGCCAAATTTCAGTGCTGATGAAATTCGAGTATTACTGGAAGAGATGCAGGTAGAACGTGCAGCAGTTTTACTCCGATATTTGTGTTTACAGTGTCCATACAGAGCTATGTATGGTCAGGGTGTAGTTTCTCCAGCGAGGAAATTAAAAAAATGCTTCCCCCACACTTCTGATTCAGGTTCCAGTTTTGTGTGTGTGTGCGAGAGAGCACAAATGTTTAATTGTTTTTGCATTTGTATGGCCGCGGATTAAGTTTTTACGAATGGTAGCAGTTTCCGTTTGAGTGTGTATTTGTAGGGGGGATTAAGTGTGTGTGTGTGTGTGTGTGTGTGTGTGTGTGTGTGTGTGTGTGTTGTGCGCGCGTGCGTGCGTGCGTGCGCGTGTCTTTTGTATGAGTGTGCTGTTTGTATATGTGTGTGTGTGTGTGTGAGAGAGAGAGAGAGAGAGAGAGAGAGAGAGAGAGAGAGAGAGAGAGAGAGAGGAGAGAGAGAGAGAGAGAGAGAGTGCGAGCACGAGTGCAAGAGCGCTCATATTTGTATGTATGTGTATGTATGTGAATATATTTTTGATTCGTTAATCAGTGATAATTCATGGCGATGTCCTTCCAACTGCCCCGCAACTTGTAAAAGTAATATTTGTGTTTACAGTGTCCATACAGAGATGTATGGTCAGGGTGTAATTTCTCCAGCGAGGAAATTAAAAAAATGTATTTTTTTTTTTAACAGGGGAAAGAGAGAACTCAGGGTTTGACACCTTTGCAGCTGAAGGCAGCGACGTATCGGCTATACCAGACACTCAGTTTTTTTTTTTTTTTTTTACTGGTATGTGAGTTTTCATTAGGTCATCGTACAGGTCAAACGGGTTCTTTCTGTCACGAAAGATGCGGTTTCGTCGCAATTGCCGTCGCTGTCTCACTTGGAAAAACATCAATGCAGCCATATTTATCCGCGTTTAGGCTCGCTATCGGACCCCGAGGCACCGATAACTTTGTCCGCGTTTAGCCGAGTCGGATAGCTTATGCGGTCTGACGTGCATACCAAAATCTGCCGCCTATCCACCGGATAGGCGCTATTCGCGGACAGCCCTCTATCCGGATCGACGTGCATACAGGCCCAGGAGGCTCCGCTGACGTTTAAGGTCGGCGCGCGCCCAGGAGCTTGCAGAACGAGAACGTGTCAGCGCACGTCAGCCCCTGGTCATTACAGACTGAAGGTCCAGTTTGGCCGTGGCGATGAGAGAGAGCCAAGTGGAAGTGGTGCAGGGGAAAGGAACTGGGAGATGGAGGAGAGTTTAGAAAGGGGGTGCCAAAGACGGGGGCGGGGGTGGGGGTGTGGGGGTGGGGTGGAATGAGGGAGGGAGCCGGCTCAGCAGCTGATAACCAGCGGCAGGTTGAGATCAAACGATCCCGTTAGTCGGCTAGAACCGTAAGGACAGGTGAGAGGAAGGAGGGTGAAGGCAGGGGAGGGGAAGAGGGGAGTGGGGGTGGGGTGAGGCGTGTGTGTGGTGTGTGTGTGTGTGTGTGTGTGTGTGTGTGTGTGGTGTGTGTGTGTGAGTGTGTGTGTTTGTGTGTGTGTGTGTGTGTGTGTGAGTGTGTGTGTGTGTGGTGTGTGTGTGTGTGTGTGTGTGTGTGTGGTGTGTGTGTGTGTGTGTGTGTGTGTGAGTGTGTGTGTGTGTGTGTGTGTGTGTGTGTGTGTACGGAGGTGTTTCAGGAGAGTATGCGTCTGCGGATGGATGCTGGCGGAGTGCGGAAAGTATAGATGGTCGGGTTGAAAGGGCCGGGTGGAGGTGGGGGGGAGTAGTGGAGGTGGGGGGGGAGTGAGGGTGGGGGGGGGGGGAGAAGAGGGTTAAGAGAGTGGAGCTAATGGCGAGAGAGAGAGAGAGAGAGAGAGAGAGAGAGAGAGAGAGAGAGAGAGAGAGAGAGAGAGAGAGATCTCTGCCGACAATCTTATCCAGCATGCCAGTGCGTTGTTTTAATGGGCTGCTGTTCTCTGTTGGTTCCTTTATCTACTGTCACGAAACACGGCACGGGACTCAACCCTGCACGCACATCGACTTGTAAACAACACTCAGCGACGGTCCCAGGTGCGGAGACTGTCATCTGGGATGGCCCGAGTTGTACACAGTACAATGTGGGATGGCCAACTTGTACACAGTACAATGTGGGATGGCCAACTTGTACACAGTACAATGTGTGGGATGCCCGAGTTGTACACAGAATAATGTGGGATGGCCAAGTTGTACACAGTACAATGTGGGATGCCCGAGTTGTACACAGTA
>CM031612.1:20739835-20749835 GCA_018398815.1 Conus ventricosus | reverse complement strand
AACAACCCCGCTTCCACCGCCAGTCCGACATAAGAAAGAAGTTCAGTCCGTGGTAAAATCGTGACAGCCATACAGACTTGAACATACAAACCGTTCGCTGAGCTGAACATTAGTTCTGAAACACTAAGCCGCCACCTGAAAGGTGCGCACACTTACGTAACAAGCCTCAACCAACTGACATGTTTTTAGATAAGACATAAACAAACAATGAAGATGAGTAAATAACTGGGGAAAGAAAAGAAATAAAACAATAACAGGGGAAAGAAAAATAAAACCACCGCAAGTAAGCGAAGCGTCAGTCACTATACAAATGACTTCATTTAAACGTGGGTTTCAAAAGGAGAGGTTTGGAAACAGTGGGGCTGGGGGGGGGGGGGGGGGGGGGGGGGGGGGGGTGTGAGATGAGAGGAGAAGGAGGGACAGGATAAAAAAAAAAGAACCCGAACGCGAACAACTGGCAAAAGCTCTGATTTATACTGAGGGTAATCCCTTGACTCCACAAACAACAGGCATTACTGGGAAGCGAAGAAAATCAAACAACAAACACGTTATCAATTTCTTCATTTTCACCAAAAGTGTAACTGGACGTGCTGGTTTGTCTGAACAAGCAGGAAAGATATCTCGGTGATACGGTTAACTGTCAAAAAAAGAAATCGTTAGGAACATGGAGAGGAAACCATCCACGATTATGTTAGCAATGCCCGGGACTCTTGGGTGGATTATGCTAATGCAGCCGAGACTTCGAGAATGGAGTATGTAATGTTCACATGGGATTAGATGGACCATTCGTGATATTTAGGTTTTCTACTAACAACAACGCGCGCGCGCGCGCATGTGTGTGTGTGTGTGTGTGTGTGTGTGTGTGTGTGTGTGTGGTGAGAGAGGAGAGAGAGAGAAGAGAGAGGAGAGGAGAGGAGAGAGAGAGGAGAGAGGACGGGGGGGGGGGGGGAGGGAAGCAGTCAGTCACCAGGTGCTAGAATGTGAAAGTGCGACGTCTGGGTTTTCCTAACAAACACAATTACCACTCCTTAAGAAAAAAACATCAGTGAACACCACAGGAAGCCCAACCAAATGATCTGACAACATTTCAGAGAGAGAGAGAGAGAAGAGAGAGAGAGAGAGGAGAGAGAGAGAGAGAGGAGAGAGAGAGAGAGAGAGAGAGAGAGAGAGAGCCGAGACAGAGGAGAGAGAGAGAGGAGAGGCCGGACGGAGACAGAGAGACAGAGAGAAGAGAGAGAGAGAGAGAGAGAGAAAGGGGGGGGGGGAGAAAGAGATTGGGAAGGGGGGTGGTGGGTGAAGTGATGGGGGGGGGGGGGGGGGGTAGCAGCTGACAAAACAGCCATGATCCGGCAAGGGGACGATTTCCCGGAAATGTCTGGTTCAACGAACTGTCAGCCAGGCCTCTCTCCACACTGATGAGGGTGCTTCCATTTTTTCTTATTTCTTTTTTGTTGTTGTCAATGTCAACCTCATCTTCCGTATCATGGGCACGTGCAGACACGACCTCAATGACCTTTGCAGGGAGGGGCAACAGGAGATGGGGTAAGGGACGTACAGGTGTGTGTGTGTGCGGGTGGGTGGATGGGGGGGGTGGGGGGGGGGTGGAGGGGGGCTCCCCAATTCCAGGACAGCTGACTCTCCATACTGTTTTGAATTGAAACAACAGCTGCATCTGCCGCTGCCAGTATCAACCTTCACAAAAGACCTGACGGAAACTGGACACATTTCTCCGGAAAATGGCCCACATTGGTGTGGTGGTGGTGGTGGTGGGGAGGGGGTGGGGGTGGGGTGGGAAGAGACAATGATGAGGAAAATGTGAGGGGGAGACAAAAGATAATGAACACAATAGCAAACTTTTGAAGGGAGACATTCGATACTAATAAGGAAATGGTCCATGTTGAGGCGAAACGTAAGATAACGGTGAGGAAAACGGTCCACCTGTGAGGGCAGACAAAACGGAAAGTGAGGGAAAGGTCCTAATGTGAGAGGAGACAAGAGATAACGATGAAGGAAATCAGAGTAAGACCCCCCCCCCCCCCCCACACACACACACACACCCCACCCCCACCGACCTGCTCTTGAAGCAGGCACACAAAAGTTTTTACCAGCTCTCAGGCAAAACCATCCGCCTATCAACCAGTCTTAATGTTAAGTTCTGTAAAAGGAAATACTAAAATGACGACGACACTGGAAAACGGTTCATCACTGTGTCATTTTGTAAGCAAGTGGTACCAAAACGAGACACCACGTGACCTTCCACTCTGAGTGACCGAAACGCTTTGACTTAGCCAACCATTTGGCGCGATACGTAACGATGTTGACGTCAGGGTAACTTACAATGGCTGTTTCATGAAGCGACACCAGCAGCTGTCGCAAGGTTTATCCAATATTGGCAAGCTCATTTCTCCGCGGCAGATGCTTTTGCCCCGAAGGCAGGTGGCACCAATCCCCATGGTAACGAGTGATCACGTGCCCCGGTTAGTCAGGCAGCCGTGACCGTCCTACCATCCAACAGCCTACAGTCATGTTGAGCCAGACACTGGAGAGGCGGGGGAGGGGGGGGGGGGGGAGGAGGGAAGGGGGACAGAAATTAAATTAAAAAAAAAGGAAGTGGTGCATGTATAAGGGGATATACAACCTAATGACGACACATCGGCCCAAATGGGTTGTTGTATGTGATCTGCCTGCTGTAGACGATGAGGCTATCACGTCACCCACAGACAGGATGGCCGACATCAGTGAACACCTTCATCAGAGGTTCACCTTCATCAGACCAATATCCTCAACGCACAAACCAGAACCAGACAACGACCCAGACACCATGATGGAACTGCACCTAAACCAACACGAAAGGCAAGACAGTAAGCATCTCAAGACTGTTAGTGATGTTCCTCGACCTGGCGTCCCATGGTCACTGGGGCCCTTGGACGAGAGAGGCTGAACCTGAGACACAATGACGCCCTGATGGGACACGTAGACCCCTCACCCCCTCCTCCGCCCCGCATACACACACACACACACACGCACCCGCACGCACGCACCCGCCCGCCCGCGCGCGCGCGCGCGCGCACACACACACACACACACACACACACAGCGCTTGTCCGGGGAGAATAGAAGCAGGAAACTTTCTCCAGTCCGTGAAAACGAATCGTCTAAAAACCGAACTGACGCCAAGATCGCAATAAGAGGCATGTTCCCACATGCACTTTCCTTTGCTGTAGAACTTTCTCGCAAAGACCAGTTTTCCGGTGTGAAAAACTGGGGTGCACTTCCGGAAGACGGTGGGGGGGGGGGAGGGGGGGGGGGTGTTGCCACAGTCCTGCGCCACCACCTTTCCGTTAGGCTCTGCACAGCGCTGTTGGCTTTGGTGAAAGTGTGTGTGTGTGTGTGTGTGTGTGTGTGTGTCAACCTCGGTGTAATGTCAGTGGAGGAAGGACTAGCGCACAGCCCAAACACACTCACAGCTTGCTTACAATCTCATTCATATATCATGCATTCGTCACATCAAACCACTAGTAAAGTCTATAACTTTACTACACATGATCATAGAACGAAACATCAATGCATATGGAATCAAATGAAATAAAACATTCTCTCTTTCCTGAACTTCACAAAATCACTTATCTAAAACATCATTAACTAACCCGGGTATAAACAGATTTCTACTTTACCTGGCCAGGTGATCTTAACTATTCACGAATCACTGTCTTTTTTTTTCTTTTCTTTTTCTTTTCACTGTCACTTTCACAACACGACACAACTGCCGGCACTGGTGTTGGTCTGATGGCGCCTGGTCAGGTGAGACTGTTGGCACTGGCGTTGGTCTGTCGATGAAAGTGGCGCTGGCCAAGTATGAGGTCGAACCCCCGGTTCAGATAGAACAGTGACTATCAACATCGATCTGTTCTCTTTTCTTTCTTCCTGCATTAACGCATTGCACTCTCTCTCTCTCTCTCTTTAGTCTGCTCTTATCAAATGGACATGGTTGCTTTTCTTTTTTTTTTCTTTTCTTTCTTTTCCTCCTCATTAGTTAGCAGCTCTCTCTCTCCACATCTCCCCTCAGTCCTTCCTCTGCAGACTATCTCATGCAAAATCTCTCAACTTGGTTCTCTTCTTTTCCTCCCCTCATCTCTCTGCTTTTCTCTCCTCAGAGATTACACTCAGACCTCTCTCTCTCTGTCTCTCTGTTCGTTCTCCCCCTGTTTTTCCGTTCTCTCACTCTCACATCCTTCTTATCCCGTTCCGATCTGTCAAAAAAGGCGAGTACCATTTGGTCAGTATTTTTACTGCCTCGTACTCGAAGTTATCCCCCTCTAATTCCATTGGATGTTCAAATCATGCCAGTCATGCCTACACGCCTTACTCTCTGTGGTGGTCAATTGGTCATTTAATTGATTAGCTAGATTTCACCCCACCACACACTACCTTCTCCCTCTCCCTTTCCTGCTTTAACCTGCGACGTCCGACTAACAATGGCGCTGGTTCACAAATTGGCTAGATGAGCCTGAGCCGGGCGCTGGGACTCGTCTCGCTAGACTGAGGCGTCGGTAAAAGCCGTTTAGTCGTTGGCTGGCAGCCGGTCTTTTGGGGAGCCTCCCCCCTATGCTTAATTGGCTAGATCCGAACCCAGGGCCCGTTACGTGGCCCCCACAATTTTTGGGTTTTTGAGCTTATGTCCAAACAACCCGGACCAGACTTGGTTTGGTTCTTTTTTTGACCGTGCAATTTCCCCCTTGCAAAAGACTATGCACCGATCGTCTCAAAACCACGGCAAAAAAAAACAACAACCGAAGGCGCACAGCTACCGTGCAAAGTTTGAAAAAATACTTTACAACCAACGGTTTATAATTTAAAAAATATATATTAGTGAATCCCCCCAATGAGTTATATTGCGTGCGCTTTTGCCTTATTTCGTCTTTTTTTGTAACCTCTGTGCGCCCTTTGCGATTCCCTCCCTGCGGATTTGCCACATCTTTCTTCAACCTTTATAAAAAGACAATTAAAATGATCCGACCATCACACCTCACGAGGAATCTCCTCCTCTTATCGAAACAGTGCATTATCAAAAGCGATTGAGCTCCAAACGTAACTACTTTTCTGAACAAGTCTCACAAAGAAAAATGAACCATGGCCGGGGGGAAATGCCCTATCCACTCAACATAACTGTAATAAACACAATTATCAAAAAAAGTGGCTATGCACCCGGAATGATGATTCCTTGAGTTGCAGCTTGCTAGATTAACGCCTTAAATGTCAGTCCGACTTTTGGGCCTGGGATGTATGCACCGATACTGAGGGCGCAGTCCCATTGCCAGGCGCCCCCTGCTGTTTTCAGCTGCGCCTCCTGCAGGAACTTGAGGGTTGGTGTCGTTCTATCACGAACTCTTCCCATAAAAGTTTTTGGGAAATTTTCCCGGGCCCCCACCAACAGCAAACATCCTTCTCTACATTGCGTACCCTTCTTAACTTTGTCAATTTCCCTGCTCGCATACCTCACAGGGAACTCGCCCTCTTCATGTCCGCAACAATATGACCTACCCCACCCCCTTGGCATCTGTCCGCAAAAAAAATGGTTTGGACATATTGGTAGCTTCAAGAGGGAGGGGAAACCTAGTCTTTTTATCCCCGTTGCAGGTTCTCTGCAGCTTTCGGGGCCCACTCGACCACTGCCGGTTTTCCCTGCCTTGCCCAAATCACTGAGAGGACTCGTGATTGTGCAAAATTTGGGAAAAAACTCCCTTAGAAGCCAAAAAAACCTAGCAAAATCCGACTTTTTTTTGGTTTTTGGTCTTCTGCTTCATATCTTCTCCCCCTTTCCCTCTTTCGGTGTTTGGTCGCCTCCGAAAACAAAACCTAGGAACTCCTATTTTCTACCCTTCAACAGGGGACACTCCCTGATGATCTTCGGAAACTTGGGCAACAAAATTCCCTTTTCTGCTGGGTCTCTTTCACCTCATCAATGATTGCTGTGGCCCTGTTGCTGAGCTCACGTGATATATTTGCGGGGAAATTTGCATGGAAAAGTTTTGGTTTCCCTTCAACAATTCGGTAATCCCGACCGCCCCTTTCAGTGATGGGGAATGGCCTTTTCCAAATGCTCGCAGCTTGTTGTGCCGGGGGAAAGCGTACAGGACTTGTCTCCCCCCTTGGGGGGATTTTTCGCCTTTCCTGTCTTATTGTTCTTCTGACCCCCCTAGCCCCCTGCAAACCTTCCCTTGAAACCTTACTGTTCATACCTGTGCCCCCCTTTTTAAAAAGGGGCGAATTTGGGCCAATCAGTTCGTACCCACCCTCCTGGGGTTTTGTGTCAATTAAAGGGGGTGTTAAGGGCCCCTTTCCCTCTTCCCCCCTCTTGTGGTGACCTTTGAACACGCACTGAATGCAGAAAGTTGATGTTGCATTGCCCCTGGCAATGAAAGTCATCAAAGATTCGGTCGTTTTTTTGCTGGTGCCGAGAATGACCCGCCATGAGGACTCGTGACCCCGACTGACGTGTCACGATAACCTGCTGTACCTCTAATGGTGGCACCTTACCTGTTTTCCCCCTTGGTGAACATGGGTCAACCCCCGCCTTTCACAAGAAATTTGTTCCCCTCTTTTCCTCCTGTTTTCTCCACCTTTGCCACCCCCAAGACTTCCGAGCGAAGGGTCTTGTTCCTGGTGCCCTAAATCATCAGGCGACAAAATTAGCCTGATTTCTTCCCGGAACGAAAGGGTTTATAAAACCTTTTCTCCTTCTTGCCCCGTGTTTAAAATGTCCCCCTGTAGCATAAAAAAAATCAGGCCCCCCTGGACCCCTTCCCCCGGGAAATTTTCCCAATGTTAAAATCATGAAGGGGTTTCTCCTCACCAAGCGCAATCGCCTGAGAAGAAAGGGGGATGTATTTCTTTCTTAGCAACTGGAAACTCCCTCCAGTGATCGTTAAGTACATTTGGGATTTCCCCTGTCAAATCCCCTTCTCGACCGCGTTGTTCGTCTACCCGCACGAACAACCAGTGTTGAAAACCTTTCACCTCTGGGGCCCAATCCCCCTTTTCCCTGGTAACGAACCCTCAGCTAGTGCCCCCCACCCCTGACATGACTGCTGCCCATGCTAGCATGGGCTGCATCCCCCTCTTCAGGACTGAACCCCTTTTTGGTTCCAGAGGTCTTTTCCCTTGAGCCCCTTATCCCCCTCTTGCAAGGCTGCTGTTCTGGAACCTATGCGACAATCCCTCGCCAAAGTCCTTTTTGTGACCAAATGAAACACCTAAAGTCCCTTTGCCCCCCCTTCTGCCCCCCCTGGGTTTCGTTTGCAGAAAATCCCTAGTCTCCTTGCCTCTTCTCAGTGCCCAGCACCTGTTTCTTGCATAGTGCCCAAACGTGCCCCTTTAAAACCCCTGGAATTTCCCAAATTCTGCTGTCTCTGGCTGTCTCTCTTTCAAATGTATGGTTAACTCAGGGCCGCAACCCGACAAAAACTGTTTTCCCTTTATAATAGTCTTTCAAATTTAGCGAAACCCTTCTTCGTACCGTCAACTCTAACCACTTCCCAAAAAATGATCTAAACGGCACCAAATGAGTGTTTTTTGTTCACCTGCTTGTAATTTAGCTGAACGAAATTTCTTCCCCGAAAAACCCCCCCCCCTTGAGGTCAAATCCCTTTATCAATGACTCTTTCCGGCCCCAAAATCAGATTGTTGTTCTGCCGGTAACGAGTGAAAATTTTTAATGCCTTACCCGTCAGTAACGCTGACAAAATGACTGCCCACTCTTTGGAGGCCAACCCCGAGGTCGCAAACGTTTCGAAACACTGATGTATGCATCAAACGAATCGGTTCCCTTAGAGATTTTGGCAATTGGGCGGGGGGCGTAACGCGCACGAGTCGTGGAAACTGAATCCCCTCCTCGGGGGCTCCCTTTGTATTCTCACCTTTTTTTAACTTAAATTTAATCCTTAGGCTTGCTAGCCCGTTAGCCTGAATCCTTAATCTTTCTGTTTCCTCGTCATTCTTTTGTTTCCTGCGCTGCGCTAGCTTTAGTCCCTTTCCCGCTCTGCTATTTCTACTGCAACACGGCGTCTTTTGCGGTTCTTTCCCTTTTTCTTTTGTTGGTTTTCAACGAAAGCACGCAATATCTCCCGAGTAACCTAATAGAGCGACGTCACAAGTTGTTCAATAGGGGGTTCTTTTTTCCCCCATTATATCTCTTTTTGTTTTTTTTTTTTTGAAAAGATTTTTTAAAAGGGCGCCAAACTGGTGGTTACCGACACGAGTGACGTAATAGCACAATCCTATGAATGATAAAATTTGCTTGGGACAACGTAATTGTTTTTATAAGACGCCCCGCGCCTGGGCCCCAATATGAGGGAATTTTAGGCAAACTGTGCGAAATAAGTACTCTGGGGCTGAAATGCCAAAGCCTAGTTTTAACTATCTTGGGAAGCAATGCCAAGCCAGTGTTTACTATTTGGGAACATACAGTAGACAACCCCGTCTTAGGTTACAATACTTGAAACCCACCGCTTCCTCTTGGAAATTGAACAATTTTATAAAAGGGCCGAATATCCCGGGGAGGCTCGCCAATAAATTTTAACCCCGGGTAATGTCAGTGGGGAAGGACTAGCGCACAGCCCAAACACCCCTCAAGCTTGCTTTCTTTCATTCTATATCATCATTCGTCACATCAAACCCTAGTAAGTTATAACTTTATACACTGATCATAGAAGAAAAAATCAAAGATATGGAATCAAATGAAATAAAACATTCTCTCTTTCCGAACTTCACAAAAAAAATTATTTAAAACATCATTTAATAACCGGGTATAAACGATTTTACTTTACCTGGCCAGGTGATTTAATATTTACGAATCACTGTCTTTTTTTTTCTTTTTTTTTTCTTTTCACTGTCCTTTCACAAAACGACACAACTGCCGGCACTGGTGTTTGGGTTGATGGCGCCTGGTCAGGTGAGATGTTGGGACTGGCGTTGGGCTGTCGAGAAAGTGGGCTGGCCAAGTTGAGGTCGAACCCCGGTTCAGATGAAAGTGCTATCAACATCGATTGTTTTCTTTTTTTCTTCTGCATTAACGCATTTGCATTCTCTCTCTTCTCTTTTTAGTCTGCTTTATCAAAAAGGGCATGGTTGCTTTTCTTTTTTTTTTTTCTTTTCTTTCTTTTTCCCCCTCATTAGTTAGAGCTCTCCTTCCCCTCTCTCCCCAGTCCCTTTTGGACTATTCTGCTAATCTCTCAACTTTTGGGTTTTCTTTCTCCTCCCCCCTTCTTGCTTTTCTTCCTCGAGATTACCTCAGACCCCTTCTCTCGTCTCTCTGTCGTTTTTTCCCCCGTTTTTCGTTCTCTCACTCTCACATCTTCTTATCCCCCTTCCGATTTTCAAAAAAAGGCGGTACCCTTTGGGCAGTATTTTTACTGCCCCGTACTCGAAGTTATCTCCCCCTAATTCCTTGGGTGTTCAAATCTGCCGTCATGCCTACACGCCTTCTTCTGTGGGGTCAAATTTGGGTTTTTAATTTATTAGCTAGATTTCACCCCCCCCACACACTACTTTCCTCTCCCTTTCCCGCTTTAACCCGGGGCTCGACTAACAATGGCTGGTTTTACAAATTTTCTAGATGAGCCCGAGCAGGCGCTACGACTCGTCTCCTGACATCGAGGGGTCGGTCAAAGCCGCTTGTCGTTGGCTGGAAGACCGTCTCGTGGGCCTCTCCTATGCTTTAAATTGGCTGATCCCAACATGGGCCCCTCTCGTGGCGCCAAATATTTGGTTTTGGCTTATGTCCAAAAACCCGGACCCCGCTTGGTTGTTTTTTTTTTTGACCGTGACAGTGTGTGTGTTTTCTTCCACAGAAACATGCAGCAAAAAACTCGTGTGTTGCTTAGATGTGCGCACAGGCATGCTCAGGTGGTATGAACCCCTGGTTTTGGTCTCTTAATGACTTGGAATTTGAACACCCGTCTGGGGCTGGGTAAAAAAAAAAAAAAAAAAAAGGGGGGGGGGG
>CM031612.1:20725062-20739735 GCA_018398815.1 Conus ventricosus | reverse complement strand
CCCCCCCCCTCTCTCTCTCTCTCTCTCTCTCCTCTCTCTCTCTCCCCGCGCGCGCACACACACACACACCACACACACACACAAACACACACACCCCACCCCACACACACACACACACGACGTACGTCTCACTCTCTCCCCTCTCTCTCTTCTCTCTCCTCTCTCTCTCTCTCTCTCTCTCTCTCTCTCCCCCATGCCGCCTGCAGGAGTTGTCAAGAAGCAGAGCAGCCGGGGAAATTTACGAGAGGAGATTCGCGCCCCTCAGTGGAGAGAGGCGGGTTGGGTTGGAGGGTGGGGTGGAGGAGAACTGGGAGGGGATGGGTTTGGGGGGGGGGTGTGGGGGGGGGGTGTAGGGGGGGGGGGTGTAGGGGGGGGGGAATGGTGCCGGGGGGGGAGTGGATGGAGGGGAAGAAGGCGGGGGTGTTAGGGGGGTCTGTACTGTGTAAAGAGGAAGGTGGTTGGGATCGTTTTTTCAGCCATCCCCGGGTTTAGATCGTTTTTACAGTGCGCCCCGAAGTCAGTCGGTTCAGGTGCTTGCATTTCTTCACCTGGTCTGGCTCCTGGGGTTCTTCACTTTTTTTTCTTTTTTTTTTTTTGATTGTTGACTTTTTCGGCTGCGTTCTGTTGGTGTGTGCGGCTGTCTAACCTCCTCTCTCTCTCTTCTCTTCCTCCTCTCTCTCTCTGTCTCTGTGTCTCTGTCTCTCTGTCTCTCTCTCTCTCTCTGTCTTCTCTCTCACCACTCACTTTTTACTCACTCTCTCTCCCCCCTTTCTCTGTCTCTCTCCCCGTATGGTTTTCTCTCTCTCTCTCTCTCTCTCTCTCTCTCTTCTTTTCTCTCTTCTCTCTCCTCTCTCTCTTTCACTCACTCACTCTCTCCCCTTTCTCTGTCTCTTCTCTTCTCCCCCTCTCTCTTCCCCTCTCTCTGTCTCTCTCTCTGTCTCTGTCTCTCCCCCCCTCTTTCCCCCCCCCCTCCCCCACGGTTGTGTGTATTAACTTAAGCCAAGAATGTCTAGTGTTTTCCGATGTCAGTCCACTGCCAAACCCTTGGGCATGAAGGGTTAGTGAGTGAGATGGGGTGCCATAGTGAGTGAGATGGGGTGCCCTAGTGAGTGAGATGGGGTGCCATAGTGAGTGAGATGGGGTGCTGTAGTGAGGTGAGATGATGGGGTGCCATAGTGAGTGAGATGGGTGCCATAGTGAGTGAGATGGGGTGCCGTAGTGAGTGAGATGGGGTGCCATAGTGAGTGAGATGGGGTGCCATAGTGAGTGAGATGGGGTGCCATAGTGAGTGAGATGGGGTGCCATAGTGAGTGAGATGGGGTGCCATAGTGAGTGAGATGGGGGTGCCATAGTGAGTGAGATGGGGTGCCATAGTGAGTGAGATGGGGTGCCATAGTGAGTGAGATGGGGTGCCGTAGTGAGTGAGATGGGGTGCCATAGTGAGTGAGATGGGGTTGCCATAGTGAGTGAGATGGGTGCCATAGTGAGTGAGATGGGGTGCCATAGTGAGTGAGATGGGGTGCCATAGTGAGTGAGATGGGGTGCATAGTGAGTGAGATGGGGTGCCATAGTGAGTGAGATGGGGTGCCATAGTGAGTGAGATGGGGTGCCATAGTGAGTGAGAGGGGGGTGCCATAGTGAGTGAGATGGGTGCCGTAGTGAGTGAGATGGGGTGCCATAGTGAGTGAGATGGGGTGCCATAGTGAGTGAGATGGGGTGTGCCATAGTGAGTGAGATGGGGTGCCATAGTGAGTGAGAATGGGGTTGCCATAGTGAGTGAGATGGGGTGCCATGGTCGGTCATCTGTCAGGCAAGCCACATGGACTGTTTAAAACAGTCTGCGCGGACGTGTGTGGTGGTGATGTTGGTGTTCGGGGGGAGGGGGATGGGGGGGTTCATGCATGCGTCAGCGCGGCGCGCGCGCGCGTGTGAGTGTGTGTGCGCGCGTACGTGTATATGTGAGAGAGAGAGAGAGAGAGTGTGTGTGTGTGTGTGTGTGTGTGTGTGTGTGAGTGAGAAGAGAAGGAGAGAGACAGGAGAGAAGAGAGAGAGAGAGAGAGGGAGAGAGAGAGTGAGAGAGATCACCTCATAATGTTTCTGGGGGTCTCCTTTTTTTCTCTCGTTATCTTTTAGACAGACTCTGTTGATTATGAATATTCTGGCGAACGACGGGCTTTGATGTGACAGGCAATGGTTAACGGGAATCATAGCGTGCGTACACGTGTGTGCGTGTGTGTGTGTGTGTGTGTGTGTGGGGTGTGTGTGGTGGTTGTGTGTGTGTGTGTGTGTGTGTACTTTATACACACCCCACTTTTACGTCACATTGTTTATAACTTGGTGGCCTGCCCTTGTGGGGGTTCCGTTCTCGTAAGCCATGTCCTTTCTCCTGTGTGTGCCTTGTGGTCCTTTCAGGGGTTGCTCTTTCCCCCTGGGTCTCTTTCCCAATCCCTTTCGTTTTCTCTCGGCTTCTTTCAACTGTTTGTTTTCCCGGACTCTTTCCTTCTCCTTTTTCGTTTTCCTGGGGCTTTGTTTTCCCCCCCATCCTTCTGTCTTCCCTTCATCTCTTTTCTTTCTCCTTCTGTCCTCTTGCACTCTTTCCTTCTCCCTTCTTTCCTGCGGTCTCTGCCTTCTGCCTTTTTCTTCTTTGGTTCCTTCCTTTCTTCAGTCTCCCCCCTTTGGACTCCTTCCTTTCGTCCATTTTTCCCCCTGGGCTTCTTCCTTCTCCCATTTTCCCTTGGGCTTCCTTCCTTCTCCCATTTTTCCCCTTGGGGTTTCCCTTTCCCTTTTCCTCATTTTCCCCTTGGGCTCCTTCCTTCTCCCATTTTCCCTTTGGCCTCCTTCCTTTCTCCCATGTCCCTTTGGGATCCTTCCTTTCTGCCATTTTTACCTTGGGCTCCTTCCTTCTCCCCTTTCCCCTTGGGCTCCTTCTTCTCCCATGTCCCCATGGACTCCTTCCTTCTCCATTTTCCCTTTGGGCTCCTTCCTTCTCCATTTTCCCCTTGGGCTCCTTCCCTTTTCCCATGTCCCCATGGAAATCCTTCCTTCTCTCATTTACCCTTTGGGCTCCTTCCCTCCCCTTTTCCCCCTTGGGCTCCTTCTCCCCTTTTCCTTTGGGCTCCTTCTTTCTCCCCTTTTCCTCTTGGGCTCCTTCATTTCTTTTCCCTTTTCCCCCTTGGCTCCTTCCTTCCCCTTTTTCTTCCCCTCCCATTTTCCCCTTGGGCTCCTTTTCTCCATTTTCCCCTTTGGGGTCCTTCCTTCTCCCTTTTTCCCCTTTGGCTCCCTTTCCCTTTTCCCATTTTCCCCTTGGGGTCCTTCCTTCTCCCATTTCCCCTTGGACTCCTTCCTTCTCCCCTGTCCCCTTTGGCTCCTCCTTCTCCATTTTGCGCCTGGTCAGGCCTTCTCTCCTCCCCCCCCCCCCTCCCACCCCCCCCCCACACCTTCCCCCCACCCTTGACTGCTTCTTCCCTTTTTGGAGATGTTTCCAGCTCTGTCCTCACCTTTCTACTCCTCGTCTCCTGTATTTTCTCCCTTCTTTCCCTTGGGCACCCCCTTTCTCCACCGCCCCCTCCCAACCAGTAAGGTCTCCTGTTCTTTCATTCTCACCATGGTTGTTTTTTTTTTCTTCCCTTGGGCTCTTTCTTTTTCTTCGTCAGCAGAGGCTTTTTTTTAATATATCGAGGATGACTGCCGAAAGCTAGTATCTTGACATTTTGGTGATTTTGACCATTTTTGTAGATCTATCTTGAATACAGAAAGAGTGCGTCTTTCATATAAACATAGTCCCTTTGCAAACAAGCATATTTTTTTGGTGTTATGTATTAAAACCGAAACAAGTTTACAAGAACCACCAAAACATTGACTGCCGAAACCAAGTATCTTCTGTTTCATCCTAATTAGAGCATCTGAATAATCTCGCTGTTCTGACCAGATTCTGACAGGCCGACACTATAATCTTGAAAATGAGCTGCAGTGTCGCTGCACAGCAACTCTATTTGGTTTGTACCAGAACCGATGTCGTACTCCACAGGCCCTGATACTCCCACGGCACACATGCTGCTTAATTTTCAGCCCCTTTCCTGCCGAATAAACTCAAGCACCAGATGCTAGTTTTCCCTGTCAGGATTATTTCAGTTTGCTATTGGGAAGGAGCGCTTAAGTGCCTCCACTGGCACCGTTAGAGGCAAGCGGGACATTGCAACCGGAGTGTTGAAAGAAAGTCATTAAACCTCCCCCACGACATCCGCTGAACTGGGTGAGAACAAAAGACACTACATACTTTTCACTTTTTTCACGAGCACATGTTCACAGTTCTCCAGTTCTATTCACAATAGAAGGTTGTACCGAAGTTTCTTCAACGCAACAACGTAGACAGCAGATTTTCACTGGTTGAGTTTTTTTTTTTTTTTCATGTTACATTTTCATCATTATCAGTTAAACTTTTTGTTGTTTTTTTATTAGTAAATCTCAAGCTAAGTCTAGTTGCTTTGATGACTGTAGGCAAGCATGTAGAGATATCCATTTAGCGTGTGATCAATATTAAAGTTTATATGTGTGCTCTTTGTGTGTGTGTGTGGGTGAGTGTGTGGTGTGTGTGGTTGTGTGTGTTGTTTGCCTGTGTTGTGCTGCGCGCGCACGTGTGTGTTGTGTGTGCGTGTGGCGTGCGTGCGTTGCGTGTTGTATGTGTGTGTGTGTGTTGTGTGTTTTTGTGTGTGTCATCTCTCTGTCCTCCTGTCTCTGCGACGTGCGCGCGTGCGTTCTGTGTGCGTGTGGCATGTGTCTCTGCGTGTGATGTGACTACGGGCATGTTTTTGTGTGAAATGGGAAGTATTCTATGCTGTGATTGTGCGGGTAATGTGTGTAGAATAAGCAATAAATGTATGTGTTAGTGTGGCGAATATATGTGTGCTCACTCCGTGTGTGGTTGGTGTGAGTGTGTGTGTGTGTTGTGTGTGTGTGCTGCGTCGTTCGTGCTGCGTGTCGCATATTTACAATACATACAGCTATATTTTCTTTTCTCATTGAATCTCCCGAAAATAAAATTCTTTTTCTTCTTCTTCCCTTCTTCTTCTTCAACTACTTCTCTCTCCTTACTTCTTCATCTTCTTCTGCTTTCATCTTCACACACGGCACAGATACACCCAAATACTAACAAACACATCATATCACATAACTGTGCAATAACGTCTTCTTGTTATCTTAAAGAAAATTTTATTATTTGTTCACCTATTTCAAAATTTATCTTTATATATTATAACACATACAGGCCAGCGATTAAACGCATGCACTCACACAGCCACACAACACACACACGACACACCACACACACACACAACAAGCACACACACACACTCACACCACACACACATATTACCATACTACCACACACAGCGCAGCACACACACACACACACACACACACACACCACACCACACACACACACCCACACACACACACACACACACGCACCGCACGCATAGCACATTTATAAGCCTGATAAAACATAGACTTCATGAGACACGAGTACAATCCACATGCAATTCAGTGCATAATCTTTATTTTATTATAATAGGAATTTCACATTTTTGTTTCCTTAAGTAAAAGAAAGATGGGCACTTTAGTGATAGCCTGTTTGTAACAGAAAAGGGTTTTCCAGAGTCAAAGACAGCCACATAAGATGATTCTGATATCAACATGTACCTCAGTTAACCTGGCAACTTCCTGACAACCCACAACAACGGTTGATGTCAGAGGACAGACCTGAGGCTCCATCTCAAGTCACCCAGAATACTGGGGGCCCATCTGATGACGAATAGCCACAATAGCTGGAGTATAGCGCCATGGATGGTTTCAGAGAGGACTTCAACAGGTGCCACATTTATTACAGCTGAGCTGTCCCAATGACCCGAAAGGTGCCTTTCGAACAATGCGCCACTGCAGACCAATGAGGTACTTGCAAGTCCAGCATGATCTGATCTCGGCAGATTCTTTGGTGCCAATTCAGATCTGGAACCTATACAAGAGCAGACTGCACAACCACCGAGGTTTATTTTTAACATCAAAAACAAACACCAACGGATCCTGACATTGCCCACCATGTCACCACCACCACTATTATACTCTGTCATCACACCGATAAGCATGACAACGTTCCGTTGAAGTCACTGAATAGGAGCAAGAAGAAAAAAGAAAAGCAGGTCCATACACCAACAACTGGAAGTGGCAAAGATATAAGCATGAAGATTAAAGAGAAACGCAGAAAGTGAAAATGCCGAACACAAAAGCATACTCCAAAAATCTCCTGTCTGCCAAAGAGTCTGCACGTGTTAATGCTTGCCCGTGCTGAATTGATTCTTGAGTCAGCCTCCAAGCATCTAGGCACTAGTGAGCCCCGATTGAGAAAAATCTGGTGCAACTTCTGGATGACAAATTTTCTTCTTACATTCATTTTTCTGAGACGGCTGAGAAATGATGAAAAATCTGAACGGTATCTACTGTACTTTCGAACGTTGAACAGCTACGAACTCCTGGTGTATGGAGGAGTAAATGATGCTGCAACATTCTCCCAAAAGCGCTAGCTGACTGGTCCCAACGAACCGTCGTCATTTTCTAGCAATCTGCTCAATTATGAAACATTTTCCGCCAGATGAACCATCTGATGGAAAGAGCGCTCATGTTTCTCTTCCTGAAACACAGGCACAACATAAAGACCAGTTTTTTCTGCATGCCTTTGTCCCACAAAGATACACAGATACTCTCACAGACGGCCTCAGAAAGCAGACAGCTGTATTGAAGAAAGAAACGAGTACAGCCGAGCAGTGCTGTGTTACAAGAAACTCTGTCTTCAATTTCCCCAGCAACCTCCTGATCAGCAGTATTGTGAAGAACAACCCTCAACACCTTTGCATTCAACTCCCAAGATACAGACACCAAGAGCAACAGCAAGTTTGTCACACATTCCTAAAAAGAAGTTGGAAAAAAAAGAAGTCAATGCCAAGTAGATGGAAAACATAATTATCAGAAAAAAACATTGCCTCAGGGAAAAGAATATATCCAGAAGGCAGGGAAAACTGTTCCTGCAAAGCAACAAAGCTGTTGACTGCTCGAAGTGTCGTTTCAAATCAACAGGATATCGAATCATAACCGACAAGGCATTTTTGAGTCGTAGTTAAACAGCATGGTGACAATGAAAACAGAAAACTTTCATTTGCTGCAATGTTTGAAGAAAAGAAGACAAAACATTTCTCGGTGAGACATCAATCCAAGGCCAAAAGACCAAAATGTCCAGCAGAAGTTTTTCTTTCAACATAGGGTGTGAGAGTCGTATCGTGTTGCAAAAAGTTCGTCTCCACCCTGTCTGTCAGTGAAGCATATTCTTGACGCACTGCTCTACAGAGAGAAGTGAACATGGAGTAGGGCATTTGAGGGGATGGAATGAACAATAAAGTCCCCACAACCAACACCACAAGGAACTGATCAATCAAGCCAAGGCACACATCGAGTCTTTTCCTGTTTGTAGAATCTCATTACACACGCAAAGACACACAAAGCAAGTAACCTTCCTTCAAATTTAACTGTGAAGAAAATGTTTGAATATATAAAAATGAATGGGAAGGCAACGGACAACAACCAGTGTCAGAAAGAACATCCGACGTTTTCACTGAAGAGTACAACTTAGCGTTTCAATCCACCACCCAAAGAGATCATTGCTCGATGCACTGTAAACAACATAAACAAAGCAAGGAACGCTGACAAAGGAAGAACAAAGGTGTACCAAACACATCAGCAGTAGAGACAAGGCCAGAAAAAAAAGAGTGAGTGTCAAACAGGCTGCAAGAAAGCTCCCTCAAAACATGTGCTATACTGAAACCTGCAGGCTGAGGCCTGCAGGCCCATGCGACTTGTCAGCCAGCTCTACTATAAAAAAAAACTGTCAGGTCTAACAACTTCAATCACGTACTCCTTATCAGACGAAAGGGACATTGTTGTCAAATGGAACAAACAGAAGGAAACGTGGTGCATTGAAATTGCCAACTTGTCCTGAACGTCCTACCTCGCTCATGCAAATACAGTGGAAGAGGTCTGATCTATTCAACTGTTGCGGTGGTCCAGAACCGCAATCATACCTGCAACAGCTTTAAATGCAGCATCAAAAAGCAAACCCTAGCATCAAAAGATCACACAAAATTTTTTAGGAAACTGTCACACACAGATGATGTGACTTCCCATGCACTCTGGCTGCCATTCCTTCGTCAAGAAGTCTCACACCCAACTACACCCCCAGTGCTGGGATATGTACTGTCATTGGAAACGTAGAAACAAACCCGTACAAGAGTTCTACGCTGAGGCACACAGATATGAATTGACTCAACCGATTGCCTTTGGTAATAATATATAAAAAACTACTAGAAGTCGAACACAAAAAACAGAAGTTTCCTGGAAAACGTATCAACTCTCAACATCAAGGCATTCATTTCACATCATAAGATGAAGACCTCATTTTTTCAAAATCCAGCTTTGAGGAATGACTTCATATCACTCCCGTACTCGTTAGGTAGTTCTGAGAAAATCAGTCAACACAACTGTCCATACTTCCTACGGCTATACAGAGGAAAACTGTCCCTCGGAGGCAAAAAAGAGAGATCTGCTTTCCCTCTGCAAGTCCAGCAACAGCCAGAGGAGCCTCATTCTTTCTTGAGGCTCTGCCTTCCTCATTCCTGTGTGGTCAGACCTACGGCTAGCCAGACCATCAACGACAGGGACGAAACACAGATTAAGGAGGCATCCAAAACCCTGGAGACACATGCTGCGAAATCACCTTTCCACATTTGTCAGGTGTAGTCATCCTCCTCTTGTTTTGGAAAGTTAGTTGCATAGTTCAAATTCTTTTTGTCTTTTCTGATATAATTTTAACAAAAATGTCATAAATTACCAAATGATTGAAGGTGTGTTTGCAATCTATGTTTCTAGTCTACGGTGTGTGTGTCATGGACATCTGCCTCAACGTTACGCTAGACAGAATCACAACAGAACAAAGATACTGTTTCGTGCGGTATATAGTCTGCATCGTGTGTCAAGACAGGACAGAAACAATAGGACTAGTTTGCATAATACTAATAATCAACAAATCTTTATACCATATTTTGTGTTTTACTGCTGAAGTGATAACAGTGTCGGATCTGTCATTTACAACAACAAGGAAATCATAACAGAATGTTCATTTCTTGGTAATGTTTGTGTTTTCCGTGTGATTTTTCAGGCTCATCCTGTGTGTATAATGATTACGATTCCTGTTTTTGTGTTTTTTTCGTCGATGTGGTCTTGTTGTGTGTGATGTGTGATGTTGTGTGTGTGTGGTGTCTGTGTGTGTTTGTGTTTGTTGTTGTGTGTTCGTTCGTTCGTTCGTTCTCAATTAAATTCTGTTCACTAATACGATGTTACGAGTAATGCAAGTGAGCTATGTGAATGTATGGAATATGTCTAAATTATTGTATGGTGTGTCATGGTGGAGTCGTGTGTGTGTATGTACACGCAACGCGTGGGTACGTGGAGCATGTGTGTTTGGTGGGGGGAAATTCCAGTACAAGTAATCTACAATATAGCTCTTATAGTAACAATTTGTGTGGTGCGCACCGCGCGTGCGTACGTGCGTGCGTCGGGCGTGCGGCGTGGTTTACAACATGTGCGTGCGCGTGATGAGTGTGCGTGGCGCCTCTCCGCCGCGTGTGTGTTGATATGTGTGTGTGTGTGTGGAGAAAGCGATAAGAGCAACAGACAGAGATGACCGGCAGATAGAAGAGTGACAGAAGAGATGAAAGATGTATGTATGTTCAGGCTCTGTCCTTTCTGTCTGTCTCATCGAGTACACCCCCCACCCCGCGCCACCCCTTAACCTCCACCCTTCTCGTGTTTCCAGCTCCACCACTGCCCCCCATCATGGCCACAACCCTCTGTCCTCAAAACTTATATGTGATTCAAACTGTGCTGAGATCTGTTAATGTTAATGTTTGCTTACCATATTAATTCATTTCCCGAGTTATTAATGCAGTGCATTATGAAGCAAACAGCCAATTGAGATTTATATGAATGCAAAGCAGATTTATGAAGCCGAGATAAGCGAAATACCATGGTTGTTGTTCTGTACAAACAACTTACTCGATATTATTTAAATTACCCAACTTTAATGTAGGTAAAAGATCCCAAACTTTTATCATATCGAACCCAGATTTCTTAAAATAAATACCTCTTTCCCAGCAGACAGAAAGAGTCAAACTTTACACACGAAACCACTTGTATCTTTATACTATTTCGAGAGACAGAATGACCCAATCTTTTTATCACATCGAAACCACTGTCCCTAAATACTTCCTTTTCCGCGACATGAAAGAGCCCAAAACTTGTAGCACTCTGAATCCACGTTTCTCTAAAATACTTCTCTCCGAGGACAGAAAGACAGAAACCTTGTATCACTCGAAAACCACTTACTCTAATTACTTTCTTTCCGAGAAAAGTGAACAGATGCGAATTATTACAGCAACTTAGTGTAAAGACAAGAAACATGGATTCGGCTGGTCGTTTATAATACAAACGCCGATTTCTACGCAGCGAAGCTGTGAAGTCAAGATACGTGGTTTTGGCATCACACTCTCTGCCTGCCGTCCCTTTACGGTACGCTGAAGCCACTTATCTTGCTTGCCTTTCTTCTGCTGCCGTCCCATTTGGGCACGCTCACTGTCCAAAATACAATTATCTTTGCCTGTGTTTAAAATTTCTCTAATTAACATGGAAGAAACCATTTCTGTGACAGATAGCTTAAACACATATGCAGATGACGAATGTTCTTAAGCGTTATGCTCGTTTGCAAACGAAAACTTTCATTTAAAGCGTATGAGAACGAGAACTCTGAACTTTCAGAAGCGTTTTTTCTGAAGAAGTGTGAAAAACGAGATACTAGTTCGTTCCGGCAGCAACACCTCGATATAGTTTTTCTTTCCCTGCGGGATATTCCTCTTCAAGTTCTCCTTTCCGCGCATTTCTTCTCCCTTCTCCCCCCTTCGGCCTTTTCCCTTTTCCCGTTTAACGTCTACTCTCGGGCTCCTCCCATTTCTGTCCTTCCTTCGAACATTTTCCTTCTCCACCCCATAATTTTTTCTGGCGGGCAGTTCAATACTTGACCTTGTAGGCGCCCCCCTCCCCCCCGCCCCCCCTCCCTTTTTTTTTATCTCCCTGTTCTATTGTTCGTTACCTAACCCTTTTTTTATTTATGCGTCTTCCTTGGCTCTTTTACGTATTTGCTTAGTCAGCTTCCTCATTCTCCAGTCACTCATCTACTGTGCTGTGGCTGTCACGGTGCCCTGTATCCCACATCCGTGGATGGGTCTGGTCGCTGTCTTTGCTGATTTTTTTCACCTTCCTCTCCTCCCTCCCTCCACCATCAAAAATGCCGTGCGTCCTCGTCTGTCCTTTGCCTTTGGCTTCCAAAAATAAAAATAAAAAAAATAAAAAGGCTTCGCCGTTTGCTCTTTCAGTACTGACTTGTGTAGTAACATGCTTGCGACTGCATGGAACCTTGACCCACAGACCGCGAGCTGTTCCATTCGCCATGCTGGTGTCACCTGCTGAGCCTTTTACAACAGTATCCTGTTGTATGTCCCCAACTGGGGGTGTGTGTGATGTGTGTGTGTGTGTGGTGTTGTGTGTGTTGTGTTTGTGTGTGGTGGTTGGATTAATCTCTTTCGATTGTTTACACTTGTTGAGAGGATGACCGTCGTTTTGTGTGAGAAACCAGGCGGAAGGGGGTGGGACGCGTTCAATAAAGCCTTTGTTATTCTCTGAAGAATGCCAGGCAGTTTGGAGCTTTAGGTATCGTTTGTACACAATTGTTCTGATCCATGATATTGGAGATATTACAGTCGTCTGGGAAAAAAGGGAATCTGTAAACAATTCCTCCGTCATATGAACAATGACTAAGCCAATATTAACAGAGGGGGGAAGTGAACATGTGTGTGTGTGTGTGTGGTGTGTGTGTGTGTGTGTGTGGTGTTGTGTGTGTGGTGTGTGGAGAAGAGTGAGAGAGAGAAGAGAGAGGAGAGAGAGAGAGTGAGTGAGTAGTGATGATAAAGGATAAGAAGAAGGCAGTTAGTGGTAAATATAAACCCTGGCGTATTGAGGCCATCGAAGCCAATCCTTTGAACAGAACCATTGTGCTACGGGTCTCCACCGTCGAACTTTCGTCTTCTTCCTGACGAGGAAGATCATCAGAAGAGCTCAGCCTGGCAGAGCTGGTCCCTCCCTTATTGTACTGGCCACTCTTTGGATACTCCCAACTCTGCGAGAGAAGACCATACAAACCAGCAGTCTTCTGAGGCGGCCAGTGGAAGCACGACAAGGAAATGGGAAGAGCCTTGTGCTGATCAAGACCTCGACGCACTGGGTCTTGTCTACACTGTAGGCTGGCCCCCTCGAGCTGGTCATGGAGAATGAGCAAGATGGGTCCCCGTCCACTTTCAGCTTTCCCTCCTTCCACCGCCGACACCTGTGTCACCAGACTAAGTCTGATGCCATCACACCTCCTATCCCATGCCCAGTAAACACCCCCCTATTTCCCATTAACCCCCCCCCACCCCCCCCCCCCCCCCCCGCATTCACCCAACTCCTCTTGTTTCATAGGATTCTTTCCTTCGTTACTGAGTGCACACACGCGCGCCACACACAAACACAACACACACACATACACAAACACACACACACACACCACACACACCACACACCACAACACACAACAGACACACCACACACACACACACACACACACCACACACCACACAACCACACACACACACACAGCCTAATCCCACATCACACACACGACACACACACACACACACACACACACCACACACCACAGAGTTCGACATACACACACACACACACACACACCACACCACACACCACACACACACACACACACACACCACATCCACACACAACACCCACACACACACACACACACACACAGCACACAACCCACACACACACACACACACACACAGTTACACACACATCATGACGGCGATCCGTCCCTTCCTCCCACCCCCAACAGTCCCCTCCTCCCTTCCTAAATCTTCTCACTCTCTCATCATCCCGGATATGTGCGCATGTTTGGTGCGTGCGTGCAGGTGTGTTAAATACGTCTTAGCTTTTGGGGCGTGCGTGCGTGTTGTTTGTTGTTTGTGGTTGTTGTTTTTCCACTTCCAGATTCTTGGGTATGTTTTGAACGTGTTTGGTAATACGTAATATCATACTGCAGTGTCTGTCTGCGTGGTTAGCTCACCGGTCGTTCGGCTGCACATCACGTTTTTCATTTCATTTTCCTCAGCCCCCCGCTCAACTCCTCATTCCTTCGTTTGTCATGCCCGCCGTCCTCTCCTCACTCCTCTCTTCTCACTCTCCTCCTCTCATCCTCGAACGAGTTCTCTCCCTTCTCTTCTCTCTCTCCCACTCTCGTCTTCTCTCTCTTCTCTCTCCTCTCTCTCCCCCCATTTCTCCCTCCCCTCCTGCCCGTGTTTCACGTTCACCCAATGACCCATATGTTTGGGCCTCGCATTATGACTGTCGACAGAAGGGAAGCGGTTAGAAAGACGATCACGTGAATATGTAATGACGTTCTCCAATAATATTTATCTACGATCTTGGTGTGTGTGTGGTGTGTGTGTGTGTGTTGATGTAGTTTGTGTGTGTGTGTGTTACTCACGTGTCTCTAGCACAGCCGATTTTAACTCCAACCAGAGAGGTGGATCTCGTCTCCCCCCCCCCCATTCCTCTCTCAGCTCGTCTCGCTCATCTCATCCTCTCCTCCATCTCGCTTCCTCTCTCTCCTCTCTCTCTTCCCTCAGTTTTTTGTACTGGTCCCATGGTTACAGAACAGGGAGTACTTTACAAAGGGATACGAAGATATGCTGTGTTCTGTCTGTCTGTCCGTGGTCAAAAGGTTTCCACACACTCCTCAACAAAACGTCTGGCCGATCTTTCTGAACATAGTACTAATGTTCCTTATGGTCACGGATGAAGCTATTTATTACCAGAAATACCGTTACAAACGGACTAATAACGGCCCCAAAACGGATGTTTCTTTATGAATATCTCAGAAAGTACTTGTAGTTCCAAGATAATCTGTGAGTACGTTTCTATGCTTTGCATCATGTCTATCTCTCGCTTCGTCTCTTCTTTTTGCTCTCTGTGTCACTCAATCTGTGTGCTGACTGTCTGCTCTCTCCACTCTCTCTCTCTCTCTCTTTCTCTTCTCTTCTCCGTCTCTCTCCGCCTCTCCTCGTCTCTCTCTGTGTATCTCTGTCCTCCCTCCCTCCGCCCCTCCCTTCAGCCTCCCTCCCCACTACATCGTCAATTTCATCCCACCCCTCATCCCACCACGTCTCTCCCACGCTTCGCAGTGCGTGCTTGGGCGTTCGAGCTACTGAACTGACGAGGTGTTAACACCGCTTTAAAAAGGCCGCCAGGCAAGGTGCTAAACCACGACGCATTTCAGCACCACTGTGGGCGACAAAACGGTCACAAGCGATTGGGGCCGGACAGAAAAAGGAATATGGGTCTGCTTTTTGTTTTCTTTTTCTTTCCTCTTTGTGTGTGTGGTGTGTCTTGTGTGTAGTGTGTGGGTGT
>CM031612.1:20707562-20710062 GCA_018398815.1 Conus ventricosus | reverse complement strand
GCACTGACTCGGCCTTTGACTCGGACGCGCACCTTTTGGCGCTGTTACGCGCGCTGGTTAGCAGTCCTTTGACAGGGGCCCTTCTCTGAACACGTGTATATTATACTAGCTGGCAGTCGTTTGACAGGGGCCCTACTCTGAACACGTGTGTATACTGGTTAGGAGTCCTTTTACTTGGGCCCTTCTCTGAACACGTGTAT
Organism: Conus ventricosus; assembly: GCA_018398815.1. NCBI lineage: Eukaryota > Metazoa > Mollusca > Gastropoda > Neogastropoda > Conidae > Conus > Conus ventricosus. The sequence goes on along the minus strand of CM031612.1, from coordinate 20,709,862 downwards.
ATACTGGTTAGCAGTCCTTTGACATGGGCCCTCCTCTGAACACGTGTATATACTGGTTAGGAGTCCTTTGACATGGACCCTTCTCTGAACCTGTGTACATACTGGTTAGCAGTGCTTTGACATGGGTCCTTCTCTGAACACGTGTATTTACTGGTTAGCAGTGCTTTGACATGGGCCCTTCTCTGAACACGTGTATTTACTGGTTAGCAGTGCTTTGACATGGGCCCTTCTCTGAGGGTACAAGCTGAATGGCATAGGTACAGGCTGGATGGCATAGGTACAGGCTGGATGGCATAGGTACAGGCTGAATGGCATAGGTACAGGCTGGATGGCATAGGTACAAGCTGGATGGCATAGGTACAGGCTGGATGGCATAGGTACAGGCTGGATGGCATAGGTACAGGCTGGATGGCATAGGTACAGGCTGGATGGCATAGGTACAGGCTGGATGGCATAGGTACAGGCTGGATGGCCTAGGTACAGGCTGGATGGCAGTCCTTTGACAAGGGAACATCTGTTAATACAGAACTATACAAGCTGGCTTTCAGTCCTTCGAGGCACACTTCTTCACAGAGATACAGGCTTGCTTACGGTTTGTTTGAAATGGGCACACTTGTAAACACGCATACAGGCTGCCTTGTGGTCCATTGAAATGGACCCACCTGTTCACACAGATACGGGGGGTGGCGGCAGTCCTTTGGGTTGGGGCACCCGTGTAAACACCGATCCGGGCGGGCTGGCAGTCCATCAGGAGAGCACACCATGGTAATACGAAGACACGGGCTTTCTCGCTGTCTTCTGAAATGGCGGGCACATTTGTGAACTGGGAGGTTATGGACTGGCTGGCAGTTGTTTGAATCGGACACACCTGTGAACACAGACACAGGTTTGGCCGGCAATCCTTTGAAAAGAGCACACTGGTGTATGGGTTTGTTTGCAGGCTTTTGAAATGGGCATACTCGTTAACATGGAGATCCGGTTGGGCTGGCTGTCCTTTGAAACGGACATACATGTAGATACAGATAGGCGTTGCTGGCAGTCCTTTGACATGGGCATACATGTAAATACAGATACGGCGTTACTGGCAGTCCTTTGACATGGGCATACATGTAAATACAGATACGGCGTTACTGGCAGTCCTTTGAAACGGATGTATTGCTGGCAGTCCTTTGAAATGGGCATACATGTAAATACAGATACGGCGTTACTGGCAGTCCTTTAAAATGGACATACCTGTAAATACAGATACGGCGTTACTGGCAGTCCTTTGAAACGGGGGTATTGCTGGCAGTCCTTTGAAATGGGCATAAATGTAAATACAGATACGGCGTTACTGGCAGTCCTTTGAAATGGGTTTACATGTAAATACAGATACGGCGTTACTGGCAGTCCTTTGAAATGGACATACCTGTAAATACAGATAACCGCGTTGCTGGCAGTTCTTTGAAACGGGCATATATCATTATATGTAAATACAGATACGGCGTTGCTGGCAGTCCTTTGAAATGGAGGCGTTGCTGGCAGTCCTTTGAAATGGAGGCGTTGCTGGCAGTCCTTTAAAACGGGCATACATGTAAATACAGATACGGCGTTGCTGGCAGTCCTTTGAAACGGGCACAACCTGTTAACACGAGAGATACGGGTTTACTGGTAGCAGACACTGTTTCTCGAGAGGGAGGAGAGGGGGGAGGGGGGGGGGGGAGATTGTTGAATGAATGTCTGCCTATTGGCCTACCTGTTAGTATATCTGCCTCTTTTCATCCTCATCTGTGTCTCTGTTTCTGTCTGTCCTTCTGTTAGTCTGTCTGTCTGTCTGTCTCTGTCTGTCTGTCTCTGTCTGTCTGTCTCTCTGTCTGTCTGAGTCTCTCTCTCTCTCTCTCTCTCTCTCTCTCTCTCTCTCTCTCTCTCTCCTCTCTCTCTCTCTCTGACAAACATTTCTCTGTGTGTCTCTGTATGTTTGTATCTTGCAACAACTCTCTCCTCTCTCTCTCTCTCTCTCTCTCTCTCTCTCTCTCTCTCTCTCTCTCTCTCTCTCTCTCTCTCTCTCTCTCTCTCCTTCCACCCCCAAACTCCGAGGAGAATGGTCGATGTCAGCGTGTAAGAATGCACGAAAGGAATCGGCGGATCCCACCACCCCCTCTCCTCACCACCTCCATCATCACCACCACCACCACCACCCACCATCCCCCCCACCCCACCCCCCACCCCCTCACTGCCTTCTTACCTCTCTGCCTTTCGTCCATTAAAATGACGACGTGACAAAAGATGGTAGAGGTCAGGAGGGTTTGTTTGTTTTTTAG
>CM031612.1:20675062-20692562 GCA_018398815.1 Conus ventricosus | reverse complement strand
TTTCATTTGTCACAAGAAGGGACATGTGGCGAGGGACTGTCGCATGAGGTTCCAGAAGGCAGCAGCCTTGCAAGAGGTGGATAAGGGTCGTCAAGGGAAACGACCTGCAGTGGAACCAAAAGGGATTCAGTCTGAAGAGGGTGGAGTGCAGCCTATGGCTAGCACTGGACAGCAGTCAGTGTCAGGGATAGAGGGCACTAGGCTGAGTGGTTCTTTTACCAGTGGAAAGAAGGTGGATTGGCCAGCAGGGTGAAAGTGTTACGAGACACTGGTTGTTCATGCGGGGTAGTACGAACAACGCTGGTCGATAAAGGGGATTTGACAGGGCAAATCCAGACCTGTACTCTAATCGATGGCACTGTGAGGGAGTTTCCAGTTGCTAAGATAGAAGTACGTACCCCTTACTTCTCAGGCGAGTTGTCTGCGTTGGTGATGGAGAAACCCCTTCACGACTTGATCATCGGGAATATTCCAGGTGCAAGGGATCCAGGGGATCCTGAGTTGTTGACTGCTACGGGGCAGGGGGTTCAAACACGGAGCAAGAAGGAGGGAAAGGTTGATAAACGTTAGTCGTTCCGGCAAGGAAGTCAGGCATAGATGTGTCGCCTGATGAGTTAGGGCAGCGCAGGAACAAGACCCTTTGCTCGTGAAGTCTTGGGAGTTGGCAAGAGGTGGAGAGAAACAGGAGGTTAGAGGAGGTGAGACAGAGTTTCTTGTGAAAGGCGGGCTGTTGTACCGAGTGTTCACCAAGGGAAGACAGGTAAGGTGACCACTCAGTTAGAGGTACAGCAGGTTATCGTGACACTGTCATGTCAGTGGGTCACGAGTCGCTCATGGCGGGTCATCTCGGCACCAGCAAAACAGCTGACCGAATCTTCGATGATTTTCATTGGCCAGGAGCAAAAGGCAGACATCAAGCGTTTTTGCATGTCATGTGACGTGTGTCAAGGTCAGCCACAAAAGGGGTGAAGAGGAAGGCTCCTCTTAAACATCCCCCTTTAATTGACACACCGTTCAGGAGAGTGGCTGTTGATCTGATTGGCCCAATCGCGCCCTGTTCCAAAGGTGGGCACAGGTATGTGTTGACGCTGGTGGACTACGCGACCAGATACCCAGAAGCGGTTGCATTGAAAGGCGTAGATACGCAACAGGTCGCTGAAGGGCTGGTAGACATCTTTTCTCGCGTAGGGGTGCCAGCACAAATTCTCAGTGACAGGGGGTCACAGTTCACCTCAGGCGTGATGAAGGAGGTCAACGCTGCTAGGGATCACACAGCTGCTCACTACCCATACCACCCACAATGCAATGGCTTGGTGGAGAGATTCAATGGTGTGCTGAAGGCATCTTAAAGAAGCTCTGTGAGGAAAGGCCAGCAGATTGGGGACCGCTACGTTCCAGCGGCACTGTTCGCCCACAGGGAAGCCCCTCAGGAAAGCACAGGCTTTTCGCCATTTGAGCTGCTGTATGGGCGGACAGTTCGGGGACCGGTGTGCATTCTCAAAGAGCTGTGGTCCGGAGAACAGGAGTCAGAAGAGGTCAAAACCACTTATCAGTATGTGGTGGACCTACGCAATAGGCTCGAGGAGACATGTAAGGTCGCAAGGGGAGATTTGCAGGAGGCTAGGGTCGTCCAGAAGAAGCAGTATGACAGGAAGGTGAGGAAGCAATTCCTCAAGGTGGGAGATCAAGTCCTGTTACTGCTTCCCACGGATCACAACAGCTGCTGATGCATTGGAAGGGACCCTTCACCATCATTGAAAAGGTAGATCAGGACTACCGAATCGATGTGAATGGGAAATCAAAACTTTTCCATGCAAATCTACTCCGCCAATATATTCAGCGTGAGACTCAGCACATAGGCGCAGCAGCAATCATTGATGGAGGTGAAGGAGACCCAGCAGAAAAGGGGAGATTTTGTTGCCTGAGTTTCCAGGAGAAGAGTCATACAGGGGTGTGTCACTGTATGAAGGGCTAGACAGTAGGAGACAGGAGGAAGTAGTGGGCTCCTAGAACAGTATAGGGCGTCCCTGACTGATAAACCAGGCAGGACAACTCTAGAGACTGTACGGTGGAGTTGACATCACAGAAACCCGTACATGTGAAAGCCTACCCGATCCCATATGCCACCAAGCAAGTGATCGAGGAGGAGGTAGAAAAGATGTTGGACCTTGGGGTGATTGAACCGTCCAAATCATCATATAGTGCACCCGTCGTTCTTAGTAAGGAAAAAGTCAGGTGAGCATCGATTCTGTGTCGACTATAGACGTCTGAACAGTGTCACCAAGGTCGATGCAGAGGTCATACCAAACATGGAAGACCTGTTCGCTCAGATCGCCACAAGCAAGAGCCAGTATTTCACAGGATAGATCTGAGCAAGGGTTACTGGCAAATAGCCCTGAGTGAGGACTCAAAGGAAGTCACACAGCATTCTCCACTCCTATGGGGCTATACCAGTGGCGAGTACTCCCCTTTTGGGGTGGTCACGCACCTGCAGTCTTCTCTCGAATGATGAGGGAAGCTATTGACGGGATTGGAGGGTGTTGTGAATTTCATGGATGACATTCTGATAGCATCCGAGACATGGGAGGAGCATATGAGGCAGCTAGGGAGCAGTTTTAGAGAGGTTGAGACAGGCCAATCTCACAGCCAGACCAACAAAGTGCCAGGTTGGTTTTCCAAGCCTGGAGTTCCTAGGTTTTGTTGTCGGAGGCGACACAAAGCAGCCAGAAAGGGAAAAGGTGGAGAAGATGATGAATTCAGAGAGACCAAAGACCAAAACAGAAGTCAGGAGTCTGCTAGGTTTTATTGGGTTCTATAGGGAGTTTGTTCCAAATTTCGCAGCAATCACGAGTCCTCTCAGTGATTTGGTCAAGGCAGGGAAACCGGCAGTGGTCGAGTGGTCAGGCGCTGCAGAGCAAGCACGCAGACGGTGTTGGAAAGACTAGGTTCCCGTCCATCTTGAAGCTACCAGATATGTCCAAACCATTTTTGTTGCGGACAGATGCATCAGGCGGTGGGATAGGTGCAGTATTGTTGCAGGAGCATGAAGGGGTCGCGTTTCCTGTGAGATATGCTAGCAGGAAGTTGACAAAAGTGTGAAGAAGGGTACGCAACGGTGGAGAAGGAGTGTTTAGCGGTCGTGTGGGCCGTGCAGAAGTTCCACAAATACTTGTATGGGAAAGAGTTCGTGATCGAGACGGATCATCAACCACTCAAATTCCTGCAGGAGGCGCAGTTGAAAAACAGCAGAGTTCTGCGTTGGGCAATGGCACTGCAGCCCTACAGGTACCGAGTGCAGTACATTCCCGGTCGACAGAATGTCGGAGCTGACTATTTAAGCCGTGTAGTTAAGCAAGCTGCAACTCAGAGGAAGTCAGTCATATCCGGGTGCTTTGTTGATAATATGTGTTGATGACAGTTATGTTGATTGGATATGGGTTCATTCCAGTTGGCTATGGTCCATATTTTTGTGTGAGACTTGTTCATATCTTCTTTGTGAGATTTGTTCATGTAAATGTAGTTATGCTTGGAGCATACAGCCGCTTGTGTAGTAATGCATTATTTGCATAAGTGAGGATGGAGATTCCTCAGTGAAGTGTCATGGATCGTGATCATATTATATTGTGCTTTTCATAAGAATTGTGAAAAGGAGATATGGCAAATCCGCAGTAGGGGAATCGCATAGGTGCGCACAGAGGTCGTTATAAAATGAGTTGAAATAACGCAAGAGCGCACGGCAATGATAACTCATTGGAGTGGTATTCACTAATGATGTATTTTATAACTTATAAACCGTTGGTTGTAAAGTATTTTAAAATCTTTGCACGTGTAGCTGTGTGTCAGCAAATTCGGTTGTTGTTTTTTTGTACCGTTGTTTTGAGACAATGCGGAGCATGGTCTTTTGCAAGGGGGAAATTGTCACGGACAAAAAAATGAAACAACCCAACTTGGGGAGTCGCCAGCCAATTTGTTCGGACATAAGTCCAAACGCAGACATCTTGGCGCCACGTAACCGGGCCCTGGTTCGGATCCGGCCAATTAAGCTTAGTGGAGAGGCCTCACAGAGACGGTACGATCCACCCAGATGACTAAGCCGTTTTGACCGACGCCTCGATGTCTAGCGAGACGAGTCGCAGCGCCTGGCTCAGACTCATCTAGCCACTTTGTGGAACCAGCGTCATTGTTAGTCAGACGTCGTGGCGCCCACCTTGACTCAGCTAGCCACTTTAGGTTGACCAGTGTCCACGACTTAAGCCACACGGCACCAGTTAAGTAGGAAAGGGGGGAAGGTAGGTGTGTGGTGGGGGTGAAATCTAGCTAATCAGTTAAATGACCAGTTGACCACCACAGAGAGTAAGGCGTGTCGGCGTGACTGTCATGATTTGAATATCCAATGGAATTAGAGGGGATAACTTCGGGTGTCCGGGCGGTAAAAAATACTGACCAATGGTACTCGCCCTTTTTGGACAGATCGGAACGAATAAAGAGGATGTGAGAGGAGAGAACGGGAGGAACGAGGGGAGAACGAACAGAGAGACAGAGAGAGGGAGAGGTTCTAGGTCTGCTTGAGAGAAAAGCAGAGAGATGAGGGGAGGAGAGAAGAGAACCAAGTTGAGAGATTAGCATGAGATAGCTGCAGAGGAAGGACTGAGGAGAGATATGGAGAGAGAGAGAGTTGCTAATTAATGAAGAAGAAAAGAAAGAAAAGAAAAAAGAAAAGAAAAGCAACCATGTCCATTTGATAAGAGCAGACTAGAAGAGAGAGAGAGAGAGTGCAATGCGTTAATGCAGGAAGAAAGAAAGGAGAACAGATCGATGTTGATAGTCACTGTTCTATCCTCACTGGGGTACGACCTCGTACTTGGCCAGCGCCACTTTCATCAGCAGTCAGCCTGACCAACGCCAGCAGTCCGGCTTGACCGGGTTTCAAGCAGACCAACACCAGCGCCAGCAGTTGTGACGCGTTGTGAAAGTGACAGTGAAAGAAAAAAAAAGGGGAAAGAAAAAGAGACAGTGATTCGTGAATAGTTAAGATCACCTGGCCAGGTAAAGTAGAAATCTATTTAAAACCCGGGTTAGTTAATGATGTTTAGATAAATGATTTTGTGAAGTTCAGGAAAGAGAGAATGTTTTTATATTGTTTGATTCCATATGCATTGATGTTTCGTTCTATGAACATGTGTAGTAAAGTTATAGACTTTACTAGTGGTTTGATGTGACGAATGCATGATATATGAATGAGATTGTAAGCAAGCTGTGAGTGTGTTTGGGCTGTGCGCTAGTCCTTTCTCCACTGACATCACCGAGGTTGACAGGGGCATCCTGACGTCCCTTGAGGCTGCGGCGACGTGCGGGGGGGGGGGGGGGGGGCATCCCGACGTCCCTTGAGGCTGCGGCGACGTGCGGGAGGGGGGGGGGGGGCATCCTGACGTCCCTTGAGGCTGCGGCGACGTGCGGGGGGGGGGGGGGGGGCATCCCAACGTCCCTTGAGGCTGCGGCGACGTGCGGGGGGAGGGGGGGGGGGGGCATCCCGACGTCCCTTGAGGCTGCGGCGACGTGCGGGAGGGGGGGGGGGGGGGGGCATCCTGACGTCCCTTGAGGCGCGGCGCCGGGGCGGGAGGGGGGGGGGGGGGGGGGGACATCCCAACTTTCCCTTGAGGCGGGGGAACTTTGGGGGGAGGGGGGGGGGGGGGGGGCATCCGGACGTCCTTGAGGGCGGCAAAGTGCGGGGGGGGGGGGGGGGGGGCACCCCCGGACGTCCCTTGAGTGCGGGGGACGTGCGGGGGGGGGGGGGGGGCATCCGACGTCCCTTGAGGCTGCGGGCGATGCAGCGTAAAAAGGGCTCCCCCCGAGTCTGCAAAGTGCAGCCCCCAACGGTAAACCCTTTTGCTGACCGCTCCGCCGCTTTTCAAGGGGACCGGGCCCTCTTCTCTCTCCTCTCTCTCTCCCCCTTTTCTTTCTCTCTCTCCTCTCTCTGCCGGCCAAACGTTAGGAAGGATGGCCTTGTTAGTCGTGGGCCCCGGGCCCCTGAAAATGACAGCGAGGTGGGGGTTAAAGGAATCGCCCCCTTCCTCCCCCCCCCATCTCTTCTCCCCTCTTCTCCCCTCTCCCCTCTTCTCCTCTTTTACCCCTTCTCTCTCTTTCCCCCCTTTTTGGAGTGCTGGGGGACTGTGGAGTCTGTAAAGCAAATTAGAGGGGGGTTTGGGTTTGGGTCCATGAATATTTTTAAACAGCCAGGGGGAGGGGGCGGGGGAGGGGGGGGGGGGGGGAAAGGGAGGGGAGGTGGAGGCCGTTTTCCAAAAAGGGAGCCCGTAAAATAGGTAACAGGGTTTGTCTCCCTTCCTTTCGCCCTGTCGGTTTTGTCTGTCTGTCTGTCCGTTTGTCTGTGTTCTTCCCCCATCGGGTTAAAAATCGGCGCGAATTTCCCAAAAGGAAACGTGTGGGGTGTGTGGGTGTGTGTGTAAGATACCCTTTTAAAAGGAAAAACGCGGGTGAAGAATACTTATGTTTTGGGGTAAAAATCCCCATTAAAAGGAAAACCCACAGGTAAAGGGAATACTATGTTTGTGAAAGATACCCATTAGAGGAAACAGGCAAAAAGAATGCTATGTGTGTGTAAGATACCCATTTTAGGGAAACGGGGGGAAGAATACTATGTGTTTGAAGTACCCATTAAAGAAAAAAGGGCGAAAAAATACATGTGTGTGTAAAACCCCGGTTAAAAGGGAAAAAAGGGGAGAAAAAATATATGTGTGTGTAAGATCCCCATTAAAAGGAAAAAAAACAGGCAAGAATACTATGTGGTGTAAGACCCCCATTAAAGTGAAAAAGGGCAAAGAATATTTATTGTGTGAAAGATCCCCTTTTCAAAAGGAAAAACAGGCAAAGAATAATGTGTGGTAAAGGGCCCATTAAAAGGGAAAACAGGCGAAAAAACAGGTGTGGGGAAGAACCCTTTAAAAAAGGAAAACACAGGCGAAGAAACTTTTTTTGTGTAAAAATCCCCAAATTCAAAGGAAACACGGGCGAAAAATACTATGTGTTTTTAAAAAGCCCCCCCTTTAAAAGGGAAACAGGCAAGAATATTTGTGGGGTGTAAGAACCCTTTCCCAAAAAAAACAGGCAAAAACACAAAGGTTTGAAAGATCCCCCATTCAAGGAAACGGGTAAAAATTTCTGTGTGTTGTGTGTATGTAAGTACCCATTCAAAGGAAACAGGCAAAGAATACAGGGTGTGGGAAAGATACTATTCAGGGGAAACACGTAAAGAATACTATGTGTGTGAAAGGGTCCCCAAATTAAAGGAAAAGGCAAAAATTAAAATTGGGGTTAAGAAACCCGTTAAAAGGAAACGGCGAAAATAAATAACTCCCCCCCCCCCCCCCAAGGTGTGTGGGGGTTGGGTGGGGTTGTGTTTTGTGTGGTGTGTGTGGTAGGAATATTTTCCCTGTTAAAAAAACAGGCGCATACATAAAAAAAAAACATCCGCTTTTAAAAAAACCTGTGGGGGAAAAATTTCGAAGGAAAAGGCTCGATTAAGCGTTCCCAGGGACAGACCCTGGGAGCAGGATATTTTCCAAGGGATAGGTCTACTTGCGGGAATAACTCCTTTGAGAACAGGCTGGGACCCCCCAAAACTCCTCGGGAAAGGGGTTTTTCCTTGCAGGGAAACCCCACCCAAAAGGGAACAGTCTCGTGCAGGATAATTTACCTCATGGAAACAGGGGGTGCGAAAGGGTTTTAACTCCCCAAGGGGAGGGAACGGGGTCGACGGGTTTCGGGCCAGACCCCCCCCCCCTCCCCCCCACCCCCACCTACACCCGCCCCCCCAAGATGAATGTGGAAACCCTTTTAGTGCGGGGAAATTTTGAATATCAGTGTTAACGCACCCCCAAAAAAAAAAAAAACGTGCAAAAAACGAATCACAAGACAAAAAAAAACGACGCTTTCGACCTCTTGGGTTTTTTTCAGGCAAGATACAAAAAAATCAGGCAAAAAAAATGAACATTTATCTTCTTTTCCCTTCGCGAGAGATGGGTTAAATTTAGATTAAATTCATCGCGTATCTTGCGCTGAATGGGGGAAAAATAAGTGACTGCTTTTTAAATTTTCGTTGCCCCGATTTTTTGATTTTTGCCTAAAAAAGATCAAAAGGGGTCGAAACGCGTCGTGTTTTGTCTTTTTTTGGGGCGCGGTAACTTAATTTTTTTAAAAGGGGGGGGGTTTCCCCCTGCATCGGCCTCCCTTTTCAACAGAAATTCTGACGGGATTAAAACGGCACATTTTTCTGTAGAGAAACTCGGGTTATAGGGAAGGGGAACCCAGGGTTCGGCCCGCATAGTTATGCGGGATTGTCTTTATTTTTAAAAACCCTAGATAACATTATCATCTCTAAAATCCCCCAAATCGAGATGGTGCCCATGGGCGGGGGAATCAAAAAACCCGGTTTTTCACCCTTTTTCTCATCCCACTGATGCTTTTTTAACCATTTGTGTTTTCAAGTACTTCGGTGTTTGGGTGATCCCCGGAGTCTTTTGCCAGGGGAAAGACAAAAAACAACCAAAAACAACAACAACAAGGGGGTTTTAGCTGAGGAGGAAAAAGAAGAAAAAGAATGCCAAATTTAAGGGGAACAAAAGAGAAAAGGTGGTGTTGGGGTGGGGGGGGGGGGGGGAGGTTTCACGCCAGGTGATTTCCCACCCCCCCCCCCCACCCCCACCCCCTCTTTTCCCCCCCCCATGAAAACCAAAACACTTTTTTGGGACAAATTGTAATGAACACCCCGTTTACCCTTGGGGGGGTTTTCCGGGAAGGGCAAACCCTTTTTAAAAAAAAAAAAACAACAAGGTGCTTTGTATTTAAAACAAAAGAAGGGGGGGGGGAGGGGGGTGAAGGGGGGGGGGGGGGGGGGGGGGGGGTGGGGGGGGACTCAAAACTTTTTGGGGAAATTTAGTCACGATGACCCCTTTCTGTAAAGGGGAAACCCCAAAATTTTTGGCGCAGACGAAAATAACTAACTGTTCTTTCAGTGTCGTGAATTGTGGGGTGCCCCGGGACCGGGAAACCGAGCACCCCCTGACCCTTTTTTCCACCGCACTTTGGCCTTTGTTTCCCATTGTTCAAACCCCTTAAGGGCTTTCCCCCCCCCCCCCCCCCCCCCCCCCCCCCCCCCCCCTTTTTTTTCTTTTGTTTTTGGCGATCAAGTCTCCTTTAGTTTGGGTTTTTTTGGCTCCATTTTTTGGTTTATTTTTTTTCATTTAAAACCCTTTATTTCCCTTTTTTTTTTTTTTTTGTTTTTGTTTTAAATTCCCCGGGGTTTTTCTGTTTAGTTTTGTACTTGTGTCAGTTATTCATTCATTCTTTTTTCTTTCCTTTTTTCTGCCCTTTTTTTTTTTTTTATTTTTTTTTTAGTTTTTTTTTCCTTTCGGGGGGGGGTTCTTTTGCGTCTCTCAAGGTCATTCTTTTATTTCCCTTTCATTGATTCGTGCATTTTTTCTTTTGTTGTTCCTTTTTTTCTTTTTTCTTTGAATTTTTTCTTCGTTCATCCCTTCAATTTTTTTCATTCATTTTATTCATTTTATTCCCTCACTCCCTTTTTTTCATTCAAGTTTACTACTTTCCCTTTATTAAATTTATTCCCTCATTACCCAAACCCTTTATTCATTATTCCCCCCACCAAATCACTCCCTTTATTCATTCCTTCACTCCCCACCCTTCCCTTCCCTTCATTTCCCCACCACTCACTCCCTTTAGTCATTAACCCCACTCACTCCTCCTTCATTATTTACTCACTCACTCCTTCATTAAAATTTAATTTCCCCACTTTTCTCAAACCTTCATTCATTCATTCACTCATCACTCACTCCCTTATTATTCCTTCCCCTCACCCCCCTCCTTATTTATTCATTACTCACTCACTCACCCCCTTCAGTCATTCACTTCCACTCCTCACTCCTTCCCTTCCAAACACTCATCCTCCTTTTAGTCCCTTTTATTCAAATCACTCACTCACTCCTTTATATTCACTTTACTCACTATCCTTTTATTCATTCACTCCCCACTCACTCCCTTTAGCATTCATTCACTCACTCCCCCCTCCTTCATTCATTCCCCTCACTCACTCCCCCTTATTCATTCACTCATCACTCACTCCTTTTATTCTTTTACTCAAATTTCCCCACCCTTCATTCATTATTCACTTTCCCCCACTTTCCTTTATTCATTATTTACTCAAAACCCCTCCTTTAAATTTATTCAAACATCACCCCACTCACTCCAAACCCCCCTTTCCCACTCACTCACTCCTTCAATTTATTTTCACTTTACTCACTCCCTTTTATTATTCATTCACTCACCCCACCCCACTCATCACCACTCATCACCACTCACTCCTTCATTTTCTCGCCCATTCATTTTTTCATCCAAAATTTATTAATTTATTCTGTTTTTTTTGTTACGCCCGCACAACCCCCCGACTCCTCTCTTTCCCCTTTCGTGATTTTGTTTTTCTGATGTCGGGCAGGATAGAGCGCCAGGGGCGGCGGTGAGGGGGGGTGGGGGGGGGGGGGGGGGGGGGACCCGCGGAGCTCCCCCCCCCCCCCCCCCTTTTAGCGTGGGAGTGGATTGATCGAGGGGAAGCAGAGCCACGTTTGGGGTCGAGGGGATGGGGCCCGATATGGGGGGGCCCCTTGTTTGCGGCCCCTTTTTGTGGAAGCAAATAATGTGCAGGCGACTGATGAATTTTAGAGTCGGTTCCCCGCCCAGGTGAACCCCCTTTCCCCCCCCCCCCCCCCCCCCCCCCCCCCCCCCCCCCCCCCCCCCCCCCCCCCCCGGCCCCTCCCGGGGGTTTTTCTTTTTGGGTTTTCGCGATTTAAAAGGGAAATACTGGTTAGTGAGCCCCCCCCACCCCCAACCCCCCCCCCCCGTCTTTTTTGTTGGGGGTTTTGGGGTGGTTGGTTTTGTGTGTTTGGGACATTGGGGGTACTTTTTACGGTTTACACCAAAAGCTCTTGTGCCCCCTCGCAGCCCTCTGGTCTTTGGGGCCATGTCCCGAACCCCTCGGTAGCTTCCCCTGGGGGAAGGACCTCTTTGGGGGCCCAAAAAATACTTGTGGGGTTTACACATACACACCGCGGACACGCAAAGCACACAAAACACACACCCCAAAACACACCACACACACACAACCCCCACACACAACCCCACCTCTCCCCTCTACTTCTCCTTTTCTCTCTCCTCCTCTCTCTTTTCTCTCTCCTCACTTCTCGTCGCTCTTCCCCACCACCAGGGACACACACCACACACACAAACACACACACACCAAAAACACACACACACACAAAACAACACACATACCGCCCAATATCCGAATAATTTGGGTGAAATTTAAAAGAAAAACACCACCCACACACTCTCTCTCTCAAAAACGCACACGCACACAACACACACACACACACACACTCCACCACAACACCAACACACACACCACACACACTCTCTTCTCTCCCTCTCCTCTCTCCCTCTTCTCTCTCTCTTCCCCTCCCGGACACAAACACACACCCCACACACACACACCACACCACATATATATATAAATAAATATATATATATTATATATAATATATTTAATTTTTTATATATACACCACCACACACACACTCACGCACACGCACAGCGTTATTCCAAAACACACACACTCCCCACACACACACCCACCCCACGCACGGGAACCCCGCACGCACACACCCACACACCACCAACACACAACACACACACACAACCCAACACACACACACAAACCACACATATAAAATCCGACCAAATTTCACTCCCTTTTTCCCCCCATCCTCCCCCCAGGGCCTCCCTTCCCCCCCCCCCAACCCCACCCCCCAAAACAGTTTATTGTACATTTTTCACGGCATTTTCTGTGCGTGTTTTCTGTCTTCCGACGTCTATGTAGATTGTGGGACAGTGAATTCAGATGCTGGTAATGATTGTAGGACAGTGAATTCAGATGCTGGTAATGATTGTAGGACAGTGAATTCAGATGCTGGTAATGATTGTAGGACAGTGAATTCAGATGCTGGTAATGATTGTAGGACAGTGGAATTCAGATGCTGGTAATGATTGTAGGACAGTGAATTCAGATGCTGGTAATGATTGTAGGACAGTGAATTCAGATGCTGGTAATGATTGTAGGACAGTGAATTCAGATGCTGGTAATGATTATAGGACAGTGAATTCAGATGCTGGTAATGATTGTAAGACAGTGAATTCAGATGCTGGTAATGATTGTAGGACAGTGAATACAGATGTTGGTGATGAATGTAGGACAGTGAATTCAGATGTGGTAATGATTATAGGACAGTGAATTCAGATGCTGGTAATGATTGTAAGACAGTGAATTCAGATGCTGGTAATGATTGTAAGACAGTGAATTCAGATGCTGGTAATGATTGTAAGACAGTGAATTCAGATGCTGGTAATGATTGTAAGACAGTGAATTCAGATGCTGGTAATGATTGTAAGACAGTGAATTCAGATGCTGGTAATGATTGTAAGACAGTGAATTCAGATGCTGGTAATGATTGTAAGACAGTGAATTCAGATGCTGGTAATGATTGTAAGACAGTGAATTCAGATGCTGGTAATGGTTGTAAGACAGTGAATTCAGATGCTGGTAATGGTTGTAAGACAGTGAATTCAGATACTGGTAATGATTGTAGGACAGTGAATTCAGATGCTGGTAATGATTGTAGGACAGTGAATTCAGATGCTGGTAATACCATGTAAATGTAAGTGAATCTGGAAGACTTTTTTTTTATAATTGTGTCGAGTATAAAACAGCACATCTGCACATTGAGACGAGTTCGGAGAGGAAATCTGCCCTCCACTTCTTTCCACCCCCCTTCTCCTTCCTCTTCCCCTCCCTCGCCCCCCTCCCTCGCCCCCCTCCCCCCCCCCCCCACCACCACCCACCCCCACCCCGCACCCCACCCTGCCCTCGTCCTTGGTTGGAAGAGGAGAGAGAGAGAGAGGGGGGGGGGGGAGGACGAGTGGTAATTCGGACCGAATCTCCTGACTTCTCTGCTTGACATTGCACCACTCCAGATAATCATACCCGAGAGAGAATGTTTTGGGGTTTTTTTTCCTGTCGGTAGCAAACTACTTGCACAAGCACTTTACACCACTCGCTACAGACTTCTTCCATTTCCTTAAATACTTCATCTTGATGACTTGACGGGTTCGCCGTGAGAAAGGGCTTTGGAAAGAGAGAGAGAGAGAGAGAGGGAAGGGGGGTGAAGAGAGGGTGTGTGTGAGAATGTGTGTGTGTGTGTGTGTGTGTGTGTGTGTGTGTGTGTGTGGTGTGTGTGTGTGTGTGATAGAATGAAAAACTTCACAAGACTCGAGCTAGAGAGAGATATATATATACAGACAGGCAAGGGACGGATGGGTGGGGTGGGGGGAAGAGGGAGGGGGGGGGGGTGATCCGGCAGCAGGTTTCTGTGATCTCTGCACAGCTCTCGCCACCTGTTGGAACTGGTGCCAGGAGAGTGCTTCCTCTTTGACACTCCTCTGTCACACCCCACCCTCTCTCTCCATCCCCCTCTCTCTCTCTCTCTCTCTCTCTCTCTCTCTCTCTCTCCTCTCTCTCTCTCTCTCTCTCTCTGGAGTGGAAGAATGCAGGCATCATAAAATTCAATCCTTGATTGAATAAAGTTTTTCTTAGAACTTTAGTGTACCGCCTCTGCAACCTCTATGCCCCTCTCTCTCTCTCTCTCTCTCTCTCTCTCTCTCTCTCTCTCTCTCTCTTCTCTCTCTCTCTCTCTCTCTCTCTCTCCGCAGCTTGAACCCATTCTGACATACGCATCGGAAGTATGGGGATTAGAACAAAGCAGTAACCTAATTGAAAATGTCCATTATGTTGGCTATAAAAAAAAAAGAATGGCTAAAGTAATTCCCTGCGTACATCCAACGAGCTGGTAAACGGAGAAACCGGGAGATATTCTGTACATGTTACAACGACTGTAAAGTGCATGAAATGTTGGTTAAAACTAGTCCGACTCCTTATGTCAAGAATATGTGGACAAGCTTATAAAATGCTCCTGTTACAACACGGTCTTAACCGGGTGTCACATGTATAGAAGACTCTGACTAAAAATGATTTGGTATTGTTTGGCCGAGCCAAGGAGTTGGTTATGAGTACGGTTTTATGGTGGAATTCAGAGACAGACTCGTCTCCTGTTTCAAGCAAAACTGGCATGCAAAAATAGAAGGTAACGATGACTACAGCTGTTTCTGTTCTTTTAAAAGCTTTTTTTTTTTTTTTTCTAAGCAGAAACGTTCCTCGCGTTAGTTACACAGAAATGGCGCAAGAGATAATTTCATCAGATTCAGTGCGTTAGTTACACAGAAATGGCGCAAGAGATAATTTCATCAGATTCAGATTGAGGGTTAGTGGTCTGAGAAATAGTAAGCAAGGTTTTTGTTGTTGTTTTTTTTGTTTTTCAAGTCACGAAAGTACAGATGATATGATAATTATGCTTATCTTGTAGAAGTGAATGTGAAACTGAACACTTTTTTGTTTTATTGTACCGCTTGTGTTGTTGACAAACGTAAAAGCTGCAGTATGTTCAGTACTTCTCCATGCCTCCCAAACGGCTCGAGTGTTGCTGTGTTGTTTATCTGATCATAATGAACGTGTTGTACGAGATCTGGCTAAATACGTAGCTGAAGCCATGTATGTGGGGGAAAAGGTCATCGCACATTCCAGCGATTAATTTCGGGATGATCCCGTGTGTGTGTGTGGTGTTGTGTGTGTGTGTGTGTGTGTGTGTGTGGTGGGAAGTGGGAGGGAAGGGGAGGGGCGAAGTGGGGGTGGGGGGTGGGGGGGGGGGGGGAGAGAGAGAGGCGGTAGGGAAGGGAGAGGCGGGAGGAATGAAGGGCACGGGTTGGGAGAGAAAGAACGGCGGAGACGTGTGTTTTGTGCGAGCGTGTGTTCATTTGAAATTTCAGCCTTTTTTTTGGTGTCGGTGAAGACGATCGTTTTTCCCCTTGTCTGTAGGGCTCAAGTGCTGAATGGACAAGGAAAAAATCTCTCTCTCTCTCTCTCTCTCTCTCTCTCTCTCTCTCTCTCTCTCACACACACACACACACACACACACACACATACACACACACACACACACACACACACACACACACAGTATTAACGGTGGCAGTGTTGTGTGTGTGTGCAGGAGCTGTCCCTATGTCTGGAAGACAAGTGCGGCAGTGTCCCTTTGAGAGGTAAGTGAACTGGCCAGTAGGATCACTGGCATCCCTCCATCCCCCGCGCCGTCCCACCTTCCCTCTCCCCTTCCCCTTCCCCCATCCTGTGTGCCCGCCTGCACGTGGCGTGGTGGTGCGTTCGTTTGTGTTGGTTCGTGTCTTGGGGTAGCGAGTTATTCGCTGGTACGGGCCGAGTCTGTTTTATCATTCTCCATTGACACTTTTCTCTCTCTCTCTCCTCTCTCTCTCTCTCTCTCTCTCTCTCTCTCTCTCTCTCTCTCTCTCTCTCAACCCGCAGGTCGGTCTGAGTCTGTCTGTCTGTCTGTCTCTCCTCTCTCTCTCTCTCTCTCTCTCTCTCTCTCTCTCTCTCTCTCTCTCTCTCTCTTGGTCTCAGTCGGTTGGTCGGTCTGAGTCTGCCTCTCTGTCTCTGTTTCTCTCTGTCTGTCTCTGTCTCTCTCTCTCTCTCTCTCTCTCTCTCTCTCTCTCTCTCTCTCTCTCAGGTCGGTCTGAGTCTCTCTCTCTCTCTCATTCTCTCTCTCTCTCTCTCTCTCTCTCTCTCTCTCTCTTTCTCTCTCTCTCTCTCTCTCCTCTCTCTCTCTCTCTCTCTCTCTCTCTCTCTCTCTCTCTCTCTCTTCTTGGTCTCTGTCGATTGGTCGGTCTGAGTCTGCCTCTCTCTCTCTCTCTCTCTCTCTCCTCTCTCTCTCTCTCTCTCTCTCTCTCTCTCGCTCGCTTGCTCGCTGGTACGTTCGCTCTTGTCTCTTCTTCATTCGATTACTCTCCCACTCCCACACCACCCCATCTGTCCCCCCCCCCCCCCCCCCCCCTCCCACTGAAATTTCCCTTCCTTTTCTCTCTTCCTTTCTCTTTCTAACTTCATCAGTTCATCAGATTGTTTCAACTTCGTAACAAAACGAAATAAATAATGGGCGCGCGCACACGCACACACACACACACACACACACACACACACACACACACACACACGCACACACACACACACACACACACACACACACAGAGTGAAGGGTGCGAGAATAGGGTAGATAACCGCTCCGCTCCTTTCTTGCCATCACAAACATCCTTACCTCCCCTGTACCTTGCACCATCAGCGAGGTCTTGCTGCGCTGATGTGCGTGCCAACCAACACAAACAGACAACATAGATTGTGTGTGTGTGCTCCCCTCGCCTCGCCCTCCCCCCCCCCCCCTCCCCCACCCCCGCCCACTACCACCACACCTTCACCCCTCTCTCTCTCTCACTCCCTCTCTCTCTCTCACTCTCTCATTTTTTTAATTGGCACGCGACTGCATGTTTGCTTTCAGCGCGCATGCATGGGGCGCTGAAATGTCGCGACTGTCGATTAACTTTCCGATCCCGCTGGCCCCTGGCTGAAATGCCGGTTTGTTGGTTCAGTTCAGTGGCGGCGGCGGCGGCGGCCGCCCTCGTTCTTGGCTGTGATACCTCTGAGCCATCGGGGAATCCGGGGATTGGAATCCCTCCAGTCCTGCGATGTTACGCCTCCTTCCTTACCTCTACTCTGAGCTATCGATGAACCGCAGTGGGGCGATGGAATCCTGCCTGTCCCTCTACTCGTTCCTCCACCTCCTCCCATACCCGCCCCTCTCCCCCCCTCTCTCTGTCTCTCTCTCTCTCTCTCTCTCTCTCTCTCTCTCTCTCTCTCTCTCTCTCACTTCCTTGGGGGGGGGGGGGGTGGAGGTTCCCGATGTATTGTCTGCATTCATTGATTCCTTGTTTTCTTTTTAATACTTTTCTCCTCATTTGTTGCGTTTTCAAATAATTTGTTTTGATATTCAGTCATTCATTTGTTTTTCAGGAGGCTGGATGTAAACATAAACATTATCGCTCTAGCTTTTTTTTTTCAGGTGTCGGGGTCTCTCTCTCTCTTTCTCTCCCTCCCTCTCTCTCTCTCTGTCCTCTCTTGTCTGTCTCTATCTCTCTTCTCTCCCTCCCTCCCTCCCTCCCTCTCTCTCTCTCTCTCTCTCTCTCTCTCTCTCTCTCTCTCTCTCTCTCTCTCTCTCTCTGTATGTGTTAATCTCCCTCTCTCTCCCTCCCCCCTCTCTTTCTCTGTCCTCTGTTGTCTCTCTCTCTCTCTCTCTCTCTCTCTCTCTCTGGAGTGACTTCCCTTGTCTGGTTGCCAGCAAGACGAACCTTTTCACAGCTCCGATACAATTTTGCTCGTTTTCACAACAAAGCGTGTAAAATGCCAGTT
>CM031612.1:20652562-20667562 GCA_018398815.1 Conus ventricosus | reverse complement strand
CGTGTGAGTGCGCATGCGTGCGTGTGCACGTGTGTGTGCGTGCGTGCGTGCGTGGGGTGCGTGCTTGTGTAAAAGTGAATGCATGTATGGATCTCTTTATATTTTCCTCAGACGCATCTGATTTTCGAATATGACTGAAATTGGCAGCCTAGATTCCGTTTTTTTTATAATACTTATCAAAATCTTTGCAGTAATCACAACATGGTTTATTTTCAGTAGTATATGTCTGTCAATATTTTCTTGTCTAAGAATTCCAAATAGGACAGTTTCTTCAGAAAAACACAATTCTTGTGTTGTATACAGCTAATATGTATTGACTGACAATCAATTTCTCGTTGCAATATGAACAGTTTCGATTATCCCTGACTTTCATTTTGCATAGCATTATGTTAGTCGGGTATATATTTTGTAAAAATTTTCCATTGCAAAACTCTCAGTCTGGTTTCTTTTGTGCACAAGCGGGGTATCTTCCATACATTTTCATTTAACTCCAGTCCATATTTATTGGACCAAAAACGGGTTGCACATGGTTCTGTATAACTTAGGAAACACAAAGTTGCACGGAAATCCTTGCAAGATATATGCTTTTTGTTACAAAAAAGAGGTGGTTCTGCAAAATCTATGTCATATCTATCTTGTTCACTAACCCTAGTATTAAAAGTATGTATGGCCGCTGACACTACATTACTCAGATGTTTAATTGATGGAGGATGAAATAGATAAGGTGGAAGCTTTTTCACACCAGGCTGTCACAGAGGGAGAGACAGACAGACAAGAGAGAGGGAGAGAGAGGGGGGAAGCTGGGAGAAAGAGATGAACACGAATGTTTTATTTATGTAAGATAAAGAACATAACGTGGAAGGTTTTTCACCCCAACGTATCAGAGAGGGAGAGAACAAACAGACGGACAGGAAAACGACTGTTTTGTGTATGAGGGTCAAAGTAATATTGGTGGAAGTTGGTTGGTTGGTTGGTTTTACGCTATGCTGCCTTAAAAAGAGAGAGAGAGAGATTAGGGAGATGGAGGGGGGGGGGGGGGCACGAATTCTGATGTTTTTATGGAGGTTAAAACGGATAGCTGAAAGCTCATTTATACCCTCGGAGGCAGGGTAGAGGGAAAGTTAGAAAGAGAGGGTGCGCGGAAAAAGGGGTCGGGGATGGGAGTGTGTGTGTGTGTGTGTCGTCTGTCTGTCTGTCTGTGCGCACGCCCGCGCGCCCACAAATACCAATCTTTTATTGGGGGGAGGGGGGCAACAAGATAGATAAGCAGGAAGCTTCTTTACACCATGTCCTCAGAGAGACATAGGGAGGAAAGGGGGTGGGGAGGTTACACATAACGAGTGCTTTATTGGGGGCAAAATAAAGCTTGAAGCTTCTTTACACAGTACCCCTGAAGAGAGAGCGAGACATCGGCAGGGGACGGGGCGGGGAGGGGGGGGGGGGGAGGGGGGGTGGGGGGGAGGGGAGTTCCCTCCCATGTGGTGTACAGGAATCTGCATTCTTGTGCCGAACTCCTCCTCCCTCCCCACTCTGAAATGCTTGGCTGCCGCTGTTGTGTGGAAATGGATGGCCTGCCATCGTCCTTGTTGTTGTTTTTGTTGTGGCGGTGAAGGTGGTGATGATGGTGGTGGTGGTTCACAGCTGCCAGTGGCAGGCGGGGGTGATTTGTTTTCCGAGCCGTGTAGGCTCTCGATCTCCAGGCAGACCCGTGCCGAGCAGCGCTCAGGGACTGCTGGACTTTTTCTGTGCGGGGAGGGGGGTGGGGCGGGATGGGTGGTGGTGGTGGTGAGAGTGTGTATGTTACTGGCGCTCGCGTGTGACTCGCCGGCCCGTTGTTTGGCGAAGGAGGGGTGGGTGGAGGGGCGGGCGAGGGAAGGGAGGAGGGAGGGCGGGGCGCGTGGTAAAGAGGGAAGTTTCGTTTTGCAACCTGTGTGTGATCAGTGTGTATTGTGTGAGGGAACGGGCCAAGGCGACCGCTCTGTGTGGGTTGGTGGTGATGGTGCTGTGTGTGTGATATTACTACCGTCCTGTCGGAAGACTGACGGCACACAAGTCTGGGGGAGTTCGCTGTGTTTTGTTGATGCTGTGAGAATTGCACAACTTTGACACTGTGGTTCTGTGAGCTCCGCTGTGTTTAAGGGAAAAAAAAAGACAAGTAATGTGTGGTTCCCCTCCCCCTCCCTCTTCATCCCGTTGTGGGAGGGAAAGGTGAGGTGTTGTCGGTTGGCTGACTGGACGACTGAAGGTGTGAAACTTTCTCGGGCCTTGTGGAGAGGGGTTGGGTACCGTTTCGTCGTTTCCCGTTTCGCCGTATGGGTGTCAAATCGCCGTATTCGTCAATTTTTTTGTTAATGTGATCCCGTGCTATTTCGCCGTCCTCTTTAGTTTCGGTTCGCCGTACTGGGAACTTGGGCATGTATGAGTAGTCTTCAGTTTGTTGGTTGTACATCCCGTGCGAGTGAGTGCCACGGTCTTGTCATGGTCTTGAGTTAAAAAGCAAGTTGAAAGTCGATTGTGCCGTTTCGAGCGTCTCGTAAGCCGCGGTGGTAGGCTTAATGGAGCTTATGGAAACAAAACGTGGTGGTCTGTCACTTATTTTGAATGGCCACAGGTACAGAAAAGACTACAACCGTTGTGAAAATATTTATTGGAAGTGTACTGTTGACAACTGTCGTGCGCGTTGTAAAACTAGAGACAATCTCTCTCAATCTCTCTTTCTCAATCTCTCAATCTCTCTGTCTCTCTCAATGTCTGATTTCTATATCTCTCACTTTTACGGCAAAATGACACTTACTTGATTAATACGGCGAACGGGAAACGGCAAAGCGGGAAACGGTGAAATGGGGGAAACGGCAAAGCGGGAAACGGTGAAATGGGAAACGGCGAAATGGGAAACGGCGGAACGGGAACATCCCGTGGAGAGGTAGCACGGGTTTCGCGGCGAAAGGTGGGGTACGGGGGCGTCCTCCTCCTCCTCCACTCCTCCCCTCCTCTCCCACCTCCTCCCTCCAACTTTCTTGCAGAACTGGTGTTCTCAACAATGCCCCCCCCCCCCCCCCCCCGCTCGTGTGGTGGCGGTGAGAGCACTTGACTGTGTCAGCTTTACTCCGTTGATTTACTCAGCGCCTGTTCAGTTCAAAGTAGGCTGCAGAGCGCCTATGCAAGAGGGCAGGGGGGGGGGGGGGGGGAGGACAAACAACGCAGAATGTTTTGTAACAAAAACAAGACTGCGACTCAGACACTCCCGTGGAAACATCCGTCAGTTAACTGCATACATGTATGTGAACATTGACGGTGTTTCCAGTCGAGCGTTTTGTATGAACGCATAGGCTATATATATATTGGCTTATCAGTGCAAACGCGCGCACGTCCCTACCTACCTATAGCTTTCTGTCTGTCCTGCCTGGATGTGGATACCCTTGCTCCAGTAATCAATAAGATAGCTCCCATAATCGGTCTGTGAGACGGGGGGGGGGGGGGGGGGGGGGGGGGGGGGGACATCCGAATCTTGTCTGTCGAAGAGGGGAGGGTTTCTGAGGGTTGATCCCGGAGAAAGACATGAGAGAAAGACATGAGAGAGAGAGAGAGAGAGAGAAAGAAAGAAAGAAAGGGAGGGAACTCTGCTGTTCGGCGGCAGACTGGACACGGGGAAAGAGATGTTCTCCGTCCGATTTGACGAATAGGTGAGCGAGAGTGAAGCGATTATTGGCTGAAGAGCGAAGGTAGCGTGTAATGTCTAGTTGGAACGAAAACACACACACACACACCACACACCACACACACATGGAGAGAGAGAGAGAGGGGGGGTGGAGGTTGGAAATGTATACAAACGTGTGCATTAATGAAAAACGCAGACCCCTTCTTCCCACCTCCAACCCCCCCCCCCCCCCCCCCCCCCCCCCCCCCACCCACCACCACCACACACACACACCCAGCAACGACGACAACGAAGCATTGGAATATTTCGTCAGTTCCAGGAATGCCTCTCATCTCAGAGGTCTTTCAGTGTTCGGCCTTACCGTGGAATGGATGGCATGAGAGCACCCGCGGAACAGGCCACACCGAAATCGCCCCGCTGGCGTCTGCCTTGGCAGTCCGGATGACGTCACGAACTGAGATTCCGTGTGTGCGGTTTGCACTTACCGCAGCGCCACGTGCGAGAACGCCCGCCCGAAAAGGAATTGTCTTTTGTCCAAAAAAAACCAAACAAACTCCGACATCCATGTTGCTCGGCACACAGAAAGGAATTGTGCACCGTACCGGCGTTAAGTCGGTTGGATTGTAGGGGTGATTTGAATCTGATCCGTAAGGGGATAGGGGTGGGGTGGGGGGAGGTGGGGGGAGGCTAGTGTGCCACGCTTCGCGTCTCGTCACGTCTCGCCAAATCACGTCTCGCTTCATTAAACATCTACGATGTCTTCGGGATAGACCGATTGAGCCGAGATGTTACATTTGGCGTGTGGTGTGTGTGTGTGTGTGTGTGTGTGTGTGTGTGTTTACAGAGAGAGAGAGAGAGAGAGAGAGAGAGAGACAATGACAATGTTTTAATGTTAGGCCTCCAGCCTGTAAGTATAGGTACACGTGAACAATGTAGCGGCTGTCCAAACAGACGGATGATAGGAATCAACTGAAATTTGTAGCAATAACATGTTCTTCCCTGTGCCTCAGTGCATAAAAAAATATGCATAGCTACATCACGAATGACTCTGATTTCCTCACCACACAATAAATGTCGGCACTTTACTTCGGTTGACCAGTTTACCTTTAAATGCTTTTGATATATATTTATCACTAAGTAATGCGTAAGCTTCGCATCGACAGAAAAAAAAAATGTAGCTCATCTTCACTATTCTTACAAAATCGGCACTGCATATCCTCAGAATCATTTTTTCTTGCAGCGTCTATCTATCTTTAAATCAGTATGCCTAATCTGAATCCGGTGAGTGGTGATCTTAATTTGTTAAGAGAGAGAAGAGAGGGAGGGAGGGAGAGAGACAGAGAGAGAGAGAGAGAAAGAGGAGAGAGAGAGGAGAGAGAGAGAGAGAGAGAGAGAGAGCACTTTCACCACGACTTACTCAGGGAGGTGCATCTCCGCAGTAGAATGGCGAGGTGAAAAAATACTGGATGCTCGCTGCCACTGAAAAGTCAGTTCAGACCTCGGGACAGGTAGACCCCAGACAGTGTGGTGTTTGTGGCCAGATGAAACCGCAGCTTTGTACACACGCGAAAACAGATAGACAGACGGACGCACAGACAGACAGACAGACAGACCGACAGATAGACAGAGAAGAAGAAGAAGTAGAGAGCAGCACTGGTAGCTAGCTGGCTGACGTAAACGCCGTGGAGACGCAAGCCAGCAGGCAGGATATAGCCCGGGTATAATGTCTTTTTTCCATCGTGAGCAGGATTGAGAGAGAGGGGGGTGGGGAAGGGATGGGGGCGGAAACGGGGGGGGGAGGGGGTAAGGAAGACTACCCCCCCCCCCCTCCCCGTTTGTGTGGTGGTAGGTGAGCATGTCGGCCCCTGATGGGCCCAGCAGATTAGAGGGCCGCTGGTTTGGGGAGAAGGGAGCTGAGGCGGGCAGGGCAGCTGCAGGCTGGTGCTGGGGGTATCTATAGAGGGAGCGAAGGGCCTTGGTGGGAGGACGGGCTCACCGCGGCGGAGTTATCTCGGTGCTGAACGTCACCCGCACGCGTAGAGAACCGGTGTTCACATCGTCCACACCCCGTAGAGTCGGTGTGCACACCACCTACGCGCGTAGAGTGGGCGTTCACACCGTCCACACCCGTAGAGTCAGTGTGCACACCACATACGCGCGTAGAGTGGGCGTCCACACCGTCCACACCCCGTAGAGTCAGTGTGCACACCACCTACGCGCGTAGAGTGGGCGTTCACACCACCCACACCATAGAGTGGACGTTCACACCACCCACACGCATAGAGTGGGGGTTCACACCACCCACGCGCATAGAGTGGACGTTCACACCACCCACACCCATAGAGTGGACGTTCACACCACCCACATCCATAGAGTGGGGGTTCACACCACCCACGCGCATAGAGTGGACGTTCACACCACCCACACCATAGAGTGGACGTTCACACCACTCACACCCATAGAGTGGGCGTTCACACCATCACACCCATAGAGTGGGGGTTCACACCACCCATACCCATAGAGTTGGTGTCCATCCATACCACCCACACCCATACAGTGGGTGTTCACACCTCCCACACCCATAGAATGGGCGTTCACACCACCCGCACCCATAGAGTGGGCGTTCACACCACCCACACCCATAGAGTGGACGTTCACACAACCCACACTCGTAGAGTGGGCGTTCACACAACCCACACTCGTAGAGTGGGCGTTCCCACCACCCACACCCATAGAGTGAGAGTTCACACTACCCACACCCCTAGAGTGGGCGTCCACACCGCCCACATTTATAGAGTGGACGTTCTCACCACCCACACCCATAGAGTGGGCGTTCTCACCACCCACACTTATAGAGTGGGCGTCAACCCACACCCATAGAGTGGGCGTTCTCACCACCCACATCGACACCCATAGAGTGGGCGTAAACATCATCCACACCCATAGAGTGGGCGTTCTCACCATCCACACCCATAGGGTGGGCGTTCACACCACCCACACTCACAGAGTGGGCGTTGTCACCACCCACACCCATAGAGTGGGCGTTACACACCCCCCACCCATAGAGTGGGCGCTCTCACCATCCACACCCATAGAGTGGGCGTTCTCACCACCCACACCCATAGAGTGGGCATTCACACCACCACACCCATAGAGTGGCGTTCTCACCACCCACACCCATAGAGTGGGCGTCTCACCACCCACACTCATAGAGTGGGCGTTCTCACAACCCACACCCATAGAGTGGGCGTTCTCACCACCCACATCGACACAGTGTTCCTCCCACCCACGTCCAAAGAGTCTGTGTTCTGGCCACTTACACTCACTACGTGTTTACACCTTTCTCACCTGTGGAGTCAGTGCTCACACCTCCTACAAAACCCACCCAGTGTTTACACCGGCCACAAAACCCACCCAGTGTTTACGCCACCACAAAACCCACACAGTGTTTACATCACCCACAGTCGGTGCTCACACCCGCCACAGTCGGTGTTCACACCACCCACACTGAGTGCTCACACCACCCACACTGAGTGCTCACACCACCCACAGTGAGTGCTCACACCACCCACACTGAGTGCTCAAAACCACCCACAGTCGGTGCTCACACCACCCACAGTGAGTGCTCACACCACCCACAGTCGGTGCTCATACCACCCACAGTGAGTGCTCACACCACCCACAGTCGGTGCTCACCACACCCACTGAGTGCTCACACCACACACAGTCGGTGCTCACACCACCCACAGTCGGTGCTCACACCACCCACAGTCGGTGCTCACACCATCCACAGTGAGTGCTCACACCACCCACAGTCGGTGCTCACACCACCCACAGTGAGTGCTCACACCACCCACAGTGAGTGCTCACACCACCCACAGTGAGTGCTCCACACCACCCAAGTCGGTGGTCACACGACCCACAGTCAGTGGTCACACCACCCACAGTGAGTGCTCACACCACCCACAGTGAGTGCTCACACCACCCACAGTGAGTGCTCACACCACCCACAGTCGGTGCTCACACCACCCACAGTCGGTGCTCACACCACCCACAGTGAGTGCTCACACCACCCACAGTGAGTGCTCACACCACCCACAGTCGGTCCTTACACCACCCACGCCTCAAGTCAGTGCTGACACTGCAGGAGGCTGAAACGGCCTGCATCAGCTTAAAGAGTTCCACGTCCCAAGTGGAACAGTGCTCGTCTGTCCTTCCACCCCACCCCACCGCACCCCACCCCATCACACCCCCATCCAGCGCTTGTTTACTGCCAGCACTCGCTTGTTTACCTTTGGCGCTTGT
Source organism: Conus ventricosus (assembly GCA_018398815.1). Classification (NCBI taxonomy): domain Eukaryota; kingdom Metazoa; phylum Mollusca; class Gastropoda; order Neogastropoda; family Conidae; genus Conus; species Conus ventricosus. The sequence goes on along the minus strand of CM031612.1, from coordinate 20,659,599 downwards.
TTTGGCTGTGCTTGTCATCGCGTTATGAACACTTCGTAGGGAAAGACACGCATTGCCCCTCTGCCATCCGTTCGTTCACCAGCCGACGGCTTTTGCAGTGGGAAGAGGAACATTGCTAGTATTCACGACACTGTGGGCACCTTTAGGACCTCCTTGTTTTCCTCACCCATCCAGATAGACCTTTTTCTGCGGAGAAGTGTTTGATTCATAGCGCCGATGTGTGTACCTGTTGGGACATAACAATAACAACAACAGAAGTCATTCTTGGTGTCCGAAAACTGTGTGAACGTGACTCGGTCCTTACATTATGCTTGAATGTGTTCATGTAACTCTCTCTCCCTCCCTCCCTCCCTCCCCTCTCTCCTCTCTCTCTCTCTCTCTCCTCTCTCTCTCTCTCTCTCTCTCTCTCTCTCCTCGCACGCACGCACGCACGCACGCACGCGCGCGCGCGCACACACACACACACACACACACACACACACACACACACACACACACACACACACACCATAGAGAGAAGAGCGAGAGTACAGAAACTGCACTTGTTCACTGGCCTATAAAAACGTACTACACAGCACTGTCAGAAATGTCCCAATTTCCAGAAGAAAAAAAGTCTTACAGAAGTTCCAGAGCGGCGAAGCGAAGGTGCTACTTCAGCTGCCTTCTCTGTCCCTCTTCTCCCAGCCAACGACTGTGTAAACGCGTTGCCCCGGACAGCTGTGTCTGTGCTGCTCTGCTGAACCAGAGACCGTGCAGACCTGGCTGAACTGACCTTCCTGGGTCTGGCTCAGCAAAGGTTTCTCAGTCTGAACATAACTTGCTGGTCTTCTCCGATTCCTGGCATGCTCTTGCCACTATCTACCTCACCCACCTTGTGCTCTTTGGGTCTCGTTTCACTGCACGCCTCTGTCACACACGATGGTGCTTTGGAGCAGTATCGTTTATGCGGCGGTTCCAGGGCATGCTGGCATTCAATCTTGCCAGGAAATGCCACAAGCCCAAAAAATTAAATCCCTTTCCTGACCTCATGCCGAAAATCTGAAGGTAAGTCGGACATTCTTCTTAACAAATAGAACAGGAACTCACACACTGGTGATTAACCCCTTAATATCCGTCAGAAATTGAAATAATTTCTTCCAACTGCCTCCGGAAACTGCACGGAGGACACGGACGTTCTGCATATGACACGCTAGTCACACCTGTTTTACTCGTTATTTTGCTGGATACACGTATCTTGCATGGTGCGTAACTTATGACTTGTGACAAAACCACTTTGCACTGCACATCTAATCGTGTGTTGGATTGCATACTACAGACAAAGCATTTTACTGCGGGTTCTATAGAGAGCTTATTCCCAGATATTCCACCTAATTGTGTGTGGGTGTTTTTGTTGTTGTGTGATGGTGGTGGTGGTGGTTGTAGGTGGTGGTGTCTGGGTTTTTGTTTGTTTTGTTTTTTATTGTTCTGTTTTCCTTTTCCCATTTGATAATCTGATGAATATGAATGGTGATAGACTTTGTTAAAGATATGGTGTGGTTTTTAATTTTGGTGACGTAATTTTTTTTTTCTCTCCGTCATTTAATGTGATGATAACATGGTTGGTGATAGACTTTGTTTCAGATATAATGTGATTAAAAAAAAATTAAAAAAATTAACGTATTTCTGATTAATCCCTCATTTGATGTGATGACAACGTGGCTGGTGATACACTTCGTTTTAGACGGCTCTCTTAGTTTAAGAGCATGGTTTTGATTTCCAGTCTTGGCATTTCCTTCCGTGAGAAACTCTCTGTGGGCTGGGACTACAAAACATGACTTTACTTGACTTTCCAAGACATTGCAACGATCATCGTTGTTTAGCTTCTGGAAGAAATACAGTTACTTCAGTCGTGTTCTTAGGACGTCGTTGTAACCTATATTCATCTCCCAATACACTACTGCGTGGATGTTATACAGGACTGTGTTGGAAGTGTGAATCTTTTGTGCGGTTCCTTTTTGTCTCAGCTGGTCATTCTCGTCGTTCATTTCCTGCACTAATAAGGAAAAAAGAAGAAGAAGAAGAAATCGTTTGCCAATCCAAGTTTGAGATCGGAGCACACTAATAGTGTTGCAGAATCCATAATTCAGCTATTAGAGAACAGTTGCGCTCCATTGTGAAATGCCCTTCACAATCGGCAACATTTGGGGCATAACGAATCCACTTGATTCTGGTCCTGTTCTCTCTTCAACAAAGACGCTTCATCTCCATTTCTCACATTTCCGGGCCAAACGTGTCGTCATTTCCGCCGTGGACCGGCGCCACGCCCCGCTATGCTAATGAACGGGGAAATGAGGCCTTTGTTTAATAACCACTCCCCTCGCACTTCCGTCTTCACCGGAACTTCGCTGGGTCTCGTTTAGAGTGGCTCCTCTCTCCGCAGTGAATGCGCTTTCGTTCCCGTCCTCTTTTTCTTCCTTCTGTTACTCCCCCCTTTTTTGTTTTTTCACATTACCAAAAAGGAAAGAAAAATGATGGAAGGGAAAGGGGGTAGGGTGAGGGGATATTGATTCATTTCTGTTTCTGAAAGTAATGATAATGTTATGCTGCACAGGGATGGAGAAGGGAGGTTTTTTTTTTTTTTTTCTCCTGTTGTTGTTGAGAAACGATGTCATTGACTAATGGCCGATTGGTGGGCGCAAGGCCTGTGGGCGGAAAGTCCTTGTGAATTCATGTTAAGGGTCCCTCGGCGGCCGACAGCGCTCGCTCTCCGCCACCACCACCACCACCACCACCACCACCCTTCCCGCCCCCCTCCCCCCCCCCCACCCTCCTCCCGTCCCCTTGTGTGTGTGTGGAACGAGGGGGGTGGGGGAGGGAAGGAGTGTGTGTGTGCGCGTGCGTGCGTGTGTGTGTGTGTGTCTGTGAGGGCACAGAGGTGTGTGTGTGTGTGTGTGTGTGTGTGTGTGTGTGTGTGTGTGTGTGTGCAGGGCACAGAGATAGAAGTCTCTTGCTGTCAGTGACTGTTATGTATGGTTTGATAAGAAATCATTTGCTGTCATTGTTGGTACGGGCGGGCGGGGGTGGGTGGGTTGGGTGTAGTGGGAGTGGGTTGCCGGAAGGCAGGATGGGGGAAGGGGCCATGGTACTTTGTCGTGTGATTGTTGTGGCACTGTGTACAGACCTACAGTGACGTCTGTTATTGCCCCCCCCCCCCCCCCCCCCCCCCCCCCCCCCCCACTCCTACTCCCCCCCCCCAATGCCAGCGTGATAGCCTGGCATTGTGCTTTGCACGTTTGTCTTCTTCCTCGACTTCCGCCTTCTCTCCTTGTTCCCCTGGAATTTCTGTCTTGTTTGTCTGTCTGTCCTGTCCATCTTTGATCTTTCCTGTTCACCCTCAGGACAGGATGGGGGAAATGACGTGATGTTGGCGTAAGCCGCCATGGTAGCTGTTCACTATATGACGGATCTTCTCCACTAACTCATCCTCACCAGGTTTAGAGGTGTGCAGTTGTAGGGAAACGATCCTTGGCTAGATGTGGCGGTGCGCAATATCTAGTGGAAAAAAACGACCCCTGATAGAGAGAGATAGATTAGGGTATACATTGAAAGGGAAACGACTCGTGGCTGAGTGTGGTCGTTGGGTGTACAATGAAAAAGAAATGACTACTGGCTAGGGGTTTGGGGTGTTGTACTATGAAAGAGAAACGACTTCTGGACGGGGGGTTGAGTATGCTGTGGACAAGAGTTATGTTGTGGAGAGAGACGATTCCAGGCTAGAGGCTAAGGAGTTTGTTTCGGAATCTCTTCTCTCCTCCCTTAACTCCGTGGGGAATCACTAGGCAGCCACACTTGAGAGCAGGTTCCTAGGTCCTCCAGTGCTGTCGGTTGTGTCCCAGGGACTGGGTCTCTTCAGATGTATTCCATGTCCACTCACCAGTGTTGTCAACCCATCGTTGTTTGTTGTTGTTTTTTTTCCCTGTCTTCCCCTTCATCCCCCTCCTTCAACAGTGTCCTGAAAGATCGTTTAGCCAAGGCCATTGGGGCTTTTTACATGGCCATACCAACGTAGTGTTTTTTTCTTTTCTTTTCCTGATTTACGAAGTAGATCTGACTTCGTATGATCCTGTGTTCTGCCTGATGGTTGGACGCACTTGTTATTGATCGGTTATGTGATCAGTGTGTACTTCGGAACAGAAACCTTCCAATAACTGTGGCGAGATGACAGGATGGTAGTACTCTATTATGGAAGAGATACAACATCTGGACAGACGTTGGGGTGAGTTATACTACGGCTACGAGAGGGGTGTGGGGTGTACCATGGAAAAGAAACGACATCTCTTGGGATCTGTGGGGATCTGGGAATGATGAAGATTACGGAAGAGAAACAACTTTGGACTGGAGAGAGAGGTGGTAGTGAGGGGCACACTCTGGAAGGGTCACAACATCTGTCTGGATTTGGGGCTGGAGTACACGCCTACTAGTAACGAAGGGAAACGGACTGTCTGGCTGGACGAGCGTGGAGGAGAGCCTTGTAACTTCGGAAGAGCAGTGGGTCCAGCCAGTGCAGCAGCACCGTACGAAGCTGGAAGGGGGCCGTCGGGGAAAAATGGCAGCACTACAATCAGTAAAGATAACATGAACCTAGTGTAGATGACCTGTACCTAGTGTAAATGACATGTACCTAGTGTAGATGACCTGTACCAAGTGTAGATGACCTGTACCTGGTGTAAATGACGTGTACCTAGTGTAAATGACATGTACCTAGTGTAGATTACCTGTACCTGGTGTAAATGACATGTACCTAGTGTAGATGACCTGTACCTAGTGTAGATGACCTGTACCTGGTGTAAATGACCTGTACCTAGTGTAGATGACCTGTACCTAGTGTAGATGACCTGTACCTGGTGTAAATGACGTGTGCCTAGTGTAAATGACGTGTGCTTAGTGTAGATGACCTGTACCCAGTGTAAATGACGTGTACCTGGTGTAAATGACGTGTACCTAGTGTAGATGACCTGTACCAAGTGTAGATGACCTGTACCTGGTGTAAATGACGTGTACCTAGTGTAGATTACCTGTACCTAGTGCAAATGACGTGTGCCTAGTGTAAATGACATGTGCCTAGTGTAGATGACCTGTACCTAGTGTAAATGACGTGTGCCTAGTGTAAACGACCTTATCACGTGTAAATGACGTGTGGCTAGTGTAAGTGACGTGTAGTTAGTGCAGATGACCTGTACGTAGTGTAGATGATCTGTACCTAGTGTAGATAACCTGTACCTAGAGTAAATGACGTGTACCTAGTGTAAATGGTGTGTAATTGACCTCTACCTAGTGTAAATGACGTGTACCTAGTGTATATGACGTTGTACCTAGTGTAAATGACCTCTACCTAGTGTAAATGACGTGTACCGTGAAAGTCCTTGCCCCGCGATAGTAGTAAGCCTTCTCATGGAACTGATGGTGAACGTGACATGCATTGTCGCTGGACGCCCACTCGGGGACCAAGTCACATCGGTTCTGCCCGAGGAAGGGAAAGGGTCGGCCCGGCGACGGTTGCGCCTATGGACGTGTTGTTTGTGTTAAAGAAGTGAGAGTGAGGGAACTGTGTGCTTCCACCCTCCCTCCAAACCCACAGTCCTGTGTTAAAGAGGTGAGAGTGAGGGAACTGTGTGCTTCCACCCTCCCTCCAAACCCACAATCCTGTGTTAAAGAGGTGAGAGTGAGGGAACTGTGTGCTTCAACCCTCCCTCCAAACCCACAATCCTGTGTTAAAGAAGTGAGAGTGTTGGAACTGTGTGCTTCCACCCTCCCTCCAAACCCACAATCCTGTGTTAAAGAGGTGAGAGTGAGGGAACTGTGTGCTCCCACCCTCCCTCCAAACCCACAATCCTGTGTTAAAGAGGTGAGAGTGAGGGAACTGTGTGCTCCCACCCTCCCTCCAAACCCACAATCCTGTGTTAAAGAGGTGAGAGTGAGGGAACTGTGTGCTCCCACCCTCCAAACCAACATCCCTAATTTGGCTCAGGCTGGAAGAACCCAGTTGGCCCGCACCCCCACCCCCTCCCCCACTCCCACTCCCTCCTCCCGCGCTCCTCTGTTCTTCTACCCGTCCACCCACCCTCTCTCAAAAAAAACGGAGGTCCCGTTTGCTGGTAAACAACTCTGGAGGGACATGGAATAAACCCAACTGCACACCTTGCAGAAAGCGGTCAGAATGATGCAGAGATGGTCACATCCGTTGGTTGAAAATAGTCATCACACACACCCGTGGGTTGAAAATAGTCATCACACACCCGTGGGTTGAAAATAGTCATCACACACACCCGTGGGTTGAAAATAGTCATCACACACCCGTGGGTTGAAAATAGTCATCACACACCCGTGGGTTGAAAATAGTCATCACACACCCGTGGGTTGAAAATAGTCATCACACACCCGTGGGTTGAAAATAGTCATCAGACACCGCGCACAGTGGGAGAAGTGAGGAAGAGGATTTGGAGGGGGGGGAGGGGGGGAGCGGGGGGGGGGGGTGACAGGGAACACCATTCTCTGTGAGGAAGAATGGTTTCGAAAATCAGCCAGAGTATCAATCGCCAGCGGTGTTGTCCATTGGTATGGAATACATTAACGATGCGTTTACACAGCTGAGCAGTACCCTGCTGCGCTTTGGCGTGTGATGAAATGCAGTGTGATAGCAATTCAGTTAGCGGAGATCTAGTACATTACGTTGCAGTGCATGAATGGCAACTTGTCACAGTACTGTGCAATACAGCACAGAGCAACGCATCGATTTACAGCGCCATACAAAACAACACAAAACCAGTACGGTTCAACACATCCCATTACAGTGCAACACAGTGGCATGCAATACACCACTGTGGGGTGAAGTATATAGTACAACGATAAGCCATGTAGTACAGTCAGCTTGGTTCTTAACACACTTCAGTGCAATCATTTACAGTCCTGTGAAAGAGTACAGAATGGAGAGAGATACCGTAACTTATGTCGTGTCTTTTTTATTTGGCGTAAAAGGCATTTACAGCAGAGGTTGTGAA
>CM031612.1:20640062-20642562 GCA_018398815.1 Conus ventricosus | reverse complement strand
CATTCAGCCATGATAGACCTGGTAACACCTAACACCACCTGAATGGTCAGCGTTCGGTGAAGAAGTTGTGGACATTGATAGACGCTGTTGCCCAATAGTAGAACATCTCATGGAGTACTAGGATTCGGGGTGAAATGACATCAGACTCGAGCATTTCATTGTCGACTCCGTAGAGCCCGTGTTGGGAGATGTTCCGGTGATGTGATATTTTCTCCCTTTCTGATCGAAGTAAAGCCCCCTCTCTCCACACCCACTCCCTCCCCCGCTTCTCATATTAGGATCTCATTGGCACGTGCATCGTGGAAACAGCAACATTTTTTTTATGATTTTTGTTTCGATGATTGTGTTTTTTACCCAGCTCTTCTTCTTTTCAGTTTGGCAACGTTTTTGTTGTTGTTGTTTTTTTTTCAAATTTGATGTCATCCTTGATACAGCCCCCCGTGTAGCTGGGCTGTGGGCGATGTGGTACGAATTCAACACCCATGTGACAAGGTCAGTGCTGGTGTAATTGAGTTTTGGCAGAGGTTGAACGCTCCAGCGGTAACGACTAACTCTTTGATACGGATCGATGTGAGAGGGACATAGGCTGAACTCTCCAGGGGCGGCCGCAAATGATGGGGTTAGTGTCAACGACAGGTCAGACCTCCACGTGGACTATCCCAGTGGTGAACCTCAAATGATAGAGTAAATATCCGCCTGATTCAGCAGCTGATTTCGATCGAACTCGCTGGTGGTAAGCCCAGAGATGGTGAAAGTGTTTGAATAATGGAACTGGTGACATGGGTTGAACGTTAACCCTCAGTGATAGTGTGCTGTGGTCATAGTACTTTAATCAAGATTGAATGCTGTAAAAGTGCCCCCCAGTGCATGATAAGTGTGTAACGAATAACTGAGCTCTTCATAGAAGGTGGTTGGTTACCCCCAAATGACGGAGCCAGTGTTCATGCAGGCGGGTTGGTGGAAAAGGCTGAACGGATCAGCAGAGAGATACCCAAAGTAATGTGTACTGTGTTAATACAGTTGGGCTGTTGGCTAAGGTTGAACAGGCCTGTAGTCACCCTGAGTGGTGGTACTAATAAACAGTTGGGCTGTTGGCTAAGGTTGAACAGGCCTGTAGTCACCCTGAGTGGTGGGTACTGTTAGGGCTGTTGGCTAAGGTTGAACAGGCCTGTAGTCATCCTGAGTGGGGTAATGTTAGGGCAGTTGGGCTGTTGGCTAAGGTTGAACAGGCCTGTAGTCACCCTGAGTGGGGTACTATTAGAACAGTTGGGCTGTTGGCTAAGGTTGAACAGGCCTGTAGTAACCCCAAGTGATGGGGGTGAGAGTTAGGCCTATAGCTGTTAACAAAGGTTGAACGTTCCGGTGGCAATCCCAGACAGTGGGATCAGTTTTGAGGGTAGTTGGGCAGTTTGCAGATGAACAGTTCAGGGGTAACCCCAAACGATGAGGTCGGTATAAGGGACTGAAAGACTGAACTGTCCGTTGGTGACCCCGAAATCATGCTGTTAGCAAAGTTGAAACAGTCCAGTGGTGACCTCAGATGAGACGGGATCAGTGGATATTGGGCTTTGGGCAAACGTTGAACACTGTGGATAATTGAGATTAGCAAAGGTTTAACTTTCCAGTGGGTACCCTGAGTGTCAGGGTTAGCAGGCAGTTGACAGACGTTACACACTGCAGTGGTCACTGCTAATGATGGGGTCAGTGTTAAGGTATTCGGGTTGAGACAAAGGTTGAACTGGCTGGGTGATCTCAAATTATGCGGTCGTTACTAAGGTATTCGGACAGACCACAAAGGTTGACGACTGTGAGGTCAGTGTTAAGGTGTTGGGACTGTCTACACAGTGTGGTGGCGATTCCAAATGATGGGGTCAGGACTTCGGTTATGGAGACTCCATGTGACGGGGGATCGAAGAGCTTATCAAAGCTGTAGGCGTGGATCCGAGTGATTTAGAACACGCAGGAAGGGGCCAGGGGAGTGAAGGAGGAGGGCGGGGCTGTGGAGGTGTGGTCCTGGAAGTCCAGTTGTCCGTGCAAAGTGGCGAAACAGCCGCCATGTGCGAGTCGCGAGCCGTGCCTTTCTTTTCCTGTGGTTACTTCTCTCTCTTCCTTCCTTCTTTCTTTCCAGTCTTGACTATCGGTGTCCGATCGACGTTTCGTTAGATCTCTGAATCTCTTTTTCTTCCTTTGTTTTTCTCTGTTTAGTCTTTCTGTCCTCCCCGACCTCACCCCTCATCCCAGATCTTTAAGGAAAAGAAAAAAAGAAAAGAAAGAAAGAAAAAATCCCCACACCTCCCTGTCCCCCTGCCAGGCCCCTGCCCCCCCCCCCCCCCCCCCCCCCCCCCTTTTTTCATTCTGTTTGTCCTTCTGTCTTTCTTGCAGGCGGTTGTTGTGTTCAGGTATCATTTGGTCCAGTTACCGGCGTTGTAATCTTCCTGTGTTGCAGTGAGGCGGCTGAATGTTGGGTTGTTGTTTTTTTTGCTTTGTTTTTGCAAACAGT
>CM031612.1:20627562-20635062 GCA_018398815.1 Conus ventricosus | reverse complement strand
ATATATATATATATTTCTATATATGAAATGAGAAAGAGAAAAGGGAGCTAGAGAGGGGTTCAATCGACATCTTCCTCCATCAGCCTGTACAGTACGTTGGGCGAAAGAGGTTCTGGAAGGGAGGGATCTAAAGGGGGGGGGGGGGGGGGGGGAGAGAGAGGTGAATGAGACAGATATCCCCGTGTTAGCCTTTACATCACGCAGGGAAGGAGATGGGAGAGAGGGGAAAGAGAGAGAGAGAGAGAGAGAGAGAAGGGAGAGTTAACAGAAGGAATGAAAGAGACTGGCAACCAAACAGAAACCAGCGCACAGACAGTCAGTCATGTCCACCATGAGAAGAAGAAGAAGAAGAAAAAAAAAAGGTAGAGCAAGGAGGAGGGAGGTATAATGTATGTGAGGGGGTCGGGGTATATTCGTGTGTATAAAAAGGGGAAATGGCGAGGGGGGGGGGGTGATGAGGAGGGGAAGGAGAAGGGGGTGTGACGGAAAGAAGCACTGTGGCTCTTGAGATGGAAAACATATCTACACACAAACACAAGACAGTAAGTAATTTGAGAGGGAGGGAAACGAGTTCAGAAGTGCGTGCGCGCACACACACACACACACACACACACACACACACACACACACACGCGCGCGCGCGCGTGCGCGCACTCTCTCTCTCTCTGTCTCTCTCTCTCTCTCTCTCTCTCTCTCTCTCTCTCTCTCTCTCTCTCTCTCTGTCTCTCTCTCAGAGAAGGGAGTCGGGGGGGGGGGGGGGGGGGGTGTTTGCAGTTGGGATGAGAGGGGTTTAGGGAGGGGGTTAGAGCACCCAAGGAGACAATTTTTTTTACACAACCGCAAGTCATTTTAGCGATTTGAGAGGAAGAGGAAGACGGGAGCTTGAAAGCATGGACTGAGGGAGGGAGGGAGGGGGAGGCGCACCAGAGAGAAGAAGAAAGACAAAAGACAGAGAGAGGGGCAATCATTTTTTTCCCCGGCTATGGCAGGATTGAGCGGGGGGGGGGGGGGGGGGGGGGGGGAAGGGGTGGCAGTGTGCAGGGTGGCGCTGGTTTCCCCACTAACGAGCAAATCAGCTGCAAATAATTGACGACTACTAACGCTCCCAGCCCCCAGCTCGCCATTAGTAACCACTGCCGCTGCCGGTGTCTGAGGCCAGGGGCGAAACCCCCCCCCCCCCCCCCACTGTCGGATGGGACCCTGGCGGAGTAGTGTTGGGAGGGGAAGGGGGCCGGGGGGGGGGGGGGGGGGAGGGGAGGGGAGTGGCGAGGGGAGAGGATTTCATTCTCTACCGGTGGACGAGAAAAAAACTCAGCGTGGACCAACCCAAAGGAGTGGTCTGATGACATAATCCCCTCTGTCATGTTGCGCAGGACTGAAGACAGAGGGCTGTGGATGGGCCGAGAATTGTACTGCTGTTTCCCCAGGGACACCAGTCAGAGAGGAGGAGGGAGGGGGGGGGGGGGGATTGGAAGAGAGGATCCTTGCGGAATGCTCGGGGTTTTTTTTTTTTTTTTTTTTTTTTTGGAAAGGGGGGGGGGGGAGAGAAGGATAGGGAAGGGGGTTCTGGGCTGTGTGTCACGGGGCTCCATCATCAGCGGGCCCGATCTCCGAAGACGGGATGTGGCTACCTCAGTGGTGGAATTGAAAACGGTCCCACAACCGTAAAGATCACAGCAACTGTGGTTCTCGGAGTTCTGGGGGTGAGATATATCAAGGGGGGGGGGGGGGGGGCGGAGAGAGAGAGAGAAAGCGCGTTTGTGCAAACACTTCGACAAGAGATGGGGAGTTACAGTCGACGACAAACATGGAAAGTCATGTTCTATCAAGCAGCAAGTTTTGATGAATACAAAGTTTCATGTTCCTCACGTGTAGATAAAAATTTTTATGTGGTTTGATGTTAACAGGCATGGACGATCTGCTGTTCCTAAATGTCGATTTGGAATCACTGAAGTCAAGGAACATGCCAGTCGCTTCAGAAATGCAAGTTACAATGAACTGCTCTGTCTCCATTTGTAAAGAATCGGTGGAAAGATGAAGTCATTGTTTCGTAGTGCTCTGTTTTCAATGATCTCCGTCTGCTAGTAAGAAAATGTTATGATCAGCCATGTGTGTTTCGTTTTTTGCTTATTAATATCATCAGAGAAAGAGAGCGATTCATCATTCATTTAGTGTTCTTTCAGTGAAGAGAAACGACACTATCTTGATTGTTTACATGTTGTACGACGCGTGATGTTGCTAGCCTTTATGATAATTTTTTTTATAGTGTTATCGCCCTTTTGATATGAGGGCTATGTCCTCTATGACTAAACCATCACACACACAGAGAGAGCGCGCGCGCGCGCGCGCGAGAGAGAGAGAGAGAGAGAGAGGAGGAGAGAGAGAGAGAGAGAGAGAGGACAATGACAATGACAGTGAATACTGTTTAATGTCATCAGCAAGTAACATGCTATTTGACATGGGGGTATACAGTCTTCTATGAAACCACCATCAAGAAAAAAAAGGGAAAAAAAGCAAAAAAAGGCTCCAAAATGAAACAATCCAATAACTGGAGAGAGAGAGAGAGAGAGAGAGAGATCAGCTGACAGTCACTGCACAGCTACCCGGTGTCTTCCGAAACAGTTGTGGAAGGGAGGCACCCAGAATACCGTTGTGTGGCTTATACAGACGGGCTGCCCAAACAGCCTATAGTCTTCATGTTGATGAACAGCGCCCGTGCGTGACACGCTGGGTTGACGGTTAGAACACAAACGATGACAAGGTCGAGGACTGAACGGTGGCACTGGGCCGACTAGACTGTGGCTGGGGGCTGTTTGGATGGAGTGAAGTCCCTGTGGGTGTACTGCCACTCTGTCTGCCCTTGACGACGATGATGATCATCTCTCTCTCTCTCTCTCTCTCTCTCTCTCTCTCTCTCTCTGTGCACCCCCATTCCCTCTCTCTCTCTCTCTCTCTCTCTCTCTCTCTCTCTCTCTCTCTCTCTCTCTCTCTCTGCACCCCCATTCCCTCTCTTCACACACCCCTCTCCCCACACACCCCTTATATTATTACTCTCTCACTCTGTTGCTGTCGCTCCGTCGCTGTCTCGCCCCATGGGAAGGACTATAGAAGCTGCCGATGAATGTAATGTAAACGAAATTTGTTTTCCGGTGATCTGTTCCCAAACGGTTTTTCTAGGTTTATTGAGGCACCCCTTTACATACACAGAAAATCTGCACGCTAGATTGACGAATGAAAAAATGATGAACAGCTCTCCCCCACCCCCCCACCCCTCTCCTCCCTCTTTCTCTCTCCCTCTCTCTCTGTCTCTCTCGCCTCTCTCTCTCACTGTCTTCTCTCTCTCTCTCTCTCTCTCTGTCTCTCTCTGTCTGTCTCTCTCTCAATCTCTCTCTTGCTCCTCTCTCTCTTCTCTCTCTCTCTCTCTTCTCTCTCTCTCTCTCTCTCGTCACCCCTCCCTAAAAGGAACGAAACAGAGAAGCAGCTCATAAATATAATGTGAATTGAATTGTTTTCCCAGTGATCTGTTCCAGACGTAATGTCGGGAAAATTTGAGGCACGTGATGAATAAACAAACAAATCCTCAACCGGAGAAAGGGAAATTGAATAATTGATAAATCTTCTCTCTCTCTCTCTCTCCCCTCTCTCTCTCTCTCTCTCTCCCGCCCCCCTCTCCCCCCCCCCCCCCCCTCTGTCCCGTCTCTCTCTCTCTCTCCCTCCCCCTTCCTCCTCCGCCCATCCTTTTGCCTGCTGTCCTCTCTCTCATTCGCGAGTGAGGGATTAAGTGAGTGTATGTGTGTTGTGTGTGCGCTCGTGTTTTGTGTGTGTGTGTGTGTGTGTGTGTGTGTGTGTGTGTGTGTATGTGTGTGTGTGTGTGTGTGTGTGTGTTGTTGTTGTTGTTGTTGTTGGAGATTATACTAGATGAAACTGCCCGCCCCCTCCGTTCTTCAGAACTTGCCCCAAAGGGGTTTTTGCCAATTAGGGTCAATCCCCACCCCCCCCCCTCCCCCCTTCCCCTCCATCCTTTCCCAGGGAAAGTCATAGTAAATGGCGGGGTGGGGGGTCGGGGTGGGGTGGGGGGATTGACCCTAATTGGCTGGCAGCAAGTCACGGGGTGGGGGGTGGGGGGGGGGGGGGGGGGAGGGGCGGGGAGATATGAATTGGGGTTTCCCTAAGATGTCGACTTCTGCTCCGGATTACCGTCTTCCTTGTCTGTTCGGTTTTTGTTGTTGTTTTGTTGTGGGTTTTTTTTTTTCCTTTCTTTTTTTTTTTTTTTTTTTTTTTTTTTGTTTTTTTGTTGGTTGTAGCGGTCTTCCCCTATTACGTCAGTGTTCCCCTTTCTGCCCTTTTCCTTTCTTTCTGTCCTCTGTTTGTTCTACCTGTGTTTGGTTTCCTTCATTTCCTATGAAGTTTGGCCCGAACGTTATAGAAGTATTCGGGGGGCCTAAGTATTTTTTTTTTTTTACTTCCCACCCCTCTCTGTTGTCTGTCTGTCTGACTGACTCTCTCTCTCTCTTTGTTTCTCTGGTTTTTAACGTTGTCTAATGCCAGTGACTCACGGCAAAAACATGGTCATATTTTAAATTTTCCGCTACTTGGACCAGTCCTCGGAGGAAAGGAGTGTTGGCAAGAGCTGGCTTCCAATGTAGTTTAAATCCCCCCCCCCCCCCACACCCCTCTCTCTCTCTCTCTCTCTCTCTCTCTCTGTGGCTGTCGCGTGTGTTGTGTGGCTGATACAATCAGTGAGCTCCAGAGGCGCAGTGTCTCCATAAAAAAACCTCCAAGTGGAGGAAGGCTTATCTGGCTTACTGCATTTCTCCCTTTTTGCAAACATTGAATCATACGCTCGACCCCCCTGCTTCTCTCTCTCTCTCTCCTCTTCTCTCTCTCTCTCTCTCTCTCTTCTCTCTCTCCCCCCCCCTTCATTTGGCCCTGCCCTTTCCCCTCTTTCCTTTTTTGACACACCGACCAGAGCAATCTCCGTGGCGCAGACACACGCACACACGCATGCGCTCACGCGCACGCACGCACGCGCCCCACACACACACCACCGCTCACGCGCATGCACGCGCGCGCACCACACATGCACACACAACTCACACACACCACACACACACACACACCCCACACACACAACACACACACGCACATGAACGCGTCAAATGCAAACAAAGGATGGATAGACTCGGAGAGCGGAAATCCAGAACGCCACAGAAACAGTGGAAAGATTAACGTTGATTAATTAAGTGGATGGGAAAACCAGAACAGCACAGGAAACAGCGGGAAAGATTAACGATGATTAATTAGTAGATCCATCAAGGGGGGGGGAATGGGAAGGCGGGGCGAAAGCGGAAGCGGGGGTGCGGTTGGGAGATGGGGGAAAAGGGCCCGAGGGGGAGGGAGGGGCGGGGGGGGGCAGTGTGAGGTAGCCGGTTTAGAGTGAAACAAAGACTTGGGCTCCCGTAATAATAACAGCGAAAAGGGTTACTTGAAGGGTGGGCAAGCCAAGTCTGTTGCGATCGAGGGGATACAGTACTTCATCCCCGGGCTTGTCGGTCTTGTCGGCAACGTGGTCGTGGGCCTTGTGTTTACGTTTGGGTGATGGCAGTGTGATGGTGGTGGTGTGTGTGTTTGTGTGTTGTGTGTGTGTGTGTGTGTGTGTGTGTGTGTGTGGTGTGAGAAGAGGAGAGAGGAGAGAGGGGGAGGAGATGAGAGAGAGAGAGAGAGCTGGGCGCTCGCGTGTGTGCGTGTGGTTTATACGCGCGATTTATTGCACGGGAAAATTTACGTGAGGAAAGAAACACTGGTGAAACCAAGAAGAGAAATGGACGGTTCATCTACACATTTTCCATCAATCGTTGAAGTGGTTCCCTGATGGAAAGGAAACAGATAACAAGTTCAACTTAAACAATTTTGTATCGGACTCATCCGGAAAAGTTCAGGCTTTCCCCCCCCCCCCCCCCCCCCCCCCACCCCCCCCCCCTTTAACACACTTTAATCTGTATGGATACAGACAGTTCTTAAAATCGAGCTATGTGTCCATAGGTGTGGGTTTCGAAGGAAAAAAAACCCCCATAATTGAAAAGAGAAAAAAACTGTTGTTTAGTGCATTTCACAAAACGGGAAAAAAAAAGGGTCGGGGGTGGGGGAGGGGGGGGGGGGGGGGTTGGAGGGGGGGGGGGGGCGGTTGGAGGGAGGGGGGGGTGGGGGGGGGAGAGCGCACTTACCTCGTTCGTTTTTAACTGTAAAAGGTCCTTCACGTAGTAACCCAAAAAGGACACCAGGCGTCGTCGTAACTCTAAAAGGTCCTTCACGTAGTAAACCCAAAAAGGACACCAGGCGTCGTCGTAACTCTAAAAGGTCCTTCACGTAGTAACCCAAAAAGGACACCGGCGGTCGTCGTAACTCTAAAAGGTCCTTCACGTAGTAACCCCAAAAAGGACACCAGGCGTCGTCGTAACTCTAAAAGGTCCTTCAGTAGTAACCCAAAAGGACACAGGCGTTGTCCACCGACGAAGGCGTTGAGGTTTAAGATGGTCGTCACCAGTGAACACGGGGGATCCTGCCACGGGTGATCGGCTTTCGGTGGCTCTCTGAACTGAATCTTCCTCGCCCTATTGTGAAGAGCAGACCTGGTCCCACCCGTCTGAGGGGTGGTGAGGGACCGTCAAGGAAGACTCTGGGGTCCCGAGACTTGGGGGTGGTGGCTCGGCGGAACTGACCCCTCTCGCCTCGCCCGACCTTTGGCAAGTGCGTGTGATGCGGATTTGAGTCGACGGTCACTTCCATGACGGCCAGCCGAGCGAGCGGCTGACCGCCCGACCGCATGCCGTTCGAAGTCACGTGACTTGACTTGTGGCCAACAAAGGGGGCAGAATGAATTGAGCCCAGCAACTGGTTGTGATTGGGCAGTGGAGTGGTCGCCGGCACGGGGCGGGACAGTCGGTGTTGGGGTTGGACGGTGTCCGAGTGGGACGTGGAGCCGACGTTCAGGGACGTGTGTGAGAGCTGTATAGCGAGTGGAAGAGGTAGGGGGAGGTTCCTTCATCCACTCCCTCCACAATGTCGTTCTTCAAGGGATGTTTTCGTTCACTGTCTATCGGTTAAGTGGCGCGCACGCGCGCGCGTGCGTTATTTTGTGTGTGTGTGCGTGTATGTGTGTGTGTGTGTGTGTGGTGTGTGTGTAACCTATATGCCGTAGATCAAAACCGGGAAGTGTTTTTTTTTTAGTTTTTCCTACATACTGTGTTTCGATTACATCGTGGCGTGTGTTAAGTGCCCAAAACATTTTCAGAAAATGTATGTACTAAAACAGGTGATGTGGAATGAAATGATTGTTTTACGACTCGATGTGCCAGAAAATGAAATTTTGAAGCATTTACAGAAAATTTTTGAAAGAAGCGCCATAGAAGAACATTTGACCATTTTGTTGTGTAAATTCGATGAACCGGTGTTTTGCGGTTTGTCTTTGCATGTGGGTTTATCTATGCCTGTATGTTGTGT
>CM031612.1:20589372-20614372 GCA_018398815.1 Conus ventricosus | reverse complement strand
TTGTGAGCGTGAGTCCATTAACGTATGGGCTGTATGTCTTTGTAAACACATTCTCGACTTTTTCTCGGCATTTTCGAACTGTTTCAGACCTGCGTGAAGAACTCCTCACCTTGTCGTCCATCAGACGATGGACCTATTTCAAATGGACTGTAAGCACGACTGTCTTGAGTAAAATGTATGCAGCGCCGTTCTGAAAAGGCTCACAGTAAGTCAGCGATCTGTGTGCATCAAGACACGACTGTTCTTTCCACTGTGAAGAGAACTCTGGGTGACTGTAACCTGTGTACATCAAGACACGACTGTTCTTTCTCCACTGTGAAAAGAACTCTGGGTGACTGTAACCTGTGTGCATCAAGACACGACTGTTCTTTCCACTGTGAAGAGAACCCTGGATGACTGTAACCTGTGTGCATCAAGACACAACTGTTCTTTCCACTGTGAAGAAAAGACTCGAGAACAGAAAACTGGTACATCAAGACACTGTGTGCTTTACTGTTCACACAAATTTATATCCAGCCATGTCAACTACATCTGCTTTTGCTTTCCTCCTGATTCTCTCTCTCTCACTCTGTGTGTGTGTGTGTGTGTGTGTGTGTGTGTGTGTGTGGTGTGTGTGTGTGTGTGCGTGTGCGTGAGTGTCGTGAGTGTGTGTGTGTGTGTGTGTGTGTGTGTGTGTGTGTGTGTGTGTGTGAGTGAGTGCGTGTACGCACGTGCAAAGGTGTCTGTTTTGTGTGAGGTTTGACGCTGCATTGGTGTGCTTCCAAGTATAATTATGCAGTGAGAAACACAAAGAAATACCAACACACAAGCGAGGGGGACGGGTGAATGCGACAGAAAATCGAAGAAGAGAGAGAGAGAGAGAGAGAGAGAGAGAAGAGAGAGAGAGAGAGAGAGAGAGAGAGAGAGAGAGAGATGAACAGGCTGGGAGAGAGAGGGTTTGGAAGTGGCGGAAAAAATAAAAAGAAGAGAAAAACAAAAGAACAGAGTGAGAGAGAGAGAGAGAGAGAGAGAGAGAGAGAGAGAGAGAGAGGAAGGGAGAGAGAGAGGAAGGGAGAGAGAGAGGAAGGGAGGGGGAGAGAGGAAGGGAGGGAGAGAGAGCGAGAGAGAGAGAGAGAGAGAGAGAGAGAGAGAGAGAGAGAGAGAGAGAGTGGGTGGGTGGGAGAGACAAGACAGACAGACAGACAGACAGACAGAGAAAGAAAACGAATAACAATAAAGAAAAAGGAAAGCGCTGATGACTGGATGGGTTAAAGAAAATGAAAACAGCCGAGAAGGAAAGAAAAACGAAGAAAAGCGTTGGAGCAGGAGCAAAAACGAAGAACAAGGGAGAAGAAGCAGAAGTGGCGGCCCAGAGAACAACAGAAGCTTGCAGCAGCAGCAGCAGCAGCAGCAGTTGCAGCAGCAATAGCAGCAGCAGTTGCAGCAGCAATAGCAGTAGCAGCAGCAATAGCAGTAGTGAGAGAAAGACGTGAATGAAGAGACGAAGAGCAGAAAACCAATCCGACAGCAGACGTAATTTCCACGTGAACTGGAATCCAGCCAACACGTGACGATACAAATCAAATCAGGCCTTCAACACACACACACACACACACACATACACACACACACACACGCGCACACACACTACATGCGCGCGCGCAAACACAGAAGTATACACACATGCATACACACATGAACACACACACGAACACGTAGATACACACACACATGTACATGTAAGCGCACGCGCGCACACACACACACACAAACACACACACACACACACACATGCGTGCGAGCATCTTCTCCCCCTCCCCCCCGATTCGGTCTCCTCCATCACAAGTCTCGCACCTCCTTCCCCCTTTCCTCCCTCACCCCCCTCCATTCTCCCTCTCCCTCCCATCAGTGATGGCAAGATTCAATCAGGGGCACATGAAGGGAGCAAAGTGTGTGGCCCATTTTCTGAAATCATTTCGCCGCAATCTTCACAAAACTGCATCCTCCCCCCCCCCCCCCCCCCCCCCCCCTGTTCCCCACCCGACCCTCCTCCCGACCCTCCACTTCGTCTCCCGTCTATTTACAATTGATGCAGAAAATTTATTTTAAAAAAAACAAAAAAAAAAAAAACCGGGTTCATTGAAATATTAGGGTTCAAAACTTTCCTATCACCGCGGTAAACAGTATATCTATAGTCATTTGGACTGTAATCGTTCAGCTGATGACAAAACGCCATCTTAATAAAGAATGAAAACGAAAAAAGAAAAAAAAAAAGAAGAAAACGAAAAGAGAAAGAAAAGAAGGAAGGGGGAAAAATCTTTCGCGCGAACTCAAGCCCCCCCCCCCTCTCTCTCTCTCTCTCTCTCTCTCTCTCTCTCACACACACACACACACACACACACACACACTTGCACGCGCAAGCACGCGATCTGTCTCCTCCCCACCCCACCCCACCCCCTCTTCCTCACCCATACCCTCTCCCTTCCCCTACACACCCTTTCCCGTGACAAGCTCGTGCGGTCGTCTTCAGCGTGGCTTGACGGGGAAGGTAATGGGAAGGATGTGTTTGCTGCAGTCCACGCCCAATTTGAGGAGATAAGCGACTGCTCGTTCTTCGTTTTCGTTGTCCTGAATGTTGTTTCTCTTGCCTGAAGAAGACCAAAGAGGTCGAAACGCGTCGTGTTTTGTCTTGTAATCTTTTTGTCCGTTTTAATCCGGCGGAATAACAATATATTTTTTTTCTTTTAAACCGCCTACCCATGTTCATTACAACTGACAAAACCGACCACCACCCGAGGAGCTCAGCAACTGAGCTGAGTGTCCTCTGGACTGGAGTATCGCGGCCTGATCGCGACAGCCTCCTTCCCCCCCCCCCCTCCCCCCCACCCTGCCAACTACGACAGCTGGAACAGCGGCTGAAGATGTCCCGGGTGTGGCTACGGATCGGCGCTGCTCAAGAGTCTGTGTGTGTGTGTGTCTCGGTGGGGCATGGACAAACGAGGCAACCAACTCACGGAGGACGACGTCCAGCACGCGGCGTGGCTGAACGGCCCCACACATTAATGGGTCGTCCTCTTCAAGGGACCCGGGTTCCACACGTTGGAGGGAAGGCCACCCACCCACCCACCCACCCCCTGTCACTGGACAGAACCGACCCGGCACCACAGTCACTGGAGGAGGGTGGGGAGGGACGGAGAACGCGAAGGCTGGGGAAGAGGGGGGGGGGGGGGGGGGGGGGGGGGGGGGGGAGGGGGCGGTCCCGATCAATAGTCCCGGGATAAGGGGGAGGGGTGGGGTGGGGGATGGAAGTGGGGATGCGGGGCAGGCGCAGTGGTCAAGGGCCCCAGGCGGCAAGGGGAGAGGCAGGTCAGCATTGATTTACACGCTGACCCGTCAGGCTGTCCACCCCCCCTCCCCCCCCTGCACCCTCCCCCTTCCCATTGTCCCTTCGCTGTCAGCCTCCCACCGATATATACATGTCTCCGACCATCAGTGGCTGGGCCACTGTCCCGTTTCCATCTGACGGTTTCCTAGACCAATAGCTCTCAGTGAGACCAGACAGCCGTGACGAACAGTCCATGGTAGTCAGTACAGTCACTCACGTACAAGGCACAGAAACGCAATTTCACTTTCATTCAAGAATACACAGAGAGAGAGAGAGAGAGAGAGAGAGAGAGAGCACGCAGACAGAGTAGAAGTCAAGACAGACAGAAAACGTTTTATTCTGGATTACTGTATCAATGGCAGATGCTGGGATAGGAACCCTCCCACCCCCTTTCCACTTGCTTCTTCTTCCCCCAATAAATCGTCGTCTTACAGTGTTATACGAAAGAATGCGAGATCTAGATGAAAAGTTACCGTTGTATACCTGTACAGAATCCTTCACGTCTGCTGTTGTAAACGTTTACAGAAGCCTTTTCATCTACAGCAGTAAAACCCCAAGAGAACCCTTTACACCTACGGCTGTATACCTCTACAGAATCTTTCGCACTTACCGTTGTAAAGCTGAATAAAGCCCTTCCCAATTACTGATGTGAACCTCTACAGATCCTTCACATCTATTACTGTAAACCTCTTCATAACCCTTAGCTAAAATCACTGCAGGACTCGTCTCTTCTTTGTTTACAATAGTAAACCTTCACATAAACCTTCTCTTCTATTGCTATAAACCTTTACAGAACCTTCACATTCACTGTTGTAAACATTTACAGAACCCTCCAATCTTGCATTCTGAGCCTGTACCGATCGAACCTTTATCGTCAATGTGTATTCGTACTTCTCTGCTGAACCCTTCACAAATGCGGCTCTAACCTTTCAAGAACCCTTCATAATCATCTTAAATTCTAGAACCCTCTACAAAACCCTTCACATTTATATACTGTAAAACTCTACAGACCTCTTCACCTCTGCCACCGTGACTATATACACATTGCAGAACACTCACTCGGAAACCACCCTCCCCCTCCTACCCCCCCCCCCCCCCAAAACTTTGCAGAAATTCTTTCTTGGAAACCACCTTCTAATTCTCTCCTAGACACCTCATCCTCCCCAAGCACACACACACACACACACACACACACACACACACACACACACACACACACACACACAAAACTAATGAGACATACACTGAGAATTCAGTGTCTTTTTGCTTTTTACTGGCCTACCGGTCACGTGGAACATACCACAGGGTTGTGACAGCGGGATGGACGGTGCGGCCCGGACACGGATGACCACCACCAGAACCAGAAGGGTTATGAAGAGGTGTACAATCATAGGTCCAAGGGTTATGAAGAGGTGTACAATCATAGGTCCAAACGCGCGAACTGGCATACATGGCGTTTTGCTGACCACTTCTTCTTTCTCACAGCACTGCAGAGGCATTGCTGGTTGTCAAACCAGTCACGTGACTTACAGCTGGGTGGGTGGGTGGGGTGGCTGTCCTCCCCCCCCCCCCCCCCCTCCTGCTTGTCGGCCGTTCTGTCTTGTCTGTCCCTCTCTTGTGTCCATGGGTGTGGAATGTGTGGCCAACCGTGTCCGAGACCGTGCGAGTGTCATAAATCATAATGTGTGTGTGTGTGTGTGTGGTGTGTGTGTGTGTAGGTCTGTGCGAATGTTTGTGTGTGTGGCGCATGTGTGGAAAGAAAGAGGGGGGGGGGGGGGGGGGGGGGGGAGGCGGGAAGGAAGGAGAGAGAGAGTGCACAGGGAGGAATTTGTGCATATGTGCAAGACAGGGAGTAAGTGAGGGAGGGAGGGAGGGAGGGATATGGGGGGCGGGGGGGGGGGGTAGGGGGGGGAGAGAAAGAGAGAGAGAGAGAGAGAGAGAGAGAGAGAGAGAGAGAATGTGTGTATTTGGGTGGGTGTTTGTTGTTACGCGAGCGTGCATGCATGCATGTGTATATGTATGTGGCGTGCGTGCATACGTGCACACGCGCGTGCGTACTTGAGTGAATGAGCGCGCGCGCGCGCGCGTGTGTGTGCGTATGTGCGTGCGTGAGTGAACAGCGGGGACAGAAAAGGGGAGGACTTCGACAGCATGACTGGATGGGGCGGTGTCCGAACAGTGAACCCAACACACATCCTTCAGAAACACGCATGGACACCACCACTCCCTCCCCGAACGCTCCCACTGTGGTACACAACCTGCTGGTACTGACAGCAACACGGCATGCAAGACCTGGCCATCAATGGGACAATGAATCTTAACACGTTCGCTTTACGGCCATGTCTACACTACAGCAACAGATGTGAAAGTGGCGATACTAACTAAACGCTGAAGGGCGCGTCTGCAGAACTGCCAGAGCAATGTCTGACCTACCAGTACCACACTGCCAGTGTTTGCGAAAGTGTAAAAAGCAGCAGACTCTGTTTAGTACGTATCTGCGGAACTGCCAGTGAGGCGAAAGCGGTGATAAGAATATGTTCAACCGAGCCTATAAAACAGCCATCGTGGTGAAAGCGGTGATGACAAACAAAAACATGTATGGCCATGTTTTACGGGAAACAAAAAGTAAAACCATGAAAAATGTTCTCTGTGGCCAGGTTTACGTTACAGCCAGTGAGATGAAAGTGATGATATCAACAAAGCATGTCAGGCTACGTCTACGGTAGAAAACACAACACAACCACTAGAAAACCCAGACCAACCAACCAAAGCGAAACATGTTAGGTCAAGTTAACGGAACAGCCAGCAAGGTTCAAGTGGCGATGTCAACGGACATGTTTGGTCAAGTCTGCAGAACAATCGGTATAACACAAGTGGAAAGAACAACCAGTAAACAGCTAGTGTCGAGAACAACCAGTGAACTGTCAGTGGTGATGACAACTGCACGGTGACCATGACCAGACCAACCAGTGAACTGTCAGTGGTGATGACAACTGCACGTGACCATGACCAGACCAACCAGTGAACTGTCAGTGGTGATGACAACTGCACGGTGACCATGACCAGACCAACCAGTGAACTGTCAGTGGTGATGACAACTGCATAGTGACCATGACCAGACCAACCAGTGAACTGTCAGTGGTGATGACAACTGTACGTGACCATGACCAGACCAACCAGTGAACTGTCAGTGGTGATGACAACTGCACGGTGACCATGACCAGACCAACCAGTGAACTGTCAGTGGTGATGACAACTGTACGGTGACCATGACCAGACCAACCAGTGAACTGTCAGTGGTGATGACAACTGCACGGTGACCATGACCAGACCAACCAGTGAACTGTCAGTGGTGATGACAACTGCACGGTGACCATGACCAGACCAACCAGTGAACTGTCAGTGGTGATGACAACTGCACGGTGACCATGACCAGACCAACCAGTGAACTGTCAGTGGTGATGACAACTGCACGTGACCATGACCAGACCAACCAGTGAACTGTCAGTGGTGATGACAACTGCACGGTGACCATGACCAGACCAACCAGTGAACTGTCAGTGGTGATGACAACTGCACGTGACCATGACCAGACCAACCAGTGAACTGTCAGTGGTGATGACAACTGCACGGTGACCATGACCAGACCAACCAGTGAACTGTCAGTGGTGATGACAACTGCACGGTGACCATGACCAGACCAACCAGTGAACTGTCAGTGGTGATGACAACTGCACGGTGACCATGACCAGACCAACCAGTGAACTGTCAGTGGTGATGACAACTGCATGGTGACCATGACCAGACCAACCAGTGAACTGTCAGTGGTGATGACAACTGTACGGTGACCATGACCAGACCAACCAGTAAACTGTCAGTGGTGATGACAACTGCACGGTGAACATGACCAGACCAACCAGTGAACTGTCAGTGGTGATGACAACTGCACGGTGAACATGACCAGACCAACCAGTGAACTGTCAGTGGTGATGACAACTGCACGGTGACCATGACCAGACCAACCAGTGAACTGTCAGTGGTGATGACAACTGCACGTGAACATGACAAGACCAACCAGTGAACTGTCAGTGGTGATGACAACTGCACGGTGAACATGACCAGACCAACCAGCAAGGTGACAGCGGTGAGAACAAGAAAGGCGGAAGTGGCAATAACAACACATGTCTAAACAGGATACGTCCTCAGAACAACACACACAAAACAGCCACACATGTCAGGCCTAACAATGTCCACAGAACAACACAAAAGCCACACATGTCTGGCATGGCAATGTCCACAGAACAACACAAACAGCCACACATGTCTGGCCTGTCAATGTCCACAGAACAACACAAACAGCCACACATGTCAGGCCTGTCAATGTCCACAGAACAACACAAACAGCCACACATGTCTGGCCTGGCAATGTCCACAGAACAACACAAACAGCCACACATGTCAGGCCTGTCAATGTCCACAGAACAACACAAACAGCCACACATGTCAGGCCTGGCAATGTCCACAGAACAACACAAACAGCCACACATGTCAGGCCTGGCAATGTCCACAGAACAACACAAAGAGCCACACATGTCAGGCCTGTCAATGTCCACAGAACAACACAAACAGCCACACATGTCAGGCCTGGCAATGTCCACAGAACAACACAAACAGCCACACATGTCAGGCCTGGCAATGTCCACAGAACAACACAAACAGCCACACATGTCAGGCCTGGCAATGTCCACAGAACAACACAAACAGCCACACATGTCAGGCCTGTCAATGTCCACAGAACAACACAAACAGCCACACATGTCAGGCCTGTCAATGTCCACAGAACAACACAAACAGCCACACATGTCAGGCCTGGCAATGTCCACAGAACAACACAAACAGCCACACATGTCAGGCCTGGCAATGTCCACAGAACAACACAAAGAGCCACACATGTCAGGCCTGTCAATGTCCACAGAACAACACAAACAGCCACACATGTCTGGCCTGTCAATGTCCACAGAACAACACAAACAGCCAAACATGTCAGGCCTAACAATGTCCACAGAACAACACAAACAGCCACACATGTCAGGCCTAACAATGTCCACAGAACAACACAAACAGCCACACATGTCAGGCCTAACAATGTCCACAGAACAACACAGACAGCCACACATGTCAGGCCTAACAATGTCCACAGAACAACACAAACAGCCACACATGTCAGGCCTAACAATGTACACAGAACAACACAAACAGCCACACATGTCAGGCCTAACAATGTCCACAGAACAACACAAAGAGCCACACTAGTCAGGCCTAACAATGTCCACAGAACAACACAAAGAGCCACACATGTCAGGCCAGGCACTGTCCACAGAACAACACAAAGAACCACACATGTCAGGCCTGGCAATGTCCACAGAACAACACAAAGAGTCACACATGTCAGGCCAGGCAATGTCCCAGAACAATGCGTTTCAAGGCAACAACTATGGCCGCTGGCTTCTTGACAGGCATGCCAGCCACAGTCCCCGACAATGTGCTGCAACCAGAAGCACCCGGTACCATCGCCCTCATTTCATTATTCCTTCCCCCATCATTCCCACCCCCTACCCCCATCCCCTAGGCCTGTCTTGCCCTCATGAATAATCCATCCCCCTTCCTCTGATTTTCCTCCGACATGCACGCGGTGACTTGAGATGAACGTCGTAAGTCGTATGCCAGGGACAATCAATCTCTCTCTCTCCTCTCTCTCTCTCTCTCCTCCTCCTCCTTCTTTTCTCTCTCTCTGCCTCAAATTGGGAGGGGGGGGGGGGGGGGGGGGGGGGGGGAGAAGACGGGTGGACGGCATTCTCCCAGAATGGCAGTCCTCTCGATCCGTCTGTCTCAAGTTACTCAGCCAATTCTGATGCGTCTTGGGACAATAAATGAATCCACAAAAATTACACCAGACTTGTTCCATTCGAAATGCACCCGGCATTCTGGCTTGGACCGTCGACAACACATTCACGAGATTTTTTTTTTCTTCATTTCAAACAATTTCTTAAAAGTTTCAAATAACGGTAACTGAAAATGCAGGACGCGATAACTTGCAAGTGTGACCTAATCCTGCAGAACAGCAAACTGGATGGAGTGGGTATGCTACACAGTTCAGCACACCAATACCCTCTCTGTCTTGGAGGTAAAGCACACCACATCCATCTAATCTCTGTACCTACGTACCTACCCACCTATCTATCTACTATCTATTTGTCTATCTATTATCTATGTCTGTCACCGGTGCAGAACACCCAATGGCAGCTTCTATGATGTGGGGTCGGGCACTCACGTGGAATGCATTCCAGCTGGGGGTGGGGGTGGGGTGGGGGTGAGAGGAACACAACACAGTACACGTGGTGGCCACACTACACGAGAAGGTGAAAAACAACTACCTCCAGCATCTCTGGTTCCACCTGGAAACAGTTTCTCGGAGGTCGTGTAGTTCCCCTCCCACCCCCCCCCCCCTCCCTCCACGCTCCACCCGTCCCGCCCCGCGGAACCAAGCCAGATGAACGGCTGTCGTTGGTGGTGGTCTTCTTTCTCCGCAAGGAGCCGAGGGGCAATGTACACCATCATGACATCATGACACTTTACAGCTGCGCCGAGAACGACCTGACTGCATAAAATATGCATCCACCGCGCCGTGTCTCAGGGAAGGCGTGTCTGAACACAGCAACAGGTCTGTTGACAAGTAGAAGACGCGGAAGAAAACACACACAGTCCCCTCCCTCCTCCTCACCCCCCCCCCCCCCCCCCCCCCCCCCCACACACACACACAAAACATGCGTGCTCGCATACACACACACGAGAGAGAAAGAAAAAGAGAGAAAGAGACAGACAGGGATGGGTGGAGGAGAAGGACGGGGGAGGGGGGGGGGGGAATTCACACACAGTGAGTAAATAATGTATCAGGGGGTGTCTGAAAGAACTCTCGATTTTTGTTTTTAGGCATTCTCAAAATACAGTTTCCCGTTTTCACAACCTGCAATAACACATTTCTGCTTTATTGGTAATAATAGTCAAACAAACGCACAGTGTTATGCTACCAAACACAGCAAAGCCACAGTCACTGGGGACAACTCTCAGCCGCACTGACGAGACGACATCAAGCTGTACCATTCATACCCTTCCAAGTCAGCTATGGACACAACATTTACCGGAAAAAAAAAGAAAAAAACCCACGGTGACCTCGTCGGGAACACCCACAGACAACTACACACAGCACATCGAGCTCCAGTTCGAACCTGTGTACCACGGAGTCACACCACTACACACAGCACATCGAGCTCCAGTTCGAACCTGTGTACCACGGAGTCACACCACTACACACAGCACATCGAGCTCCAGTTCGAACCTGTGTACCACGGAGTCACACCACGTGCACCACGCCCCTTCTCTCCCGTCTCCAGTAGGTTCATGTCCGTCTAGATGATGTATTCACAGTTTCATTCACAAACCATTCTTTGGGCGGTTTTCAGGGGTGTATGATGCATGCCACATGCTACTGGTCATCTGTACAGCTGCCTGCATCCTCTCTCTGTGTTCCTCACCCGGTCGTCCCTTCCCTGCGGTTGTCCCCCCT
Source organism: Conus ventricosus (assembly GCA_018398815.1). Classification (NCBI taxonomy): domain Eukaryota; kingdom Metazoa; phylum Mollusca; class Gastropoda; order Neogastropoda; family Conidae; genus Conus; species Conus ventricosus. The sequence continues at coordinate 20,603,384 of CM031612.1, read as the reverse complement.
GTCTACCCATCCACCCATCGCTCAATGACACCGATTTATATGTCATGCTAGGAACACCTATAACATGACATGATATGTGGGGAAAGAAACAGATTGGGGGAAAAAAGAAGAAAGAAAGAGAATATTAGCACAGTTAATACTGTTGCAAGTCTGGTTACTGAATGGGTAATTACAGATACTGATAAATACATAAATAACGAATTAAAAATTCCTACTACTAACTTGCTAACACATCAGAGTGGTCTCATGAAAAGTTGTTTCGCCGTTTTTTTTTGTTTTTTGTTTTGTTTTTTCCAAGAGAACGTCCTGTAACAAAAACGATCCGATTCACACATCTTTCTGAAATATATCCATAAAATCTGTGATCCTGATAAAAACCGGCAATTCTCGGCACGTACATACATGAAAAGAAACAAAACACATGGCAGGGCTTCTCATGCCAAATCCCACATGCTGTTGGTCATCTATACAGCCAGCTGCCTGCATCCTCTCTCTCTTCCTCCTCACCCGGTCGTTCCTTCCCTGTGGTTGTCCCCCCCCCCCCCCCCCCCCCCCCCCCCCCCCCCCCCCCCCTGTAATGCACGTCGGACCAAAGCGAACTATCTTTGGTCGGACTCCCTCAATCCCCTGCCAGGAGTTCAGGTGTCGGCGCTCTGTCTTCATTTTGTCCCCGTCCCCCTAACACCCACCTCGCACTCCTCTCTCCACTTCCTTCATCGATCTCCACCTTCTTCTGTTTGTCGACCTGTCCTCCTTTCCATTCATCCTTTCCGTCAGTCTGGCTGTCTGTCCTGTCCATCCATCCTTTCCGTTAGTCTGGCAGTCTAGCTGTCTGTCCTTTCCATTCATCCTTTCCGTTAGTCTGGCTGTCTGTCCTTTCCATTTATCCTTTAGGTCAGTCTGTCTGTCCTTTCCATCCATCCTTTCCGTTAGTTTGGCAGTCTGTCCTTTCCATTCATCCTTTCCGTCACTCTGGATGTCTGTCCTTTCCATTCATCCTTTCCGTCAGTCTGGCTGTCTGTCCTTTCCATCCATCCTTTCCATTAGTCTGGATGTCCTTTCCATTCATCCTTTCCGTCAGTCTGGCTGGCTGTCCTTTCCATTAATCCTTTCCGCCAGTCTGGCAGTCTGTCCTTTCCATTCATCCTTTCAGCCAGTCTGGCTGTCTGTCCTTTCCATTCATCCTTTCCGTCAGTCTGTCCTTTCCATTCTCATACTTTCCGTCAGTCTGGCTGTCTGTCCTTTCCATTCATCCTTTCCGTCAGTCTGTCCTTTCCATTCATCCTTTCCGTCAGTCTGGCTGTCTGTCCTTTCTATTCATCCTTTCCGCCAGTCTGGCAGTCTATCCTTTCCGTCCATCCTTTCCGACAGTCTGTCCTTTCCATTCATCCTTTCCGTCAGTCTGGCAGTCGGTCCTTTCCATTCATCCTTTCTGTCAGTCTGGCTGTCTGTCCTTTCCATTCATCCTTTCCGACAGTCTGTCCTTTCCATTCATCCTTTCCGTCAGTCTGGCTGTCTGTCCTTTCCATTCATCCTTTCTGTCAGTCTGTGCTATCCATTCATCCTTTCCGTCAGTCTGGCAGTCTGTCCTTTCCGTCCATCCTTTCCGCCAGTCTGGCTGTCTGTCCTTTCCATTAGTCTGGATGTCCGTCTTTCTGTCCTTTCCATTCATCCTTTCGGTCAGTCTGTCTGTCCTATCCGTCAGTCTGGATGTCTGTCCTTTCCATTAATCCTTTCCGCCAGTCTGGCTGTCAGTCCTTTCCATCCATCCTTTCCATTAGTCTGGATGTCCGTCTTTCTGTCCTTTCCATTCATCCTTTCGGTCAGTCTTTCTGTCCTTTCCATTCATCCTTTCGGTCAGTCTGTCTGTCCTTTCCATTCATCCTTTCGGTCAGTCTTTCTGTCCTTTCCATTCATCCTTTCGGTCAGTCTGTCTGTCCTTTCCATTCATCCTTTCGGTCAGTCTGTCTGTCCTTTCCATTCATCCTTTCGGTCAGTCTGTCTGTCCTTTCCATTCATCCTTTCGGTCAGTCTGTCTGTCCTTTCCATTCATCCTTTCCGTCAGCCTGGCTGTCCTGTCTTTCTGCCCTTTCCATCCACTCTTTCAGACAGTCAATCTGTCTGCCCAGCTAGCCCTCATTTCCATTCATCCATCTTTGCAGTCTGCATGTCCGTCTGAGAGAGAGAGAGAGAGAGAGAGAGAGAGAGAGAGAGAGAGAGAGAGAGAGAGAGAGAGAGAGAGACTTGTTCTCCCTGTCCCATTTCTTCCCAGTCATGTTCACAGCTAACGAAGAGCGAGTTGCCTCCTCCGTCCCTCCCCCCTTCCCTCTCTCTTTTCACGTCCCCCACCCACCCACCACCCACCCCAACCCCCACCCCAACCCCCACCCCCAACCCCCGTCCGGTCCCTTTTCTTCTCACAGACACACAATTGTTCAACACTGGGAGAAGATTCTGGCATTTCTAATCCCTGTGGGAGCCGACCCGAGCTGAAGAAGAGGCAAGCAGAAGACTGGGAGGAAGGAGAGAGAGAGCAGGGGGGAGGCAGGAGCGAAGTGGGGGATGGAGGGTGGGGTGGGGGAGGGCGGTGGTGGGGAGAAGAGTAACTGGCGTGGTAGGAAGGAAGGTGTCGATATCCGACAATGGCAGAGAGGGTACGGTGCCAAGACACTGTTGCTGTCCATCCCTCGCTCCCCCCCCCCCCCCCCCCCCACCTCTCTCTCTCTGTCCATCACCCCCCTCGTGCCACCCCCATCCTACCCTCCTCCTGCCCCCCCCCCCCCCCCCCCCCCTCCTCCTCCTCCTGACGCCACTCTCTCTCCATGACTCATCCCTCTCCTCCTCCTCCCTCCCTCCCTTCTATCGCCAGCATCACATCAACACACACAAGCACACCGCCACCACCCACCAACCATCCAACCACCCCATGCACCCGCGATCAAATCAAACTGGCATAAATTCAGCCTCCAAAAAAAAAACCTTCCCTGGCCGGCTAAAATGATCATATTCATAATATCCCTCATGACGAACACGCTGGTTTGGGAGGCAAGGTTGCGAGCTCTCTCTCCGTCACTCACTGTCTCTACGCCACACACTCCACGACTCCTCCCTTCGTACACGTGCTCATAAACTACTTTCGCATGCTCAAGTACGTGTATGAACATAGAAGAAAAGATTATACACTTCTCCAAGCAGCAGCAGCGCGTGCACGCGCGCGCGTGCGTGCGTGCGTGCATGCGTGTATGCGCGCGCATGTGTGCTCGTCTGCACGTTTAAAGCTCGTCGTTTCCGTTTGCTTGCACATGCTCTGAAAAGAAATTCATAGTCTGCTCGAGGTAAAAGTTGAGTTAGAAAAAAAAAACATAACTGAGAGAGAGAGAGAGAGAGAGAGAGAGAGAGAGAGAGAGAGAGAGAGAGAGAGAGAGGCAGAGTGACACAGAGACAGACAGAGTGGGGCAGGGGGGGGGGGGATTAGCATAACTGATAAGCAAAGACACGACATGCAAGGCATGGGCAATACGAGTCGTTGATCCTCTCAGAAGATGTATTCCCAGTGGGCAGCCTTGTCTTCAAACCACGGCTGAAGATGCTCCTACTCCTATTGATCATAGCCCAACCGACATCCCTCACCTCCTGCCCCACTCCCCACATCCCCCCCCACCCCACCTTCACGCACACATACAGATCTATAAATCTAACGCCCTTCCCCAACACACACACACACACACACAGAGGCGCGCGCACGCACACACTTCTTCTCCCGTCCCACGCCTTCCCTGTTCATTCTTAAATCTTTGCACAGTCGTGTTCATAATGATGGAGAAATTGTTTGCCTACGCTTATTTTCACTCAACTGCCCCCCCCCCCTACCCCCCCCCCCCCCCACGTGTGTGTGTGTGTGTGTGTGTGTGTGTGTGTGTGTGTGTGTGTGTGTGTGTGTGTGTGTGCGTGCGTGCGTGAGTGCGTATGTGTGTGCGCGCGTGCGTGCGCGCGTCTGTGTGTGTGTGTGTGTGTGTGTGTGTGTGTGTGGGGAGGGGGGGGGGGGGGGTGCGCGTATGCGCATGTGTGAGTGTGAATTGTGTGTGCGTGTGTGTGTGTGCGTGCGCGCGCGTGTGTACACATTTCATGCATACAGCATAAACTGCACAGGAAAATAGTTACAAAGAAACGGAAGGTTTAAGATATGCTGCTCTCAATATACTGAGGTAGACACAAAACGGACGGTATGGTGGGCTTACGATGGTGCTCTCACTACAGTTTAAAACGAGGAAGAAAAACGGAAGACTATTTAGAAGGAAGACTATTATATACATGATGGTGCTGTCATTCAAACACAGGAGAAACAGGGACACAGGAAGGTTGATGGTGGCGCTCTCAAAACAAGTGAGGTTCGAAAACACACGTGTACAAAGGATGAGAAGGCAGGCTCGCGATGACATCCTCAACATAAAGAAGATGTGGGGGGGGGGGGGGGGGGGGGGGGGGGGGGGAGAGAAAATCTAAAGGTCGTGACCTCAGAGAAATGAGGAAGAGGTAGGAAGGGGAGAGAAGGAAGGCCGAGGATGGAGCCCTCACTGACGTAACGGCGACGTCAGAAGCAAGAGAAGGAAGGCTCACTCACGGTGATGTCCACATGACTCTCATGATTATGAATACTTATATAACGCCTATTCTCGGCTAGAGATCAGGCTCTAAGCGCTTTACAATCCACACTCGTTTACTTACACAACGGGCTGCCTACCTGGGTAGTGCCGACCGAAGAGCTGCCAGCTGGCGCTTCTTCTTCTTCTTCTTCTTCTTCTCGTTGCCATTCACACGCGGAGACCGGTTCGTTCCAGAAATGCCGTGGTCTTCTCTAGGGACGCCACCGTGCCGTACAGCTTGTCCTTGACGGTGGTAGGCTCTGGCCACAGTCTTCTCTCAGCCGTCGGAAGTTCCCGCATTCCTGTAGTATGTGGGGCGTGTCTGTTCAGCCTCTCCACAAGGACACATTGGGGATGGCACAACCTTGAGTTCGAATGGAGGTGTTTATTTAGTCTGTTGTGCCCTGTTCGCAGCTGAAGATGGTGACCTGCTCTGGTCTTGCAAGCAGGTGGAGGCTGTCATTCTGTGCCGGAGTTCGAAACAGAGCTTTGGTAATGGCTTTTCAGCTCTGCAAGGGTTACCGCGTTATCTTCCTGCTCTTTTGCGGCGCCCTGTTTGGCCATCTCATCTGCTTTTTCGTTTCCCTCAATGCCGCAGTGTGAGGGGATCCACTGAAGCACTGTTCGAAGACTCTTGATGTTGTTCAGTGCCTTCTTCAATGAGTGTAGCCTGTCACTGTTGTAGGCTTGAAGGACAGACAGAGCGTCTATTAGAAAGACAACCTGGATGTTGTGGTCTGCTCTTGTGGCGATGGTGTGTGCTGCCTGTGTGAGAGCGTCAACTTCGCCTTGTAGTTGGTACAATGAAGGCCTGTCTGTAGCGCCTCTTCTGTCCGTTTCCACTGGGGTATTGGATGTAGACCCCGGCTCCTCCATTTTTAACGGCATTGGTGGCAGACCCGTCTGTGTATACCCTGATCCAGGAATCTGCGGGGTATCTTTCTTCCAACATTGCCAGTGTTAGGGTCTTCAGCACTTGGTCATCATGGTCACCCTTACTGTTGATATGGGGAATGGTTGTGATGACAGTGATGTTGTTTTCTCTGTCTTCCCAGGGTGGTGCGTCAAGGGAGAAGGAGAGGGGTATGACTGTTTTGGGAGGATATCTTGGTATTTTTGGGTCAGGGCCCTAGACTCCACAGCAAAGCTTGATCTTTTTAGCCTGCGTGAGGATGGTGCTTGGAGTCGGTCTTTCATTGGGTGGTTCTGTGAGCACCTGAACTTGTTGGCTGGGTCATTGCCTTTTGCTGTCTCCTGCTGGAGAGCGGTGGAATGCTTGATGTTTCTTCCATCTTCTGAATTGGCGTGGTCTTCATGGCACCAGTAATGATACGCAGTCCCTGGTTTTGGACTTTGTCCAGGGTCTGCAGGTGTGTCTTGGCAGCTGTCATCCAAGACGTGGACCCGTACTCAAGGTGTGGTCTTACTGAACCCTGGTACACTGACTTCAGGATCTTGTCAGTTGCGCCCATGTGGTTCCAGCCAGTTTCCTCATTATGTTCAGCTTCCTTCTGGCTTTCCCCTCTGCCTGGTTGATATGAGGTTTCCAGGTCATTCTCTTGTCAAAGGTAACACCAAGGTATGTTTGCTGGTCTTCATACCTTAGTGTGGCGTTTCCTAGGGTGAGTTTTCCAGGCTTGGCTTTTGGGGATAGTGTGAAAGAGTGGCAGTTGACTTCTCCCTGTTGATAGTTACGCACCAGCTTTCAGCCCATGCTGCAACATTCTCCAGGGCGATCCGCATCCTATAAGTTGCTGTTGTTGCATACTCTTCACAGCACCAGAGCACCAGGTCGTCTGCATATAGCGCCGCGTGGACACCTCTTGGTAGTTCTGTACAATGTCGTTGATAAAGAGTATGAACAAAGAGGGGGAGAGGACGCCTCCCTGGGGAACTCCCTGTCTCAGCAACACCTTTTGGCCACAGCGGCCGTCTACCGACACTCTGGCTCTTCGGTTGTGTAGGTACGACTTGGTCCACTGATAATATTGCCATGATGCCGCAACGCAGAAGCTTCACCAGGAGACCGTCTTTCCAGACCTTGTCAAACGCTTTCTGTAGGTCAATAAAGACGCCAGGGCTGCCTTCTGGGCCTGGAAAGCATCCTCTATGACCTGTGAGAGGTGTGTGGTTTGGTCTTCGGTACTTTTATACTGTCTGAAGCCAGCTTGCTCAGGGACAATGATGCTCTCTGTCTCCAGGTAAAGTTGAAGGCGCTGGTTGATAATGTGTTCCAGGGTCTTACAGACACAGCTTGTTAGATGATGGGACGGTAGCTTTGGGCTTTACTTTTGTTCTTGCCACGTTTGAGGATGGGTATCATTATGGCTTCTCGCCAGCACTGTGGAACCTGGCCTTGCTTCCAGCTGAGATTGAATATGTCCAGCAATTTCTGAAGCGCGATGTTTCCTAAGTGTTGAAGCATTTCATTCGTTATGGTGTCAGGTCCCGGAGACTTCTTTTTCTTCAACTTCTTAATGGCTTCTTCATTTCCGCCAAGCTGATGTTAGTATGCATGGCATCTGGTACCTCTTTCTTTCCTGCTCTTCTTTCCTCTCTTCTTGTCGTATCTCTTTCTGTGGTGCTGGCTAATGTTGATGTTACTCTCTGCAGCGTAAGCTCTTGCAAAGTTGTTGGCTGCGGCCCTTCCTGTAAGTGTGTTTCCTTCATCATCTAGGGTGATCTTCTGGCCATGGTGCTTTCTTCATTCAGGGCCTTTGTCAATTTCCAAAGCTTTGTTGTGTCTTTCTCCATGTTTAGGCTTGCTGTTTTCTCTCTCCAACTTCTTCTTTTGCTCTCTAACTTAGTCCGCAAGAATTTTGCTTTTCTTTCTTGGAGTTTGATGTTATTCTCCTGGCTGGGATCGGTTCAGCTTCTATCCTTGCTTCTGTGAGAGCGTCATGTGTCTTCTGTAGCTCACTCGTCCAGTAGGGGGTGTAGTCTTTTCTTGCTCCTCTTGGTATGCACTCCTTGGCTGCCTGGGAAACGCTGGTGTTGAATTCTTTGACTACATTGTTGATGTTCCTCCCTTCAACTACTATGCTTCTTGTCAGCTCGTTGGTGCGTGTGCTGAACAAGCCCCACTGTGCCTTCTTGTAGTTCCATCGCGGATGTTGTGGCTGTCCTTGTGCTTTAGCACTCATAGTAAGGACAACTGGGCGATGGTCACTGCCTCCAAGTTGTTCTTCAACTTTCTTTGATCTTTCTGTGGATGTCGTCGGTGCAGAAAGCCAGGTCTGGAGTCGTGGTGGTGTGCCAGCGGCGGGAGTAGAAGGTATGTGTATCAGTGGGATCATTGACAAGAATGAGGTGGTGTTCATCTTGCCAAGCTTCAACTTCTTCTCCTCTGTTGTCAATGTTGTTATATCCCAACTCTGGGACCGGCTGTTGAAGTCTCCAGTGATGAGGAAGCCGCTGTCTGGGACCTGGATTGTGTCAAGGGACAGCATCTTGTCATCAGGGCAGTAATAATTGACGATGTTGATTGTGCTGTCTTGGGTGACCCCTTGACTTCTATGTATTCAGCTTCACAGTGAATTTCTTTACTTCGGAGGCGTTGATGTTATTTCTCACCAGTGTCATTACTCCTCCCTTTGTTCTCCCTTTTCGTCCGTTCGGAAAACCTGGTAGCCTCTGATCTTAAACGGCTTCCCCTCTTGCAGGTGTGTTTCCTGTATACAGCAGATGTTGATGCTGTTTTCATGAAGGAAGTGTTCTAGTTCTTCTTTCTTGTTGCTGACCCCTTCTGCATTCCACTGCATGATGTTGATGTCGGGGGTCTCCTGTTCTTTCTGGGTTGTTGGCCAGTCGCTTCCTTGCTTGTCCCTGGCTCCACAGAGCAAGACGAAGGGACCTCCAGTAGCTGAAGGTGGGCTCCTTTGAGGCCAAGAGCCGGCACTGCACCTGCCTGGGGGGACCTCACAGGGCGAGCACCATCTCGGTTAAATCGGTTTCCGCGTGTCATCATAGGGCGAAGTGCGTGGTGTTGTGGTTTGTTAGAGTGCGCCATGTTGGCCCAACACCTCCGGCTTCAGCACTCAGCTGTGACAGGTAGTACTGGGCTTCAGCTTACCAGTAGCAGATCTATTTATCTGACCTGACGGGGAGCTGGCGCTTCATTCAGTCGTTTCCCGTGTCATCCAGTCGATATCGTTCAATATCGTTCACTCAATTTCCTTACTTCCTTCATTCTTTCCATTTCTAACGCAGGGTGCATGCTATGTGTAACATGTCATCCATACCAACGGCCAAACTGGCCTTCTCTTCCGAAAGCTGGTGATGGGATTTTACGTGCGTGCAAGATGCTATGCGTGCGTTCACACACGGAACCTCGGTTTATAGTCTCATTCGAAGGACTGTATGGGAAATGAAGTCAGAACCAATACTAACTCCGAGGGGGAAAATCCCCCTGTACCGAAACGGCCCGGCGAAGATTCGAACCTGCAACCCCAGGATCACCAGGATCACGAGTCCGGCGCTCTACCAACTGAGCTGTTCCGGCCCCCACATGACGCCGATGAGCTGTGGGAAGAACGTGAAGGAAGAGGTATGACAGTGCTACCAGTGGGGGAGAGGAAGACTGAGGAAGGAAGAGAAAAGAAAAGAAGCTGAGAGAGTGGAGGTCTCTCTCGTTAGAGTGAAGAAGACGCAGGACGGAGCAGAAGGAAGGCTGGCAATGGTTCCCTCATTAATTAACCGTCAGGAAGACGGAGCAAGGAAGAAAAGGAAGAGATGATGGCGGTGGTGCAGTAGGGTATAAACGAAATGAGAAGAAGAAGAAAGAAAAAAAATGGTGAAGGAAGAAGAAGGGACGCGAAACCAACCAGGAACAACAAAAAAAAAAATGAAAAGGGCGAAAGGGAAAAAACAAAACCTCTCTCTCTCTCTCTCTCTCTCTCTCTCTCTCTCTCTCTCTCCTCTCTCGTCTTCTCATGCCAATACAGCCACATGGTTTTGTCATCTATTTTCACGGCAAGCCACTACACTAAACCCTTCAAATAAAAACTCAGTGAGCCATGCGTTCAGATACCACCAATCCCATAAAACAGGTCGACTGGGACACGCCACTGACTGATTTCTGACTACTGTGCCTTTCGCCGCAGCAGTTTAGGAGTAAGGGGGGAAACTTTCGACAAAACCCTTAACATTTATATGGGGGGTGGGGGAAGGGGGGAGGTGGAGGGAAAGGAAGGGTGTAACTAACTAGCAGGCCCTCATTTGTGTGTCTGTCCCACTGACTTCTATTCCGAAGTCAGTGGTCTGTCCACTGACTTCTGGAATAGAAGTCAGTGGGTCTGTCCCAAACTGGAGATCAGGAATATACAGACATGTTTTCTTTCTGTGTCTGTCTGTCTCTGTGTCTCTCTCCATGTCTGTCTGTCTGTCTGTCTGTCTGTCTGTCTGACTATACTAAAAAGTCTCCTAGACTTCAATCTATTGCATCACTCGATACGACTCGTTAAACAGCGTCCTACGCCATCGCTCGTTGTCAAGCCTACTCCTCTCACCGTTTCTTCCTCCACTCTGTCTTTTCCCGGTAATAACTTCCGGCTCGCTATCGTCGTATCGAAGCAACACATCTATCAAACTCATCTCTCTTTCTATTATTTTTAAACGTCTGAACAACTAATTGTCTAACAAATAACTTATTGTCTTACAATGACTAATTGTCTAACAAATGACTAATTGTCTGACAAATGACTTATTTTCCAACAAATCGTCTCGCTTTAGTGATGCAAATGAATTCAGCAGTCCAGGGAAATCTTTCCTTCTTGAAGAGTTTTCAGCAGTACTGTTGATGAAGCTCCTCTCTTGGTGAGACAGTCTGCCAGTTGTCTATGAGTGCCAGACCACTTCACTTCTTTCACAATGCCTTTCTCCATCAAGTCTTTTATCCCACTGATCTCCAGCCTCAGACGTTTTTTTTGTGACATGTTTTGTTGACTGCAGAGCATCATGTAAAGACTTGCAGTCGGTCATGCAGACTAGAGGTAGACCATCCGTGGTTGCTTTTCCTGTTGTGATCTCCATGAACAATGTTGCAATGAATATTGCTTCATCAATTCCTTCTGCCATCGCCAGTGTCTCTCCAGCCAACGTGCTTCTGACTACTCTGCGAATTTTTCTTTGAACTCCAGCAAATTGGAATAATGTCTCCTTCCTCGTTTGCTAAGAAGATAATGAATCCACCTTGAGTTCCTCCGTCATTGAGATTTCCAAGTGAAGCATCAGTGTATACCATCAGTTTCAATGGCCCTGATCCAAATGATGGAACTTCAACTCTACATGTTCTGACTTGATTCTTTTGATGACTTTATTTGCTTCTGTCAGATGTTCTACTTTTCCATCTTTGATATTTGAAGCAAGTTGACAAGCATCAAATGACACATCAGGACAACTTTGTCGAGCTGTCCATAGAATCTGTCCAACTTTTGATCTGTAAGCCTGTTTCTCATGTGCTGTCATTTCATCTGTTTCTGTTGAGTTCTTTTCTTTTTGATGGGGATCAGCTCCAAGATATCTGCATACTTGGTTTGCTGTAGGGAGACTTTGTTTCCATCAGATGACAGTTCCAAGCCAATGTACTGGAAAGCTTTGTTTTGTTCCTTTCCAACCTTGAACTTTTTTTCTGATTTCATTAACAACAGTCTTTTCAAAGTGTTTTGTTCCGCCCAGATGAAGTCGTCTACATGGCATGCTAAGACACCTGTAACTTCATTTCCTTTCATCCAGAAGAAGACTGCTGGGTCAACTTTTGAAATTCTTCCTCCGAGTTTCAGCAGTACATCTTTCACTCTTTTGTACCATTGCAAAGAAGCATCATTCAGTCCGTATACGCATTTTTTGCAGATGCCACAACTTTCCTCTGCTATTCGTTCATTTGGTGGTCTCACAAAAATGTCTCTGTCTATTTCTTTTCCTTGGAGAAAGGCTGTTTTGATGTCCATAGAGCATGGAGTCACTTTCTTTGTGCAAAGACAGAGAGAATCACTTTCAATGATTCACTTGTGCAAGTAGGCGAATCCTTCTGCATGTCTTCATTTCCAATTTCTTCAAACCCTCTTGCTACAAGTCTAGCCTTTGTTTTTACTCCATCCTTTGTTTCTTTGAGTGTACAGATCCATCTGGTGGAAACACATCTTTGTCCATTGTCCTCTATTTCAGTGTACACGTGATTCTTTTTCCAACTTTCAAGTTCTTCTTTCTTTGCATTTTCAAAAGAAACTTCACCCATGATCATAACAGTTTCATCTGAATTTGTAGTTGGTGTAGGTTCTGTATTTGACAGTACAAGTCCACTCACTTTTGTCAAATCCACAGACATTCTTTCACCTCATATTCTTCTGGTTCCAAACATTGAATATTGTACCAGTTCTTATTTCTCCCTGTTGCTTTTCCAGCTTTGCTCAGCACCTTTGCTGATATTTTTTGTTCCAGTGTCCACATGTTTCATATGCAATGATCTGTCCTGGTTCAATTCTTGCTGGATCAATTCTAGTAGCCATCTCTGTGTCATGTGGATGATGTTCTTCATCTTCTTCCAAGATTTCTGATTCAGTGTCTAGATCTGACGTTGATTCAGGAATATTTTCTTCACTGTGCGAGATTTCTTCATTTTTAGTTCCTGTTTCACTTTGATGTTGCTGACAATCATGTGCAGCTCACTCGCCAGTTGAGGGTCTTTCCTTGCCATCTTCTCCTGCTCTAGATCACCTTTGACCTTTGTAGTCTGCTCTGGTGAACACGAATCAAAGTTCCACCATGACGCATAAAGATCACACTCCCATCTTGTCCAATGACGGTTCCTGGTCCTTTCCATTCATGACCATCAGGTCGCTTGTAGTACACTCTGTCTCCCATCTGGTACTGACCTGACCATGTTCGAACCTGTTTCCTCAAGGCTCTTCTGATTTTCTCTGAGCTTTCTGCTTCTGTGAAAGCTTTCCTTGTAGCATGCAAACTTGCGATATGCTCTCCCACTGTCCTACTTCTGGTGATTCCCTCCAAAGCAGGTAGTTCATCTGTGAGTGTGGATGGAAAATTTGGATTCTTCCCAAAGACCAGCTGATATGGGCTGAAACCATGTGTGTTCACCATGGAGTTTTTCGCTGCCAAAGCCAACACAAAGCAGTCTCAAAATCCATGTCTTCCTTGTCTGCCCTGACTTTCTGCATGATGTTTGTCAGCGTCTGATTGTGTCTCTCACACAAACCATTGCTCCATGGACTGTATGCAGCAGTAGTTTTGACTTCGATGTTGAAGTTTTCACACATGTCCCTGAATTCCTCATTGTTGAACTCTGAACCATTGTCACTGAGTACAACTTTTGGTGGGCCATGTATTGCAATCCAGTGCTTCATGAAACTGTCAACAATGACAGAAGCCCGTTTGCTCCTGATGATTACTGCAGCACTGAATCTTGTGTATTCATCAATCATGTGGAAGTACCAGACATTTCTATCCAATTCATGCAGATCCACAGCCACTGTGTGATTATAGTCTTCTGCTAAGGGCATCCCTACCACTGGCTTCGGTGGGGTCTTCTTGTGACGTGCACACACATCACATTTTTCAACAATTTCTGTCATATCTCTGTACACTTCTGGATCCTTTATCCCAGCATTTTGCATCAGTTTCTTCAGGTTTGCAGTAGAGGCATGTCCAAATTGCTTGTGAAGCTTCAAATAGTCTGCTTCTTTTCACCTTCATGCAGTTTTCCTTCCAGTAACGGATTTCACTCTCTCACCGTTTTTTGTTTCCTGTTTGCCACAAATGTCGATGCAGTAATGCCCTGTTGATGTGTAGTTCAACTCCACTGGTTGATGAACAAAGTAGCCTTATCATTGCACATGTCCAACACAGCCTCTGCTCTTTTGAGTGAATCCTTGCTCAACAGAAGTGGTAAGTCAATGTCCACAACTTCAGTTTCAATGGTGCACTTGGTATCACCAATTTGTGCTGGTATCGTTGCCTTCATGTAGGACTTGACTTTTGCACCATCACCAAATCTGAAAGTCTTAGCACTTGCACCAGTCTTGATTTGCTTCTTTTTCTTCTGCTCCAGCTGATCAACATATTCTTCGTACCCTCTTTTTCCACACACAGTCTTGGTACATGCTGTATCAATGATTGCACATCCAAAGGACTCTATTAAGAGTATCTCATTTTCAGGTTTGTGTTCTTTTGTAAACAAAGCAAGTGACATTCTTCTTCATTTTCTTCTGCATCTGTCATTTGATTTCTTCTTGTTTTTGATGCTTGTGGGGGCAATCCTTAGCCCAGTGAAACACACTCTCACAAATAGCACATCTGGTTTCTTTGCCATTCCTGTCTAATGGATTTGTTCCTTTTTGTTCTGCTTTTTTATGT
>CM031612.1:20561872-20584372 GCA_018398815.1 Conus ventricosus | reverse complement strand
TCTTTTTCTCCCAAATGCTGAGAAATTTCAAAGCAACTGAACCATTCTTGATGGAAGCAGCAATCATTTTCTTTCTTCTGGATGTAACCCCTACTTTATTGCCCAGACACCAGCGTGGGATCTATGAACGGCTGCCGACACTGGGGCAGCTCTTCTAAATGAAGCGTTCACTGGGGAGACGGGCAGTTGCTGACAGATTTTCAAATGAGCTTTCGATTGGTTATGGCGACATTTGTCGACATAATGTCTAATAACTGTTGACGGGATGGGAACAGTTGTTGGGAAAGGGGTCCCATGAACTTCTATATGGAACAGGAACAGTGTTGACAGGCGTCGGGGAACTGTTGAAAGGGATGGAGGGCAGTTGTTGACAGAACAGGATGGAGACAGTTGTTGACAGTTATGTAATGGACTGTTGAATGAGTTGGGAACTATTGTTGACAGGTGTCCTATTGAATGAGATGGGAACAGTAGCTAACAGGTGTCTATTCAACTGTTGAAACTGAAGGGAACAGTTGTTGGGCAGGTGTCCTTTGAATGAGATGGGAAACAGTTTCGAACAGGTGTCCAATTCAACTGTTGAACTGAATGGGAACAGTTGTTGAGGGTGTTTCCCACTGAAAGAGATGGGAACAGTTGCGAACAGGTGTCCAATCCAACTGTTGAATTGATGGGAACGTTGTTGAGGTGTCCTTTATTTAAAGAAATGGGATTAGTTGATAACAGGTGTCCTATTCAAATGTTGAACTGAATAGGAACAGTTATTGGGCAGGTGTCCTATTAAATGAGATGGGAACAGTTGTTAACAGGTGTCCATTGAATGAGATGGGAACAGTAGCTAACAGGTGTCCTATTCAACTGTTTAACCCGAATGGGAATAGTTGTTTACAGGTGTCCTATTCAAATGTTGAACTGAACGTGAACGTTGTTAACAGGTGTCCTATGAACTCAACTGAATGGAAACAGCTGTTGACAGCTGTCCTAATCAACTGTTGATTGGGATCGGGACAGCTACTGTTCGGTCTCCCGATGGGCACAGTTGTTGACAAATCTTCAAAGGAATTGTTGACAAGGATAGGGAGGGTTGTTGACAGGTCTCTGATGAACTGTTGAGTTGGGCGGGGATAAACGTTAAGTGAATCTGCACACGAAACCGTTGACAACGTAGGTGACGGCTGTTCACCGGACTTCAAATGGGCCGTAGACTGGGTCTAATGTGGGACAGGGACAGCTGTTGACAGGTCTGCCAAAGGAATTACTGTTTGGGTTGGGGGCACTTTTAACCGGTCCTCCAATAACCAACTGACGACTAGGATGAGTACAAAACTGGACAGGTCTCTGAATGAACTGTTGACTGGGTCAAATGAGGCGTTGACAGTCTCCTGGAGAACTGTTGACGGAGCTGGAGACACTTGTTGACAGGTGTCCAAATGAACTATGAACTGGGATATATGGAAAGTTGACAGGCCTCCTAACGAATTGAACTGATCACTGGCATGAGAACACTCGTCATCAGATCTCCCAACGAACTGTTGACGACGGCTGGGACAGTGGTTGAGACAGCCTTCTGAGTAAAATGCCATCGACTGGGATGGGGGCAACTGTAAACAGGTCTGCTGCTGAACTGACATATGGATCGTGGCAGTTGTGCAGAGACCAGTATTTCAAGCTTTTATTTCCTTAATTGTGATTTCATCTTTCTCATGTGCATATTATTCATTTCATTCAAATCGTAATTACATATTACAAATGATGACATAATTCCGTCTGTGGGGGGTGAAAATCATCATAATATCCACAAAATGACACGAGTTGACGGCTGTAAACTTTTGTCACGTCTGGTCGCAGCATACACATGTTGAGAACGAATGGAAAGAAAGGAAGGAGGGAGGACAGCGGTCTGTGACCTGCCGGTGTTGCTAAAGGCGAACTATTTTCATCACATTTCCCACCACACCACTGGTGACAACTACCGCTGCTGTGCCCTTACACCTCTTACCAGCTTCTAGTACAGCTCCTGACACAACCATAACACCACGTTCTTTTCCAACGTCCCACACAAACTGTCTGAGCACACTGAACGCTGCCTGGGACTGGTCCGGGTCAGCAGAGTTGGCAAGGAGGCTGGCCCAAGTCTAGATCGCATGATCTACTACACTCCCACCCGCTGGGAATACGACCAGGTAACGGAATATCGACAGTCTTGACACGCACACATCACATACACGCCCCCCACTCCTGCTCCCCCCCCCCCCCCCACCCCAACCACCGCACAGAAGTAGATAACGGATCAGCAGCAGAGACTGGCGCCACAAAAGGCAGAGAGAGACGAAGGGAAGGACGGAGGACGGCACAGTGCACCCTTCAGCTCCACGGACCCCCCCCCCCCCCCGCCAGCCAGCGCACTCCATCGTCACGTCGGGCTTCCACCACGGCGTTAGGTACAGGTGGGCATGGAGGGAAAAAGGCCCCCCCGGAAAAGATCTGGCTTGCAGTAGTACAGTCCTATGATCTGCCAACCCCCACCCCTCCACCCCCCAGCAGACCTTTACCTCCTGGAAGATCCTCAGATCTGTCCGGGCTCTGGAAGACTTGCATCTCCTGGAAGACTGACGACAACTTCCTATCTCCTGCTCTCTTCTCTCCAGTTCCATCCTGGGTAGACCTTCTCTCCTGTAGGTCTGGTCACTACTCCATCCTCAGACCTCCCCAGTCTCACCCCGGCAGACCTGTGCCTCTTGAAGAACTGACCACAACAACATCCTCAGCCTCTCCTGTTTCATACCTGACAGGCCTGTATATATCTCATGAAGAACTGACCACAACAACATCCTCAGCCCTCCCCAGTCTCACCCCTAGCAGCCCTGTGCCTCTTGAAGAACTGACCAAAACATCATCCTCAGCCCTCCCCAGTTTCCCCCTGTGCCTCTTGAACTGACCACAACAACATCCTCAGCCTCTCCTGTTTCATACCTGGCTGGCCTGTATATACCTCATGAAGAACTGACCACAACACCCTCAGCCCTCCCCAGTTTCCCCCTGTGCCTCTTGAAGAACTGACCACAACATCCTCAGCTTCTCCTGTTTCACACCTGACAGACCTGTACCTCTTGAAGGCTTGAACAAGTTCTACATCCACTGACCCTTTCAGTTTCACCCCTGGCAGACCTCCTGAAGGTCTCGCGATTGCTATAGTGCTAAGTGACAAACTGCGTGGCGTGGGCAGGGACTTCAACAAGACACAGAGAAAGAGCAGTGGTGATCTTGGGCCCCGTCTTCCACACCACCAATCAATACCGCACACTCCCCCCCCCCCCCCCCCCCCACACCACACCACTGTATGCTTTCACACGATCGCCATCATTCAACATCTCCCTACCTTTCCCACCCTTTTTTTTTTTTTCCACTCTAAAACCACCACCCCACATCCCTCCTCACCTACCACACAGACCCCCTTTCCATTTTATATAACACCACACACTCCCTCACTCTCATCCCCCGGGTATCCCCCCCTCTCTTTTTTTATTAACACCACACTTCCAGGCACTCTCTCTCCCTCTCTTTCAACACACACACACATACACATGTAGCCCATCAACTCCCCATCGCAATTTCTACACGATCGCTCTCACTCAAACATCATTCCCCCACACACAAATACACACAAAAACACACATAATATGCATGCACGCGCTATGATAGGACACGCAGACATACAAACACACAGGGACAAACTTCTTTCACACACACACACACACACACACACACACACACACACACACACACAGTGTACACACAAGTCCACAAACTCTTTCTTTCTCTTTTGCAAGCTCACAACCTTCACCGTCCCTCTGCCCTGTTCTGTCCCCCCACACAGAACAGACATCTGTATTATATACCCCTCAAATCCTACAAGTACACTCGCTCACCCCTCCACCCCACCCTCAATCATCCTCCCCCTCAACACAAACAAACCAACACACCTCACCTCACCTCACCTCTCCCCCACTTCCCTCCCGGCCCTTCAACTCCATTCACAGCGGTACCTTTCAAGTGGGGCGAAGGAGTCGCGTGGATTACTTCTGTCCCCGCTACGTTTCCTGTACAAACTGTACAAGTCTAACTAGTACGTGGGGGGCACACACACACACACACACACACACACACACACACACACACACACACACACACGCGCGCGCGCGCGCGCGCGCGCGCGAACACACACACACATGAAAAAATAAACGTACACACACACAATGACGCAAAGACATAACAGAATATTCCTCTGTCCAGTCCTGGACTCCACACACACACACACACACACATACACACACACATACATGCATGCACGCACGCCCCCCCCCCACCCCCCACCCCCACACACACACACACACGCACACAATAGAGGAGAAAGACTCGAGACTCAAAACACTCGAGACCTTCTATTACTCAAGTCAAGGATAGGGATGTTGGGTGATGACCAGTCTTCCCATCTGTCCTTGCTGTCCTACAGCAATCTACTAAAAACACAAAGACCACGACACGGTAGAACGACAACGCGAATGAGGCACTGATTATAATACAATTAACAAGAACAGAGGATATATATCTAAACTTCACAGAAACACACCCACACACACACACTTCAGCAAAGGACAAGAGAGAGAGAGAGAGAGAAGAGAGTGAGAGAGGAGAAGAGAGAGAGAGAGATGAGTGAGAGAGAGAGAGGAGAGCGAGAGAGAAAGAAAGATTGACTGATTGACTGATCTTTAATACGCAGGGATGAAGACTTTAGGCTAAAGCCTTGTCTTACAATCTGTCCTTGTCATGCATACATTATTTTAACACATACAGAGAGAGAGAGGAGAGAGGAGAGAGAGAGAGGGAGAGAGAGAGAGAGAGAGTGAGAGAGAGAGAGAGAGAGAGAGAAACAGACAAGAGACAGACGTGACAGAGGAAGAGAGGAGAGAGAGGAGAGAGAGAGGGAGAGGAGAGAGGAGAGAGAGAGAGAGGAGAGATGATGATGATGATGATGATGAAGAAGAAGAAGACAGAAACGACTGCAACAGAAAAGTGGACCTTCAACTTGGACGATAGGCGTTTAACAGCCGACGAGGAGAGAGAGAGAGAGAGAGGGGGGAGGGGGGGGGGGGGGGAGAGGATGACCTACCCGCCTTGATCTACCTACCCGGGTCAGTTAACGGTCTCCCTAGCCCACCACCCCCGTCTCCCTGCACTGTAAGTACCCGCGCTATCAGGCCAGCTCTTTGAAGTCGGGGGTGGGCTTGAGCAGGGCAGACAGAGATTTGAGATGACAGTGATGATCGACTGTTGTGGGTGGCGCTCAGCGAGACCGCGCTGGAGTCACTCTAGCCCAGTCTAGGTCTCTCGGGTGGTCTCCCTTCTTCCTCCCTTCCCGCGCCGAACAGGGACCCTTGGGGAGGAAACGACTTCTCCTACACCCCCCATCCCCGTGGCACGCATAATCACCGTCTCCTTCTCCCCTAATGGTCAGTGTTGTGGGCAGTGTGGTCAGGTGACTGGTGTTTGAATCAGAAGGTGAAAACAACTGGTGGAAAATCCTAATCTTGGAATGAAAGGAACAGTTTTAAGACTACTGTGAGGGTGAAACAGGATGAATATTTACTCTCAGTACGAATAAACGAACAAATAAACACTATGCATGCATATAATGAAATTGCTGTTGTTATTACCCTGTCGTCATTTTAATAAAAGACGTCAACATGTCTTTTTTTTGTCCACTCAGACATCAGGGTCTACGATCAAAGAAAAATCATTTACATGGTGTTATGCTGTTATCATCTTCATCAACATTTTGTTGTTTGCGCACCTGTTTGTCGATGTTTGGCCAAAAAAAACAACCCAATAGATTACACAGTGTTATGTTACTGCGTTGTTGTATTCATCAAAGATGGTGTGCATGGTCTTACTTCCAGGTGACTGTACACTTTCATTACAATGTGCTCTTGTTCTGGTGGTACAGGTGTACGTTTGATGCAGACTTTTGACATCAGGTGGTAAAAAAGGGTGTACCTCTATGAGAGCTGACGACAGAAACCACTGAGGGGAGAATCTGAAAGATCGGTAACAGACAACTCACCAAAGGTGTGTGGCCATGAACAGACAACTCACCGAAGGTGTGGCCATGAACAGACAACTCACCAAAGGTTGTGGCCATGAACAGACAACTCACCGAAGGTGTGGACATGAACAGACAACTCACCGAAGGTGTGGCCATGAACAGACAACTCACCGAAGGTGTGGCCATGAACAGACAACTCACCGAAGGTGTGGCCATGAACAGACAACTCACCAAAGGTTGTGGCCATGAACAGACAACTCACCAAAGGTGTGGCCATGAACAGACAACTCACCAAAGGTGTGGCCATGAACAGACAACCACCGAAGGTGTGGACATGAACAGACAACTCACTGAAGGTGTGGCCAAGAACACACAACTCACCGAAGGTGTGACCATGAACAGACAACTCACCGAAGGTGTGGCCATGAACACACAACTCACAAAGGTGTGACATGAACAGACAACTCAAAGGTGTGGCCATGAACAGACAACTCACGAAGGTGTGGCCATGAACAGACAACTCACCGAAGGTGTGACCATGAACAGACAACTCACGAAGGTGTGGCCATGAACAGACAACTCACCGAAGGTGTGGCCATGAACAGACAACTCACCGAAGGTGTGACCATGAACAGACAACTTACCGAAGGTGTGGCCATGAACAGACAACTCACCGAAGGTGTGACATGAACAGACAACTTACGAAGGTTGTGGCCATGAACAGACAACTCACGAAGGTGTGACCATGAACAGACAATCACCGAAGGTGTGACCATGAACAGACAACTCACCGAAGGTGTGGCCATGAACAGAAAACTCACCGAAGGTGTGGCCATGAATAGACAACTCACCGAAGGTGTGGCCATGAACAGACAACTCACGAAGGTGTGGCCATGAACAGACAACTCACCGAAGGTGTGACCATGAACAGACAACTCACCGAAGGTGTGGCCATGAACAGACAACTCACCAAAGGTGTGGCATGAACAGACAACTCACCGAAGGTGTGACCATGAACAGACAACTCACAAAGGTGTGACCATGAACAGACAACTCACCGAAGGTGTGGCCATGAACACACAATCTCACGAAGGTGTGGCCATGAACAGACAACTCACCGAAGGTGTGGCCATGAACAGACAACTCACCAAAGGTGTGGCCATGAACAGACAACTCACCGAAGGTGTGGACATGAACAGACAACTCACCGAAGGTGTGGCCATGAACAGACAACTCACCGAAGTGTAGCCATGAAACAGACAACTCACCGAAGGTGTGGCCATGAACAGACAACTCACGAAGGTGTGACCATGAACAGACAAACTCACCAAAGGTGTGACCATGAACAGACAACTCACCAAAGGTGTGGCCATGAACAGACAACTCACCGAATGTGTGGCCATGAACAGACAACTCACCGAAGGTGTGGCCATGAACAGACAACTCACCAAAAGGTGTGACCATGAACAGACAACTCACAAAGGTGTGGCCATGAACAGACAACTCACCGAAGGTGTGAACATGAACAGACAACTCACCTAAGGTGTGACCATGAACAGACAACTCACCAAAGGTGTGACCATGAACAACAAACTCACCAAAGGTGTGGCCATGAACACACAAACTCACCAAAGGTGTGGCCATGAACAGACAACTCACCGAAGGTGTGGCCATGAACACACAACTCCCAAAGGTGTGACCATGAACAGACAACTACCAAAGGTGTGGCCAGGAACAGACAACTCACCAAAGGTGTGCCCATGAACAGACAACTCACCAAAGGTGTGGCCATGAACAGACAACTCACCAAAGGTGTGGCCATGAACACACAACTCACCAAAGGTGTGGCATGAACAGACAACTCACCAAAGGTGTGGACATGAACAGAAACTCACGAAGGTGTGTCCATGAACAGCAACTACAGAAGGTGTCGCCATGAACAGACAACTCACCGAAGGTGTGACATGAACAGACAACTCACCGAAGGTGTGACCATGAACAGACAACTCACCGAAGGTGTGGCCATGAACAGACAATCACCGAAGGTGTGGCCATGAACAGACAACTCACCAAAGGTGTGGCCATGAACAGACAACTCACGAAGGTGTGTCATGAACAGACAACTCACAGGTGTCGCCATGAACAGACAACTCACCAAAGGTGTGTCCATGAACACACAACTCACCAAAGGTGTGGCCATGCACAGACAACTCACGAAAGGTGTGGACATGAACAGACAACTCACCGAAGGTTGTGTCCATGAACAGACAACTCACAGAAGGTGTGGCCATGAACAGACAACTCACCAAAGGTTGTGGCCATGAAACAGACAACTCACCAAAGGTGTGGCCACAAACAGACAACACACGAAACATATGGGTATGGACAGGCAACTCACCAATGGTGTGGTCATGAACAGACAGCTCATCAAAGTGCGGCCACAAGCAGACAACTCATCAAAGATGTGGTCCCCATCCCTTCACCAATTCCACAAGGTGCTCACCAAATGAAAGCAGGTCCAAAACACAAACAGCACCGTAAAAAAACTACATGAACAATGAAACACCCTTGTCTGCATCTAATATTGTGTTGCTGCCAGACTTGGAGCCTAAAACCTGAATGACCTTCCCCATCCCAACAAACCCCCTGCGAATGACCTTCACCATCCCAACAACCCCCTGCCTTTCCATTCTATGTGAAACACTCGATGTTCACAGCCCAAGCACGATCCTGTATCTCAAGAGCTCGTTTCTCACACAGTACACAGAATGCAGCATGCACTCAACCACACTCCTTGTATGAGGAGAGGTGAGTTCAGAGATGTTGCAGTGGTGAACAGTCTGGACACCTGCCTGCCACAGTCAGGTCTCACTCACTGTCTGATCCAAGGAACACATGTGTGTGTGTGTGTGTGTGTGTGTGTGTGTGTGTGTGCAAGAGCAAACATGCATTCTACTGAACCCCACCCCTACCTCGATCTTCCACAATCCTTTAAAACACACCTAAAATACACTGGATCTTTCACGGAAAAAAAAAATCTTTCTTCCGCAAAATCTTAGATCAGATGGAAAATGTTGATCTCTTTCAGAATGTTGATCTCTTTCAGAAATTCTACAAGGACAGGAATCATCTCTTCTGGTCAACGACGACTATCACAGACTCTCTCTCTCTAGAAGCAAATTCCTTCGAAAAAGGAAGCTTTTCATATCTTAAGTCGAATTAATGTTCTTTCTTGTTAAATCCTGTTGTCCTCTCAACTTATTGACTAGGCCTGCTGGTCGCTTGCTATTTATGGTGTTTACGAATTTCTATTTGCTTTCTGATTCTCTTTAATTTTGATTTTTCTTAATTTTGCTCAAGCAGTGCTCCCATGTCAAATAGCAGGTTTTGCTGATGACATTAAATTGTATTCATTGTCATTGTTCTCTCTCTCTCTCTCTCTCTCTCTCTCTCTCTCTCTTCTCTCTCTTCTCCCCTCTTTTCTTTTTCCCTTCCCCCCACTCAACATTAATACACACAACACACTCTCTTTTCCCCCCACCACCAACCCCCGGGTTCTCTCTTCTCTCTCTCTTCTTTTCTCTTTTCCCTTTTCCTCACGTTCCTTTTTCTTCTGCAAAGACATTTTGCTTGTCCCTAGGAAATCAAAAAAAAATTGTTTAAGTACCCGTCCGTCTCTCCCCTCTTTTTTTCCCCTTCAGCCCCTTTTTCCTCTTGGCCCTAATGCAGAACCGCTTGGATTACCAATTAAAATTGGGGCGGAAAATTCCGTATGAACCCTGCACACTACAGCCCCTTTTCCCCCTCCCTGCCCCCCCCATACATACAGGGACACGCTGCCCCTAACCCCTCCACTCCCCCCACCAAATACAGGGACACGCTCCCCCCAAAACCCCCCTCGCCCCCCCTACAAAAGAGGAACGCTGCCCCAACCCCCCTCCACTCGCCCCCCCCAACTCGAGAGACACGCTGCCCCTTAACCCTCCCCCGCCCCCCCCATAATACAGACACGTCCCTAACCCCCCCATCGCCCCCCCTCAACAGGAGCCCCGCTGCCCCCTAACCCCTCCCTCCCCCCACCCTACAAAAGACACGGCCCCAACCTTTACCTCTTACTTTTTACACGCCTTTCCCCAAGACCCCCAATCCCCAACCCCCCCACCCCAACACACAGAGCTTTTCCCCCAAACACACACCCCCAGCTCTAAATACACACAACAGAGCCTAAAAAACACACAACACCACAAAAACCAACACACACACACAGAGCTATAACGCACACAAACCACACACGTGCTCTAACATACACAAACACAACAAACACGCACCTAACACCAACACTGAGTCTAAAACCCACACACACACACCACCAACCAACACACACACACACCAAACCTTAACACACACCCACACACCACACACACACACACACAAAACCCAGGCTCTAACACACACCATCCCACCCCAACGCGGCGCGCGTTCTCCAAGCAGTAGCACGGAATGCGATCCATTCGCGTGGCGCTTTAAAGTTTAAAAACTGGGTAAGGGCCCCGCCACTCCCCCGGTTTCTCTTTTCTCTCTTCCCCGGGCTCAACCCCCCGTATTTAGCTAACCTCTTTTTTCCCCCAAACCCTCCCCCTCCCCCCCCACCCCCCTTTCCCCTTCAAAATTTCCCCCCTTTCCCCTCCCCCACCCCGCCTCTCCAACGCTTTTTTTTGTACACACCTCCTTCCCCCCCCCCCCCCCCCCCCCCCCCCCCCCCCCCCCCCCTCCGTGGGGCCCCGTTGCGTTTAGTATGAGGGTGATGAATCTAGCTACTTAAGAATTTAAAAGAAAAAATTTGTTGCACTAGGGGGTTTTTGGGGGGGAGTGAGGAAACTGACAGAGAGAGAGAGAGAGAGAGAGAGAGAGAGAGAAGGAGAGAGAGAGGAGGGGGAGAGAGAGAGGATGTTTTTTTTCGGACTTATGAAAGCCAAGCTAAGCCCCGCCTTCTATACTTGTGCGTTATATAGTACCAACTGCATAAAAACGCAAAATGCCTAAACCCAATGATCTAATAATGACATCTAAATTTTTAGGGGTAATGTTTTCACATGATAACAGAGCAGAGAGGAGAGAGAGAGAGAGAGAGGAGGAGAGAGAGAGGGGAGAGAAAAGAGAAGAGGGGGGCAAGAGGTTCGAGGGGAATTTAAAGTTCTAAGAGAAACTTTATTAATAAAAGAATTAAATTCTTGATCCCTACGTTCTTCACTCCAAATTGAGAGAGGGGGAAGAGAGAGAGGGAGGGGAAGGAGAGAGAGGGGGAGAGAGAAGGGAGAGAGAGGAGAGAAAAAAGGGAAAAAAAAATTTCGGATATTTTTTCAAAATAGGCCTTACCCCCATGTGGGGTGCTTCGGAAATTATTCAAATTTTAAAAGGTAAAAAATGATTTTTAATCTTTAGAAACAAAAACCGATTGCAATAAATAAATGCTTTTTTTGGTAAAGGAATTTTTAGTTTTTCTTTCATTTCCCGGAAGCTAGAAGTAAACAAAATCTGAAAACAGGAAATTTAAAAGGGAGAGACAGACGCAGACGAAAGGGGGGGGAGGGGGGGAGAGAGAGGAGAGGGGAGAGTGAGGAGAGAGAGGGGGGAAGAGGAGAGAGAGGGAGAAGGCGTAGGTGAGGAGTGGCGGAGAGAGAAGGAGCGGGGGTTGGGGGGGGGGGGGGGGGGGGGCGGGTTAAGGGTGGGGGGAGAAGCGGGGGGGGGGGGAGGGGGGGTTTACCATTTATTCGCTTTGCAAATCATGTCAGGTTGAGGGGATATGGTTTGGTTTTTTTTTTCTTTTTACGACCCCGGGCTTCTACTTCAACGATTATGGTTTTTTTGAAACCCTTTGGATAAAATATTTTAAAAATGCGCTTTTACAAAAAAAAAAAAGCTCACCCGTTGTCAGTGAAGTCATTTTGTAGCGGGGGAAAATATATGGGCAGAAAAATTAAGCATTCGCTTGTATGAAACTGAAAATCTGTTTGTGATCGATTTCACTGGCTTTTTCCTTTCCCTAAGTTTGAAATGTTGTCTTTTAAAAGAGGAGTGTGGTGGGTGTGTTGTGTGTGTGTGTGTGGTGGGGTGTGGGGTGTGTGTGTGTGTGTCAAGGGGGGGGGGGGGGCAATTTATTCTCTTTCCCCAATACCTGGACAGAATGCGGGACTGGCTGGGCGTTATTAGCGTCATGGGGGGCGCGGCGCGGCACCCACACAAACGCGGCGTGCACCGCGCCCATGGACAGGAGAGAGAGCGAGCGAGCGAGAGAGGGAGAGAGAAGAGGGGGGGGGGGGGGAGAAAAGGGGAGGAGAGAGAGGAGGAGGGGGAGAAAGGAGAGAGAGGAAAAAAAAGAGAAGAGAGAAAGAGACAAGAGAGAACCCTGAAAGAAAAGAAAAATAAGGGGCAGAAATTCACTGTAGCCTTCAACCCACGAATGGGGAGGCGGGGAGGGGGGGCCCCCCCCCCCCAAAAAAAAAAAAAAGAAAAAGAAAAAAAAAAAAGTGTGAAAAAAAACGTTGTTCAGTTAAAACGATGCCTTCGGTGCTCAGATACCCCAAGAATGAGTGAGGGGGGTTTCGTCTGTTTCGCCTTTATAAGGTGGTGGTGGTGTGTGTGTTTGGGGGGGGGGGGGGGGGGGGGGGGGGGGGGGTGGTAGAGCAGAAAAGGTGGGGGGGTTGGGGGGGGGAAAAACGTAAGGTGGGGAAGGTGGGGGGGGGGGGGGAGGTAACAAAGCACGGTGTGCTTTACCAGGCCCCCTATTATGGGGTTTTTTTTTAAAGCGGGGAAGCCCCTCTTTAAGGCGGTTAAATACCCCCCCCAAAACAATGGGCCCCTGTCAGTGAGCCCCCTCACCCCCGACCTCAGGTCGCTTTCTCCTTGTAACCCGAAAGTATAGACATGTTACAAGTTATCTTACTCCCCAACTTTTTCTTTCATTATTTCAACAACAACAAAAAAAAAAAAAAACAAAAGGTGGGGAAAGAAAGTTCTTTTCTGTTGCTCTCTGGATGGCTTAGACTTTTAGGGGGAACTGTATTTCCTTTCAGGTAGCTGCGAGGGGATGAACTTTGAAATGAAAGGAAAAATATTACCTGTCACCGATAACTGAAAGCCCGAAATATAAAGTTCGTAAATTACGAATAAATTGGTGAGGAAAAAAAAAAGAATAAATTTAGAATAAGGAAACTAAAGAGGACATGGAGCACGATGGTCATCTAGGTTCAAAGAATCGGTCCTGATTGGTCGAGGCGTCCCGGTGGAGGCCATAACGAAAATTGAGGCTACGTAACTTTTAACACACGTCAAATTTTTATTTTCAAAACTTTTGGTCTGACGAAAGAAACTAAAAATCTCTTGAAGCAAAAAAAACAAAAAACAAAAAATTTTTTGGGAAAAACCCACTTAATAAATTGCGACAGGTGAGACAAAAAAAAATCAAAAAAAAACGTCAATCTTCGTCTCTAAAAATTTTTTGCAGGACTCGGGAATTTGAAGTGTTTTAAATTATTCCCCCCTTGTCACTTGCCCCCCTTTGCCTTTTCAAAAAAAACCCACTTTTCTCAAGGGAAAAACTTTTAAGTGTGATTTATAGTAAAAACATGTTATGATCTTTTCTCTTTTCTCTTTTTCCTTTTTTCTCTCTCTTCTCTTCTCTCCTTCTCTTTCCCTTTCCCCTTTTTTTATCGTTCCTTTTTACCCTTTCCTTGAAAAAAATTTTTTTAAATCTGTTCTTTAACAAACAAACAAAACAAAAAAAGAAAAAAAGAAAAAAAAAAAAAAAGAAAAAGAAAAGAAAGAAAGAAAAACCCCCCAACCTGTCATGATATGTCAAATTTTAAATCAAAAACGCTTAACTGACATCACTGGCACTTTCTTTGCCCAAAAATTATGTCTTTTTTAAAAAAACAACAAAAAAAATTGAAAAGAAAAGGAAAGAAAAAAAAACCCCCCTAAACATGTAATTTAATAAACTATTTAGGCTTTTCCACTCCCAACCCCCCCCCCCCCCCCCCCCCCCCCCCCCCCCCCCCCCCCCCCCCCAAACCGGCCCCTGGCAGTGTTTGTGTGATGGCGATGGTAGAGAAAAGAGTGATTACTGGGAAGCCCAGACGGCAGCCAGCCCTGCAGGGATAATGAGGACACGGGATCCCCGCTCTGCCTCCGACATTACACCAGGCCACATATAATCTGCCTCAACCCCATGACTGGTCCACTGGCCAGACAGCACAAAGGAACGATACATAATGTGCGGTCCTGGGAGTATGAGTGAGCGTGTGTGTGTGTGTGTGTGTGTGTGTGTGTGTGTGTGTGTGTGTGTGTGTATGTGCACACTCGTGGATGCGAGTGCATGCACACCCGCTTGTGTGCATGCGTGCAGAGTCTGTGTGTTGTGTGTGTGTGTGTGTGTGTTGTGTGTGTGTGTGTGTGTGTGTGTGTGTGTGTGTGTGTGTCTGTGTGTATGTGTGTCTGTGGTGTGTGTGTCTGTGCGTGCATGCATGCCCATATAATTATTGTGCTTATGAATATGTGTGTGCACCCTGTCAGCCAGCATTGATATAGCGAAAGAGCATGCGAACACGCATGTGTGTGTGTGGTGTGTGTGTGTGTGTGTGTGTGTGTGTGTGTGTGTGTGTGTGTGTGTGTGTGTGTGTGTGTGTGTGTGTGTGTGTGTGTGTGCGTGCGCGTGACTGCGATACTCTGAGTCAGCATAGTCATTACACATGTGTAATACTTGCGTACATCCACACAAGACCAACTAGCACAGACCAGGCCCGTATGCATGTAATTCAAAAAGGCCTATTTCGGAATTGCTTCTATTCCCGAAAAGCTATTCAGGTAATATTTCCGAATACTGGTTATCCTGATTTCCAATGCATGGCTGATATCGAGTTGGAATAGCTTTCTGCGAATACCGAATCTGGAATAAGAGAGATATTTTTAGAACTCTCGACCTACTTCCGTGTTTGCAATCCATTCACCGGAAAAAAAAAAACCGTTTCTTTTATTTGCCCCGACGCAGTTTACTTTCTGTTCTCTTGTGAGTACTGAAATCATGGCGGAGAAAACCAAGAAACAAAAGATTAAGAAAGGGCGAAGTTCACAGAAAAGGAAGTGCAAATACTTTTAGAAGAAGTAAGTCTGGAACATACGATTTTTATTCAACAGCCACAACCAGGCTGTGACTCGGAATAGAAAAAACGAAATTTGGGCGAGAATCTGTGATAGCGTGAATGTGTGTGGAGTGGCAAAGCGCACAAACAAGAGTGCAAGGACAAGTGGAGAGGGCGGAAGGGGGCTGTGTTGAACCCCAGAGAGACCAACGCAAAACAGTGAGCTTTCTCGCAGGATACGTGCATCATGCACACAGCCAGGTCATTTAGATATATATATATATTGCAGTTGATGAAAATCAGATTTCCATCACAGATGACCTGCACACAATGCAACTCCTTGTCATTGAGAGCTTTAATCTGCTGTACTCAAAGACAATACTTTGAAGCTGTGAACGTTAAGCAACCAGCGGCGCGGGAGAACAGTCACTGTTTTATCTTTAATTTTATCCCCATATTTCACAACAAATAAAGATTGGCACATGTGAAAATGGACCCAAAATACAGGTATCCTTTATTTTATGGCATGATATCAACTTCCAGCTCATTCTCACCTTGTTTAAAAGAAATCTGTTATCCTGTGGGTCTGTTATTCTCTATCACCTCTCTCTTTTTTTTCTCTCCTTTCCTTTAATCCCCTCCTTTTTCCTCTCCCCCCTCTCTCTCTCTCTTAAAATGGGTAGATGGCACCTAATCATTCTGTTGTTGACTCTTGACTTTTAAAATTGTTACCTTCTCTCTCTTTAAAAAAAAAGAAGCTTAAATCGGCAGAAAAAGAAATAAAACAAATATGCTATTCTCACACCTGAACGTTGATGGAATGATATCCCTTTCTGTTTAAAACTCATGTTCTTGGTCACTTGGAGCTTGAAATCCGGATTTGTGTGCCATCTATGTAACCCACTGCATTCGGAAATCCATAATCTTGAAGAGTCTGCCTTTTGGTTTTGTCGGCTTGGCGCTGATTAGGCAGTCGGATTTCCTCGCGTGCTCGTCGACACAAAGCGTCAGTGACTCGAGGACACAACGGTGATATGGTAGATTGGTCAATGCCAATTAATTCAGCACATACATCTTGGAAACTTGATGTTGCAAAATATCGCAGAGACACAGTACTTGCAACAAAGGGGTCAGACTGCCTTTCCGATTCGTGACTGTGATATCACATTCGATTAAGTTCGTCCAAATCTAGGATCTCTCGACGCCTGATCTTTTCACTATCTCAACATCGTCAAAAACTTCAAAGGGATGGATTCTGTCCCGAAAATGTCGATTTCTCCTCAACAACCTTCTCCGTCGAAGCTGCAAAATCCAAAACGCCACCATTTTTAGTCACGCAATTCCCGGACAGCGGTGTTATTCCACCTAGGAGCAGGTATAACTTTATTCCCGATTCGCGAGGTCGGATAGCCTATCGACCTCCTATGCATACGATTTGAAACGTTATTCCCTGAATAGGCTACTATCCGGGGATAGGTCACTATCCGGAATACTTTGGCTTCATTGCATACGGGCCCAGATGAAGACAGAAGATTCAGAATAGTCCAACCAGCACATTACTGGATGAAGGCAGAATTACAGCGAATGATTCAGAGCAAACACAGACCAGACTGACAGTACTACCAGAACAGACGACACAGATCTGAAAAGACAAAAAATTACACTGAAAAACGGACCAACACAGACCAGGAGAACAGAGAAACACATGAGAACAGACAACACAGGAAGGACGAAGAGGAACATCCAGGAGAATGGATCAACGAAATGAGGTGAAGACGGGAAAGAGATCCAACCAAACCATCACACACTGCAACAGAGATGCAAAGCAGCATCCCCAAACAGATCTTACATTCATTTTTAAGGAAAGAAGGTAGTTGATGCAGCACCTGAGGGAGTCTCTAAGAGTACACAGATGAAGACTACAGGTGTGTCAGATCCATGGTCACAGGTAGACATGCACGTATACCTTACAACAAAAGATGAACACCCAAAGACTAAAAGCAGACCTGAGATTGAACAACAGCCGAATGAAGAGGGAGGGGAGGGAAGGAGAGAACGAGTGAGGGAGGCATAAAATACAAAGACACGCTCACATTAACAACAAAGGGATAAATATACATTTAGCTCGTTCAGAAACTCTCAGTCTCAATGAACAAACCAATGGACAACTGAAACAGACATACCAACTGTGAATGGAAAAAGCAGATAAGTGACACAAACACACACACCACATGCACACACACACAAACCAAAGGACAAGTGCACTCAGGTGCGCATGCACACGCACAACACACACTCACTCACAATAGTCACATTCACATGTATACATCACAGCACACACCAAGGAATTAGTACGCACACGCACACACTGACTGACTGATCTGAGTGATACCATTTACTGTCAGATTAACATAGTGTTGTACTGACGAACTCGCACACACACACAAACCAAGGGAAGGGGCAAGCACACACACACACACTGACTCAGAATTCAAGCAAGGAGTGTGAGCCACACTGCACAGAGACTGAGGCAGAGGGGACTGACATAGTGATAGAGAGAGGGACAACAGGTAGCAAGTGTCATGGGAACTGACGACAGAGACTGGTCCATGTTATAGTTGGCCAGGTCTAGGCCACTTTTCTTCTTCCAGATTTGCTCCTCCAGGGCCTTGTTGAGATGGGCGTTGACCAGAAAACACTCCGCTGCTACACACACACACATATGCGCGCGCACACCACACACGCGCACACACACACACACACACACACACACAACACACACACACACACACACACACCACACTCATTTTGTACATCACATACAGTTGGTAAAAAAATGAAAACAATTCTGCACACATACTGTTCACAGAGTGTATGTTATACTATTGTAAATATGATAAGCTTACACTCTTGTACAGCAAATGTAATTAAACTGTTTGCAGTGTTTCATCGGAACATTTAAAAGTTTAGGACACATGTCCGAGCAACTGAAATCAACAGAACATTCTGGAAATCTGTAGGATACTTAAGTACTTCTAAAGGAAAGGAACTTTTCAAATACTGGTTCTACACTTGTAAAAAAAAGAAAAGAAAAAAAGATTGTTGTTGGTAAGCTATGTATGAGAAACTGAAATAAATCAACTTTTTAAAAAATTTCAAAGTCATAGCTCACAAGCTTTTCCAAGGACCTTTGGTAGTCTGCAGCAAAAGGTTGTAAGGAAGCTTATGGAAATAAGGGTTTTTTTTTTAGTATAATACTTGGGTTTAAAAAAAAGTCAACCCAAAACAAAAAATATATGTTTGTTCTGCAAGAGTATCAACAATTGAAAAATAAAAATTTCCGTAATTGACAACAACTTTAGTTTCTTCTGCAGTGTGCGTGGTTTGGAACAGACTAGAGCTACTCCCTTTGAACAGAAAGTCGCTTTCATGAAAGTTTACTGCAATGCAATGCTGTGAATGACCAATGACATCTAAACTGTCACGTGTTGGCTTGAAATGACTTCTTTAGGTGATAATTTCATGCAGCTTGCAATTTAAATACATAATTTCTAAACCCCACTTGGTGAAAATCATTTGGAAGAGGTACCAATTTGCTTAAAACATTTGAGTCATTTTCAAGAGAACAGGTCCAGCACCTGACTTCAGATTCTTAGATGAATACATGCTGTTCGTGACAAAATATAAGGGTTTACACCCAGCCGAAACAGAAGTCCAAGACGAGTATTCCAATTCTTTCCGTATTTTTTCTTTTTTTGTTGTTGTTGCTCTTTTTGGTTTTTTTAGGGAAAGTGGTGGAGGATAAAAGAAAAAGTGACATTTTTACATGCAAAAAGAGTGGGCAGTATGAAACACTGATCAACAATTTCACATGCCATATAGAAGGCTCTCACTAACTGACTTCATTCATCTGACAATACTGTCATCACTGGCACTCTATGCTGAACTAATGTCAATCCATACTGTCCCAAAGCTGAACAGCTGGTAATTCAATTCTTCTAGCTCAGCACCAGTAATATCAAATTACGCGACATAAACAAAACGCAATAAACATGTTCTTGTGAACAAAGTAGATCATATTCATTTCATCATAATCATGTGTAAATAAGTGTGTGTGTGTGTGTGTGTGTGTGTGTCTGTGTGTTTGAGAGAGGAGTGAGAGAGAGACACAATCAGAAAGATAGACAAGAAGACAGAGAGAGAGAGAGAAAGAGAGAGGCGAGTGCGAATACATGTGTGTGTGTGTGTGTGTGTGTGTGTGTGTGTGTGTGTGTGTGTGTGTGTGTGTGTGTGTGTGAGAGGTATGTTGTGCGTCACTGTATGTATGTGCGTGCGCATGTGTGTGTGTGTGTATGTGTGTGTGTATGTGTGGGTTTGTTTTTCCTGTATTTTCATATGTATATGTGTGTACATGTGTGGGGCGTGCGTGGGAACGTGTGGTGTGTGTGTGTGTGTGTGGGTGTGTGGGATGTGGGGTGTGTGGGGGTTTGTGTGTGTGTGTGGGGTGTTGGGGGTTTGTGTGAAAATGTGTGGGGGGTGAGAGAGAGAGAAAAAAAGAGACAGGGGACGTGAGAGAGGGGACAGTTTTGATTAATGCCAGGGGGGAAAGGCCCAGAGCCCAAAGGAACGAGAGAACTGTGGGGAAAATGTGGGTGGGGTGTGTGCCCCACCACGCATGTGGCTTGTTGTGTGAAAGCATCCCCTGCTTGCGGTGTTTTTGGATACGTATTCATGTTTTTAACACTCTTTTATGTATTTTAAGTATTTTTGGGTTTTATGGGTGATGTGAGTGTGTGTGTGTATGTGCATCTTTTATGGATTTAAGAAAAGCACATGCTTTATTTATCCTGTAAATTTCAGGGGACCTTTATGTATGCATTTTTTGTGTGGGTGTGAGGGGCATTGTGTGTGTTTGTGTGTGTGTGTGTGTGTGTGTGTGTGTGTGTTGTGGGGTGTGCGTGCGTTGGGGTGGGGCGTTGGCTTTCCCGTGCGTTGTTTGCTTTGCACGCAAAATGTGTGTGCGTACTTTGTTTGCATGTGTGTGGATGCTGTGTGGGTTCGTAAAAAACCCAAGTTTTGCAAAAGGAGACAAAAGGGGACGGGGACATCGAGAGAGAGGGGAGGGGAGAGAGAGGGGGAGTTGGGGAGAGGAGGGGGAGAGGAGGAGAGAGAGAAAAAACCCAGAAAAATGAACAGACTGACTGAGAAAACAGCAGGCAGACAGGGACGGGAAAAAGACAGGGGAAAAGGGGGGGGGGGGGGGAGAAGACGGGGGGAAAAGAGAAGGAGACAGAGAGAGGGTGTGCGCGCACATGAAAGGTGGGTGATCTATGGGGTTGTGTGTGTTGTGTGTGGGGTGTGGTGTTTTTGGGTGTGTGTGTGTGTGTGTGTGTGAGTGTGTGGGTGAGGGTGCTTTTAAACTTATTTTATTTGTGTAGGTATGCGAGTGGATGAGGGGTGGATAATGGGGTCCCAAAAAGGAGGCCCAAAAGACCCCCCCAGACAAACACCCAAAAGAAAACGAACAGCTGGAGAAAAAAAGCAAAAATACAGAGAGACTAAAAAAGAGAGGAGGGAGCGAAGGGAAGGAGGAGGTAAGGGGGGAGGGGAGAGGGGGGAGAGATTTTGCTGTATGTGTGCGTCCCATGGGGTGTCCCTGTGTGTGAGGGTTGGGGTGCATGCTCATTATTTAAGGGAGATGAGCCCCAAAGAGAGAAAAGGCGAGAGGGGGAAGGGGGAGGGGAAGAGGAAGAGGGGCGAGAAAAAGGAGGGGGAAGAGAGAGGGGGAGAGAGTGCGTGTTTTGTCCCTGTGTTTTGGATGTGTCTGTGTATGTGTTTTTTGTGAGGGCATTTGTATCCCTAATCATGCACTTGTTCCCACTAAAAAATGTATTTACATATTTCATTTATTGCTTTTTCCCAAGTCCCAAAGTTAAATTTAAATTTTTAAAAAACACCAGGCCCAAAAGTTACAGGGAAAAGTTGAATACATGACTTTTTACTCTTTGCCATTTTTTTCATACCCTCACAATATTGGATTTTTAGTTAAAAAATTGATAATTTTTTTAGTAGCTTTTAATTAATAATAAATAAAAATAATGATGATGAATAAGAAAAAAGAAGAAGAAGAAGAATCTGCCCGGGATAGGTTAATAATTGGGGTTGGGTTTTTAAAGAAAAAGGGAAAAACAGAAGAAAGGCAAAACTGCCCCTTTTCCCCAAACTGCTTTTTTCCTCCATGTTTCCTTTTTTGGTTTTGGCCCTTTTTTGATTTCATAGTTTTTTCTTTAACAAAAAAAAAAAGGGCCCTTTTTTTCCCAACTTTTAAAAATTTTCCCGGGAATTTGTTTGCGAAAATGGAAATCAATCAGTCCCCAGGCACCCGGGTTTTAAAAAACCGCACAGGGGCCTTAACAAAGCAAAAACCACAAAAAAAAAAGGGGTGATGCTAATAAGGAACACATAGGGAGTTTTTTCAGTAGAAAACCTTTAAGGCAAAGGGAATTTTTAAAAATTTTTCATTTTTTGCTCCCCGGCTTTTTTCTTTGAAGTCTTTTTTTTTGGGCCCTTTTCTGCCTCCAAGAAAATTTGTTACTGTGCGGAACAAAGAAATTTTTTGTGGCGGGGCCTTTTCTCATGGGGGGTTTTTTGTTGAAAAGATGAAGCAAACTGCCCGTCTGCCCCACATTGGGAAGTTGATACTAGTTTAAGCAAAAAAAAACGTTTTGGGAAACAAAAGTGCACACATACGACTGGCTGCCCTCTCTCTCTCTCTCTCTCCTCTCTCCTCCTCTCTCTCTCTCTCTCCCTCTCTCTCTCTCTCTGTGTGACAGAAACCTAAAATGGTTATAACTTATCAGGTTTGACGACTGGTTCGAATCAACTGTACCCAGTCCCATATCATGTTGACGCTTAGTTTTATCCAAAAGATTGCTTCGTTTGTTCTTTATGCTTACTGCTTTTCCCTCATTACCAATACACCTAAAGTGGTGAGGGTGGAAATCATATATACCAGGTTTACCACGATGCACAACGGGGCAGCTGGACTGATTGTGACAAACCTTTATGGCGTACAGGGGGGGGGGGGGGGGGGTGAAGGGAGACGGGGTGTGTGTGAGGGGGGGGGGGGGGGGGACAAAATTGAAGTTATCCGGCATGACATAAACAACTAGTCTACGCCAAAATCGCGGCACCATAATCTTGCTCACGCTGTTCAAAATGAATGACAACGAAACGTCATGTTTTGTATAAATTTTCGGT
>CM031612.1:20539372-20541872 GCA_018398815.1 Conus ventricosus | reverse complement strand
ATCATTTTCACCATGAATCCCACGTCCTGAAGACCTCTCACAGGTCGTCTTCGTCGTTTATCTCATATCATAGAAACATTTCCATGGGTCATTCTCATTGTCTATTCCATACTAAAGAAACATTTTCGTGGGTCGTCTGCATCGCCTATCCCATCTCATGGAAACATTTCCATGGGTCATTTTCATCGTTTATCCCATGCCATAGAAACATTTCCATCGGTCATTTTCATCGTTTATCCCATGCCATGGAAACATTTTCATGGGTCGTCTGCACCGTCTATCCCATCTTATAGAAACATTTCCGTGGGTCATTTTCATCGTTTATCCCATGCCATAGAAACATTTCCATGGGTCATTTTCATCGTTTATCTCATACCATAGAAACATTTCCATGGATCAGTTTCATCGTTTATCCCATGCCATAGAAACATTTCCATGGGTCATTTTCATCGTTTATCCCATGCCACAGAAACATTTCCATGGATCATTTTCATCGTTTATCCCATACCATAGAAACATTTCCATGGGTCATTTTCATCGTTTATCCCATACCATAGAAACATTTCCATGGGTCATTTTCATTGTTTATCCCATGCCATAGAAACATTTCCATCGGTCATTTTCATCGTCTATTCCACACCAAAGAAACATTTTCATGGGTCCTCTGCATCATCTACCCCATCTCATGGAAACATTTTCATGGGTCATTTTCATCGTTTATCCCATGCCATAAAAACATTTCCATGGATCATTTTCATCGTTTATCCCATGCCATAGAAACATTTCCATGGGTCATTGCCGTCGTCTATTCCATACCAAAGAAACTTTTCATGGGTCGTCTGTATCGTCTATTCTACACCAAAGAAACATTTTCATGGATCGTCTTTAACATTTCCATGGGGGCATCTTCATCGTCTATTCGATGCAACAGAAACATTTTTATGGGTCGTCTTCATCGTCTCTCTCATACCGCAGAAGCATTTCCACGGTTCATTTTCATCGTCTGTCCCATTAGTAGAAACATTTCCGGGGTCATGTTCATCGTTACTCTCATGCCACGAGACGCCTCCACAGATCAGTTTTACCTTCTCTGCAACGCTACGCCTGATTCGGAAAGTCTAATAAAGGATTAAGTCTTTCAATGAACTTTGCCCCCCCTCTCTCTCTCTCTCTCTCTCTCTGTCTCTGTCTCTGCCTCTCTCTCTCTCTCTCTCTCTCTCTCTCTCTCTCTCTCTCTCTCTCTCTCTCTCTCTCTCGCATCTTTAAGACCTCGGGATGAATTTTTTAGCAGTTTATAGACCTCGTGTTGGACTTTGTTGTTGTTTGTTTTAGACCTTGTGATGAACTTTGTTGTTTGTTTGTTTTCGATTTCGTGATGGACTTTGTTATAGCTATCATCATCATCATCATCATCATCATTCATCATCATCATCATCATCATCATCATCATCATCATCATCATATTCTTCTTCTTCTTCTTCATCATCGTCAACATTACTATTATTGTTATTATTACTTTTATTATTATTATTATTTATTATTATTATTATTATTATTATTATTATTATTATTATTATTATTATTATTACTATTATGATTATTAATGAGAGTACTTATCTGGAGAGTCCTTGGTAAGAGACCAAGTTCTAACCGTTGGCGCAATTCACACGGTCGTTTACAGGGCGGGCTGCCTACCTGGGTAGAGCCGACTGAAGAGCTGCCTGCTGTTGCTACATTCTATCGTTTCCCGTGTCGTTCAGTCGAATCAGTCACTCGGGAATTTCAGCGGATACACATTCCGTCTTTCCACAAGTTGTCATTACCATAGCTTCGGTAGTGTGTCAATGGCAGGGATCCGGAATAGCTCAGCTGGTAGAGCGCCGGACTCGTAATCTTGGTGATCCTGGGGTTACGGGTTCGAATCTCCGCCGGGCCGTTTCAGTACAGGGGGATTTTTTCCCCCCGGAGTTAACATTGGTTCTGACTCCATTTCCATACAGTCCTTCGAATGAGACTATAAGGGCGAGGTTCCGTGTATGATCACACGCATAACATCTTGCACACACGTAAAAATCCTATCACCAACTTTCGGAAGAGGAGACCAGTTTGGCCGTTGGTATGGGTGACACGTTACACATAGCATACTCCCTGCGTGAGAAATGGAAAGAATGAAGGAAGTAAGGAAATGGAGTGAACGATACTGACTGAAACATACGAGAAACGACTGAATGAAGCGCCAGCAGGCAGCTCTTCAGTCGGCACTACCCAGGTAG
This sequence comes from Conus ventricosus, assembly GCA_018398815.1. Lineage (NCBI taxonomy): Eukaryota > Metazoa > Mollusca > Gastropoda > Neogastropoda > Conidae > Conus > Conus ventricosus. The sequence goes on along the minus strand of CM031612.1, from coordinate 20,539,599 downwards.
GCATCCCGCTGTGTAAACGAGAGTGTGGATTGTAAAGCGCTTACAGCTTGGTCTCTAGCCGAAGGTAGGCGCTATATAAGTATTCATAATAATGATAATGTTAGCTTACGGACAGACAAACAACGCAGCAGACGCGCTTGAAAGATGAAAGTAAAACGCGGTTTTCAGGTCGCACAGGACAGAAGTGTACCTGCCTGTTAGTCGTGAGTCGTGGCTCAGTGGTCGTG
>CM031612.1:20521872-20526872 GCA_018398815.1 Conus ventricosus | reverse complement strand
TTGATAGATCCCCCGCTCCATACTCCCCGTGTTCGATTTTCCCCCTGTTCGATATTTCCCCCTGCCCGATATTTCCCCTGCCCGACATTCCCCAATTTGCCTAAGCCATACGTGTCGTGTGCGTGTGCGCGCACGTGGTCTTTAGTTGTGGCATGGGAAACATTTCCTTTCGTACCCCGTCTCTTCCAGAACTAGATCAAGCTTCCCTCTGTCGTTGGCGGGGGAGTATTGATCAGGGAGAATGTAGAGCAGGGGGAATATGGACCAGGGGGAGTATTGAGTTGTAACGAGTAGGAGGAAATCGAGCTGGGGGGGGGGGGGGGGGGGGGGGATATCGATACATTATTCCATGCCGATCACTTCCAGCACGTTATTCCCATCACAGCGGATGTCTACAGTTACCCCATAGACAAGAGATATCTCACTCCTAGGATTACCCGGCACCGACACGTCAAACAAGGCTGTCCATGGTCAGCTGTTGTGGTCATTCAAGCTATGGACTCAGGGATTCTTTGGATGGAGCCTCCATTTACACATGTGGCTGTGAGCATGGTGAGGAGAAACTCCAGGAAATGTTGAACAAGATGGAGGCCCTCCTGAGTGACACTGGAATGAGTGTCAAAGACGAGCAGTGTGTCACTGTCCATGGACAACGCATAGGAAACAACTGGACATCCAAGGACTGAACGGAAAATGTTCATGTGACTGTGCAAAGAGAGGAAATACAAATGTATGGACAGCACAGACCATGCTCCCATCTTGGTTTTAAAAAACAAGATTGAATGAAACATTTCAAACAAATCAGCCAGCACGAGCTCGTGGGGGACGCAGTGAATGTCACTGTGTCTTCAAAACCAATTTTGTTGATATCAGTATGAAAAAAAAAAAAAACTTTTGAAAAGGCTTTAGATCAGACTGGTCAATCTGTTCGAGGTCAGGTCAAGCGGACTGAACGTGTCCAGTCATGGAGCACATACATCTGTTCCCCCCAAAACATTGCGGCCTTGGACCTAATAGGAAGCCAAGCACTGTGTACTGCACATCACAATATATGTCTTTCTTCACATCCCAGCTCAACATTGGCGACAGTCCTGTCAGGATGGTGGCATGCAAGCAGTTTGTCTCGCGACACGCTCGGAATGGACGATGACAGTGTCGGGAGGGTTTGCATCAGGCAATGAGGGGAAATCAACGGAAAGTCAGCAGAGTGAACTTGCCCCCGTTCACAATTTGTTGACCGCAATGAATTGCGTAGTCTTATGAATCTAAAACTGGAAAATGATGAACACGGCCATTCTTTCGGAATGGTTCTTCTTCCAGCATTTGACAAAGGAATTGTTCAGACTGGCTACGCTGATCTCCAAGGTTGTATAGCGCTTTCAAGAGAATGGAGACGGACAAATCCTCGACCATCTTCAAGATCCATGGGGGACCAAACGCTTGAGGCCAATTGCCGTGAATCCTCGAGCATACCTCATCAGACACGAACTGCTGAAATATACTGTGACTGATTTGGTAAAAAGAGCATGCTTCAGAAGATGCCTGTGTCAACTACCATGGTGTAACAGGAACAGAATTTGAAACCAGTTTGTAGCATTCATTGTTGAGGTTCCCGATCCGTTTGATGGTTTCCTTCAAACCTGCTATGCGGACAAATTCCAGAAGCACATTCCTCTTACTTTGTCACAGAATTATGCAGCATTCTGCACAAAAGAGATTTTACTGTCACTGGTTTGCAGGGAACTGGGCACAGCAAAGCTGTAGTTTGATCTCAAAAGCACCCACTTTAAATGGAAATAACTGGTAAAATAATACCCGTATTTATGTTATGATTGTCTCCATAAGAGACTGGGCTTTAAGAAGACATCCTCTGAAAACATCGGCGCTATAGATCTAATTGTAAAATGTGAAAATTGTTCATGAGACATAAAGTGACACAAGAATGATTTTCACATGAGACATAAAGTGATACAAGAATATCTATCTATCTATCTATCTATCTATCTATCTATCTATCTATCTATCTATCTATCTATCTATCTATCTATCTAATATAACAATGTAATGTGATATATATAATATAACATAGTACAATACAATACATACAATGTAATATAATATAATATACTATAACATAATATAATATAATATGATATAACATAATATAATATAATATAATATAATATTATATAATATAATATGATATATTATAGTATAATATAATATAATATAAAATAATATAATATAATATAATATAATATAATATAATATAATATAATATAATATAATATAATATAATATAATATAATATAATATAATATAATATAATATAATATAATTAATATAATATAATATAATATAATATATAATTAAAGTTACTCTGTGTTAAGTTTTCTTATGGGAGCAAACGTTACCCCACTTGTTTACTGTTTATTGTTTACTGTTCCCTGAGAGAGAGAGAGAGAGAGAGAGAGGAGAGAGAGAGAGAGAGAGAGGAGAGAGAGAGAGAGAGAGAGAGAGAGAGAGAGAGAGAGAGAGAGAGAGAGAGACAGAGAGATTTTTTTACATTCATGTATTGAATTTCACGCACGCACGCACCCACCCACGCACGTACGCACGCACGCACGCACGCACGCACGCATTCAGAGGTAGCAGAGATAGATATTTGCAGAAAAAAAACACGAAACCAAAAATGTGCTACAAATGATTTCATTAACTGATACAATAAATTGATTGCAGGGAAGAAGCAACATCCCCAAGAGATAACAACATGCACTCCAGTGTCGCTCTCTTCTAGACGAAAACGATATTCATGCCAGACCTGCCCTATGTTTCGGCTCTTTTTGAAATCCCCTCAGCGGCGGTGGGAATGATAGTGATCCCTAACTTCTTGGGAGACTTGTGCACAGCAAACAGCAGGGAAGGAGTACACAAAGACACATGAACACTCAATCAAGATGGTTGTAGCGATTTGATAATGAACATTAGTACACAGACCACCCAGAGGAAGAGAAATACATGATCTCTATGTCGCCAACGTCGGAGGCATTCCCTCTTTCTGCCTTCAGTGTGATGGGAAAATCCGTGCCACTTTACGCTACGTTTGGTTTTTAAATTCAGTTCAGATGCTCAGGTTTGGCATAACCTTACTATGTGCTGTCTTTTTGTTTATATCAGTCCTCGGTTTTACCTCATGAGGCTTTGAATGAAGTGAAATTATCTATACTGTGCAAACGGCTGGCGTTGAAAGTTTTTTTCTTAAAACTTCTTCTTCTTCTTCTTAGTACTATCCTCCTCCTCCTCCTCCTCCTCCTCCTCCTCCTCCTCCTCCTCCTCCTCTCCTCCTCCTCCTCCTCCTCCTCACCATCGTCACCATCACCATCACCACCATCGTCATCATCTTCATCGCCACCACCACCACCACCACCACCACCATCGTCATCATCATAATCATCATCATCATCATCATCATCATCATCATCATCATCATCATCATCATTGACGCTTGCTCCCATCACGAAGCGGTTAAAGAAATGTGACATAACGCAATGCTGTTTGCGCGTAACCCACAACCACACATACAGAAATGAGACTTACGGAGCTGACAAATCATCTCCCCTCCATATATCCCCTCTCCGCTTCCTTCTCAATTGTACTGACCCACCCCACCCCCCACCCCCCCCACCCCACACACACACACGCGCTTGCTTGCTTTTTTCTTCTGTTCTCAGTCACACATTCCCTCCATCTGCCTCCTCCTCTTTCCACCCACACCTCCTCCTCCTCCGCCCACCTTCTCCCTCCAAGGTCAGTCAGCACTCTCCTCATCCGCCCACCTTCTCCCTCCAAGGTCAGTCAGCACTCTCCTCATCCGCCCACCTTCTCCTCCAAGGTCAGTCAGCACTCTCCTCATCCGCCCACCTTCTCCCTCCAAGGTCAGTCAGCACTCTCCTCATCCGCCCACCTTCTCCCTCCAAGGTCAGTCAGCACCTCCTCATCCGCCCACCTTCTCCCTCCAAGGTCGGTCAGCACTCTCCTCCTCCGCCCACCTTCTCCCTCCAAGGTCAGTCAGCACTCTTCTCATCCGCCCACCTTCTCCCTCCAAGGTCAGTCAGCACTCTCCTCCTCCGCCCACCTTCTCCCTCCAAGGTCAGTCAGCACTCTCCTCATCCGCCCACCTTCTCCTCCAAGGTCAGTCAGCACTCTCCTCATCCGCCCACCTTCTCCCTCCAAGGTCAGTCAGCACTCTCCTCATCCGCCCACCTTCTCCCTCCAAGGTCAGTCAGCACTCTCCTCATCCGCCCACCTTCTCCCTCCAAGGTCAGTCAGCACTCTCCTCATCCGCCCACCTTCTCCCTCCAAGGTCGGTCAGCACTCTCCTCCTCCGCCCACCTTCTCCCTCCAAGGTCAGTCAGCACTCTTCTCATCCGCCCACCTTCTCCCTCCAAGGTCAGTCAGCACTCTCCTCCTCCGCCCACCTTCTCCCTCCAAGGTCGGTCAGCACTCTCCTCATCCGCCCACCTTCTCCCTCCAAGGTCGGTCAGCACTCTCCTCCTCCGCCCACCTTCTCCCTCCAAGGTCGGTCAGCACTCTCCTCATCCGCCCACCTTCTCCCTCCAAGGTCAGTCAGCACTCTCCTCATCCGCCCACCTTCTCCCTCCAAGGTCGGTCAGCACTCTCCTCCTCCGCCCACCTTCTCCCTCCAAGGTCGGTCAGCACTCTCCTCATCCGCCCACCTTCTCCCTCCAAGGTCAGTCAGCACTCTCCTCCTCCGCCCACCTTCTCCCTCCAAGGTCGGTCAGCACTCTCCTCATCCGCCCACCTTCTCCCTCCAAGGTCGGTCAGCACTCTCCTCCTCCGCCCACCTTCTCCCTCCAAGGTCAGTCAGCACTCTCCTCCTCCGCCCACCTTCTCCCTCCAAGGTCAGTCAGCACTCTCCTCCTCCGCCCACCTTCTCCCTCCAAGGTCAGTCAGCACTCTCCTCCTCCGCCCACCTTCTC
>CM031612.1:20509372-20519372 GCA_018398815.1 Conus ventricosus | reverse complement strand
TTTGAACAGTCCTGATCACAAGCCTTTTCCCCCTCAGAGCCTTTGGTGAAAAAAAAGGCACAGCGCGCGGTAGAGGCGGCGACTTCAAAGGCCAGGTGTGATTGATCAGTGCTTGTCCCCTCCCTTATCGACGGCCTGTACAAAGGTGTCATCAGGACTGTCCACCGTCAAGGGAGGATCTGCCTGGAGGGGAGGAAGGTGTGGTGAGGTGGAATGGGGGGTGGGATGGAAGTGTGGGGATGGAGATACAGAGGAACAAAGTTGTCACCCTATCAAAAAGGTGTCAGGAAGAAAGATGAAGAGGAGGGAGAGGGAGGGTGGGGTGGGATGGGGCGGAGTGATGTTGGTGGATGAACGTCAGTGGGTGTGAGGGAGATGAATGACGGTTAGTGGTGGTGATGATGGTGTGGAATACCTTTGGTTTGTTCGTTAACTTTTTTCAAAGCATTCAAATCGCTTTGTTCATTTTGATTTGATTATCTGCTAACCTTTTCTGTGAATGCTCAAAAAGATAGTACTGTTGACAAAAGGCTTTTTATGTCATGTGACATATGACGAGTACATTGAGCATCATGCATTGTGTTCAGTCAGAAACATTTCTTTTGTAACTTAAATAGCGGGTGTTAACAGCTGGACCACGATTCCTGTTGAGCCAGTAAAGGAACTAAACACAGCTATAAGAAGCAGCCAGGCTGTAAGTTCAGTTTCACTCAACATGAAATCAGGGCCTGGCTGAGCTTTGGTCGATTCGTATTGGCAATCCTTCAGCATTTGGCACTAAATTCTTTGCGAGTTTTCAGATGCAGATGTTCTCAGCTGTCTCCTTGCCCACCAACCCCCCCCCCCCCCCCACCCACCCCACCCCCGAATCTACATGGACAGAATGGAGGAACAGACTGCGGTCATGATGCTGTAATTCATGTCATCATTGTCAAGATGAAAAGAAACCTTGTCCCAGATAGTTTCAAGTGTGCTGACAGTTCCATGCAACGTACCAGGCCTGCCAGATTAACCCTCTGTGTGTACAGCACCACTAGCCTGCTAGGATAATCTAGGATTTCCATTGAAATAACGGCAGCTGGGACTAGGAGGGTTGGGGGAACGAGGAAGGGGGTTAGGGAAGGGGAAATGTAGAGGTGGGAAGGGGGAAGGGTTGCAGTTGGGGCAGGGGTTGGATGATACCTCAGACTGCAGTTTCAGAAATCATTTCCCAGGAGGCGAGTACAGTTTAGCTTCTGTTTTGTCGAGTTGATGGACAGCAACACAATGGAATGGATGATGTTGGTATACAGCATAAGCAAGCCAATCTTTCCATCAACAAAAACAGAAGGACCAGCCATAAAACTTGAGTCACCATTCTCCCTATGTGGATCTATTAGCAGTACTCTTCTGGATTTGACAGTGAAGGTAGGTCATGATGATATTGGTGGTGGTGGTGGTGGTGGTGGTGGTGGTGGTGGTGGTGTGTGTGTGTGTGTGTGTGTGTGTGTGTGTGTGTGTGTGTGTGTGTGTGTGTGTGTGTGTGTGTGTGTGTGTGAGGCTTTGATAGTAATTGTGATGCTGTCAATGTTGTTACTGTCACTGATTGACAAAAAAAAATATTAAGAAGAGGGAATGGTGGACACAGTTAAGGTAAATAACTTTGGTTTTTATGTGTTTTTATGCACTTTCATTTTCTTGATTCAGCATTAATGTACACTAATCTTATTGTATTTAACTACGTTTTGCTTTATACATACATACAAGCGTGCATACACACACACACACACACACACACACACACACACACACACACACACACACACACACACACACACACACACACACACACACATATATATATATATGTGTATATATATATATATATATATATATATATATATATATATATATATATATATATATTATATATATATATATATATATATTATATATATATGTATAAGACTGTCCGCTGCATTTTATACTGTTTGCATAATGATTTTAGTTTTTCAGAAACTTTTTTCCTCTCCACACTTTCGTTTTATTCCATTTTACTATCCTTCGCTGGCTGCTTTGGGGGTGCTGTTGGATTCTTTTTGAACTCTTGGTGGTGAGAACACCACAGAATTATGGACTGTGGTGTGTCTCTATTTGACACCAGGAGCACAGACACAATCAGCCGTGTCTCCCTGATGAGTCCGATCCAGAGGACGAAAGGCCTAGGAGCAGGCAATGCAAATAGATCTGCCTTTGAGAAGGATGATGACGGTTCCCTCAGGCAGCTAGTGAAGGGTTTCTCATCTCAAGGGAGAAACCGCCAGAGGGAGGGAAGGAGCGAGCTAGGATGGGAAGGTGTGTGTGTGTGTGTGTGTGTGTGTGTGTGTGTGTGTGTGTGTGTGTGTGATAAAGCTCTTGATCAGAAAGGTGTTAAAGGGAAAAAAATGAGGCGGAGAGGAGGGAGTATGGTTGGGGATGGGGTTAGGGTGAAGTTGGTGGATGGATGTTAGTTGGGGTGAAATGGTGATTGATGATTAGAGCCAGCCGCAAAGATAGTGGTGGTAGTGATCACTTTGGTGACTGATCGTGTGTGTGTGTGTGTGCGTGTGTGTGTGTGTAAGGGAGGATCTAATAAGTTGGGATTTTGTGTCATTTTTAATTCATATAGGTTCATTAATATCTAGTGAATCATCTGCCAGCTCTTTGTTTGAGCATTCCAAAATATGGCATTTTCATTTCTAGGTGTATGTTAAGTGTGACATGTATGTTGAACGCTGTGTGCCAGGAAGAGGTATATTGTAAAAAGGAAACTAGACTAGTGAATGTAGACATCTGCTGAAGGCTTGCCAGATATGCTGAGTCAGGGACATTATATTTTGTGACTGAAATAGTCAGTGTAGATACCTGATGAAGGCTAATACTGGTTGTACAGAGAAGGACATTATATTTTGTAGCAGAAAGAGTGGGTGTATATACACAAAGACTTGTTTTTGTGTGTGACAGAAATAGTGGGTGTATGTACATAAAGACGACATTTTGTGACAGAAATAGTGGGTGTAAATACATGAAGAAGACATTTTTGTGACAGAAATAGTGAGTGTAAATACATAAAGAAGACATTTTGTGACAGAAATAGTGGGTGTAAATACATGAAGAAGACATTTTGTGACAGAAATGGTGGGTGTAAATACATGAAGAAGACATTTTGTGACAGAAAGAGTGGGTGTAAATACACGAAGAAGACATTTTTGTGACAGAAATAGTGGGTGTAAATACATGAAGAAGACATTTTGTGACAGAAATAGTGGGTGTAAATACATGAAGAAGACATTTTGTGACAGAAATAGTGGGTGTAAATACATGAAGAAGACATTTTGTGACAGAAATAGTGGGTGTAAATACATGAAGAAGACATTTTGTGACAGAAATGGTGGGTGTAAATACATGAAGAAGACATTTTGTGACAGAAATAGTGGGTGTAAATACATGAAGAAGACATTTTGTGACAGAAATGGTGGGTGTAAATACATGAAGAAGACATTTTGTGACAGACATAGTGGGTGAAAATACTTGAAGAAGACATTTTGTGACAGAAATAGTGGATGTAAATATATGAAGAAGACTTTTTTTGTAACAGAAACAGTGAGTGTAAATACATGAAGAAGACATTTTGTAACAGAAAGAGAGGGTGTAGATTCACGAAGAAGACGTACACATTTTAAGTCAAAGGTCTAATTAATCCTTTAACTCTACTTAAGGCACGGAGGATAAGAGTTCAACTGCACTTAACAGACATCACCTGAATCAGGCAGGATAAGAGTTCAACTGCACTTAATTGACATCACATGAATCAGGGAGGATAAGGGTTCAACTGCACTTAATTGACATCACATGAATCACAGAGGATAAGAGTTCAACTGCACTTAGCTGACATCACATGAATCGGAGAGAAAAAGGAAAGGCTCATTATATTCACAGGGGTCTGTTCGGGACGCAAATGTACGTCTTTCAAAAAATTGTTACATGGCACTCAAAAAGGGTAAATGAGCAAACCATAGGCCAGAAACTGTTAAGTGATTTTACTGAAATGGATGAATTTGATAATTTTAGCAGATGACATTTGCCATTTCTTCCTGTATTTTTCATATAATTTGTTACTGTTGAAATGGTTTTATTTGTTGCTTTCTTGTGGTTTCATTTGCTTGATTCACCGTAAGTGATAAACCAACATTGCCTTACTTTGCGATATTTGGCAAAATACATTTGTGACAAATCTATCTTGGTTCTATACTTAGTATAATATGAATTCAAATTTGCACTTCCGCTTCGTTGAAAACAATTAAATGTTGATTCTTGATAGAAACTTGATAGAATGCAAGTTAATATTTGATACAATATTAATCTCAGTAGCATTCAACATGATTTTAATAGTGTATAAAGTGACAATTGAAACTGATCACAATTTTTAAGAAAATGTCAGTTTTGTAATAGTGAAGATAGTGCTTAAAACGTTAATTACAGCTAAAGAAACCTCTGCCATTTGGTTACATCTTCTTGAAGGGGATAAATAAAACGTTCTCATCAACATTTATCTCATCAACATTTATCTTTCTGTCGAAAGGCTTATAACTGCTGAAAAAAAAAAGAAATTTATCTTTCTGTCGAAAGGCTTATAACTGCTGGAAAAAAGAAGTCAAGATTACATTTTGTCATAGACCAGCCACCCTGGCCCAGTAGTTAGTGTCAAGGATTCCCAACTGGGAGGTCATAGGTTCAATTCCCATTTGAGCCATTCGTTTGTGGGATCTTATATTTTTTGTTGCCCTGACCAGTTCCTGCCCAGAGCTGAGTTTCATCTACAGTCGAGTTTCATCATCTCTGAAAGTGTTGCTCACATTTTCTGACTAATACCGCAGAAGTCTGTATATCTCAAGCCTGGTTGACACAAGAACATATTATGAAAAATAAGTGCAGAGTGTAGCCCTGTCATACAATCTTAGCATGTAATCTAACTCCATTGCATCATCTTCGTAGTCCTCATCCTCATCAATTAATACAACAAAAAAATCTCGAATTCTCTAGCCCTTCATGCCCTGATCTCATGGTGACGTCAGCTTTGATTTCTTCTCCACATCTATGTCAGTTGGTGAATTTGTGTGGAGGTTGTGGGCGGTATCAATTTCATGGTGACTGTCATCAGACAGACGTGTCAGCACAATGATGGGGATGCTCACTTAGTTTGGCTCTGTGGTTAACCAGTTACTGTCGCCAGCAGAGAGGACGTAGTAGGTCGTGTCCTAACATGTGTTATATCAAAGCAGGCATCACTGAACACTACCGAAGTGATTCGGCAGCAGTGCAGTGTCTCCTGTGATGGGTTGCCTCATGATGACTTGACATTCACCTCGCCCTGTGTTTGCTTACAGTGGGAGATGCCTTGGTGTGGCTGTTGACAGAAACCCAGGATGAGCAATGTGGGGGAAAAGCAAATGAAGTGGCACAGAACATAGCACGTAAAAGTCTGCCATGGACAAACATACGCACAAACACAAACACACATACACAAATGCAAACATGTAGATACACACATACACAGATGCAAACACGTGGATACACACACACACAGATGCAAACACTTCAATGCACGAACAATCAAAAGAGGATTATTACATACACTCATTTTGTTATATCCATGATTCAAAAATCTGTCTGATTCTATTGGTCTTGATGCTCTGCTCTCACGGCTACTCTAGTTTCAACGCCTCACCCCCCCACCCCTTTTGTGCCAGTTGATGGTGAATTTGTGTGCAAGTCTGCAGAGTGGACAGAATGATGGGGAGTGTTTTTGGAGAGCTGTGATTCGATTCAATTCAATTCAATCAACTTTATTGTCCATCGGAAATGTTTGTTCTGCTCCACATCATTTCACAAGTACATAAGACATTACACAAAGACATTATAAATCATTACATAAAAGCCTGTGTTAGTATATGTTTTTGTATATACATCAACACTCACACCCTCCCCCCCACCCACCCACATACACATACGCACCCCCCCCTTACACACACACACACACACACACGCATACACACATGAAATAAACATTAAATCCATAAGACATAAAACATTACATAGATTATAAAAACAATACATAAAAACACAAACTCACCCTCACCAACACCCAAACACTAACATGCACACACATGCGTACACACACCCACCCACACCACACACACACACACACAGTCATAGTCACAGTAAAAGCATAGTATTGCAAACTGAATTGTCCATGTATGAGAGACAAAAGTCATGGCAGTCAATCACAGGCTTTAGAGTTTAAAATGCTAATGGCACTTGGTAGAAAAGACTTCTTGAAGACATTCTTCTGTGATGGAGGACTCTGCTTTGATGCAGTTAGGTGTTACCAGCAGGGGCCCTGATAGGTGAAGTCCTGTGCAGATGAGCCAAACAGACAGCAATAGTCAGCATCTGAAGGGACTCAGGAGTAGTGCAGTGTCTACTCTGGAGCGTCAGCTCTTGGCGACCTAGCATCCAGAGCTGTTCTGTTCATAGAATACTGGAGCTGGGACTTCAACAGGACACACACACACACACACATACACACACACACACACACACACACACACACACACACACACACACACACACACACACACACACACACACACACACACAGATGGACACCCAGACCTGCGCATGTGCACACACAAAATGATGGAAAAGTAATTAAATGAAACACACACACACACACGCACACGCACACACACACACACACACACACACACACACACACACACACACACACTCTCTCTCTCTCTCTCTCTCTCTCTCTCTCAAGTAGATGAATCTGGAGTTAGAGACAGTATGAGTCATGACACAGACAGACAGACAGGTACACACTGACACAAGATACATCCTTTTTTCCCCTTCTTTTCTATTTTTGCCTTCCCTAAAACTAAGAGAGAGGAGAGAGAGAGAGAGAGAGAGAGAGAGAGAGAGAGAGAGAGAGAGAGAGAGAGAGAGAGGGGAGAGAGAGAGAGAGAGAAACTCCACATAAAAATAAACACACATTCCCATGAGATCATACAGAAACGACATTCATTCCCCATCCCTTTCTCTCTTTAACCCCCCCCCCCTCCCCACTCTTCTCCCTTCTCCACTCTTCCCTCCTATCCCATTCCCACGAACTGTCTTTGCAGTCTCTACACGGATCCTCAGCACAGAAGAGCCTGTGTCACTTTGAACAGTCCTGATCACAAGCCTTTCCCCCCCCCCCCCCCCCCCAGAGCCTTTGGTGAAAAAAGGCACAGCGCGCGGTAGAGGCGGCGACTTCAAAGGCCACGTGTGATTGATCACTGCTTGTCCCCTCCCTTATCGACGGCCTGTACAAAGGTGTCACCAGGACTGTCCACCGTCAAGGGAGGAGCTGCTGGAGGGAGAGAAGAGTGATGTGGTGTGGTGTGGTGGACGATGGGTGAACGATGGGGTGGCGAGTGGAGATGGAACTGAAGGAGAGTAAGGTCATTGCTATATTAGAAAGGTGTCGTAGTGAAAGAGGGGGAGGAGGGAGAAAGAGTGGGGTTGGGGTGATGTTGGTGGATGGATGGATGGTAAAGGGGGTGAGGTGGTGGTGATTGATGGTTACCGGTGGTGAGGATGATGGTGGTTGTGAGGGGGTGGTGATGACGGTGATGATAGTTTTGGGGGTTTTGGTTTGACTTGGGTTCTTTTGTCCTTTTTTAAATGTATTCAATCTGGTTTGTTCATTTTCAGTTGATTGTCCGCCTTCGGACACACCAAAAGATGGTACTGCTGACTACAGGCGAATGTTACATGACATAATGATGTATACATCTATCACATATGATGTATACATCTATCACATATAAAAATGAGGCTGTTAAAAGGGCCCTTCTAACAGCCTCGTTTTCATTCAACGCCTCCCTACCTTGTGCTGAAGAATGAAGAGATCTAAGCTAAGTAACAAATTCGTTCATCTTCGTTGTCCTGTTTGTTTGTGTCTTGCATGAAGAAGACCTAAGAGGTCGAAACGCGTCGTGTTTTGTCTTGTGACTCGTTTGTCCACGTTTCTCTTGGCGGTTCGCTAACAATTATTTAAGATTTGTTTAGATTTCCGCCTGCAGTCGTCTCACTTTGCCACCGCAACATTGTAGATATAAACAAGTGGGCCAAAATTCAATTTTTCCAACATAGGAAATAGATGTTGACAACTTCTTATCAGCAAATAGCAACCACATGGACATATTAACCATCTGCTCATTTGAAGCTGTCAGGCTTTTAGTCGTTAGTGGCTTGACACGAATTCAGGCCCTGGTGAAGTCTTGGTTGGCGCTGGTTGGCCGTTCTTTGCAACTTGATTCTTGACAAAGGTGGGAAATCCTGTGATTTCTCTAGCGTAGGTGTTCAGATCCGCGTCTGTGCGCTTCACCCAAACCACACAGGCGGAACAGATGAAGAGACTGCAGCCAGGGTGCTGTAGTTCATGGCATCGTTGAAAGGATGCTGGAACGCTGTCCCTGAAGAACATGCTGTCAATGGCAGTTCTATGCCACGTTTCAGACCTACCAGATCTACTGTCTGTCTGTACAGCACCACTGGCCGGCCACGCTCACACAGAATGTTGACTGACGCGACGGCAATAGGGCAGCAGGAGGGAGGAGTAGGAGAGGGAGGAAGTGGGAAGTGTAATAAAGGAAGGGGCTGGGAGGATGGATGGTGACGGAAGAGGGGGTGTCAACCTCGGTGTAATGTCAGTGGAGGAAGGACTAGCGCACAGCCCAAACACACTCACAGCTTGCTTACGATCTCATTCATATATCATGCATTCGTCACATCAAACCACTAGTAAAGTCTATAACTTTACTACACATGTTCATAGAACGAACCATCAATGCATATGGAATCAAACAAAATAAAACATTCTCTCTTTCCTGAACTTCACAAAATCATTTATCTAAAACATCATTAACTAACCCGGGTATAAACAGATTTCTACTTTACCTGGCCAGGTGATCTTAACTATTCACGAATCACTGTCTTTTCTTTTCTTTTCTTTTTCTTTTCACTGTCACTTTCACAAGCACGACACAACTGCTGGCACTGGTTTTGGTCTGATGGCGCCTGGTCAGGTGAGACTGTTGGCACTGGCGTTGGTCTGTCGATGAAAGTGGCGCTGGCCAAGTATGAGGTCGAACCCCAGTGAAGATAGAACAGTGACTATCAACATCGATCTGTTCTCCTTTCTTTCTTCCTGCATTAACGCATTGCACTCTCTCTCTCTCTCTTCTAGTCTGCTCTTATCAAATGGACATGGTTGCTTTTCTTTTCTTTTTTTTTTCTTCTTTCTTTTCCTCTTCATTAGTTAGCAGCTCTCTCCACATCTCTCCTAAGTCCTTCCTCTGCAGACTATCTCGTGCTAATGCCCCCACTTGGTTCTCTCCTCTCCTCCCCTCATCTCTCTGCTCTTCTCTCCTCAGAGATTACACTCAGACCTCTCTCTCTCTGTCTCTCTGTTCGTTCTCCCCCTCGTTCTCCCGTTCTCTCACTCTCACATCCTTCTTATTCCGTTCTGATCTGTCCAAAAAGGGCGAGTATCATTGGTCAGTATTTTTACCCTGATACTCGAAGTTATCTCCCTCTAATTCCATTGGATATTCAAATCATGACAGTCACGCCTACACACCTTACTCTCTGTGGTGGTCAATCGGTCATTTAATTGATTAGCTAGATTTCACCCCCACCACACACTACCTTCCCCCCTTCCCTACTTAACTGGCGCCATGTGGCTTAAGTCGTGGGCACTGGTCAGTGTAAATTGGCTAGATGAGTCCGGCCCAGGCACTGAGATGCGTCCGGGCAGACATCGAGGCGTCGGTCAAAACGGCTTAGTCTGTCTGGGTGGATCGTACCGTCTCCGTGAAGCCTCTCCACTAAGCTTAATTGGCTGGGCCCGACCCATGGGCCCGTCTATGTGGCG
>CM031612.1:20501872-20504372 GCA_018398815.1 Conus ventricosus | reverse complement strand
CGCCACGTCATGAACAGCAACAACATTACACACAGCACTGCACAGTCCTACATTCATCGCCACGTCATGAACAGCAGACAACATTACACACAGCACTGCACAGTCCTACATTCATCGCCACGTCATGAACAGCAAACATTACCACACAGCACTGCACAGTCCTACATTCATCGCCACGTCACGAACAGCAAACATTACACACAGCACTGCACAGTCCTACAGTCATCGCCACGTCATGAACAGCAAACATTACACACAGCACTGCACAGTCCTACAGTCATCGCCACGTCATGAACAGCAAACATTACACACAGCACTGCACAGTCCTACAGTCATCGCCACGTCATGAACAGCAAACATTACACACAGCACTGCACAGTCCTACATTCATCGCCACGTCATAACAGCAAACATTACACACAGCACTGCACAGTCCTACATTCATCGCCACGTCATGAACAGCAAACATTACACACAGCACTGCACAGTCCTACATTCATCGCCACGTCATGAACAGCAAACATTACACACAGCACTGCATCGTGAACGGCCCCGCACCTGGTGGCTTGTCTGATGCGGTGTTCGTTTACATTCCCTCTCGCTCTCTCCGCTCTGTCACTGACACCCGACTTCTCCATCAGTGTCCAACCCAAATCTCATGCTTTCCGCCCCGTTGTCATTGATGGTTCTCAGCGTTAGAGTTCTTCCCCCTTTTCATATTAGGCATTGTCTCCCTGTTGCATCTGTCACATGGAGATGCCTACCCGTTTCAGTGCTGTTACAAGCAATACATACTGTATATCTCCTCCCCTTCTTGCACATCTTACATAGCTGGTAACATCAAGCAGGAATCTACGGAGATGCCAATACATGAACTTGTTCGAAGTACGTACTGGTAGTCGCAAAGGTGTTTTTGCGTGCTAAGAAATTGAATGCATTCCGTGCTCTCTTTGTTTCGTTGGTGTTTGTGACCCTTGATTTCAGAGTTGTAAATGAACAACTGTAAAGAGAACTTTCTCATCATTTCTTCATATTTTGATGTTTTGCTTATTAAAAACCCGCCCCGCTTTTCTTGCTTTAGACAATCGTCATCTCACTGTCCTCATAATACCGTTTTCATGTTTGGAGCTATACAGCTCCCTTTTCCTAAATACTACCACCTTGGGGTCTTTTCTTGGTTGACAGCCAGTTTCAATGCATTCCAACATGATCTTTAAATATTTAGTTGGTGTATATATTTATCTCTGCGTCTCTCTGTCTCTGTCTCTCTGTCTCTCTGTCTCTGTCTCTGTCTGTCTGTATGTCTGTCTGTCTGTCTCTCTGAGATTGAAGACATTAACAAGTGCAATTTGAATAAAGACTGTTCTCTGTAGTCTTTAGGATAAATAAACATTTCACGAATGGTTTTGAGAGCTAGACAACAAAGCCTTATTTTCATGTGAATTTTTACGTGATGAACAAATTACATTTTCATCATTAGAAAATCTATATCTGTGATGACGGACGGCTAATTCCGATATACCAAGTGTAAATCTTGTTGTTGCACATTTTAAATGTTTATCCATTTCAAGCTTTAAATTAGGTTTGGAGATCAGGGTTACTGCAAAAATGTCTATAAAGACTAAACCGTTTACTATTTGGAATGTGATCAGACCATTTCTGTCACCTGCAATCTGTTAACCTTGACTGAAAGCACGGATAAAATCAGCAACATCACCAACACTTCGAATGTGCCAAACAAAACCAAAACCATATTCAAACAGACAGAGCCGTATATATTTTAGTTACCCAGTTTTCCTGACCTCGGGTATCTAAATCAAACAACATATTGTATGCTTTGCCAGGAAATCTGTCGTCATCCATCTGCATGAACTTCAACCAATAACGAATGCATCTAAAATCAGAAACAAGAAATGTTGGGTATCGCTTTGTCTCACCAAAAACGAGCTTATTGGGAGCTGTCCTGTCCAACACCAAAGCATTTCTTTAGGGCACATATATGAACAGATTGGTAGTTTATCGCAACTCTTCCACCTCCACGATTCGGAACCATTCTGAACAATTGGCTGTACTTGTGTATTAAATGACCTAATTAATAAGTAACTCAAAAGAAGTGCCATTGAGATTATTTAACCTTTTCATGATACAAATTAAACCGCTTTTGCCAGATTTGCCTGGTCTTTACATGCGCAAGCAAAAATTAAACGTGCAGGGGAAAAAAAACCCTCAAATATTCATAAACGTTGACAATAGCCATCAAATCACAATCAGACATACCATATACATTTTTTTAATACTTTCAGCACTTTCCTTTAAACAGTCATTAAAAATGTTGAGTGCATCATTTATGCTACTATCAATTAGATTTATCATTTCAATTTCTGCATGAAAGGCGGATCCCTCTTTCTCTGACATACCGTGACAGACAGTTACTCTCAGACAGTTACTCTTCCGATCTGCTTTCTTTAAGACAAGTGTGGTCATCAAAAGAAAAGAAAGG
>CM031612.1:20469372-20499372 GCA_018398815.1 Conus ventricosus | reverse complement strand
CAACAACATTACACACAGCCCTGTATAGCTCTACAGTCATCGCCACGTCATGAACAGCAGACAACATTACACACAGCCCTGTAAAGCCTACAGTCATCCGCCACTCATGACAGCAACACATTTACACACAGCACGTGCATTCATCGTCACGTCCATGAACGGCAAGACAACATTACACACCAGCACAGCATTCAATCGCCACGTCATGACCAGAAGCCAACATTTACACACAGCACTGCGATTCATCGCCACGGTCAAATGAACAGCAGACAACATTACACCACAGCACTGCATTCACGTCGACGTCCTGTAACGGAAGACAACATCACACCACAGCACTTCGATCCATCGCCACGTCATGAACAACAGACAACATACACTCAGCACTGAAAAGCCCACATTCCATCGCCACGTCAAGAACCGCAGACAACAGTACCCACAGGCACAGCATTCATACGCCAACGTCATGACAACAGACAACTTACACACCAGCCCAGTATCAGCCCAACAATTCATAGCCACGTCATGAAAAGCAGACAAATATACACACACCCTGTATAGCCCTACATTCTCGGCCACGTCCTGAACAGCAGACAATATTACACACAGCCCAGTATAGCCCATTACATTTCAACGCCACGTCATTTACATAAGACTACATTACACACAGCACTGCCTTCATCGCCACGTCAATGAACAGCAGACTAATCATTACCGCAGCACTGTATAGCCTACATTCATCGCCACGTCAGATCAGCAGACAACATACAACACAGCCCTGTATAGCTCTACATCATCCGCCACGTCATGAACAGCAACAACATTACAACACAGTAACACTGCATTCATCGTCACGTCCATTGAACGCAGACAACATTAACACACAGCACCTGCATTCATCGCCACGTCATGAAACAGAAGACAACATTACCACAGCCTGCATTTCAACGCCCGGTCAAGAACACAGCCAAAATTACACACCGCCCTGCATTCATCGTCAACGTCATGAACGGAAGACAACATCACAACACACAGCACTCGTTCATCGCCACGTCATGAACAACAGACACCATTACACACAGCCCTGTATAGCCCTACAATCATTCGCCAAAACGTCATGAACGAAGACAAACATTTACACACAAGCCAGCATATCAACGCCACGTCATGGAAAACGACAACATTACACACAGCCACCTGTATACCCTATTCATTCAAAAAACATCGCCCACGACATGAACAGCAGACAATATTACCCACAGCCCTGTATAGCCCTACATACACGCCACGTCATGAACAGCAACAATATTCACACAGCCCTTTATAGCCCTACATTCATCGCCACGTCATGAACAGAAGACAACATTACACACAGCAATGCCATTCATCGCCACGCGTCATGACCACAGACAACATAACAACACGCAGGCACTGTAAAGGACCTACATTCATCGCCACGTCATGAACAGCAGACAACATTACACGCACACTGTATAGGCCCTACATCTCATCGCCAACGTCATGAACAGCAGACAACATTACACACAGCACTGCAACAGGTCTAAATTCATCGCCACTTCATGAACAGCAAGACAACATTACACACAGCACTGCACAGTCCCTACATTCATCGCCACGTCATGAACAGCAACCTTACACACAGCACTGCAACATAATACATTCATCGCCACGTCATCGAATCAAGCAAACATTACACACAGCACTGCACAGTCCCTAACAGTCATATCGCCACGACATAACAGCAAACATTAACACACAGCACTGCACAGTCCTACAGTCATCGCCACGTCATGAACAGCAAGACATTACACACAGCACAGCAACATCCTACAGTCATCGCCACGTCCATGACAGCAAACATTACACACAGCACGCACAGTCCTACATTCATCGCACGTGCCATGAACAGCAAACGATTACACACAGCACGGCAAACCAGTCCTACAATTCCATCGCCACGTCATGAAACAGCAAACATTACCCAGCAGCACTGCCTCAGTCCTACATTCATCGCCAAAACGGTCATGACAGCAAACATACACACAGCACTTCTGCATCGTGAACGGCCCCGCACCTGTCTTGTCTGATGCGGAGTTCCGATACATTCCCTCTCGCTCTCCTCCGCTCCTGGTCACTGACACCCGACTACGCCATCATGTCCAACCCAAATCTCATGCTTTCCGCCCCGTTTCATTGATGGTTTTCTCGACGTTAGAGTTCTTCCCCCTTTCATATTAGTCATTGTTCTCCCTGTTGCAATCTTACACATGAGATGCCTACCCGTTTCAGTGCTGTTACAAAGCAATACATCCTGTTATCTCCTCCCCATTCTTGCACACTTACATAGCTGGTACAACAACAGGAATCTACGGATATGCCAATACCAGAAGAAGCTGTTCCGAAGTACGTACTGTAGTCGCAAAGTTGTTTTGCGTGCTAAGAAATTGAATGCATTCCGTCCTCTATTTGGTTCGGGGGGGGGGGGCGAGATATATAGATTAGATGTGTTGAGGTAACTTGATTTGCATGATTGGTATGGGTAAAATCTGTGAAAGAGTAGTAATGTTGAGCTGATGTTTCGTGAATGAATTTGGATGTTTTGCAGTAATTGATAAAAAACGCAGAAGTATTTTATTGATGTTAGATAATTAGTATTAGAATAGGTACGTACAGAAGTGACGATTTAATGGGGGTGTGAGAGTTTATAAATAAAGTGTGTATTAATAGATATTTTATGAGAGTAGAGAAATTGGGGGAGGGGAGTGGGGGTTATGAATGTGAATTGATGAAATTATGGTTATGTTTGTGGGTGGGGTTTGTGTGTGGTTATAGGAGGTGATAGAGAGAGGAGAGATATCTGGAAGAGAGGGAGGAGGGATAAGGGAGGGAGGGGGGGGTGAGGGAGGGAGGGTAGAGAGTTGATATGTAATTTTATCTGGGAATTGTGTATGTTTGATAGGGTAGAGGGTGGAGGGGGGTGTTTTGTTTTATGTGGATAGTTTGGGGTTTAGTTATAATTATTTAAGTGGGAAGGTTGGGGGTTAGGTTTATTTGGTGATGGGGATTGATATGGGGGTG
Organism: Conus ventricosus; assembly: GCA_018398815.1. Lineage (NCBI taxonomy): Eukaryota > Metazoa > Mollusca > Gastropoda > Neogastropoda > Conidae > Conus > Conus ventricosus. The sequence goes on along the minus strand of CM031612.1, from coordinate 20,496,273 downwards.
TTGTGTGGGTGTGGGGGTGAGTAGAGTTGTTGGGGTTTTTGGTTTGGTGGGGGGGATAAGATGGGTTTGGGGGTTGAATGGGATTAGGTTTGTGGGTTGATGTAGATTTTTGAGTGTTTTTATTTATGTTTAAGGTATGGTTGGTGATTAATGGGAGGATAAGATGAGGTTAAGGTAGTTTATAGTGTTTGGCATTTATTATTATAATATAGGATTTGATTATTTTAATTTATTTGATATATGTATTAAGTGTGTGGGGGGTTTTCCAACATTTTCCTACATCGGTATATATATCAAACAACTTTTGTAGATTCCATATTCGTAACATCCATCTCAATGAACTTCAACCAATAACGAATGCATCAAAATCAAAACAAGAAATTTGGGTATCGCTTTGTCTCACCAAAAACGAAAAGCTTATTGGGACTGTCTGGTCAACACCAAAGCATTTCATTAGGGGCACATAATGAACAATTGGTAGTTATCGCAACTCTTCCAACCTCCACGATTCGGAACATTCTGAACAATTGGCTGACCTTGGGTTATTAAATGACCTAATTAATAATAACTCAAAAGAAAGTGCCCATTGAGATTATTTAACTTTTCATGATACAAATTAAAACCGCTTTTTTTGGCAGATTGCCTGGTCTAACATGCGACAAGCAAAAATAAACTTGCAGGGAAAAAAAAAACCCTCAAATATTCAAAAACGTTACAATACCCATCAAAGTCACATTCAGACATAATAAACCATATACATTTTTTTAATAACTTTTCAGCACTTCCTTTAAAACAGTCATTAAAAATGTTGAGTGCATCATTTAATGCTACTATCTACTTAGATTTATCAATTCAATTTCTGCATGACGGCGATCCCCTCTTTCCTCGACATACCGTGACAGACAGTTACTCTCAAGACAGATACTCGTCCGATCTGCTTTCTTTAAGACAAGTGAGGTCATCAAAAGAAAGAAAGGAAAAGACAAAACAAAAACAAAACAAAAGCAAAAAAACTAACAAACAAAACTATTCTTTCCGTCGATGACTAGAAGACGAAAACCATAGTCCACTCTTTTTTCTCCTCTATCTTGCCTGTTTTAAGAGAGGGGGACGGTTGCGCCGTGTCGTATATAATACAGACGACTACATAAACTCGTGTCGCAGCGACAGTATTTTTCCGAGGAAATAACAGCATTTTATGGACAGCTAACAATATTCTATGGTGGACATTTTTCGTGAAAAGTTTCGCGTGGACATTTTATTTTCCCAGCAATTATGACGCTGCATTGCAAAACAAAATTTTCACGTGAAATGCTATCGTTGCGATACAATCCCAACGGCGACAATATTATATCACTACACCGGAACTCTCCCAGAAGCGGAAAGAAAAATCTCCCAACAAAATGTTGCTGCCTTTCTTATCAGCTTTTCTTTCTTCTTTAATTCCCCCCCCCCCCCCCCCCCCCCGAATTTTATCACTAAAAGAAGAACAGTAACGATTGTATTAGGGAATCTGTCTGGGTTAAGTCTAATGAATATGGTCAAACTCGACAGTCAGAGTCATAGTACAATCTATCCGCGCAGGAAGCATGCACATTATCCCCTCTGACGTTCAATAGGTTTTCATTCTGACGCTCATCAGACCATTAAAAATTAAGAGGTTATTCAAGATCGCCAGTTTTCCCGTTCTAACAGTTCCACTTCAATGGCCATGACTAATATGCTCTAAGTGGACGAAGATAAGTGATTACTAACCTTTCATTTTCGTTGCTTGGATCCTACTGTCTCGTGCTGAAGAAGACCTAATAGGACGAAAACGCTGCCGTTTGATTTTGTCTTTGTGAATCGTTTGTCTACGTAGTTGTTGTTGTTGTTGTTTTTTTGGGGGGGGGGGGGTGGTGTTTTTTTTCCGTGAGGCTATTAATCACATAAACAAAAAATTGTTAGATGTCCGACTGCAGCGCCACACCCCGCAAACTGTTCCACTTCCCGCTAAAAGATCAGAATTTTCTTTTTTGTCGAATTTGAATTTATCTTTCCCGCAAGGACCCTACTTCCTCGCTCAGATCATTCACAACCCAAAGACAACAGCAGAAAACTGGTCCGCGAGTTCTCTTTGTACTTTTTCCCCACTTAGACACTTAGTTCACACACAGTTCAAAATGACAGAATTGGATGGATTGCATGGACTTTGCAACGCACACCCATGAGTCCGCCAGGATCGATTATCTGAGGAGATGAAGGAGGAGCGGTCGTCTTCCCAGTCCAACGGGGCACCCACCTGCCCTCCCTGTTCGTACTTGCTCCATTCCTGAACTGTTCGGTCCAGCTCTGCCGAAGTTTGTCTTGTGTCCCGGGTTCCGCTCCCACCCTCAGCAAACGAAGAAAAAGAAACACCCGAAGGTGCTGGGGAGGACCCAGAGAGGCACTGTCTTCACCTGCCTTAGAGCAGTCCCCTGTACCACCCTTGGAGGCCTGCGCTGTGTTGAACGATGGGTCAAGGCACCGCAGTCACTCCATTAAGATACCGAGGGACATAACTGCTCCTGAACAGAGGTAATTAGAGCTACAGGATGCAAGCTCATAACAGCCTTAAAGTAGCATCCCCCCATGGGTGTACCAGCCCGTATTTCATGACTGCAGAGCCCACCGCCGAAAAACACCCACCCTCCACTGCCGAGCACACCCAACAGACCCAACCACCCCTGCCGCACGGACAGATGAAGACAGTGCCCCTCCAGACACAGCCACGCATTCGCCAAACGGTTCTTATGTGCCCTCAAAGAGACAATCCAAAGATGTAGTCTTTTCCCACTGTCAACAGACTTTCCCATGGTCAGTGGGTCTTTCACAACGTCACTGACGCTTTCTCCTCCAGGTCAGCCAAGTAAGTGCAAAGAAAAAAAGAAACACGCCGAAATGCTGGGGAGACCCAGAGAAGCACTGCCGCCCCGGGACATGGACGGAGGAGCACATCTCTCAGATGCCCACCGTTTGCACTCGTCCTCGGTGACAGGTTGGCGACTCGTCATGGCCGTCTATTTTCCCACTGAAGCCGTTACATCATGAAAGAGAAAAAATATCAGAAGGAATGGAACCGGAAGTCGCCCTGAACGTAAGCGAAGCGGATGGCATGGGTCCAGGGGACACCACACACGTAAAGTAGATAAGCCTAACCTCGTACGTCCAAGAAAAACATAAAAGCAGTGACTCTATGGCCTGTGACGGAGCACTGACTCGACACGAATTCATGCCACCGTTGAGAGAGAGAGTAGAAACGAACGAACGAACGAACGAACGAACGAAACGAAGGAAATTTGTTTTAATGAGGTAAAAGAATAAGCACATAGCAAGGCTTGTTTGCATCTTGCCCTCACAAATGAAAAAGAACATTTCAAACACAAAAGCCACCCTCCACACCCCAACCCTTAACCAAACATCCACCTTCGAACAAATCCTATCCAAGCAATAATAATATCAATAACAATAGTAATGACTATACTGGATCAAAAAATGATAGCATTACAATTCAAATATAACACCATGCGCACCATATAAACCTATGCAATTGCCAAACGTTACATCTGTCGATAGCAAAGATCTGAAGATAAAAAACAGAACCACAATAATAATTCACCAAATATAAATCCACATGATAGTAAATACAATATTGAAACCAAGGAAATCTGTTCCGGAGGGGCGTAACAACACCTTTTTTTGCGCCCAGTCCAGATTCGCAAGAAACAAGACGCATTTCCCTTTCCTCACTATCCCGATGTTCACTGCAAACACTACCATCCTCGCCCCTCATAACAAACACCCCACCTCACCCTCCGTCTAACCCCTCCGTTCACAACCAACCCTAATAAACAGAGGGAGAGAGTAGGGAGAGATGGAGAGCATAGAGGAGAGCGAGAGAGTAGAAAGAGAGAGAGAGAGAGAGAGAGAGAGATGAGAGAGAAAAGAAGAGAGAGATGGGAGAAAGGATGAGACTGGGAGAGAGATGGAATAGAAGAACAGAGGGAGGAGAGACGAGAGAAGAAAAGAGAGAGAGAGAGAGAGAGTGAACAGAGAGAGAGAGAGAGAGTAGAGAGAGAGAGGAGAGAGAGAGAGAGAGACTGACAGGCGACAATAAAGACAGACAGCTTAGACAAATAGGCAGAGAAGTCAAGCAAAAGCATCAGCAGATAAAGACATAGATATGATAAAAAGAAACATAGAGGAATTGGATACAAGATTAACGATCCAAAATACCCCATAAGTTAAGCTCTAACTTACAATAATATTTATGATAAATTGTTTTAACGTAGATAAGCTATTTTTATTACTTATGTCACAAGGAATTTAGCATTACCCAAAGTATACCACCCGAATAAGCTAATGCAAGGGACATGAATAGATCAATTCGGCCGGGGAATGGATAATCAAATGTTTATTACGAAAGGTGTTTACAAGGAATTTGGTACGTAATAAGCAGGAGCGAGATTGTTCCTTATTTTGTACATGAACACAACACCCTTATTGAAACGAACCGACATTTCTGACTGAATGAGTAGAATCACAAGTCTTATAGTCCAGCAACCTTGAAGAGATGATTTAAGAGAACGACTTTTCGTGAACGTCCTATACAAACGCTCCGTGGTTTCAAGCAATTGTGACTGGCCATGTCCCCGCAGTTTAAGCATAAGTCCAATATCAGATTGTATATTAGGCATGGAAAAATAAACTTCGAGAAATGTTGGTCAAGGAAAAGCTTAAATCTGTTTAATTGAAAGTATCTATACTTGAGAACTTCCTACGAGATAAAGCAGAAAGCGTGATTAACACGACCAAGATAGATTGTTATCGAAAGTGAACCAAGTAACTACTGCGAATCAATTTCTTCTATAATCTGATCGTAGAGCGAATACAATGGAAGGTAGACTAGTTTTCATGTTATTGTCGTATTTTATGCCTAGTATGTTTATCAACATAAAATTGGATTTCATAGGATGGAGTGGCCAAGTTGATTTAGTTTGGACCACTCAGTAAGATTATTCATATCGTTTTGAAGAGCACTGCATACCAGTGAACGTTTTTACCTTTACTAGTGGATGTCGTTCGTCAGAAATAGATCACATGAATGAGGAAATAGCTAGAGAAGGAATCATTATAAAACCGAAAAAAGGATTGACCTAAAAACATGAACCTTGGGGGACACCAAAATTCACTGGTAGAAAGTGGATGATTACAGAAGGGGGCCCCCCTATTAAAATGACTGTTTCCTGTTGGACAAGAAGAGAATACTAATCAAGAGATTTCAGGATACTACCGTAAAATAGACAGTTTATATTTTAACAAGACGATTATGGTCACAAATGTCAAAGAGACTTTTGCAAAGTCAACAAAAAGTACACCAGAAAAAAATTACAATTAATGTTAGGAAAGCCAAAGATCAACTCAGATGGTTATAGTGCTGATAATGACATGAATGTGTTTTTTTTTCTACACACCACATTGGTTTGGATGAAATAAATAATGTTTCGAAAGAGTGAACCTGGAGAATGCGTTTAAAGATGTTTTTCTAAGGTTATCGAACAAAGTCGATCGAATTGAATATAGTCGATAATTTGAAAAATCATTTGGTGTCGCCGGATTTAAAAACATGAGTTACAATGGCTACCTTAAAAGCCTTGGGTAAGAAAACACTTTTCGATGGCAAAGTTTTAAATGCAAGGTGAGAATGTCACAATATAACAGATGCAGATAATTTCCAAGATTTTAACTATCAATGTTGTATCTAAGACCACAAGACAGTTAGATTGTATTAAAAAGCAGATAGTGCCCTATAACACTTCGTGTACACTAAAATTCAAATTGGGAAGTTTTTTGTAACTCTCTGTAAAAAGAATCACAGTAACTACAACAATGAATAGATCATGTTTATCATGTGATCAGAGTTATAGTAATTTTCTGAGCTATTGTTGAAAAGTTTAAATTGAATTTTTCGGTAGATATTCCATACCCCATGCACATCATTAGCAGATTTTTTTTCCCAAGATAATTACTTAAAGGGCTTTCCAGAATGGAATTTGTATCTGTTTAGAAGCAAATAAGATTCCTCTGAAATATTTTTTTTGCGAGGATATATCTTTTTAGGGCAGGGTTACTTTATATTCGCTGTTTCTTAAAACTGGTCACTATCCCTGTAGTACAGACTAAATTATCTCGAAGTTTAATGGCTGCATTGATTTCTTTTCTGTTAACCACTGTGTTTGCCATCAGCCTTAATGCGTTTAAGTCCTATAGGGACATGAATTATCAATTAATTACAGATAGAAAAATACGATACCAAGTTTCAAGGCCTCCGTCGGGGTCGGTATTTTTGATAAACCTCTGAAAAATTTCGCCAGAAGCACAGTCAGATAGAAGGCCATCAATATTAAAGTTTTCATAACAACGAGAAGATATGTATTGGTGGCTACATCTGGGATTTTTCGTTCCTTTTTGGACCTTGATGTAAACAAACAGGAACGAGGTCACTAAGACCAAACACCGGTTACAGTAAATATCCAATAATAGTAGCCGGGCATTTACATATATATGGTTCAAAAAGTGTTTCAGACTGTGATGTTATTCTGGTTGGTGTGTTCATCAATTGTTTTACAATTCTTCAGTTCAAAGATTATTATTTCCAGTTTGTTATGCGGTTTAATTAAATCAATATTAAAATCTCCAAGTAGTATGACCTCTGTTTGCATAGCGTTTACATCCTCCATCATGAGATCAAAGCGATCAGACCACTCAACACGTTCTTCTGGATTTCAAGCAATAGAAAACCTACTAAGACTGGTTTTGACCCAATCAAACAAATATCTATCCAAATGCACTCAATGCAGTATTTATCAAAAATGTATTTTGTTTATAATTACCGAGTTGTGCACAAATGCTACCATCCAGTGTCTAGTTTAGGCCATGGCTCTCTCCTAATCAGACTATAGCCTGGAATCGATACCTAAAAGGTCAGATTATAACCACTGTTTTAGTCTTGATTCAGAGAAATCCACAAGGCAATGGAAGTGATCATTTGAAGTATTGATAAAATAGTAGGGTATGTCTGACATTATATTTAATAAAGAACATACATGTAGGTGACCTACTTTAAAATCAAATTTACTTAAACCATTTCTCACCTGCTAGATTGCTTGTCATAATGTATCAATACCGAAAATTGTAGGAGACAAATGAGCGACACTTTAAACAACACACACCAGTTACTACCACAAAACAAAGATCTAATATGAAGGTGTGCTGAGAAAAACGAGTGACAAACACGACCTCAAAGAAATAAGAAATACAATGTTACCATAGATAAAGTCAGCAAAAACACCAAATGTAGAAAATGTCAACAATTTGAAGAAGGCAAGAATACACACACACACACACACACACCCACACCCACACCACACACACACACCACCCAACACACACACACACACACACACCCCACACACTCACACACACACACACACACACACACACACAAAACCATAGCAAGATGAGACAGACAGTAACAATCGAAATGCACTTGGTAGAATCAACTTGGCATCAAAACCAAAATGCAACCCAAGCAATATTAAAGTTCGAAAACAACAACAATAACAACGACAACAAACTATAAGAGCCAGTTTTGTATATCAGATCCTACAGTCAAAAGACCACCTGCAAGTCAGGTGGTCCGCAAACAGTGACCCACATGAATAGTACCTGTGGGGTACTCATAGAACACACATACTCACACACACAACACACACACACACCACACACCACACACACACACACACACACACACACACACACACAACACCCACACACACACCCACACACACACAGCACACACACTACACACACACACATACACAACACCCACACACACACGAACACAAACACACACAGATACATACTCAGCACACAACTCTCAATAGAGCGCCAAGCACTTTTATTCGTTTTGCGCCATGAAGTACACACAACACACACACACACACACCACACACACACACACACACAACACACACACACACCCACACACACACACACACACACACACACACACACACACACACACACACACACACACACACACACACACACACACACACACACCTGAAATAGTCTGTAATACTAACAATCAATATATTCTCCTATTACATTTAACCCCTTAATCCTCCCATGAACTTTTCCTTCTCCGCCAAACATCCACTTCAACTTCACCCCAGATCAGCAAGTTATACAGTTTGGCACCGTACAGCATCATTGGACAGGCACCAGAAGTAAAACGAAAACAATCAGTAATAAAGGCGGAAAAACTGACAAATTAGATACGATTTCCTTTTAAGCCATATAAGAATGCCAATTAAACAATCTGGCAAAGTCCATTATGTTAAGGTTTTATTAGTTGAAAGGGAGGTTGGTTGGGCTGACATGACGCTGAATTTGTCAGCAGTTGGGACGCTAGATAATAAATGTTCTGCAATAAGGTGGATCAGGTAGAGGTGTATGTTTCCGTCGTTTTCGAACTGGCAGTCTGGGGGTATTTATGCCCCTTCGTGGGCGCTCAAGAAGAGAGGTCAGGGGGATGACTTTCCTGAAAATGATGGGGTGGGTTATGAGCACTGATTTGTTCAGGAAGGGTGGTTATGTTGGAGATGATAGCGAGAAATTTTGGAGTGCTGTGTTCAGGGGGGTGGCTATGGTGTACTAAATGGAGTGAGGGTTAGGGGGAAGTTATTTGTAGCTAGTGTGATGGTAATGATTGAAAATGACTGAGAAGGGTTTGGAGGAGCGATGTGAACAGGGGGTGGCTGGTAGATAGGGATTCAGCAGGGTTTAGGTGGGATGAGGGCCGTGTCTCACAGGAAGACTATTGGCGGGAGAGGGGGGAAAAAAATGACTACAAGGACGCCAGGGAGGGGGATAGGGGGGCAGACTTTCATCCCCTATCAAACTTGTCGTTGGGAGCCGTTCTTAGGGGCATAGCAGGTTTTGGAAAAGGCTGGGTGGGAGTGGTTAAGGTCTGATGATCTGGGAGGGTACAAGACGTTGAAGTTCAATTACGCTGGGAAACAAAGGGGGCCCACGCCTAACAGTAAGTCTGCGATTTATCTGCTGCAGCCTGCGTCCATAAGACCATACAATGTGTTCAGCCATCTGTGCAGTACTCTAGCATTTGGATGTTTCACCTTGCTATACAATGTCATAAAGACGCAAACGAGGCGAAATTACAAGAAAATGACATGTTGTAATTCACCCAAACATGCAGAATTCAAGTATTGATTTGAATGGTAAGATCCGGGTTGTTAAAGAGATGTTTACCTCACTGCTGGTAGCATCGGGGGGGGGGGGTGGGGGGGGGGAACTAAGAACAACACAGACCTGCGGAATAAGGTCTTACAGCAGAGTAGCAATAACATCGTTCCATGATTCCAGTAAATGGGACCTGAGTGGGCACGAATTTATTTAACCCATTGATGATAAATCACTTTGGATGTAGGCGTAAACTGGGATAGTGATGAGCCAGTAGCTACATCCTGTAATGACATTCCTGGCACACATAATTTAAAAAGATTAACGGCCACGAGGGCGAGTCTTTTAGTGTCATATAAAACGAATAACGGAGTCCCCCAGCAATAAGCATTGTTAGCATTGCCAGGTACAGACATGTGATGTAACACTTCACTGGGGGATGGCTTCAACGTTGGATTAATGTTGATTAATTTGTTTTATTCTAGTCTACTAACTTATTCCAGGTGGCGGGGTCGGACAAAAGGGTTTTAATCATTTGCGTCACTGCCAGAGATAGAACATTAAAAGAATTAAATCGAACTGAATAATGTAAACTGGCACCGTCTTATTGGACTCACTGTCTGACACCGTAACTTTTCCATTGGCCACCGTGTGTTTGGGAGGTTTACAACCTCACTGAGGAGAGAGAGAGAGAGAGAGAGAGAGAGAGAGAGAGAGAGAGAGAGAGAGAGAGAGAGACAGAGACAGAAGAACAGACAGACAGAACAGAGAGACAGAGAGGAATGACAATGAGACCCCATGTCCGATTATCTCACTCATCAGAAGATATGAAGGACACTTGGCACGGCGGCATGAAACCGTGAGAAACTTGGTGGATCAAATGTCACTGCTTCCCGCCATTTGCCGCTGCCCAATCCCAGCGCTTCACCGCCTGACATATTTGAACTGAATCGAATTGGAAATGGCCTTCTGAAGATAAAATCAGCTGCGAATTATTTGATTGCCCTTTCTTTCTTTTTTCCCCCCCTTTTTTTGTCTTACCGGTTATAAAGTTTTTAGGCCCCAGACATTATTAAGTTACATATCTGTCATTTCAGTGTTGCTGGAGTTACTAGACAGCACCTTCATGTAACACACACACACACTCACACACACACACCCACACACACACACACACACACACACACACCACACACACACCCACACTCACACACACACACACAACCACACCAACACAGTCACACACACACACAACACACACACACACACACAAACACACACACACACACACACCACACACACGACCCACACACACACACCACGCACGCACGCACGGCACGCACGCACACACACACACAAACACACACCACACACACGCGTCACGCGACGCACGCACGCACAACGTACGCATCCGCTCACATATACGCACACACACACACAACATATACACACCAGGTCGCCACACACATACACACACACAAACACACACACACCACCCACACACACACACAACACACACACACACACACACGCACACGCACCACACGCACACACCACACACACACACGAGCACATACACACACACACACACAGCGCGCCGCGGCGCGCGCGCGTGCACTCACGCCCACCGATACATGCACAAGCAATACATAAACACGTTATGCACTCACGTAGAACGTGCAACGACACAAACATGGGCTCATCCATCTACACTGTCTAACACATCAAGACATAATAGATACATACAACATTTATACAAACACCCACACCCCACATACACACACATCCATTCATCCGTCCATGAATACAGACATACACACGCCTGCAATCCATACATGCACAAAGGCGACACATATAAGCAGAATATACACATCACGTGTACGCACGTGTGAAGCTCCCCTCCCCCCTCCCCGCCGATCCCCTTTGTTCCCGCCCTTCTCGACTCCAATTGTCCACCCCAAGAGAGAGAGAGAGAGAGAGGGAGAAGGGAGAGAGGAGAGAGAGAGAGAGGAGAGAGAGAGAAAGAGAGAGAGAGAGAGAGAGAGAGAGAGAGCAGAGAGAGGGAGTGGAGAGAGAGTGAATACGAATACGAATAACGATATTTTAATTGAGGGTAAAATGGATAAGCTAACAGCTTTTTTACACCATCCCTCAGACAACAACATAACAAAAACGAAAATCAAAATAAACATCAGACATGAGACATGAAAGGACACAATGAACAAGCAGATAACGACAAACCATGATTAACAAAAATAGAAAAGACGAAGAAGAAGAGAAGCAGAAGAAGAAAAGAGAGAGAGAGAGAAGAGAGAGAGAGAGAGAGAGAGAGCGAGAGAGATGGATGGATGGAATGGATGGATGATGGATGTATATAGATGGATGGGGTTGGGGATGAAAGGAGTATTCAGTATGGGCCATGGTCCCCTCTGTGAAGGGGTATGTGAACAAAATTCACAAGGCCACCAGCAAATTTTCACATTAAAACCTGGGATGGGCAAAAAGTATCCGAAACATATGGAGTTAGGATCGAAAGCGCAGACCGAATTTGGAAAGCATTTAAAAATAAAAAAATTTTATTGCCAACTGTTTAAGCCATGTTTCATCTTAGATGGACAATAAGCAATGCACGTCTGAACAATGAAGGCTGTCACTGGAATTCTGTAGGGCTCAGTTGGTTTCTAAAATCATTCAAAGCAGAACAACACAACAAACAACAAAGAATTCAACTTCCCGTGCACTTTTACTTCATGGCCAAAATAAAATCACGTCGGTATTCTGTTTGAAACGAAAACGATTAACAGGTAATCCGAGAGTCCAAATCGAAATCTTGTCATGAATGTATTCACACACACAACACACACACCCCACACACACACACACACACACACACACACCCACACACACACACAACACACACACACACACTCACACACACACACACACACACACACACACAACATACATACACACCACACACACACAACACACAACACACACACACACACACACACACCACACACAACACATACACACACACACAACACACACACACACACACACGCACACAATCCGCACGCACGCAACGCACGCAACGCACGTACGCATGTACGCACGCACGCACGCAGCAACGCCAAGCACATAGCATATAATATTCCTACGCGGAAAGAGGATACAGAAGCAACAGTCAGCCTCACATGGTATCAATCAGCAGTTCTGATGAAGGAAAGAATTTTGATCCGCCGAAGCTGTCATGTTCCCGAACATCAGTATTTATTCATAGTTCGAACATTCTAGATTCATGAGGCAGACTGCTTATTAAGGGCAGAGAGTACAGAAGACAATGTTGTGTGAGAAGAGAGAGAGAGAGAGAGAGAGAGAGAAGAGAGAGAGCGAGAGAGAGAGGAGCGAGAAGAGAGCGCGAGAGAGAGAGATCGGAACATGTGTTAAATTATGATAAGACATAATAAATGAATATGAAACAAAAAATGAGCAAATACCAAAATAGAAAATATAAGAAAGAAAGAAACAAAAGTAACAGAGAGAGAGAGGAGAGAGAGAGAGAGAGAGAGAGAGAGGAGAGCGAGAAGAGAGAGAGAGAGAGCGAGGACGAGAGAGAGAGAGAGAAACGAAGCAGAAGAGAAGAAGAAGAATGAAGAAACGGAAGGATACGGAGAAGAAGAAGCAAAGAAGAAGACGAAGAAGAAGAAGAAGAAGAAGAAAGAGAAGACGCAAAGGAGGCGGGAGGGGAGGTGAGGGGGAGGAGGAGGAGGAGGAGGAGGAGAGAAGAAGAAGAGAAGCGAAGACGAAAGAAGAAAGAGAAGAAAACGAAGACGAAGAAGAACAGAAGAAGGAGGCGGAGGGGAGGAGGGGGAGGGAGGAGGGAGTGAGGAGGTAGTGAGGAGGAGGAGGAGAGAAGACGAAGAAGAAGAAGAGATCAAGAAGAAGAAGAAAGAAGAGAATAAGACGAAGAAGGATGCGTACGAGGGAGGAGGGAGGCGGATGCGGGCGGCGGATGAGAGAGGAGGAGAAGAAAAGCCCATCACTAAACACCCCCCACCCCCCACCCCCGGCCCCCACCTCCCCACCCCCCCACAAACTCCCCGCCCCCCCACCCCCACCCCAACCCCACCAAAAAAGACAGAGTGAGCATTACGCTGGTGCACACCCACACACACACAGCACACACACCCACACACACACACACACACACACACACACACACCACACACACACACACACTACCCACACACCCACTAACACACATTCACACACACACCCACACACACACACACATACACACACGACACACCACACACACACACACACACACACACACACACACACATACATTACTAGAAATACATTATTAGAAATGTTTCACATATTCACATTAGCATGCGACTGGCTATAGCGTGTCCAAGTCTTGACGATAGGAAAATCATTTCGCTTGTAAACCAACAATCACTTGCTGAAATGTCCAGTCCCCTGTATTTGTGATGATATAGTAACAAGATACACCTAAGATGAGAGTGGGACCTGTACATACAAAGTTCCGCAGAAACAAAGTGTCCGCATTGCGGACACTTCGTTCCCTGCGGACAGCTTTGTTCTCGTGAACTGAACATTCAAATGTCCGCAGACGATCCTGCGGACACATTTATTTCGCGAGGTGCCATATAAACTTACAAAAAGCGGACCAAAGAGCCCGCAGCCGTTTCTGCTCAGTGTGATGGGTGAATGTGCACGTACACACCCATGACCCTGCATGCGAGCGTGTTGTGTGTGAGTGTGTGGGTTTAGTGTGTGTGAGGTGTGTGTGTGTGTGTTAGGTGTGTGTGTGTGGTGTGTATTTGCGTGTGGTGAGTGCGTGGGTGGCGGTGCGTGCTTGCGATGTGGTGTGTGTGTGTGTGTGTGGTGTGTGTGTGTGTGTGTGTTGTGTGTGTGTGTGTGTGTGTGTGTTGTTGTATGTGTGTGTGTTGGTGTTTTTTGGGGGGGTGTGCGTGCGCGCGCGCGCGCACGTGAGCGTAATCTAAACTTTGTTGCTCTTCGGCCAAAAACAAAAAAGTAGGCACTACACAATTTAAAAAACAATTTTGTTAACATTAAGATCACACACAACACAACACACACACACACCACACACACACACACACACACACACGACACACACACACAACACACACACACACACACCCACACACACACACATCACACACAACACACCACACAACAGGGGGGGGGGTCTCACATACTCACACACACACACACACCACACACACACAACACACACAAACACACACACACACACACCAACACACGGCGCGCGCGTGGGTAGGCACGCCAACAGACGCACGCACGCACATGCGCATGGGAAATGTACGTGACACATTCACCCCCACTCACACTGAGGCTGAAACGGCTTGCAGACATTTTGTTCCGCATTTGTGTAAAGTTACATTCACTTCGCGACGAAGTGTCCGCAGGAGTTCTGCGGACAGTTGGAATGGTCAGTTTCACGGTACAAATTGTCCGAGAGAACAGAGTGTCTGCGTGCAGAACAATTTGTTCTGCGGACACTTTGGGCCGTCACAGACCCATGAAAAAGCTGTCCTCTCATCAGCCGAACCATCAGGAGCAATCCTGTACCATCCGTTGAAGTCCTGCCCTGAGTACACATAGGAGTTGCAGGCACGCAACGGGTACATATCCAATAACGCCATGGACATCATAGGGCCCAGGCAAATGCCATTGTGACATCTCACTGCATGTGACACCGACAGAATTCTCCACAGCAACGTCCCCATGGGTGTACCAGCCTCCCCCCCCCCCACCCCGCCCCCATTTCAAGCCTGCAGAGCCACCGGCGAAAAACCGCCACTGTCCAGCTACTGCTGAACATACCTTCAGCAAGATTATATATTGATAATTGGGTCATTCATATAGCGCCTATCCTCGGTCACAGACCAAGCTCTAGAGCGCTTTACAATAAACACACATACCTCACCACTCACACAACGGGCTGCCCTACCAGGTAGAGCCGTCCGAAGCGCAGCCTACTGGCGCTCATTCCAAGTCGTTTCCGCCGGTAACCATTCAAATATCAGTCATCATAATCATTTATCTCATTTATTCTTCCAGTTTATCTCACATAGGATGCATGCGATGTTTATACGTGGCCTCCATTTCCACGTACACGATGGCAACACGATAACAGTACGTGACGATTTGTGTGGCATGGGTAATGAAATACCAGGCGGTTATCTCAATCGACAAATTCCTAACCTCGACGGCATCCAAGATCAAGGCGGAAGTGAGTTCCCAGAGGAGAGACCAGAATAACAAAGTCTTGTTTTTAAAGAGGTCAGTTACAGGTCAAAGGGAACACACACACACACACACAACACACACACACACACACACACACCACACACACACACACACACACACACACACACACACACACACAGTCACAACACACACACACACACACACACACACAGCAGAGCACCTCCCCATCCACATACACACAGAACACACCCCATAAGCGCACACTTCCTTCCCCCCCCCACTCTCTACTCTCTCTCTCTCTCTCTCTCACTCTCGCCCTCTCTCTTCTACTCTCACTCGCGCTAGTCACTAACAATCTCCACACCGCACCCTTCCATACAAACGTCGCTCGCAACCAATATGCAACAGTGGAACTGATCAAAACTAAAGACAATTTCACTTTTACTTGTCCAATGGCAGTGCTTCCCTCCACTTCAACCATCCCCACTCCCACCCCCCTTTTCCACCCAATTCCCCTCTCCCCCCCCCCCCCTCCCACTTTCCCAAACAATTTTACGGGTGCCGTGAACTTAAACCAAGGTTCCGACTATGGGAGCCACACACACACACACACACACACACACACACACACCCACACACACACACTGCCCACACACACACACACACACCACACGCACGCACGCACGCACGCACGCAACTCACACACACACACACACACACACACACACACACACACACACACACCACACACACACACACACACCCACTCACACAACCAACAGAGCCACACCTTGCAACCACCCCCACCCCACACTCTCTCTGTCTCTGTCTCTCTGACTCACCCTGCCGTTCTCTCTCTATCACCTCCTCCACTCTGCTCTCCCTCTCTCTTCTCCACTCCAAATCTCTCCTCTCTCTCTCTCTCTACTCACGTCTTATCTTTTTCTTCTTCCTTGTGCTTTCTCCTTCCTCCCCCCCCCCCCCTTTTTTTTATTCTATTTTGAAGAGAAACGACACGCACGCAGTGCAATGGTCTGATAGTTGTCCGTGTTTTTTTTTTTTTTATTTGGTGCCAGACAGGAACTTGGATGTGATTCCCTCCTCCATCCTGCTTACCTAAGCACCCACAGAACGTCTAGTCTTATTCCTTCCTTCCTTCTTCCCTTCCTTCACTCCTTTCACTCTCTCCATATTGACCTGATGCCAGACAAGCAGTCAGCGTCTACAGACTTGTCCGCACGCCGTGACACCCCCCCCCCCCCCTCCGACACCGACACCAAACACTTCCTGAGGAAGAAGCTGTCCGATGCCAGACGATGCCCCTGCTGACAGGTTCTCCCGGTCTGGAATCACGCGGGTTGTTGTGAGGTGGGAGGTCACGCCGTGGTGCCAGGCTTAAGGTGTGGTCTCACGATCCTTCATGCAAACCTACATCGGAGACGGACACTGGCCGACCTTCGTTCAGGAGCGTGGGTGCAGAGCGTGTGACGGACCTTAATGGGACCCGGAACCTAAACGGAGCGAACGAATTTTGGCTTGGCACAGAGAACAAACATATGACGCTGTTAAACGGAAGGTAGCATCGTGATCTTCTCCTCATCGACTCCTCTCTTCCTCTCCGTTAAGGTCTAACACTCTGGATAAGACAAGGACAAGCGCGTGTTTTCATTAAGAGTAGTTCACAATGAACTGGCAGCTAGCTGTTCGCTGCTCCCTTCATCTCTCTTCAATCAGAGATCTTGTCCAGAAAGAAAGAAATACAACTCTGAGGAGCGCATTCCTGAAATAGTGAGGACAGGAGACTAGCTGATGTCTTTTTGTTTGAACATGATCAGATCAAGGGCTTTCCTTTCAGATCTCTCATGTAATACATCAACTTAAATATATTGTCACGAACACACGTCATTTCTACTCTGCTGCTGGAACTATACTGCAAGCTTACCCATTGGCGATACATTGCTGTGAATGCACTTTTTTTTGTGCTTTTTTGTTTGTTTGCCATTTATGTGTAGAATATGCAAAATTCATGATATGAAAATGTACGGATTTAGTGCATTATGCACATATATGTGTTTATATTATTTATTCATTTATTTCCTTATCTATTGATTTATTCATTTATTTATTTATTCATTAACGTGGTGGGTGGGGAGGAGGGGGGGGGGGGAGAGGGGGGTATGGGGGATGGAGCGGGTGTGTGAGGGTAGGGTTGAGAGAGCATACACCAAAGAAAGAAAACTCTTGCAGACTGCTCTCACCTGGAGGGCAAGGGTTGCTCATCTCATACAGACAAAAGATCTTTGTTTCCATAATCAGCGCCATTACCACGGGCGATTCTCGCCGTGTTTCTTGACCTGCTTGTGTCTGTCTACACAATGTCCAAGCATTGATAAAGTTTCAGATTCCATTTTACCCCCTCCACGAGGGTGCAGGTTTTGCAAGTTTGGGGTTGGCATATATTTTTTTTCCATAGCTGTTCTGTTAGCCTCAGTCGCGACAGATTGTATCTACAGCAGAACATGAATGTGATCTTCGACCACACTATATGCCCAGCATTTCCTGTCTTCTCTTGTTGTGTTCGTGTATCTACCTACCTCTCTCTATTTGTAGCTCTTGAGCGCTGATGCGAAGTCTGCTGACATCACATCTCTGCTCAAAATATATGATATTTAGTAGGGATGATGTGTAGGGGATAATTCACAGTTGTTATGGCTGATATGGAAGAGGCATAAAATGATGTGTCGGGAATGGTCATCATCATCATCATCATCATCATCATCATCATCATCATCATCATCATCATCATCATCATCATCATCATCATCATCATCATCATCGCCTGTTACCCCTCCTGGGGTACAGGCCGCCAACCAAGGACCTCCAGACATCTCTGTCCTGGGCTCTTTTCTCCAGCTGGTTCCTAGTCATCCCCATGTTCCATGTTCCGATGTTGGCTGCCCTGGTTGAAAGAAAGGCGGTCGGCCTTGTGGCTTCCCGAGATTTCAGGCTTTCACCACATGGCGTCCTACATCTTCTTGTCGAAGACCCATCCCTTCCCAGGGCTGAGGTGTCGATTTGATTCTTGGTTGGCGTTTTTGTAGCTGTGATTTGTTTTACGGGGTGGGGTTGCTGGCCCCACGCCCAACCCTCCTCCTTTATCCGGGCTTGGGACCGGCATGATTCCCAAAAAGGGTCTCCCGGTGGAGTTGTCGAGAATGGTACACAGTTGTTATGGTTGCTAGGGAGGAGGTACATAGAGGTAAAGGAGATAATGCATAGTTGTTAGGCTAATATTGAGGAGATGTATAATGTGTAAGGATATAATACACAATCGTTACGGTTGATATGGAGGACATGGAATGTATAGGAAAATAACACAGAGTTCTGATGGTTGATGTCGATGAGGTCGATGATGTGTAGGGACTAAAACATAGTTCCTTCGGTTGACAGGGAGGATGTTGTTGACAAGAAGGGAACGTAAACAGTTGTTACGGTTGACAGTGAGGATGTTGTTGACATGAAGGCAATGGTAAACAGTTGTTATGGTTGATAGGGAAGATGGTATTGACATGAAAGGAATGGTATACAGTTGTTATAATTGATAGGGAGAATCTTGACGACATGTAGAGAATAATACACACTTATCATGATGTAGAGTACGTGGTTGATATGTAGGTATAATACACAGTTGGTGTTGTTGGTATGGAGGATTTGAATCGGTATATAAATGAATAGCTAAATAAAAATAACTAAACAACAATAACGGCAACCACAACGACGACGGCGACAACAGAAGCAGCAGCAACAGCAGCAGCAACAACAACAACAACAACGTCGGCATTGACATGAGCAAAGATCACAGAAAAAAAATCAACAGAAGTGGGCAGCTGCAGTAGTTTTAACATTGTATAGAGAAATGCCCGTGTCCCAGCGCAGTTACCTGTTCCCTTTCATCATCAGTGCACACAGACAGAGAGAAACCGTCCATTCATTTGCTACCACCTTTACCTCTTCTTTTCCACCGTCTGCTCACACTGAGAGAACACCCCGTGTGTCAGCACCTTTACCTCTTCCTTCCCACCATCACATACACCGAGGAAACATCCCGTGTGTCAGCACCTTTACCTCTTCCTCTCTTCCTTCCCACCATCAGCACACACTGAGAGAACATCCCGTGTGTCAGCACCTTTACCTCTTCTTTTCCACCATCAGCACACACTTCGGGAACATCCCGTGTGTTAGCACCTTTACCTCTTCCTTCCCACCATCAGCATACACCGAGGGAAAATCCCGTGTGTTAGCACCTTTACCTCTTCCTTCCTACCATCAGCATACACCGAGGGAACATCCCGTGTGTCAGCACCTTTACCTCTTCCTTCCACCATCAGCATACCCCGAGGGAAAATCCCGTGTGTTAGCACCTTTACCTCTTCTTTCCACCATCAGATCACACAAGGGAACATCCCGTGTGTCAGCACCTTTACCTCTTCCTTCCCACCATCAGCATACACTGAGGGAACATCCCGTGTGTCAGCACCTTTACCTCTTCTTTTCCACCATCAGCACACACTTAGGGAACATCCCGTGTGTTAGCACCTTTACGTCTTCCTTCCCACCATCAATCACACTGAGGGAATATCCCGTGTGTCAGCACCTTTACCTCTTCCTTCCCACCATCAGCATACACTGAGGGAACATCCCGTGTGTCAGCCCCTTTATCTCTTCCTTTTCATGGTCCGCATACAGACGTAAGAAACAGTCTGTTTTGTAGGACCTTTACAGATTCCTTCCTGTTTATCAACACGCAAAAGACAGGGAAACAGCCCCGAGTGAGTATCTTTACCTGTTTCATCCTATCATCAGCACACGCAGATAGAGGAAACAGCCCAAGTGTCAGCATCTTTTACTTCTTCCTTTCCAAATTTTAAATAAATGTAAGCGAACCGCCAAAAGAAACGTGGACAAATGAGTCACAAGACAAAACACTTGTGTTTTTGTTTTGTGACTCGTTTTTTCCACGTTTCTCTTGGCGGTTCGCTAACATTTATTTAAGATTTGTTTAGATTTCCGCCTGCAGTCGTCTCACTTTGAAATTAGATTCTTCCTTTCCATTGTCGACGCACAGATTGAGGACACCATCCCGTGGTTAGCACCTTAACCTCTCTCTTCCATCTCATAACCAGAACAGAGAGAAAGAAAGAGAGGGAAAGGGCAGTGTGTTGACAGCTTTATCATCTCTTCTTTCCCCTCATTAGCACAGAGAGAGACAGACAGAGGGAACATTCAGTGTGTGGAGTGCCTTTGCATCTTCCTTTCCCCCATCATAAACACAACGGACAGAACTAACGTACCCGTGGTTGTGCATGTACCTTTCTTTCTATTATCAGCACGCACCAATAGATGAAACATCCGCTGTGTCAGTGCCTCTACCCTATCACCAGCACAACAGACGGAGAAAAGTTCACGTGTGTGACAGAAAGCCTTTGCCGCCCCCCCCTACCACCCCCCTCTCCCACCTCCCCCCTACCCCCCTCTCCCACCTCCCCCCCTACCCCCCCTCCCCCCCCCCCCCGTCATCAGCACAACAGACAGAGGAAACCTCACCTATGGCCCTACCTAGCCGGCACACATCAATATCTCGAAGGCCACACACACACACACACACACACACACACACACACACACACACACACACACACACACACACACACACACACACACACGCACGCACGCACGCACGCACGCATCAATATCTCGAAGGCCACGCACACACACACACACACACACACACACACACACACACACACACACACACACACACACACACACACACACACACACATACACACACACACACACACACACACACACACACACACACACACACACACACACACACACACACACACACACAGACTCAAAGACTCAAATGTTTTATTCATAAAGGCCGTAGCCCTTAGAAAGGGGATATATACATTTTAAGTCGCACATGAATATTGGTCTTTTCAAGTTGTATAAACACTTCCCCTTTTAAATGCCTTATATAAATAAATAGTTAACTTTTTAACGGTGCTTTCATTTGGTGATGCCATTAACAACGTTAACTTGAACAGACAAGGATTGTTAAAATACTTTTGCGGAATGAATTGTTCTCTAAGATCTCTTAACATTGGGCAAGCCAGCACAAAATGAACTTCGTCCTCTTCTGCATTCCGACACAATGGACAGATCAGATTTCTTTCGCATAGCTGTCTATAGCGAAAGTAATGACTAGCAATATCAGAGACACCGAATCGAACTCTAGTCATAATGTGTTTGAAATGCTTGTCTATTTTCACTGACATGTAAATTGGTAAACAGCGTAAATGACTATACGTTATATATAATTCAAATCTCTCACTATTTTGTAGGACAACACACACACACACACACACACACACACACACACACACACACACACACACACACACACACACACAACACAACAGGAGAGAGAGAGAGAGAGAGAGAGAGAGAGAGAGAGAGAGAGAGAGAGAGAGAGGAGGAGAGAGAGAGAGAGGAGAGAGAGAGAGAGAGAGAGCCCGTGTGTGAGAACCTTTACCGTTTCCTTCCCATAATCGTGCTGATGTGTGTGCTACACACAAAAGCGAGGAAACAGCCTGTGTGTTAGCCACCTTTTTATCGCCCTTTGAATCACCAGCGTACATGGACCAAAGGATACAGTCCGTGTGCTATCAGCTTTACCTCTTCCTTCTCGTCGTCAACCTTCACAGACAGACCAAGGCCGATAGTCTGACACAGCCGCAGCAGACCAGACCAGAGTTCCGGGTCTGGCGGCACATCTCCACACTCCTGACTCCTGACTTGACATCTGGAAGGACAGAAGGAGGCCATCGGAGACGGAATCAGGTTGGGGAAGGGAGGAGGTGGAGAGGGGGCGAGGGAGGGGGGGGGGGGGGGGGGGGAGAGTGGGGACTGGAGAGATGTGGTGGGGTAGGAGGAGATGGGAGGTTACTGGGTGTAAATTTAACAGCCCAGAAGGGGATCATCTTGGAAGCATCAATCATTGGTTTGGTTTTGGTGTGTTTGAAGATTGGGATAAAAAGAAGTAAGTGTGACGGCGTTCTTTAGTCTACTGTAACCTCTCTGTGTTCAAACGTTGTGTGGCATCTCCCCTTATCCTTACCCTCTCTCTTTCTCTGTCTCTCTCTTTCTCTGTCTGTCTGTCTGTCTGTCTCTGTCTCTGTCTGTCTGTCTGTCTGTCTCTCTCTCTCTCTCTCTCTCTCTCTCTCTCTTCTCTCTCTCTCTCTCTCTCTCTCTCTCCATATTGCGGACTGAGCGAGTCAAACATTTTTGTACAAACTCTTGGCCAAAGACTGGACAGACTGTAGATAGCAAGACTGGAGTTCGACACACCACAAAAAGCACATTTTTCAATGACTGTTGATAAATAGATCTAGTTGCAAAGTGAGACGACTGCAGGCGGAAATCTAAACAAATCTGAAATATATGTTAGCGAACCGCCCAGAGAACGTGGACACGCGAGTCACAAGACAAAACACAACGCGTTTCGACCTCTTAGGTCTTCCTCAGGTGAGACGTAAACGAATAAAACAACGAAAATTCACTTAGCTTTGATCGCTTCAGATCGCTTCAAGACCGACTTATTTCGTGTACCATGCAAAACTGGCATTCAGCATTAGAAAACAATGACAGATATAAATTGTATCATTCTTTTAATAAAATTTTCCAGCCAGAAAGATACTTGTCTTTGATTACAAATAAATGGCACAGAGATAACTTTATACGATTTTGACTATCGGTTAGTGGGCTTAATAACTGTAAGCGATGGTTTCTTGACGAAAAACAGGCTGATGGGAAATGGCCGTCGTGTGAAAAAGAAACCGAAAATGGAGTTCATTTCTTATTCTGCTACACAGTTTACAAAGATATCTGAAAGCTGTACACTATACTCGACTCGCTTTTTGTATTACTCGCCAGAAATGTATTGCAAATGTTCTGTCGAGCAACAACGAAAACATGATGCTAGATCCAGCAAAATTCATATCACTAGCAATGAACATCAGAATAAAGACAACAAAAAGAAACAACAAGTAATATATCTAATCATGGAATGTTTGCTGTCGAGTGCCTGTATGTACGTAAAGTGTGTGTATGAGGAAGGAAGGGGCTTCAGAGGTGGGGTGGGGGTGGGGGTGGGGGTGGGAGGTGGGGCGAAGCAGGGAGGAGGCTGTCGTAACGAGTTGTGGGCGAAGGGTGACGGGAGGGAGAAGGGAGGGGTGAGGTGAGCGACTGATTTTGCTGAGTTATGTTCACATATGCCCCCTTGTCTAATGGGTATGATGGCTGACTGGACAATAGCTGACTGGACAATAAAGTAAAATCTCTCTCTCTGTGTCTCTGTCTCTGTCTGTCTCTCTCTCTCTCTCTCTCTTCTCTCTCTCTCTCTCTCTCTCTCTCATTTATTTACCCCCTTCTGAGGGGCTACGGCCTCTATGAATAAACATCTTCATCTGCATCTGTCTGTCTGTCTGTCTGTCAGTCTTTTTCTCTGTCTGTCTGTCTGTCTGTCTGTCTGTCTCTCTCTCTCTCTCTCACTATCTCTCTCTCTCTCTCTCTCTCTCTCTCTCTCTCTCTCTCTTCTCTCTCCTCTCTCTCTCTCTCTCTCGTGCGTGCCAGTGCGGAGTAGCTTACTGGGCACCAGGTTTTGTGTTCCATTCTCAGGAAACGCAAGTGAATCACAAGCCAACCTCAACGTGTTGTTGAGATAGTTGCCACAGTGAAGATGGTTCGTTTCCCTCGTCTAAACATGTTGTCGTTCTGATGGTATCATTGCAGTGTTAAATGGATCTCTCCCCCCCCCCCCCGCCCCCACAATCTTAACGAGTTGTCGTTCTGGTGGGATCAGTGTAGTATTAGATAGACACCCCCCCCCCATTTTTTTTTTATTGAACAATTTTTCGTTTTTTACAAGACAAATGCAAAGCACAAATATGCACATATCAATAGAAAGGAATAACAATGAAAGTAAAGGTGATAATTAAATAAAGGTACCTATTCCAGAAACAGCATTGGACACAGCACTTCGATAATCAAGCATGGATTCGACAGTACTGGTAATAAGACTATTTAGCAACTAGTATCTAATGAATCAGTAAATGCTATCATCATTTCTATGAGCAAAGTTGATTTATAACACTAGTTTACATAGGCATTATATTGATCATACAAAGAGCTATGTATAGTAATTCCAATAGTTATAACCCCAAAAAGAAATAAAGACATTGATACATGAAACATTCACTTTGTCACTCTTTCTAATAATGACACCAAATAGCCTCTATGATGAGTGCACACACACAAACACACACACGCACACACACACACACACACACACACACACACACACACCACACACACACACACACACACACACACACACACACACACACACACACACACACACACACACACACACAAATACACACGTACACACATACACACACGAACACACACACATGTGTATATAAGCACTACATAAACACCGGCAAGTGGTGTAAGGAAAGCAGTGCGAATCTAATGTGGCATGGGTCATTGGGACAGGAGAGGTATAGCATTACATTGTAAAGCACTCGAATTCCTTTACCAAAGTATATAAAACAGTCCAGTCTCACAATTGTTAATAACATGAGAAAAGGTAAGTTATACACCTCCATACATGTAGGTGCTCACACATCACAAAGGAAGCTAAGGTACAATAGGGTAGTAGGGCAACCAATTTTCCTCAAATTGTCCTATACTATGATTAAGAAAAGCCAAATATTTTTCATGTTTGAATCTGTGTCCTAATACTGCGAGAAAGACATGTAGGTCAGGAGCGGAATTTTGTAATTTGCATTTGTAAATGTAAAACTTGGCAAAGAGCAGAACAAAATCAATAGCTTTATCCGTTTTCACATGCTGTTTAGTACCAAATAAAATCAACTCCTTGTCAATCATGAAGTTGTCACAGTGTTGACATTTATTTTTTAATAGACTTTGCAGATTTCTCCAGAACCTCTGTACAATAATGCAGTCAAAAAGCATATGATCAATGGTCTGCTCATCGACTTCACAGAAGTTACAGATAGGGGATTCAATAATTCTACATAGAAATAAATACCTCTGTGTTGGGAGCAATCTGTGCAAAAGTCTGCATTGAAACCATCTAACCCCCCCCCCCCCCCATCTTATTGAATTGTCGTTCTGGTGGTATAGTGTGGTATTAGATCGATCACCCTCACCCATCTTAATGAGTTGTCGTTCTGGTGGTATCAGTGTGGTATTAGATAGATCACCATCCCTATCTTAATGAGTTGTCGTTCTGGTGATGTCAGTGTGGTATCAGATAGACACCCCCCCCCCCCCACACACACACACACCAAACGTGTTGTCATTCTGGCTGTATCATCTCCACCCCGTCATAAACAAGCAGTCGTTCTGGAGGTTGAGGTGGCGCGTCAGATTTCAATATTCAGTTTGAATTAGCTGAGCACACAGCGCCCTCACCAGGCTGCCCAGTGGTAGACAGATGCCATACTCCCACCTTCACGTGTTGACCTTCTGGTAGTTTCACTGCAGTCTTCTTTTTCTTCTTCTTCAGCGTTGAGGACTCACGATCAAACTTGATTATTCTGGCACCTATAACTGGGAGGGGGGGGGGGGGGTCGCTTTGGATAAATCTGGGTTGTAGACGCATCTTTTGAGTCTATACATCATCATGATGATAGTAGGTGGAGGAAGAGGGTAGCAGGGGGAAGGGGTGGGGGTGGTGTCTGAAGGATAGGAGGCGGGAGGTGGGGGGAGGGGAGGGGAAAGGGGAGGGGTGAGGTGAGGGGGTCTATTCAGGGCTCTTTGAGGCCCTTGACATGAATGTGTCAAGTGTTTGTGGCCTTAACTGTTCCTTGTGGCAGATTGTTCCAGCTGTTGATAGCTCTGGGCTGGGAAAGAAGCAGCTCCATATTGGGGTTCCTTGACCGTGATCCAGTGACATTGTCTGTTGTGGTGGCCTCTCCGCCTCCGGTCAGGTAAGTGAGTGGGACCAGTTGTTGTTGTTTTTTTCCTTTGAGGCTGGGGCAGTGGACGACAAGGCCTTGCCTTGGTGGCACTTTATATACAGCATAGAAAGTCTTTGCGACTTGCCGTCGTTTCTCCAATGAGGGCCACAGCCCAGTGGATCCAGCAATGCTGCTGACACTGGAAGTGTGCCTGTTATCTGTTGAGGACAAAAGCGTGCAGCTCGTCTTTGAGCGGCCTCTGTCTTGGATC
>CM031612.1:20461101-20463601 GCA_018398815.1 Conus ventricosus | reverse complement strand
TCCTCCTCCCACCCCCCCCCCCTTACCTCCCCCCTCCGTCTCTTTTTTTCTCTGTCCCTCCATCCCTCTTCCTCTCTTTTTCCTCTTTATCTTTCTGTCTTTCTCCTCCTCCCACCCCCCCCCCCCTTACCTCCCCCCTCCGTCTCTTTTTTTCTCTGTCCCTCCCATCCCTCTTCCTCTCTTTTTCCTCTTTATCTTTCTGTCTTTCTCCCTCCTCCCACCCCCCCCCTTACCTCCCCCCTCCGTCTCTTTTTTTCTCTGTCCCTCCCATCCCTCTTCCTCTCTTTCTCCTCTTTATCTTTCTGTCTTTCTCCTCCTCCCACCCCCACCCCTTACCTCCCCCCCTCCGTCTCTTTTTTTCTCTGTCCCTCCCATCCCTCTTCCTCTCTTTCTCCTCTTTAATCTTTCTGTCTTTCTCCTCCCCCACCCCCCCCCCCTTACCTCCCCCTCCGTCTCTTTTTTCTCTGTCCCTCCCATCCCTCTTCCTCTCTTTCTCCTCTTTATCTTTCTGTCTTTCTCCTCCGCCCTCCCCCCCTTTTTCTCTGCCCCTCCCATCCCTCTTCCTCTCTTTCTCCTCTTTATCTTTCTGTCTTTCTCCTCCGCCCTCCCTACCCTTTTTCTCTGTCCCTCCCATCCCTCTTCCTCTCTTTCTCCTCTTTATCTTTCTGTCTTTCTCCTCCGCCCTCCCCCCCTTTTTCTCTGTCTCCCCCATCCCTCTTCCTCTCTTTCTCCTCTTTATCTTTCTGTCTTTCTCCTCCGCCCTCCCTCCCTTTTTCTCTGTCTCCCCATCCCTCTTCCTGTCTCTATCCTCTCTCTGTGCGACTGTTCTGTCCTTCACCTCCTCCCCCCCCCCCTCTCTCTCTCTCTCTTTGCCTCCCCCCCCCCACCTCTTAGTGTCTGTCCCTGTCCCTGTCTGTCTGTGTCTTCTGTCTCTCACTCTCTCTCCTCCCTGTCTCTCTTCACTCTTCCCTCCCTCTCTTCTCCTCACACTCTCTTTTTTCTCCTCCTTTCTTCCTCTGCGCGCGTGCGCACACCGTGTGTGTGTTGTGTGTGTGTGTGTGGTGTGTGTGTGTGTGTGTGTGTGTGTGTGGTGTGTGTGTATGTGTGTGTGTGTGTGTGTGGGTGTGTGTGTGTGTGTGTGTGTGTGTGTGTGTGTGTGTGTCCCCCATCCGCCGACTAGTTTAACCCCCTCTCATGTTTCATCCACTGTTCACATAAACCGCTCCTATGTCCCTTCTTGATTGACATCCACCCACTCCTATGTCCCCTTCTTGATTGACATTCACCCACTCCTATGTCCCCTTCTTGATTGACATTCACCCACTCATATGTCCCCTTCTTGATTGACATTCACCCACTCCTATGTCCCCTTTTGATTGACATTCACCCACTCCTATGTCCCCTTCTTGATTGACATTCACCCACTCCTATGTCCCCTTCTTGATTGACACTCACTACTCCTATGTCCCCTTCTTGATTGACATTCACCACTCCTATGTTCCCTTCTGATTGACATTCACCCACTCCTATGTTCCCTACTTGATTGACATTCACCCACTCCTATTCCCCTTCTTGATTGACATTTATCACTCCTATGCCCCCTTCTTGATTGACATTCACTACTCCTATGTCCCCTTCTTGATTGACATTCACCACTCCTATGTCCCCTTCTTGATTGACATTCACCCACTCCAAGTCCCCTTCTTGATTGACACTCACTACTCCTATGTCCCCTTTTTGATTGACATTCACCACTCCTATGTTCCCTTCTTGATTTGACATTCACCCACTCCTATGTTCCTACTTGATTGACATTCACCCACTCCTATGTCCCCTTCTTGATTGACATTTATCACTCCTATGTCCCCTTCTTGATTGACATTCACTACTCCTATGTCCCCTTCTTGATTGACATTCACCACTCCTATGTCCCCTTCTTGATTGACACTCACCACTCATACGTCCCCTTCTTGATTGACACTCACCACTCATATGTCGCCTTCTTGATTGACATTCACCCAGTCATATGTCCCCTCCTTGATTGACATTCACCCACTCATATGTCGCCTTCTTGATTGACATTCACCCACTGTTATGTCCCCTCCTTGATTGACATTCACCCACTCATATGTCCCCTTCTTGATTGACATTCACCCACCCTATGTCCCCTTCTTGATTGACATTCACCCACCTTTGTACGATCCACTACTGACATTCACCCACCGTCACGCTCCATGTGTTGCCCCTTCTTATCTTCCTTTTACTATCGAAAACTCACCCATTCTCATTCCCCGTTCCATGACTCACATGTGTCCACTCTCATGTTCCGTGCACAACTCGTCCAGTCCATTGTTTATTCTCAACCACGCCCATGCCTCATCCGCTACTATCATTCACCCACTCCCATACCATGCAATCCACTTTCGTGACTCTGTAGTAGCTGACATACACCCACTTTCATGTCTCTTCAGTTACTGACATACACCCACTTTCATGGCTC
>CM031612.1:20453601-20456101 GCA_018398815.1 Conus ventricosus | reverse complement strand
GGAATTTGACGACCCGAAGACCCTCTCTGCCCATCCAGCATTAGATGGATGTCTGCGTCAGCCGTGGAGGGTTAAGACAGCGGAAGGAGAGGATGGGCACTGCCTTCTGTCATGCCGTGCCCTAGACCCAGTGAATTTGTGACAGTTCACTGCCCCCCCCCCCACCCCACCCACGTCCCCTCCCTCCCCCCCGTCCCCTCCCCCTCCCCCCGCGGCTATCAGATCAGGAATTTAGTGTTTTAATCTTGCATGATACTGTAACACGGCTTTCAGAGACACCTATATATTCTTCTTGTCCTTGAAATCCACACATGGCCTTTCTTCGAATTTGTGTTACTAACATTTTGTGGTCCACGCAAGTATGCATACAGGAGCACGCGTGCACGCGTGCACGTGCCAACACATACACGACAGACAGACAGACAGACGGACAGACACACACACACTTGTGTTACATACAGGTATGTGCCCCCCCCCCCCCCTCCCCCAACACATATACACACGCGCGCGCGCTCACTATCTAACTATATATGTATGTATGTATGTATGTATGTATGTATGTATGTATGTATGTATGTGTGTATGTATGTATGCATGTACGTACGTACCAAATCAATTCTAAAGAAGTCTAGGTCGAGCTAGCGGTTATTGTTACAAAGACCCAGAACTGGTGAACTGGTGTCTTCAAAACGAGCTTATCATGCTCAGAGGCCTATCCGTGGAACTCCCTCCCGGTACATATCGTAACGACGGCGACGCTCGCCTTTGAAGAACCATCTTTTCGTGGAACTCCCTCCCTGTACGTATCGTATCGACG
The DNA here is from genome assembly GCA_018398815.1 of Conus ventricosus. NCBI lineage: Eukaryota > Metazoa > Mollusca > Gastropoda > Neogastropoda > Conidae > Conus > Conus ventricosus. The sequence goes on along the minus strand of CM031612.1, from coordinate 20,455,284 downwards.
GCGACGCTCGCCTTTGAAGAACAATCTTTACAGATATTTGGTTTTGTCTTCTTGATCTCTACCTCGGATAGCATTTGCAGTTTTCAACTTATGCTATCAAGTATGCATTCGTGTAGTAGTATGGTAGTAGTAGTAGTAGTAGTAGTAGTAGTAGTAGTAGTAGTAGTAGTAGTAGTAGTAGTAGTGGTGGTGGGTGGTGGTGGTGGTAGTAGTAGTAGTAATTTCATTTTACGTCTTTTCACAAAATTATATATCAAAGAGAGAGAGAGAGAGAGAGAGAGAGAGAGAGAGAGAGAGAGAGCGTGTGTGCTTACATGCGTGCGTGCGAGCGTGCGTGCGTGTGTGTGTGTGTGTGGTGTGTGTGTGTGTGTGTGTGTGTGTGTGTGTGTGTGTGTGTGTGTGTGTGTGGTGTACATATAATCACAGAAAGGCCGCCAATGACAAATGAAAGTGAATACCTAACCGGACTGTCAAACAAGGGGTAACCTTAAAAGCAAGATTAGATCAGAAAAGAAAACACATCAATTACAGACAATCCTGATAAACATGCTAAGTATGCCCTGAGAGACACACATTGAAAAAAATATATGACGTCTTTGATATGTTGGTTTCGCCACATATACATTTTGTTGAAGCATTATATTTAGCTGTGAGAGCATCTATTTTTAGTCGATAAAACGAAGTTTCTGTGTTGATACAAATCACGACATTGTAGATGTGGGGCGCTTTTGACATAATCAATGCTGAAAAGTTCACTATTTTGTGTTTTATCGTGAGAACTAAGGTTATTCTGACTATTTCTGAAACAGTCCCTAGCCATTTGATGACACTCTCACAAAGTGAAGGGTATAGAAAGTTGTTGTGCACACATTTCATTTCTAAAACCTTTTTTTTCCGCACATCTGTCAACGAGTTCATTACCCAAGATTCCACAGTGTGAAGGAATCTAAAAGAAAATCAATCCAGTTCCTTTACATATCAAGATAAGAATTAAATGACACGTTTCCTCTAAAATCACAATGATCTGAACACGATTAGCAAAATTTAATGGATTATAGTACTGGCGTCAGATCTACACTAAACAACATTTGAAAAGGTGACTGTGATAAGTCAAAGCAATTGCTAAACCTATCATTTCAGCAATGTAATTTTCAGACGAAATATAGTTTTTCTACTTTTAGTGATGAAATGACAAAAGCAGACTCAGCCTCTGTTTTTTTTTCTTTTTCTTTTTTTTTTATTTATTTTTTTTTTTTTTAGAAAATGTGAAAACCGTAAGATGCTTGGGATATTTGTTGTCCAAACGCATCTTTGATGAATATGGTCAGATGTACGGTTGATCAGCTTTTTTCGCATCCCTTAAAAAAAAAGAACTGAAATAAAATATTAACATTTTCAGAAAGAAAAAGTAATAATGTGGCCTGTAGCTCTTCCAGCATTCCAAAATTTTTTTTTTTCGAAACAAACATTGAACGTCTGCTCTTTCTCACGTGAAGTCCTAGTCCCATGTTCCACTCTGTCTATGGTAATTCGGTGACCAGTTTTCACACGGCCATGGCTGTCCATGCCGAACACGGAAACGTCAACATCAGTGGAGTCCCTGCTGGACAATGACTTGAATCGGCTTTGAAAATGTCAGCGTTGAACCCTGGCAGACAATGACGTGACGTCAGCGTTAATCCG
>CM031612.1:20448601-20451101 GCA_018398815.1 Conus ventricosus | reverse complement strand
CCTTCCTTTCCTCCTCCTTTTCCTTCTTCATCCTTCCTTTTCTTCCTTCCATGCCTTCCTTCCTTCCTTCCTTCCTTCCTTCCTTCATCTTCCTTCCTTCCTTCCTTCCTTCCTTCCTCCATCCTTCCTTTCTTCCTCTTCCTTCCTTCTCTTCTTCCATCCTTCCTTTCTTACTTCCTTCCATGCCTCTCCTTCCTTCCTTCCTTCTATCCTTCCTTCCTTCCTTCCTCCTTCCTTCCTCCCTTCCTTTATCTTTCTTCTCTTCCTTCCTTCCTTCCTTCCTTCCTTCCTTCCTTTCCTTCCTTCCTTCCTTCCTTCCATGCCTTCCTTCCTTCCATCCTTCCTTCCTTCCTTCCATGCCTTCCTTCCTCCCATCCTTCCTTTATTCTTTCCTTCCTTCCATGCCTTCCTTCCTTCCTTCCATCCTTCCTTTCTTACTTCCTTCCATGCCTTTCTTCCTTCCATCCTTCCTTTATTCCTTCCTTCCTTCTTCCATCCTTCCTTTCTTCCTTCCTTCCTTCCTACCTTCCTTTCTTCCTTCCTTCCATGCCTTCCTTCCTTCCATGCCTTCCTTTATTCCTTCCATCCTTCCTTTCTTCCTTCCTTCCTTCCTTCCTTCCTTCCATCCTTCCTTTCTTCCTTCCTGCCTTCCTTCCTTCCATCCTTCCTTTCTTCCTTCCTTCCATGCCTTCCTTCCTTCCATCCTTCCTTTATTCCTTCCTTCCTTCCAGGCCTTCCTTCCTTCCTTCCTTCCTTCCATGCCTTCCTTCCTGCCTTCTTTCTTCCTTCCTTCCTTTCTTCTTTCCTTCCTTCCTTCCTTCCTTCCTTCCTTCCTTCCTTCCTTCCATGCCTTCCCTTCTGAGTCTTCGATCCTCTTCCTACCATGCTCATCATCTACTCTGCCCCCCCCCCCATCCCCCCATCCCCTGCCCCCACCCAAAGTCAATGCATATACAGTCAGCGGCCGTGATTTCGTGGCACGCGGCGGTAAGTATTTAGTCGTGTAAGTAAGTCGCTGTTGGCCTGACATTTGACATGGCTGCTGTGTGTATGCACGACAGAGAGAGCATGGCGTGTTTGATGTGACGCCTTTGAAGGGGGATCAGCACGGGGGTTCAAAGCGGCGCTTTCTTTCGGATTAGGTCCTCAGTAATGTTTGTGCCCCTGGCTCTGCCTGTCTATCTGCATGCCGGGCTGTCTGTCTGTCTTCCTGATCAGACGTGTAGACTACATGCCCTTCTCTTTGATATCTGTTATTGTACACTTGTCATCCCCTATTCTGAACAAGAACAGCAGCAGCAGGAGCAGCAGCAGGAGCAGGAGCAGCAGCAGCAACAACAACAACAGCAACAACAACAACACGACGACAAAGACGATAATATAGCAACGATAACAGACAATTGGCACGGTTTTTCTTTATGTCTTTGCATTTGTATGCTGAGGCGTGAGTGTGCTCTTTGTTGTGTGTGTTCATCTGTAGTTCGCCTTTGTATCATAACGCTGCAGTCTCTCTCTCTCTCTCTCTCTCTCTCTCTCTCTCTCTCTCTCTCTCTCTCTCTTCTCTCTCTCTTCTTTTGTTTTCCTTTCCTTATCTTTTTTCGTTTTTGTCCCAGACGAAGTATCTGCCGTAAATTAAATAAGTGTGTTCGAGAAACATCTTTCTATTTGGACAGCCGCTCCAACATGGAACAATTCCAGAACGATGCCAGTGTCCATCAGCGATCAGCAGTGGACTTCTGAAGGTGTCTGAATGTCTTCAACGTGATGGACACAGCACTGGCAGTCTGTTCATCAGTGATTCTGCCTCCCGGCTCTCTCTCTCTCTCTCTCTCTCTCTCTCTCTCTCTCTCTCTCTCTCTCTCTCTCTCTCTCTCTCTCTCTGTGCGCATGTGTGTGTGTGTGTGTGTGTGTGTGTGTGTGTGTGTGTGTGTGTGTGTGTGTGTGTGTGTGGAACATGTTGGGGTGCTGATTGCGTCAATTTTTGCTGTTTTTGCGTGTTAATTTTGTTTGGAGGGCAGGTGTTGGTTTTGGTGGGGGGTGACATGGGAAGGACTTGATTTGTTTGTGAAAGGGGGGGGGGGGTTTTCGTGCGGGGTCGGATGGGTGAGCTTGAACCCGCATATTTACATTCTCTAGGCGCCATAGAGCACATGCTTGGGTCTCTGCATGCTTCGTGTTGCCGCTGCGTCTTCTTTTCCGAAGGCAGGCCAATTTAACACATTCCTCCGATGACATGTGTCTTTCTTCCTGCTTGTCAAAACAGAATAAGCAATCGTCTTCCGAACACGATCGCAGGAATATTCTAGAACGACGTCGACTGATTCACACAGCAGCACACCCACGTCATCCGTTTGATGGAGCACGACCTTCCGAAAAGCTTGATTTCTGTGCGGATCTCGGAATCGTCTCTGCACCTGTCGCTCTGTAAGAGTAGCGGCATAACCCTTAACCATTCCCGTGTCAAAAACCAGCGATAATTTTGTCTATAGCTTGCTCCAGA
>CM031612.1:20426101-20443601 GCA_018398815.1 Conus ventricosus | reverse complement strand
TAGGTTTGCATAGAATTGAAATGGAATCTACTCCAGCCGTAAGCCACTGAGAGCAGGGTAGCAGAACAGAAAATGCATGATCAGAAACTAAACACCGCATACAGTTCCTTTCTTGGAAAAAAAAACAAAAAAACTTTCATATTTCAGTCAAAGCATTCACAGATTACACCAGAACTAGCTCGTTAACTTAACTCGTTAAAACCTCTAGTTAATTTTATGAAGACTGTTTGTTCTCAGATAAGTACTTGACACGTCTTCAAAAGTTGGTAGTTTCTGTCTTATTCTCTCGGCTGAATTTCAAACTAGAAAATGAGAAACTATGTTGAATGGTTCCAGAATCGGGTCCACATTCTATCAGGCTGTTCCCCAGTGCTTAACCAGCGCTGTCACAGACGTGCTGACTCCATGTCCGGTAGAGCATTCCACGCACATACTATTAGGGAGCAATTATTTATTTGTTTGAACTGATGGCCAAACAAGAAAAAAAAAATAGAGAACGTGCCCTACATTTGTCCATGTCGAACTGACAGATTGAAGAAGGACAGCTGAGACTTCACGTCTGTGGTGAACAAGAATTGAGATTGACACAACTGTAGCCACGTCAATCTTTGCATCCTTCCCGATTCCCTCTCCACTCTTCTTCCCTCACCCCCACCCCCACCCCCATTTCTTTTCCTCTACCCCCCCCCCTCCCCCATACCCCACTCTGTTCACCGCCTGCGTGAATCGCCTCTGGTGGCTGACAGAGCAGCACCGCTCCTTGCCTGGCAATTTAATATCCCTGGCATTTAACTCCAGAAAAGGATAGAAGGGGGGGGGGGGGGGGGGGGAGAGCGAGGGAAGAGTGGAAGGGCTGGGCAGGGTGGGTAGGAAGGGGGTTCATGGAGAAGGGGAGATGGGGGAGGGTCTGTTGATTGACTACTGCTGTCGCGATTGTAATATCCGTGATTGGACTTTGGGGGATGTATTGTGTCTGGACTGTCGTTTGTGACATCTTTGAGTGGACTGTGAGAGGTTCTGTTGGACGGCTGTTGTTTGGGACATGTGGGAGTGGACTTCCAGGATCTGCTTCAGTGAGTGTTGTTTGTGTCAATCCTTACATGAACTGTCAGGATCTTCAGTGATTGCTGTTTGTGTCAATCCTTACATGAACTGTCAGGATCTTCAGTGATTGTTGTTTGTGTCAATCCTTACATGAACTGTCAGGATCTTCTGTGATTGTTGTTTGTGTCATCCTTACATGAACTGCCAGGATCTTCAGTGATTATTGTTTGTGTCAATCCTTACATGAACTGTCAGGATCTTCAGTGATTATTGTTTGTGTTATCCTTACATGAACTGCCAGGATCTTCAGTGATTGTTGTTTGTATCATCCTTAAATGAACTGCCAGGATCTTTAATGATTGTTGTTTGTGTCAATCCTTACATGAACTGTCAGGATCTTCAATGATTTTTGTTTATGTCATCCTTATTGAATTGTCAGGATCTTCAATGATCGTCGTTTGTGTCATCCTTAATGAACTGTCAGGATCTTCAGTGATTGTTGTTTTGTGTCAATCCTTACATGAACTGTCAGGATCTTTAATGATTGTTGTTTATGTCAATCCTTAATGAATTGTCAGGATCTTCAATGATTGTTGTTTATGTCAATCCTTAACGAATTGTCAGGATCTTCAGTGATTGTTGTTTATGTCAATCCTTAACGAATTGTCAGGATCTTCAATGATTGTTGTTTATGTCAATCCTTACATGAATTGTCAGGATCTTCAATGATTGTTGTTTATGTCAATCCTTAACGAATTGTCAGGATCTTCAATGATTGTTGTTTATGTCAATCCTTAACGAATTGTCAGGATCTTCAGTGATTGTTGTTTATGTCAATCCTTAACGAATTGTCAGGGTCTTCAATGATTGTTGTTTATGTCAATCCTTAACGAATTGTCAGGATCTTCAGTGATTGTTGTTTATGTCAATCCTTAACGAATTGTCAGGATCTTCAGTGATTGTTGTTTATGTCAATCCTTAACGAATTGTCAGGATCTTCAGTGATTGTTGTTTATGTCAATCCTTAACGAATTGTCAGGATCTTCAGTGATTGTTGTTTATGTCAATCCTTAACGAATTGTCAGGATCTTCAGTGATTGTTGTTTATGTCAATCCTTAACGAAATTGTCAGGATCTTCAGTGATTGTTGTTTATGTCAATCCTTAACGAATTGTCAGGATCTTCAGTGATTGTTGTTTATGTCAATCCTTAACGAATTGTCAGGATCTTCAGTGATTGTTGTTTATGTCAATCCTTAACGAATTGTCAGGATCTTCAGTGATTGTTGTTTATGTCAATCCTTAATGAATTGTCAGGATCTTCAATGATTGTTGTTTATGTCATCCTTAACGAATTGTCAGGATCTTCAGTGATTGTTTGTTTATGTCAATCCTTAATGAATTGTCAGGATCTTCAATGATTGTTGTTTATGTCATCCTTAACGAATTGTCAGGATCTTCAGTGATTGTTGTTTATGTCATCCTTAACGAATTGTCAGGATCTTCAATGATTGTCAGGGTCTGCCTCGGTGACCGCTGTCTGTAACATCCTCTAGTTGACTGTCAGGATGCTTGGGGTGACTGTTAACTGCGGCATCCTTTTGATGATAATCATGATGCGTTGTGGGTAACTGTCAACTGTAGCGTCCTTTAACCAATCACCACGCTGTGTTTGGGGGTCACTGCTACCTTCAGTGGATCGTATCTTTCCTGTTAAGAAAATCGGTGAGTTGGACTGGAAGGAAGGAAGGTGGAGTCTTGTCTTGAGCTGGCTGCAAAGTGAGACAACTGCAGGCGGAAATCTAAACAAACCTTAAACAAATGTTAGCGAACCGTCAAGAGAAACGTGGACAAACGAGTCACAAGACAAAGCACGACGCGTTTCGACCTCTTAGGTCTTCTTTAGACAAGACACAAGCAAATAGGACAATGAAAATGAACGAATTTTTTCACTTAGCTTAGATCTGTTCAGCGCAAAGGTAGGCAGGCGTTGAATGTTGTATAGCCTCGTTTTCATTCAACGCCTGCCTACCTTGAGCTGAAGAGATCTAAGCTAAGTGAAAAAGTCGTTCCTTTTCGTTGTCCTGTTTGTTTGTGTCTTGCCTGAAGAAGACCCAAGAGGTCGAAACGCGTCGTGTTTTGTCTTGTGACTCGTTTGTCCACGTTTCTCTTGGCGGTTCGCTAACATTTATTTAAGACTTGTCTTTAGCGTTGGATGGCAACTGTAATGTTTGATGAAACAATAACAGCAAGAAAAAGTTGAGAAAGGAGGGGGGTCTAGCGAAAGAGGGGGGGGGGGGGGGGGGGGGGGGGGGGGTGAAGAGATAACTTAATTTCAACCAATATGCAGAGATGGTGGACTGACAAATCTAAACAATGTCAACAAAATCGACGTCTTCACGCACACGCGTGATCTTTATTAATCACATCCATTATGATGTTATGAGACTGGGTTTCAATATGGAGGAGATATTATGTGCGCTGCACCGACCTTCATGTTTCTCTTCCCGTCTTCATCTTCTGTGTATTTCTATTTTCCTTTATATTGTCAGTCAGTCCCCCAACGCCGATCCCCAACCCGACTCCTCTCTGTGTGTCTCTGTCTCTCTCTGTCTCTGTCTCTCTCTGTCTCTGTCTCTCTCTCTCTCGCTCTCTCTCTCTCTCTCACTCCCCTCTCTCTCTCTCTCACTCCCCCCTCTCTCTCTCTCGCTCTCTCTCTCTCTCTCTCTCTCCTCTCTCTCTCTCTCTCTCTCTCTCTCTTCTCTCTCTGTGGGTGGTATTTTTTAACATTGGTTCTCTCTAAATGGCAAGAATGGGATTTACATGCTAAGAACTCCGAAAGAATAAATCAGTATAAAACTTTTTTTTTTTCAAATGCTGCTGAGAAAGCACACTATTGAATCTATACGGACATTTTTAAAACTGTTACAAGAAGAACGAAACTTGGCGTTTTGGAAAGTTCGGATCATCATTGATACTGACAAGCTACTGCCGTCGATTTAATATATCCATTATGCAACCACTTGTTAGAAGACGTATATGCATTTTATATTTGACGTTGTTCGGTACTGTCAACCTCGGGGTATGTCAGTGGAGGAAGGACTAGCGCACAGCCCAAACACACTCACAGCTTGCTTACAATCTCATTCATATATCATGCATTCGTCACATCAAACCACTAGTAAAGTCTATAACTTTGCTACACATGATCATAAAAAGAAACATCAATGCATATGGAATCAAACAAAATAAAACATCCTCTCTTTCCTTGAACTTCACAAAACCATTTATCTAAATCATCATTAACTAACCCGGGTATAAACAGATTTCTACTTTACCTGGCCAGGTGATCTTAAACTATTCACGAATCACTGTCTTTCCTTTTCTTCTTTTTTTTTTTCTTTTCTTTTCACTGTCACTTTCACAAGCACAACACAACTGCTGGCACTGGTCAGGTTGGACCGCCGTCACCGGTCAGGTTGGACTGCTGGCACTGGTCAGGTTAGACTGCCGGCACTGGCGTTGGCCTGTGGTTCTGCTTGACGAAGTGACGCTGCCAGGTATGAGGTCGAACCCTGGTTCAGGTTGAACAGTGACTATCAGACATCGATCTGTTCTCCTTTCCTTCTTCCTGCATTAACGCATTGCACTCTCTCTCTCTCTCTCTCTCTTCTAGTCTGCTCTATCAAATGGACATGGTTGCTTTTCTTTTCTCTTTTTTTTTCCTTTTCTTTTTTCTTCTCTTCATCAGTTAGCAACTCTCTCTCTCCACATCTCTCCTTAGTCCTCCCTCTGCAGACCCTCTATGGTGCTAGTGCTACAGCTCGGTTCTCTTCACCCCTCTCATCATCTCTCTGCTCTTCTCTCGTCAGAGCTTACACCCAGAACCTCTTCCTCTCTCTCTCTGTCTGTCTTTCTGTTCGTTCCTCCCGTTTTTACTCACGCATTCCTCTCTTATCCTAAAAACCCATCCGTCAAAGGGCGAGTACCATTGGTCAGTATTTTCCCGCCTTATACTTGAGGTTGCCTCCCCTCTCATTTCATTGGATATGTAAATCATGACAGTCACATCTACCTGCCTTGCTCTCTGTGGTGGTCAATGGTCATTTAATTAATTAGCTAGATTTCACCCCCACTACACAGTACCTTCCCCCTCTCCCTTTCCGGCGACGTCGACTTAATTGTGGACACTGGTCCACAAATTGGCCGGATCAGTCTGGCCCAGACGTTGCGATCCGTCTGGCCAGACCTATTGAGACGTTGGTCAGCCACTCCGACTGTCTACGGGGCCGGTGCTGTCTCCGAGGAGGATTAGGATTAGCCTCCTCGCTGTGCCCAAATTGGCTGAGGCGATGCTTGAAGGCGTCGGCCCGATGCATGAGGCCGTCTACCTGGCGCCCAGGATATTTGAGTTGGAGCTTATGTCCAAACAAACGGCTGGCGACTAACCACGAATCGGTTGTCTATTTTGTCCGTGACAATTCCCCCTTGCAAAAGACTATGCTCCGCATTGTCTCAAAACAGCGGTACAAAAAAAACAACAACCGAATTTGCTGACACTCAGCTACACGTGCAAAGTTTGGAAAATACTTTACAACAAACGGTTTTATAATTTATAAAATATATCATTAGTGAATACCGCTCCAATGAGTTATCATTGACGTGCGTTTTGCGTTATTTCAACTCATTTTATAACAACCTCTGTGCGCACCTATGCAATTCCCCTACCTGCGGATTTGCCATCTCTCCTCTTCACAACTACTTTGAAGAGCACAATATAATATGATCACGATCCATGACAGTCTTCACTGAGGAATCTCCATCCTCACTTATTGCAAATAATGCATCACTACACAAGCGACTGTATGCTCCAAGCATAACTACATCACATGAACAAGTCTCACAAAGAAAATATGAACAATCTCACACAGAAATATGAACCATAGCTAACTGGGAATGAACCCATATCCACTCAACATAACTGTAATCAACACATATTATCAACAAAGCACCCCGGATATGACTGACTTCCTCTGAGTTGCAGCTTGCTAGACTACATGGCTTAAATAGTCAGCTCCGACATTCTGTCGACCTGGAATGTACTGCACTCGATACCTGTAGGGCTGCAATGCCATTGCCCAACGCAGCACTCTGCTGTTTTTCAGCTGCACCTCCTGCAGGAATTTGAGTGGTTGATGATCAGTCTCTATCACGAACTCTTCCCATACAAGTATTTGTGGAATTTCTGCATGGGCCCACACAACGGCTAAACACTCCTTCTCTACAGTTGCGTACCCTTCTTCACACTTTGTCAACTTCCTGCTAGCATACCTCACAGGAAACTCGACCCCTTCATGCTCCTGCAACAATACTGCACCTATTCCACCGCCTGATGCATCTGTCCGCAACAAAAATGGTTTTGACATATCCGGTTAGCTTCAAGATGGGACGGGAACCTAGTCTTTCCAGCACCGTCTGCAGTGCTGCTCTGCAGCGTCTGACCATTCGACCACTGCCGGTTTCCCTGCCTTGACCAAATCACTGAGAGGACTCGTGATTGCTGCGAAATTTGGAACAAACTCCCTGTAGAAGCCAATAAAACCTAGCAGACTCCTGACTTCTGTTTGGTCTTTGGTCTCTCTGAATTCATCATCTTCTCCACCTTTCCCTTTTCTGGCTGCTTTGTGTCGCCTCCGACAACAAAACCTAGGAACTCCTACTGTCTAGCCCTTCATACAGTGACACATCCCTGTATGACTCTTCAGGAAACTTAGGCAACAAAAATCTCCCCTTCTTCTGCTGGGTCTCTTTCACCTCATCAATGATTGCTGCTGCGCCTATGTGCTGAGTCTCACGCTGAATATATTGCGGAGAAAATTCGCATGGAAAAGTTTTAGTTTCCCATTCACATCAATTCGGTAATCCCGACCGACCTTTTCAGTGATGGTGAATGGTCCTTTCCAATGCATCAGCAGCTTGTGTGACCCGTGGGAAGCAGTACCAGGACTTGATCTCCCACCTTGAGGGATTGCTTTCTCACCTTCCTGTCATATTGTTTTCTTCTGAACGACCCTAGCCTCCTGCAAGCTTTCCTTGCAACCTTACATGTCTCATACCTGTGCCCACCTTTGGAACAGGCGAGATTGGGCCAATCAGATCAACAGCCACTCTCCTGAATGGTGTGTCAATTAAAGGGGAATGTTTTAAGAGGCGCTTCTCTTCTCACCCCTCTTGTGCTGACCTTTGACACACGTCGCATGACATGCAGAAACGCTTTATGTCTGCCATTGCCCCTGGCCATGAAAAATCATCAAAGATTCGGTCAGCTGTTTTGCTGGTGCCGAGATGACCCGCCATGAGCGACTCGTGACCCACTGACATGACAGTGTCACGATAACATGCTGGTACCTCTAACTGAGTTGTCACCTTACCTGTCTTCCCCTTGTGAACACTCGGTACAACACCCGCCTTTCACCAGAAATTCTGTCTCACCTCCTCTAACCACCTGTTTCTCTCCACCTCTTGCCAACTCCCAAGACTTTACGAGCAAAGGGTCTTGTTTCCTGCGCTGCCCTAAACACATCAGGCGACACATCTATGCCTGACTTCCTTGCTGGAACGACTAACGGTTTATCAACCTTTTCCTCCTTCTTGCTCCGTGTTTGAACTGCTGCCCCTGTAGCAGTCAACAACTCAGGATCCCCTGGATCCCTTGCACCTGGAATATTTCCAATGATCAAATCATAAAGGGGTTTCTCCATCACCAGCGCAGACAACTCGCCCTGAGAAGTAAGGGGTACGTACTTCTATCTTAGCAACTGGGAACTCCCTCACAGTGCCATCGATTAGCGTACAGGTCTGGATTTGCCCTGTCAAATCCCTTTCCTCGACCAGCGTTGTTCGTACTACACCACATGAACAACCAGTGTCCCGTAACACTTTCACCCTCTGCTGGCCAATCCACCTTCTTCCACTGGTAACGAACCACTCAGCCTAGTGCCCTCCATCCCTGACACTGACTGCTGTCCAGTGCTAGCCATAGGCGCACTCCACCCTCTTCAGATTGGATCCCCTTTGGTTCCACTGTAGGTCGTTTCCCCTGGCGACCCTTATCAACCTCTTGCAAGGCTGCTGCCTTCTGGAACCTCATGCGACAATCCCTCGCCACATGTCCCTTCTTGTGACAAATGAAACACCTATTGTCCCTTTGTCCTCCTTTCTGGCCCCACCACTGGGTTTGCAGACTTTTGCAGAAAAACTCCTCTAGTCTCCTGCACTCTTCTCACCTGTGCCTGGCACCTGTTTTCTCCTGCACCTTAGTGCCCAAACGTGCCTCTCTATACACCTCTGCTAACTTCAGCAACTCCCCTGCTGTCTCTGGCTGTCTCTCTTTCAAATGTATAGTTAACCTGGACTGCAACCTGACAAAATCTGTTCTTTCATAACCAGCTCTTTCAATTCAGCGAACTCCTTTCTCGTACCACTCAACTCTAACCATTTCTCAAAATAGTGATCTAACCGCGCACCAAACTGAGTGTACTTTTCACCTGCTTGTAATCTAGCTGATCGAAATTTCTTTCTGAACCCCTCCTCTGTGAGGTCAAATCCCTTCATCAAAGACTCCTTCACAGCACCAAAATCAGATTGTTGGTCTGCTGGTAACGCAGTGAAAATCTGTAATGCCTTACCCGTCAATAGCGCTGACAAAATGACTGCCCACTCTTCTGAAGGCCAACCCTGACTAGTAGCAAACGTTTCAAAACGACTGATGTACGCATCAATCGAATCTGTTCCTTCAGAGAATTTTGGCAACTTTGGTCGGGGGCATAACTGCTGCGCACAGGGTCACTGGAAACTGAGCTACCATCATCGTGGTCTCCCTCTGTATTCTCACTCTCTCTAACTCTAATTGAATCCTTAACCTTTCTGTTTCCTGCGTTTCGCTAGCCTGATTCGCCGAATCCTTAATCTTTCTGTTTCCTGCGTTTCGCTAGCCTGAATCCTTAATCTCTCTGTTTCCTGCGTTTCTTTAGCCTGATTATCATTAGCCTGAATCCTTAACCTTTCTGTTTCCTGCATTTCTACTGCGATACGGCGTCTTTCCGCTCGCTCATCTCTTTCCATCTTTTGTTGGTTTCAACGAATGCTCGCAACTCTTCTCCCGAGTAGCCTATATCACGAGCGACGCTCACAAGTTGTTCAATAGGGTGTTCTTTTCTTCCGCCATTATATCTCTTTTTTTTTTTTTTTTTTTTACAAGATTTTATTACGACGACAGCCAAACTGGTGGTTACTGACACGAGTGACGTAATAGCACAATCCTATGAATGATAATATTAGCTTGGGACAACGTAATTAGTTTTTATAAGACGCCTAGCGCCTGACCCAACTATGAGAGCGAATTATAGGCAATCTGTGCGAAATAAGTACTCTGGGGCTGAAATGCCAAGCCTAGTGTTAACTATCTGGAAGCAATGCAAGCCTAGTATTTAACTATCTTGGAAACATACAGTAAGACACTACCTTGTCTTAAGATGACAATGCTTGAATCCCACCCAGCTTCCTCTCTGAGAAGTTGAACAATTATAATAAATGGGCCAGAATATCCTGGCAGGCTCGCCAATAAATTGTCAACCTCGGGGTATGTCAGTGAGGAAGACTAGCGCACAGCCAAACACACTCACAGCTTGCTTACAATCTCATTCATATATCATGCATTCGTCACATCAAACCACTAGTAAAGTCTATAACTTTGCTACACATGATCATAGAAAGAAACATCAATGCATATGGAATCAAACAAAATAAAACATCCTCTCTTTCCTTGAACTTCACAAAACCATTTATCTAAATCATCATTAACTAACCCGGGTATAAACAGATTTCTACTTACCTGGCCAGGTGATCTTAAACTATTCACGAATCACTGTCTTTCCTTTTCTTCTTTTTTTTTTTCTTTTCTTTCACTGTCACTTTCACAAGCACAACACAACTGCTGGCACTGGTCAGGTTGGACCGCCGTCACCGGTCAGGTTGGACTGCTGGCACTGGTCAGGTTAGACTGCCGGGACTGGCGTTGGCCTGTGGTTCTGCTTGACGAAGTGATGCTGCCAGGTATGAGGTCGAACCCCGGTTCAGGTTGAACAGTGACTATCAGACATCGATCTGTTCTCCTTCCTCTTCCTGCATTAACGCATTGCACTCTCTCTCTCTCTCTTCTAGTCTGCTCTATCAAATGGACATGGTTGCTTTTCTTTTCTCTTGTTTTTTCCTTTTCTTTTTTCTTCTCTTCATCAGTTAGCAACTCTCTCTCTCCACATCTCTCCTTAGTCCTCCCTCTGCAGACCCTCTATGGTGCTAGTGCTACAGCTCGTTCTCTTTCACCCCTCTCATCATCTCTCTGCCTCTTCTCTCGTCAGAGCTTACACCCAGAACCTCTCCTCTCTCTCTCTGTCTGTCTTTCTGTTCGTTCCTCCCGTTTTTACTCACGCATTCCTCTCTTATCCTAAAAAACCCATCCGTCAAAGGGCGAGTACCATTGGTCAGTATTTTCCCGCCTTATACTTGAGGTTGCCTCCCCTCTCATTTCATTGGATATGTAAATCATGACAGTCACATCTACCTGCCTTGCTCCTGTGGTGGGTCAATGGTCATTTAATTAATTAGCTAGATTTCACCCCCACTACACAGTACCTTCCCCCTCTCCCTTTCCGGCGACGTCGACTTAATTGTGGACACTGTCCACAAATTGGCCGGATCAGTCTGGCCCAGACGTTGCGATCCGTCTGGCCAGACCTATTGAGACGTTGGTCAGCCACTCCGACTGTCTACGGGGCCGTGGGTGTCTCCGAGGAGGATTAGGATTAGCCTCCT
Organism: Conus ventricosus; assembly: GCA_018398815.1. NCBI lineage: Eukaryota > Metazoa > Mollusca > Gastropoda > Neogastropoda > Conidae > Conus > Conus ventricosus. The sequence goes on along the minus strand of CM031612.1, from coordinate 20,432,685 downwards.
CGCTGTGCCCAAATTGGCTGAGGCGATGCTTGAAGGCGTCGGCCCGACGCATGAGGCCGTCTACCTGGCGCCCAGGATAATTTGAGTTGGAGCTTATGTCCAAACAAACTGGCTGGCGACTAACCACGAATTCGGTTGTCTATTTTTGTCCGTGACAGGTACTAGTTGATTAAAGAGCACGGTATATATTAAGGACTATTGATATCCAAATCCTTAAAAAATCGTATCTATCTAGCATCAAATAATGAACAAATGAGTAAAAAAAAAAAAAAAAAAAAAAGAACTTGTCAATTCAAATTTGTACAGCGTGAACGTTACCATGTGTGTGTGTGTGTGTGTGTGTGTGTGTGTGTGTGTGTGTGTGTGTGTGTGTGGGTGTGTGTGCGCGCGCGCGTGTGTGTGTGTGTGTGTGTGTGTGTGTGTGTGTGTGGTGTGTGTGTGTGTGTATGTGTGTGTGTATGTGTGTGTGTGTGTGTGTGTGTGTGTGCGTGTGTGTGTGTGTGTGTGTGTGTGTGTGTGTGTTGTGTGTGTGTGTGTGTGGCGCGTGTGCGCGTGTGCGTATGTGTGCATATGCGTGCGTGCGCGCACGCGTGTTTGTGTGCGTGTGTGTGTGTGAGCGCGCGCGCGCGGGCGTGTGTGTTTATTGTTCCTTAAGGTATTAAGTTGGACCAGTTGACTGATATAATGTGGATTGATTGTTCAGCTACACTCCATCCGAATAGGTTATTTATGAATAAAACTCTCTCTCTCTCTCTCTCTCTTTGTCGCGCGCGCGAGCGCGCGCGCTCCGCGCTCTCTCTCATCAACAGGCACATGAAGTTTGTTATGATTAAATCAAGTTTTGTGAGTTTCGGATATTTCATTATTATTGTCACCACCAAAGAAATGCTTGCAATCAGATATATCCACTGTGTCGACAATCAAAGACTGAGGAAATCTACTTCTGGAAGCAGTCGAATTAAATGTCATTTCACATTTCAGTTGGTTCCCCTCTCCTTCACACTTGTCAGCACGGCTTCTTAATTAATCAATGAACATTTTATTTTCCTTTTTTTTTTCTTCCTCCGAACTAGTTGGCAACAACCAGTGTGTCTGATACTTGGTTTGTTCAGGCTGTTTGCGATGATAGAACAAAGGAAAACAGAGTGTCATTTCCTTGTCCGCTGACTTCCGCACCACTGCCAGACCTCGAGGCAACTGAGGGGTGATCTGAATCCAGATGGACACACCTGAGGGCCACGTCAACACATTCTCCGCTTCCAGCCTCTCACCTACTATTCCTCCCCCCTCCCCTCCCCCCCCCTCCACCCCCCCCCCACCTCCTCCTACCAATGGAAGAAAGTCGACCAACTTCTTTAGAGAGGATGGACGCAGCCATATTATTTGATGACGAAAATGACGTCATACACTCAGCAGGTATGTCGTGTCCAGAGCACTGCGTACTGACACAGGTGTACACTGATTTCCATTGTTTACAGCTCGCGCCAAACGGATTTCAGACTGATTTCACTCCACCTTTACCCTGGATCGACAGAAAAACAGGAACAATGAACATCAAAAAAAAAAAAAAAAAAAAAAAAGTGAAAGAGAAACAGATGGAATTTGCTTCTACAGACTTGTGTCTGGCGAAGAAAGTCGCCGCACAGGGAAAGAAATCAGAATTTACACGGGGGGAGCGCAGACCTCCACCGCTGCTGGATCCACATGTTTTGGTCCGGATCGCACCACGGGTCCCCACCCAAATTCAAACGGATTGATCTTTGAACTACGTTCCAACTTTCCGCTAATTCAGTTTCATTAAAATGTGGTCAAGATTGCCGGTGATGGCTCGGCGACTAAGCGATTATTGTCGTTATTAGGGGGCTTAGAAGGTGGTGGGTGTCCTGCGTGTGTTGGATCAGGGCAGGTGCTACACTGACCACCACCGAAGTGACTCGGCAGCCGTGCGGTGTCTCCTCCAGTGGGCGTTTCATGACGACTTGGGCTTGAGTCTCCCCGTGGATTGCCGATGGCGGGTTGTGTGTGTGTGTGTGTGTGTGTGTGTGTGTGTGTGTGTGTGTGTGTGTGTGTGTGTGTGTGTGTGTGTCGGGAGGCGGTGAGGGGGCGGGTGTGTGTGTGTGTGTGTGTGGGGGGGGGGGGGGGGGAAGCCAGGTGTAAGTGTGGACGTAAGCGTTCGAATGAGCGGTGAGAGTAATGTCAATGAAGTGTCACGGAAGATGAGACAGAAAAGAAACCAACATGGATTTGTTATAATCGGAGTTTTTGTGTAAACATTCCTAACTTCGATCCTCCATGATCCGCAGTAAAACTGAAAGGATCGTCTGGAGACAAGTCCTAAAACCATTTCATAATCAATCTGCATTATTGCGTAAGCTGCTAAGAGATGGATTCACAATCCAATAGTCTGGTGAACGTATCCATGGCAGGACAGAAGTACAAACAGAGTTTCAGACGGAAAACAAATCGCTCAACGCACCCCTTTACAGAGAGCCTAAAGGCTCCTAAAGACCCTACACTGCGAGTTCAAACTCCCAGAGTTCAAACTCTCCAGGCCCCACTCCGATTCAATACGCGTACTACCGCCACTCCGAGATGCTTTCTAAATCCCCCCCCCCCCCCCCCCCCCCCCCCCCCCCCCGACATGAAAATGATAGGCATTCACGATGGAACAATCATCGCATTCAAGTCATGGTCTTTTGGGTCAAATTTGGTCGCTAACTTGAATCATACCATACCCGCTTTAAGCATGTATAATGCTTTTAACAGCAAGCCACGCTACACTGTGTCCCGTTGAACTATGTCAGGCTTAATTCCGTAGTAAACGCTGACAAGACGAGCGTGAAACTGAGATTTAACGCTAGCACGTGAAACCTACTACAAAGACTCCATGGAATAAAAAAATTACAAAAAAACCCCAAACAGTCGGGACTGTTAGTCACAGACAAAATGTTTCATAGCCCTTTGGGACATCTAGACGTTTAAGGACACGGCACGTAATCTTTTTTTTTTTTCTTTTTCCGACAGTTCTCTCCCTGGAGTTCTGACTAAACTGCTTAGAGTCTGCCTAGTGTTGAAGCTGTCCCGACCTCCTGATAGATTTGGCGAACGAAGCCAGGGAGAAATTGAATTTTCATCGTTTTCTTCTTCTTGTTCTTCTTCTACTACTTGTTCTTTTTTTTCTTCCCCCAGTGGCTGGTTATGGGCGAAGCGAGCCTCTTGCGTGCTTCTTCTTTACTGTCGCTCCCGGAATTCCGTGCGACGGTGACGTATGGATCGATAGCGAGGCTGATTTTAGTTGTGGGCCCTGGGAAGGGCCAGAGGGTGTGTGGGCACTGTCTTCTTGGCGGGGTTGTATGTTCGGGCAAATAATCTAATTTCACCTTTGGCCCCACCTCCTCCATCGTCTTTGTGTGTGTGTGGTGTGTGTGTGTGTGTGTGTGTCAAGGCACCCTTTGAGCACTTTCTCTTTCCCTCTTTGTCAGTCCGCTAGGCGTGGGATTCCACATGAATGCTCTCTCCTCTCTCCCCTCTCTCTTCTCTCTTCTCTCTCCCCTCTCTCTCTCCCTCTCTCTCTCCTCTCGTCGTCTCCCTCTCTCTCTGTCTCCCTGTCTCCGACTCTGTCTGTCTCTTTGTCCCCCACTTTCCCCCTCCCGGGCCTCCCTCCCCTATCCCCTCCCCTCCCTGAGCCCCTCCACTCTCTCTTTTCCTTTCAGTCTGTCTGGGCTCTGTCTCCCCCTCTCTTCCCCCCCCCTCTCCCCTCTTTTCTCTCTCTCTCTCGCTCTCCTCTCAGCCCCTCCGCTCTCTCTTTCCTTTTCCCGTCTGTCTCTCTGTCTCTGTCTGTCTGTCTGTCTGTCTGTCTGTCTGTCTGTCCCCGTCTCTCTCTCCTCTCTCTCCTCTCCTCTCTCTCTCTCTCTCCTCTCTCTCTCTCTCTGTGCGTCTGTGAATTTATCTTTTGAGGACAGGGAGACGGGGCGGGGGTTTCTGAGTCTGTCTCTGGAGGGGAGTGATGAGGTGAGGGGGGGGGGGGGGGAGGGAGGGGCAGGGGTGAGGGGGTAAATACAAAGGAAAGGAGACTCTTGGCTGAGCTCATAATCAGTGAAAAATCTAAAGTGGGGAACAAAGTAATGTCATGTAAAAGGATATTTACAGAGCGCTTTACCTCGCGAGAGCCCAAAACGCATATGGCAGAAACATGAAAAAAATACTAATTCTAACTCAAGCCCACACACACACAACACCACACACACACACACACACACACACACACACACATAACACACAACACACACACACACACACGCGCGCGCAAAACAAGCAGACTCGCGCACAGAGATAAGTGGATATTCATAATGATTGATAAAGTATACCGAGTAGAAATGCATTAAGGTAAACAATAAAACTGGGATGACAATAATCTTAAAAATGATTTGTTTCCCTACCTTGAAACCATCCAGACTGTTTTATGGAATCTCTATAGGGGATATGTGGGAAAAAGACTCGTGTAGGAAAAGGTCTTAAAAGACGAACTACGAAATCAAATGAAAATAGGCCTACTGACTTATCAAAGTGCATAAAATTAGACACATTAAGTTAAAATGGCTACAATGTGGAAAAGCGCACAGCATATTGGCAACAAATATGGTTTGTTGTTGTTGTTGTTGTTGTTGTTGTTGTTGTTGTTGTCGTACCCTTGCTAAAACACTCCAGGGATCATCCGAACAGCCAAAGTACTTGAACACTATGGTACAAATGCATCAGCTGGGGATGAGAACATTACGTGTGTGACCATTTTTCATTACACAGCCACATGGGCAGCCACACTACGACTTCGGGGGATTTTGGAGACTGATAATGTTATGTTAGGAGCTTGTCACAACTGAAGGCAATCCCTGCATAACTATGCAGAGCATAACAACATTTTGATGTAGCCTTGGTGTTCTAGCCTATGTCAATAATTGGCCTGACACAGCCTTAAGCCAAGGCGGAAATGTGGTTTGAAAGAAATGGGAGTTACAGAAAGTACAAGTTCCATGTCCTCAACAAGCGAGAGAGTGCTGAGCTCTGGAGATGCAGCAAGGGAAGACAATCATGGCAGCAAATCAAATACCTCTTCAAGGAAAGAAAAAAGAAAAAAGCCACATGGCTGTTGATGCTCACGTAACAGAAAGTAGAGTGTGGTTTGGAACTGACGAGGAAGTCACAACTGATGAGACGATAGGTTTTTTTTTTAATTTGTTGTCTGTGTGTTAATATTTCTAGACTGGCAGTACATTATACTTTATAGTAAAAGACAACAGCGTCTCCCACCTTTTACAGATTTTCAATGGCATTTTAAGAGCAAGGTTTAGAATTCAAAGTACAACTTTAAAAGAGCAATGGAGGAAGATTTTTTTGTTGTTGTTGTTGAAAAAAGTGCTGTCACTGTCTGCCAGTCTTTATTGAATCTGAATGTATTATAACTCTCTCTCTCTCTCTCTCTCTCTCTCTCTCTCACTCTCTCTCTCTCTCTCTCTCTCTCTCTCTCTGTATGTGTGTGTGTGGGTGTGTGTGTGGGTGTGGGTGTGGGTGGGTGGGTGGGTGCGTGTGTGCGTGCGTGCATGCGTTGTGTGTGTGTATGTGCGTGCGTGCGTGCGTGCGTGCGTGTGTGTGCGTGCGTGCGTGCGTGTGTGTGTGTGTGTGTGTGTGTGTGTGTGTGTGTGTGTGTGTGTGTGTGTGTGCGTGTGTGTGTGTGCGTGTGTGTGTGCGTGTGCGCGCGCGTTGAGAGTGGACATGTTACACAGATATCTCAGTATGTTTGACTTCCATGTGAAGAAATTTGAAATATTACACACCATTAAAAAAAAAAATGTTTGAAGTCTTAAGGAGACAGACTATAACGGTACAGTGCATTCTCTCTCTCTCTCTCTCTCTCTCTCTCTCTCTCTCTCTCTTAAAATAAAATTTATCATGGAAGAGGGTGCGTGGGTGGGAGGGGGAGGAGCATTTTTATTCATCTGAAAGCTGGTGGAGACTTCTAAACACTGCAGTGTGACAGAACACAGTTGGTATCAAATCCGATAGTCTCTCAGATCATCGTGACGGTTTTTCCAAGTTCTGACGCTGATGCGTTAAGTCACGTGGTCCACCACGTGCGTGACTCGTATGAGCTCACGAAAGGCGTGTGGGAATGTTGCGACTTGGCTGGCGTCCTGTGTCGTGGTGTGGCGTGGTCAAGGACATGGTCAGGCAGGTCACGAGTATCACAGCGCCATCAGACCACAAGGGGAAATGAAAGATGGATTTGGGGAAAGAAGAAGAAAAAAAAAAAAACCAAGATAAAAGAATAGGAAAGCGAAGATGGAAGGGGGAAAGAGGGAAAGACAGAAAAATACAGGAGGAAAAAAGAAAAAAGAAAATGGAAAGAAAAAGGAAAGGTAAGAAAGAAAGGAAATCCTGATAGAAAAGAAATAGAAAGGAAAAGAGGAAATGAATGAATGAATAAAAGAAAGCAAAGAAGAAGGAAGAAATAGAGAAGAAGGAGGAAAGGAAGCAATGAAAAGAGAGAGGAGAAAAGACATGGAGGAGAGAGGAGGAAAGAGGAGGAC
>CM031612.1:20412355-20419855 GCA_018398815.1 Conus ventricosus | reverse complement strand
ACCCAAGTCTCCTTACAGCCCGTTGTGGTGCCCTGTACATTCCCACTGATTACCCTCTTGTCTCCAGTCCTGCAGAGCATTGGGTTCATCTGTCTGTCTGTGTCTCTATGTCTGTCTGCCTGCCTGCATGCCTACTTTTGTTCGACTGTATGTATGTTCCTGTCTCTGACTGTTGTTTGTCTTCCAGTCTGTTTTTCTGTCTCTTTCCCTTCAACTCTTGTCTCTGTCTCTCTCTCTCTCTCTCTCTCTCTCTCTCTCTCTCTCTCTCTCTCTCTCTCTCTCTCTCTCTCTCTCACCCTCTCCAGCGGCTGGGTGGAAAAAAAGCACGTACAATTTGCTAATCTCATTTTCTGGTAAAAATACAATTTCTCTCTCTCTCTGTCTGGGGTCTCTCCTTTCGATCTCCTTTCTCGCTCTTTCTCTATCTCTCTCTCCTCTCTCTCTCTCTCTCTCTCTCTCTCTCTCTTCCTCTCTCTCTCTCTCTCTCCTTCTCTCTCTATCTCTCTGTCCTTATTCCCCCCATCCCTCATCTCCGGCCCCAATCCGGCCTTGCTCCTCCACTCTATGGCCACGCACGCGTGCACATGCATACACACACAAACATACGCATGGACACACAACACACACACACACACAACACACACACGCGCACACACTCACACATGCTGCAAATAACTTATTAAGTGCCACGCATGCACAATCACACACACACACACACAAACACACACACACACCACACACACACGTGCAAGTGCACACGTGCGCACGTACTGGTAATGGCGCTGTCATGTCGAACCTATCGATCCGTTTATGAAGCCATTAGCTACCCGGGGGTCATAACACCGGAAGAGGACCACTTGCCCTGTCGGTGGAAGAGACCAAACAGCTCCGTCACCTTTTTTTTTACTCGTCTAATAAGGTGTGGGTGAAATTCCCTCCATGATCCATTTCACAATACGGGCTGCCCCTCCCTGTCCTGTATCACCCAATCTTTTCCACCCTCCCAGCTCTTAACCTCCTCTCTCTTCTGTCTATCTCTCTCTCTCTCTCTCTTCTCTCTCTCTCTCTCTCTCTCTCTATCTCTCTCTCTCACTTCTACTCCCTCTCTCTCTCTCTCTCTCTCTCCTCTCTCTCTCTCTCCCCCTCCCCTATCTCTCGCTCTGCTCATCGCTGTCTTGTATTTGTGGTCTAATTGTCTTTTTGGTAATCTCTGACTGTCCGTGTTTCGGTATGTATGTCTGTGTTTCGGTCTGTCTGTCGGGCTGGCTTGACTGTTTGTCTGTCTGGCTGTCTGTCTATCTCTCTCTCTAATATATAGATGTATTTTATATTATTGTCACGGACCGACCCTGGAGGTCTGCCCTGACAGGATCGGTCTAAGGTGGGAGTGAGGGAAGTGATGAACCTCACACGCTCCGCAAGAGACCAACACATAAGTTACGTGCAACACCCATTTATTCACACAACACACACAGTCATAAATAAGGCTTTTCCAACACACACAACATGCAACAACACAATCAAGCATTGACCGCACAGCATCATGCACAATCAACATCAAGCACTCCAATACACACAACATGAACAATTTAAATAAACCTTTCACCATACGAGTACACAATCGCATTTACGCATTCCAGCACATATGACATATACACAATTATAAAGGAATATTTTCCAGTATTGACCTTTCTCACACCACGGAGTTGCGTCCACATCCCTGACCTGTTATGTCCGCAGGGAAGAACCTAGTCGCAGGGAGCACCCCTGTCGCACTAGGTTGCTCCGAGCCGGGTTGGTTCTCGCAGGTGAGACGCATACCAAAGCGACACCCTCGAACTTCCAAGCGGGCAGAGAAAAAGAGCGTTTGTCCCGGGGTGGGGGGGGGGGGGGGACGTAGCTGTTCTGGATGTCCTGGACGGGGGTCCAGGCGGCATGTCAGACGGCGGGGCGTCTATACAGCCCTCGTCCCGACAAGGCGTTTGGACTCGATCTGCGTGTGTGGCACCTTCCGTCCGTGGTCTCAGCAGAACGTGGCCTCGACGTACGATGGCACATTCCAGATCGTGCTCCAGGTGAAGCCCCCGGGAGGGGGAGGACGTAGCTGGGTGAGGAGAGTCGGAGAGAGGAGGAAAAGAAGAGGAAGGAGGAAGGAGAAGGAAGAAGGAAGAAGGGTACTGGAACCCTGCCGTCAGTACCGTCTTACCATGCTGTCAAGTCATAACAGCCACTCGCATGATGGGGCGAGGGTTAGTGTCTTAAACGCACACAGTAAACCCAGTGAATCAAGTTCTTCTCACACGAAAAAATGCAGGTAAAAGACGCATTAATCAACAGTTTATAAAACAAATATATATGTTCACACCTTCTCTCACTCACTGCTTAACGTTTTCCCTTCCTAGAAAATAAATCAACACTGCTACCTCGCTTAATAACTGCACCACATTTGCAGAATATAAATCAATGCACAACTGTCCACATTTTTATAAACACATTTCAAAATAACACAAATCAGCCAACCACGCATCGGAACGACAAATCGGACGACAAATCATTCGTAACGCCGCTCGTGAACATAAAACTCGTTCTCTGCACACACAAACATACGTAGCCGAAGGATAATAGCGGCGAATGTGACAGTGTCGGAACGGCGAGACCAATCAAGTTCCCAACCCTGAATCACCAGTTCTCTCACTCCCCTTCCCCAACCGACTAACGATCACCAGATACAATAAACAGAAGAAAGAAGAAATTTGTAAATAATTTAGAAAGTGCCAGGTTAAAGATGGAATTTAACCAGAGAAACTGTCTCACCACAATATTTCTCTTACATTTTCGAAAACAAAAGAAAATTGCGCAAAAGCGAAGACCTAAAGCCGTCTAACAACAACACATCAAAACAAACAGACCACGAAACTGATGCTTACCAGCTACCCTTGGTGACCGCCGAAGAGGCGGGTCCAAAGGACTCTCTCTACCCTCTGTCCATCGAGAGGACAGAGGCGAAGATGCGGAAACAAAGAAATGATCCCCTCCTAACAGGCCGACTGCCGGAATTGAAAGTACTGACTGTACTCTCGATGATAAGGTAATAGAACCAGGCTGAGCAATCCGCCCCCAGAGACATCTTCCGTCTCGAGTGAAAGCTAACCTCCCTCAGCAATGGCGGCTAACATCATGCTGCTTCACAGAGTGAGTCATACTTCAAACTAAAAGGAACGAAGCACGTGCGACAGTTACAAAGACAGACGAGAGGCCGATATACAGAAAGTACGAGAGAAAGGTAACCGGCCACCCGTGAACTTGCGGATGAATAGAGCACTGCCGGTGGAATTAGAGAAAGAGAGAGAAAGCAAACCGAAGTGAGCTGAACCACACCAAGGTGCAACTGCACCACAAGCCACCTAAGGGACGGATACACGACAACACATCGCCAATAAACAAATAAGTATTCCGCCACCACCCGGTGGTCGAACGTCGTAGGCCTCGTGAGCAAACTCTTGACAAACCCCCCTTCGAAAAAGCATCTGTTTCTCTGAGATACAGTGCTCCTTTGAACTTGTATCGCATGTGCAACTTCACACAATGGACCGAACCACTCTCTGGATCGACAGAGTACGATGCATCCAATACAAACATTCACGAAGAATCACACGGGATTACATAATACTACATTTATCAAACAACTAAGGCAAAACCTTTCCAACTAGAAAGTAACAACCGAACCATTGGTGATTCACTACCGTTACCTCACAGAAGTGACAACTGACACTACACCTGATACAGAGACCAAAAAGGGATATAACCCTGGATGAGGGAGGTGTCCCCCTCTTACTGAAGTTTTCCAATATGCTAACCTACGGAGCTCGGCTAAGATAGTCAGCATCCGTATTACAGGAACCCATGATAATGAGCGGAAGCGAACCATGACTCTGCAGCTCCACTTGCCTAACACACTTAGACGATGACTGACTGGCCGGATCCGGTCCAGGCACTTGGAGAGGATATGATCACTCTCCAGATACAAACTTCGTCCGTACTTCTCTTGGGCAACGCCAGGGCGCGACCAAATCTGCCTGAAGAGATTCTGCAACAGTAGGCAATCGATAGTCCAAGCGTGACAGCCTCGGGTATCGACTCGCAGATTTCACCACTACCGAATGTAGCGGTGCCCGCGATCCGGATGGAGGATTAATGGGTCCCACCAGGTATTAAACAACCTTGCTGAATGCCTCCCCAACCAGTGGCACTGACCTAGGGAACACGCTTCAAGCGAACTAGGGCGTTGTCCGCTGCAGACATCGCAACTGCGGCAGTACTGCCTAACCTGTAGTTCATCCTGCCAAAAGAAGTCTTGTCTTACCCGCTCGAGAGTTCGCTTTGAAGCCCATATACCTGCCATAAGGTGAATTCATGGGCCTGCCGGAGACAGATTCTCTCAGCTTATGGGAACGACAAGCTTCTGGCCACACGATCTTCCTGGTGAAAACCAAAAAAGGATCCCCTTGTGGACTTGAAGCTCACCTTGGCGTTTCGGTCAGACTGATCAGACGACCTACCAGTTGTCGCAGGCTTTTGGATCATCCAAGTCCCTGGCTGAAGACGAACAATGAGCAGGATCGGCACTCGCAAGGACCTCGTCAGAGATCGGCTCAAGAACGGACGCCAACTCCTGTTCCGCTTCTCAGCTTGCGCGTGTGGTAACTCCCACACACGCCTGTACAGGCCAGATCCGTAACACGTACTGACTGCGTCGTCCGCAAAGGTAATGGTTATTCCCTATGAAAAGTGAATACAGAGTCGCTCCCACCGCGATACCATACTTCGCCCAAGAAGTAGGGGGGTGGAGATAGAAATAAGTACAGAAGGACGGTGGAGGTAAAACCAGCCTCCAACCCGCACACATCGTAACTGTCGCCCCGCCGGGCAGTAGGGAAACGAAATCCTTATCCACAAAGAGTGATGATGCTCCCGTAATCCCTGATGGTGTCGACCAAGGAGAACCAACAACAGAGAGAAACACTGGGCACTCTGAATCACCAGAAGCTGGAATGAACCCACGTTAGCGAGGCACGAGATGCGAAAGGACTAGCCCCATGACTACACGGCTTTGGGACAATCTTTCCTAATGTGCAGGACACCACAAAGAAAACACAGTCGGGGCGCGAAAACCCCATGAACAGCCTGCCTTTGTTCACCCCACTAGCAGTTGTCCGGCACCTCATAGCTAATAAATCCTGTGAGGGCTTCCTCTCCGTATCTGGGCGATCCATAAGCCCGACACTTCAGCAAACACCTCAGCGTGTGAATCGCAGCGCAAATCCTGAGGTGCTGTCTCGCCTATCCGGATCCTCAACTCTGGGGACACAGTGTTGGTGAGCTGTTCAATGAGGATCATCCTCCAGCCACCAACTAGCTAACTGACGCCAGTACCTAGCGTCTTGCGCAGCCTATCACCAAACTGCACGAAGTTCCATCATTAATTCTTCTTTCATGGACATAAACTGCCTCCTGTAGGTCTCTGGGTAAGGTGGAAAGCTACGCAGAGGCCAACTGCATTCTGCGATAAGACGCACCTTCATTTTAGAGTGAGCACACACTCCTTGCAGCACCAGAAAATCCAGGAAAAAGGCTGGCATAACCTTTGCTCCTCATACAATTGGTATGAACAAGCAACTTGTCGAAATGCTCTAAGAACATATCAATGTCCCACACTAGGTCTGAAACTCTGGAAGCTATTAACTTTGGGCCCTCTAACTCATCACCTGCTGGTGATTAACCCCCTGGTTACAGACTCGGAGCCTTCTACGAAGTTTATCCATATCACTTCCCTGCGTAAGCCTCCTGTCTGGTAGCCTCCTCTCAACGTGATACAACTCTTCCCGACGAGGGCAGCCACATCCCTATGCATAAACTCCTTCTGTCAGTCTCCTCTCGGCGCAGAGCCACCATCCTGGTCCATCTCTTCCCTACGGAGCTTGCATCTCCCTACGCAGAGCTTCCTGCCTAGCAACCTCTCTCTGCGCTCATCCCTACTCAGGCTTCCTGCCAAGCAAAACTCTTCTCTGCGCTCTTCCCCTACGCCAGGGCTTCCTGGCCTAGCAACCTCTCTCTGCGCTCTTGCCCTACGCAGGCTTCCAGCCTAGCAGCCTCTTCACTACTGCTGCCGCTCCAGAAACATAAGACAGAGGTGAAGCCTGAGTGGGGTTTCCCACCACTCCCGAACACTGGAGGATACCCCACTGACCCGTCCCTTGGGTCTCGACTTTCCCATAAGGAAAGTCTTCTGGGGCACCCTTACGAGGAATGCATGGAGAGGAGAAGGTTTCGGTCTCTGCTACTCAACAGAAGCCCACAATTGCTCGCTATACTCTGAAGCATCCGATCGGAAGTTGCCAGTCGGACTCGACAGGAGAACCCCCAGCTAAGAGGTCGTAATAGTACTCACTGGAGCTACCTGCTACAGCACTGAATAGGTAGAATGTTACCGTATCGACAGTACTGTACTACTATAGGGACTACAGTACATTTTGAATACCCTTCTTCTCAGACGCCCGCGTCGCCTTACCACACGCCGGACTCGCCATGACAACAAAATCCATAACGTTGTTCCAAATACAGGAAAACAATTCCACTAGAGAAAAAAAAAAAAATCTTTTAGGGGCGTGTGTATATGTGGGGTATGTGTGTTTGTGCGTGTGTGGCGGACAATTTCCGGTCTCCCACTCTGTCAACACCGCGCTCTACGCACGAGCGAACAGTGCGGTGTGGCTCACCGAAAAAAAAAAAAAAAAAAAAACTATGTCCGGCTGCCCCACCCTGGCAACACCGCGCTCTACAGCACGAGCACAGTGCGGTGGGGCTGGCCGAAAAAAAAACAAAACAAAAACCTAGCAGACGAATCCGGAGAGAAAAAAAAACACAGCGTCCGATACACCCCCTGTACTCAACAACCCGGTAGAGAAAAAAAACAACAAGAGGCTAAATACTAAACAGGCATGGAAGACTGAACGGCAACAGAAGGGCAAGACTTACGGCCGTGACCTTCGTGAGGTACCCGGCGGAAGGAGTCTGGACGCGGTCGATGGGGGGGGGGGGGGGGGGTTTCTCCCCTCGTCCCTCGACCCCGATTCACACCGGATGGTCCCTCAGGCCAAAAATTTTGGTCAGAGAGACTACCTTCACACTAAGTCACCCAGCCAACCACCACAAACAAAACACGACAAACTGAACTAAACATAACAAAAAACAGACAAAACTAACGGTACTCCGCGGAAACGAGGGAGCAGTCAGAGCCCCTCACATCCCGGACGAGCCGCCACAATTGTCACGACCGACCCCTGAGGTCTGCCCTGAGGATCGTCTAGTGGGAGTGAAGGGAGTGACTGACCTCACACGCTCGCAAGATCCAACACAATAAAGATTACGATACAACACCCCATTTATTCCCACTCAGCAAAATAAATATTAAAACATTCCCACACACGCACCAATGCACGA
>CM031612.1:20392355-20402355 GCA_018398815.1 Conus ventricosus | reverse complement strand
GCAGTGGAACATGTGTAATAATCACCCTGAACGGATCTTAGAGCCATTTTGTTTTACCCGAATTAACACCACGGATCCACAATAAAATTCAAACGCCATCTGTCCGTGGGCCACGTTCTATCTCTTCACAGAGCTTCTAGAAACTGGTTTGGTAGTTTCTGCATGACAACGGTCACAGACAGTCAGACAGACAGACAGACAGAGAAACAGGCTTGAGAATGATCGTCTCCTTGGCAAAGATTAAAAGTAAATTAAAATCGAAAAAAAAAAATCAATAAAATCAGACACCCTTCCTGGTTCTGCGGTGTTCTTAAAACATATCACTTTTTGGATTCCTTTTTTGTTTGGTCATTTTTTTACTTTCAGGAATGTTTTCTCTGACCAAAAAAAAAAAAGTCAAATCAAATGAAACAAAAGGAAAAGCAAGGCGAGCAAACAAGCAACAAATCATTCCCAACACACACACACACACACACACACACACACACACATGGGGCAATGTTTTTGAAGTGGTTGGATTGTGTTACATGGAAAATGAGGTGACTTCTAATCAATCCTCATGTTGGTCTTTTTCTCGTCGTCTGAAGAGACAGAACACTGTGCGAAGAGGAAAACTGCTGTGAATTGTCTGTGTTGTGATTAGTTGTTTGTATATTTTGAAGTGATGGTGTAAATGTATTATGAAAAAGGATGTGAATAGCAGTAACATGTTTGTTTTAAAATGATGGGTTCAATGGAAATGATTCAAATTGTAATTATCGTGTTTGTTTCCATTCTGTCTGAAGTGATGGGGAGCAGTGTGTTGAGATTTAATGTTTAAAAGAATAACCAACATGTGTTCCGTGTGTGTGTGTGTGTGTGTGTGTGTGTCTGTGTCTGTGTTTCAATTACTGTGTTAGGGGAAATCATTTGAAGTGTGATTATTGTGGGTTTTTTATTTTTTATTTTTGTTGTTGTTTTGATAAAGAATGCATGAGTGTGTCGGATGGAAATTACGTGAGTCATAATTATTGTGTTTGTCTTCTTGTTGTTTGAAATGATGGGGTGGTGTGTGTTAAGTAAAATATTGGAAACCGCCCCCCCCCCCCCCCTCTCTCTCTCTCTCTTTTCTATATATATTTTTTAACTGATGAATTCTGTGTCAAGGGAATTGATGCGAATGTTGTTTATGGTGTTTCTTTCTGAAGTGATGGCCGTTAGTTTTAGAGGAAATTATGAATATAGTGCTTTTTTCTTTAATGTCATTTTAATGACGGGGTAGCATGTTCAGGGAAATCATGTGAATTTTAATTATCACATTTGTTTCTTTTTCTGCTGGTTTGTCTTTGGTATGAGTCAATGACATAGTGTGTTGAGGGAAGTCAATGGCATAGTGTGTTGAGGGAAGTCAATGACATAGTGTGTTGAGGGAAGTCAATGACATAGTGTGTTGAGGGAAGTCAATGGCATAGTGTGTTGAGGGAAGTCAATGACATAGTGTGTTGAGGGAAGTCAATGACATAGTGTGTCGAGGGAAGTCAATGACATAATGTGTTGAGGAAGTCAATGACATAGTGTGTTGAGGGAAGTCAATGACATAGTGTGTTGAGGAAGTCAATGGCATAGTGTGTTGAGGGAAGTCAATGACATAGTGTGTTGAGGGAAGTCAATGACATAGTGTGTTGAGGGAAGTCAATGACATAGTGTGTTGAGGGAAGTCAATGGCATAGTGTGTTGAGGGAAGTCAATGGCATAGTGTGTTGAGGGAAGTCAATGGCATAGTGTGTTGAGGGAAGTCAATGACATAGTGTGTTGAGGGAAGTCAATGACATAGTGTGTTGAGGGAAGTCAATGACATAGTGTGTTGAGGGAAGTCAATGACATAGTGTGTTGAGGGAAGTCAATGACATAGTGTGTTGAGGGAAGTCAATGACATAGTGTGTTGAGGGGAGTCAATGGCATAGTGTGTTGAGGGAAGTCAATGGCATAGTGTGTTGAGGGAAGTCAATGAATAGTGTGTTGAGGAAGTCAATGACATAGTGTGTTGAGGGAAGTCAATGACATAGTGTGTTGAGGGAAGTGATAGGAATTATGATTACCATGCTTGTTTCTTTGCTGTATTTTAAATGATAGAGGATTGTGTGTGTGTGTGTGTGTGTGTGTGTGTGTGTGTGTGTGTGTGTGTGTGTGTGTGTGTGTGTGTGTGTGTTTTGTGGGTGTGATGTGAATATAATTGTTGAGATTCCTTGGTTTTTTTTTAGGCTGTGGGGCAGTATGTTAGATGAAATTATGTGAATTGTAATTATCATGTTCATGTTCATTTTGTTGTTGCAGTGATGGGTCTGTGTGCTAGAGGAAACATGTGAATTGCATTTGTGTGTGTGTGTGTGTGTGTGTGTGTGTGTGTGTGTGTGTGTGTGTGTGTGTGTGTGTGTGTGTGTGTGATCTATATTGTCTGAAGTGTTGGGCAATGTGTTAGTAGAAATGATGTGAGCTGCACTTACAGTGTCTGTCTTTATTGTCTGAAGCAAGGGACCAGTGAATGGGAAGAAATGACGCGAACTTGTAATTATCGTGTTTGTTTCTTGTCGTCGAGGTGATGGGGAAATGTGCCAGGGGAAAATAATCTGAATTGTAATTATTGCGTTTATTTCTATTTCTGACGTGATTGGACAGTGTGTTGGCGGAAATTATGTGAAATGTAATTATGTCGTTTGTTTCTTTTTGTTTCAAAGTGATGGGACAACGTGTGAGGGGAAATCATGTTAAATGTAATTTATCGCGGTTTTTTATGTTGGAATGGAACAACGATGTGAAGGGAGACTTTGTGAATTGTAATTATCGCGTTTGTTTCTTTTTGTTTAAAGTCATGGGACAACGTGTGAGGGGAATCATGCGACTGGTAATTACTGTGTTTGTCTTTATTGCCTGAAATGATGGGCCGGTGGGGGCCAGAAAAGCCCAGTGTAGAGCGCCGGACTCGTAATCTTGGGGTTGCGGGTTCGAATCATTGGTTCTGACTCCATTTCCCATGGTTCCGACTCCTTTTTCCCATACAGTCCTTCGAATGAGACTATAAACCGAGCTTCCGTGTGTGACCGCACGCACAACTTCTTGCACACACGTAAAATCCCTTCACCAACTTTCGGAGAGAAGGCCAGTTTGGCCGTTGGTATGGATGACACGTTACACATAGCATGCACCTTCCCCGAAGATGGACTAGGGCTGCCTTAAGGTGGGAATTTAAAAAAAAAAAACGGTCATACACACAAAGAAGACTCCACTCCCTTTGTTGGGTAGATGGGATTAAAATCCTTGCCTGTCTGTATACAGGGAGTGTCCGCAGGAGTATCAGCCTGCGTACGCAAGAAAAGAAAAATAAATAAATAAATAAATAAATAAAAACATAAAGAGATGGTCGGTGTGCTAAGGCAAATTACATGAAATGTAGTTACCGTCTTTGTGTCATCGCTGTCTGAAGTTCCGGAGGAGTTTCCTGGGTTTCTTCTTCGTTGTCTTTCAAGTGATGGGTAGTGTGACAGGCGAAACGCTTTGAACTGTTATTACCGTGTTTGGTTTTCTCTTTAAGTAGGGTGGCGGGTGGATGTGTTGGAGGAAAAGACGTGAATTATGATGATTCTGTTCGTCTCCTTGTCGTGTAAAGCGAGGGGGGATACTGTTTTTTTTTAAAATAGGAAATACTGTAAGCTGTAATTTGTTTTCCCCCTAAGAAATGGGGAAGTGTCGTAGGGGGAACATAATGAATTTGGATTATTATTTTTCGGAATAATGTAGTCGTGAGTTGGGGATTCGAGTGACTTTTTAATCCTAATATTCGTTTTTGAAGTGATGAGGTTCTGTCAAAGGAAATCGTGTGAGATGTAAGTATCGTGCTTGCTTCCTAGTTGTTAATTTATTTATTTATTTATTTATTTATTTATTTTTATTAATTTATTAATTTATTTATTTATTTATTTTATACGATTGGAGAGTGAGTGAGCTAAGGGGAATGATCGTATAAAAGTCAGCAGAAAGAAGTGATGGAATAGTAATCATAATGTTATTTCTCTGTCGTCTGTGATGGTTGGGTAGTATGTGAATGGAAATGATGAATTATAATTATTGTGCTTGTTTCTTTGTTGTTTGTTGTTCAAAAATTAATGATGCAGTAGTGTCTTAGTGGAAATGGTGTGCTTTGTATTTGTCTTTGTTGTTTGAAGTGAGCAGTAATGTGCTCGGGGTCAAAAAAGTAACTTGCAATATACATTATTTTTTTTTCTTTCAAATAATTGGACGGTGCTTTTGGGGAAATGATATGGATTGTATTATTGAGCATGTTTTCCCTGATGTTTGAAGTGATGGTCGGTGTGTCACGGGAACGATGTTTCTTGTCTGAAGTAACCGAGCAGCGTTTTAAGGTGATAATAATATGAACTGTAGTCATTATCTTGATGGTTTCGTTATTGTCTTAAGTGCTGGGATAGCAAGGATGGCATGGAATTGATGGAAATTGTAATTATCGTGTTTGTTTGTCGTGTTTTGAACTGATGGGGCAGTATTTTAAAGGGAATTATGTGAATTTTAATTCTAGTAATTACCTTGTCGTCATCGTCATCGTCGTCGCCGTCGTTGTTATTGTTATTGTAGTCGTTTAGAGCAATGTCGTAGTTGGTTAAGAAAAAATAATGTGAATATTGTAACTATGACGTATGTTTCTATGTCGTTTGACGTGATTAGGCAGTGTTTAGAGAGAAGTGTTCTTTGTAGTCTGACGTGATTTTGTATGTTGTATGTCAAAGAAAATGACGTGGATCGTAGTTATTTTGTGTTGTTTCTTTCTTGTTTGAAGATCAAGAATAGTCAGTATGACAGGGAAATCATGTGAATGTTAATAATCAAAGTAATTTCTTTCTCGTTTTCCTCATTTATTTCTCCCATCCTTGTTTTCTCTTGTCTCCCTCATTTTCTTCATGTTTTTTCAGCTGTTTTTTCTCTTGTCTCCCTCATTTTCTTCATGTTTTTCAGCTGTTTTTTTTCTAGTCTCCTTCATTTTCTTCATGTTTTTCAGCTGTTTTTTCTCTTGTCTCCCTCATTTTCTTCATGTTTTTCAGCTGTTTTCTCTTGTCTCCCTCATTTTCTTCATGTTTTTCAGCTGTTTTTTCTCTTGTCTCCCTCATTTTCTTCATGTTTTTCAGCTGTTTTCTCTTGTCTCCTTCATTTTCTTCATGTTTTTCAGCTGTTTTTTCTCTTGTCTCCTTCATTTTCTTCATGTTTTTCAGCTGTTTTCTCTTGTCTCCTTCATTTTCTTCATGTTTTTCAGCTGTTTTTTTCTCTCGTCTCCTTCCTTTTCTTCATGTTTTTCAGCTGTTTTTTCTCTCGTCTCCTTCCTTTTCTTCATGTTTTTCAGCTGTTTTTTCTCTCGTCTCCTTCATTTTCTTCATGTTTTTCAGCTGTTTTTCTCGTCTCCTTCCCTTTCTTCATGTTTTTCAGCTGTTATTTTTCTCGTCTCCTTCATTTTCTTCATGTTTTTTCAGCTGTTATTTTTCTCGTCTCCTTCATTTTCTTCATGTTTTTCAGCTGTTATTTTTCTCGTCTCCTTCATTTTCTTCATGTTTTTCAGCTGTTTTTCTCGTTCGTCTCCTTCCCTTTCTTCATGTTTTTCAGCTGTTTTCTTTTGTCTCCTTCCTTTTTCTTCATGTTTTTCAGCTGTTTTTTTTTTTTCTTGTCTCCTTCCTTTTTCTTCATGTTTTTCAGCTGTTTTCTGTTGTCTTCTGTCTTTTCTTTGCTGTTCTCTTGCCTTCTTTCTTTTCTTCTCATTTCTAAGTTGTTCTATTTTTTCTTTTGTCTTCTTCCTTTCCTTTCCTGTGTGCTTGTGGTGTTCTTTTGTCTTCTGTCTTTCGCGTCTGTTGCCTTCTTTTGTCGTCTTCTGTACTCTCCTGTTCTTTTGTCTTCTGTCTTTCGCGTCTGTTTGCCTTCTTTTGTCGTCTTCGGTACTCTCCTGTTCTTTTGTCTTCTGTCTTTCGCGTCTGTTTGCCTTCTTTTGTCGTCTTCGGTACTCTCCTGTTCTTTTGTCTTCTGTCTTTCGCGTCTGTTTGCCTTCTTTTGTCGTCTTCGTACTCTCCTGTTCTTTTTTGTCTTCTGTCTTTCGCGTCTGTTGCCTTCTTTTGTCGTCTTCGGTACTCTCCTGTTCTTTTGTCTTCTGTCTTTCGCGTCTGTTGCCTTCTTTTGTCGTCTTCTGTACTCTCCTGTTCTTTTGTCTTCTGTCTTTCGCGTCTGTTGCCTTCTTTGTCGTCTTCGTACTCTCCTGTTCTTTTGTCTTCTGTCTTTCGCGTCTGTTTGCCTTCTTTTGTCGTCTTCTGTACTCTCCTGTTCTTTTGTCTTCTGTCTTTCGCGTCTGTTTGCCTTCTTTTGTCGTCTTCGGTACTCTCCTGTTCTTTTGTCTTCTGTCTTTCGCGTCTGTTGCCTTCTTTTGTCGTCTTCGGTACTCTCCTGTTCTTTTGTCTTCTGTCTTTCGCGTCTGTTGCCTTCTTTGTCGTCTTATGTACTCTCCTGTTCTTTTGTCTTCTGTCTTTCGCGTCTGTTGCCTTCTTTTGTCGTCTTCGGTACTCTCCTGTTCTTTTGTCTTCTGTCTTTCGCGTCTGTTGCCTTCTTTTTTCGTCTTCTGTACTCTCCTGTTCTTTTGTCTTCTGTCTTTCGCGTCTGTTGCCTTCTTTTGTCGTCTTCGTACTCTCCTGTTCTTTTGTCTTCTGTCTTCGCGTCTGTTGCCTTCTTTTGTCGTCTTCGTACTCTCCTGTTCTTTTGTCTTCTGTCTTTCGCGTCTGTTGCCTTCTTTTGTCGTCTTCTGTACTCTCCTGTTCTTTGTTTCTGTCTTTCGCGTCTGTTGCCTTCTTTTGTCGTCTTCGGTACTCTCCTGTTCTTTTGTCTTCTGTCTTTCGCGTCTGTTGCCTTCTTTTGTCGTCTTCTGTACTCTCCTGTTCTTTTGTCTTCTGTCTTTCGCGTCTGTTGCCTTCTTTTGTCGTCTTCGGTACTCTCCTGTTCTTTTGTCTTCTGTCTTTCGCGTCTGTTGCCTTCTTTTGTCGTCTTCTGTACTCTCCTGTTCTTTTGTCTTCTGTCTTTCGCGTCTGTTGCCTTCTTTTGTCGTCTTCGGTACTCTCCTGTTCTTTTGTCTTCTGTCTTTCGCGTCTGTTGTCTTCTTTGTCGTCTTCTGTACTCTCCTGTTCTTTTGTCTTCTGTCTTTCGCGTCTGTTGCCTTCTTTTGTCGTCTTCTGTACTCTCCTGTTCTTTTGTCTTCTGTCTTTCGCGTCTGTTGCCTTCTTTTGTCGTCTTCTGTACTCTCCTGTTCTTTTGTTCTTCTGTCTTTCGCGTCTGTTTGCCTTCTTTTGTCGTCTTCGGTACTCTCCTGTTCTTTTTTGTCTTCTGTCTTTCGCGTCTGTTGCCTTCTTTTGTCGTCTTCGGTACTCTCCTGTTCTTTTGTCTTCTGTCTTTCGCGTCTGTTGCCTTCTTTTGTCGTCTTCTGTACTCTCCTGTTCTTTTGTCTTCTGTCTTTCGCGTCTGTTGCCTTCTTTTGTCGTCTTCGGTACTCTCCTGTTCTTTTGTCTTCTGTCTTTCGCGTCTGTTGCCTTCTTTTGTCGTCTTCTGTACTCTCCTGTTCTTTTGTCTTCTGTCTTTCGCGTCTGTTGCCTTCTTTTGTCGTCTTCGGTACTCTCCTGTTCTTTTGTCTTCTGTCTTTCGCGTCTGTTGCCTTCTTTTGTCGTCTTCGTACTCTCCTGTTCTTTTGTCTTCTGTCTTTCGCGTCTGTTGCCTTCTTTTGTCGTCTTATGTACTCTCCTGTTCTTTTGTCTTCTGTCTTTCGCGTCTGTTGCCTTCTTTTGTCGTCTTCGGTACTCTCCTGTTCTTTTGTCTTCTGTCTTTCGCGTCTGTTGCCTTCTTTTGTCGTCTTCTGTACTCTCCTGTTCTTTTGTCTTCTGTCTTTCGCGTCTGTTGCCTTCTTTTGTCGTCTTCGGTACTCTCCTGTTCTTTTGTCTTCTGTCTTTCGCGTCTGTTGCCTTCTTTTGTCGTCTTCGGTACTCTCCTGTTCTTTTGTCTTCTGTCTTTCGCGTCTGTTGCCTTCTTTTGTCGTCTTCTGTACTCTCCTGTTCTTTTGTCTTCTGTCTTTCGCGTCTGTTGCCTTCTTTTGTCGTCTTCGGTACTCTCCTGTTCTTTTTGTCTTCTGTCTTTCGCGTCTGTTGCCTTCTTTTGTCGTCTTCTGTACTCTCCTGTTCTTTTGTCTTCTGTCTTTCGCGTCTGTTGCCTTCTTTTGTCGTCTTCGGTACTCTCCTGTTCTTTTGTCTTCTGTCTTCGCGTCTGTTGCCTTCTTTTGTCGTCTTCTGTACTCTCCTGTTTCTTTTGTCTTCTGTCTTTCGCGTCTGTTGCCTTCTTTTGTCGTCTTCGGTACTCTCCTGTTCTTTTGTCTTCTGTCTTTCGCGTCTGTTGTCTTCTTTTGTCGTCTTCTGTACTCTCCTGTTCTTTTGTCTTCTGTCTTTCGCGTCTGTTGCCTTCTTTTGTCGTCTTCTGTACTCTCCTGTTCTTTTGTCTTCTGTCTTTCGCGTCTGTTTGCCTTCTTTTGTCGTCTTCGGTACTCTCCTGTTCTTTTGTCTTCTGTCTTTCGCGTCTGTTTGCCTTCTTTTGTCGTCTTCGGTACTCTCCTGTTCTTTTGTCTTCTGTCTTTCGCGTCTGTTTGCCTTCTTTTGTCGTCTTCGGTACTCTCCTGTTCTTTTTTGTCTTCTGTCTTTCGCGTCTGTTGCCTTCTTTTGTCTCTTCGGTACTCTCCTGTTCTTTTGTCTTCTGTCTTTCGCGTCTGTTGCCTTCTTTTGTCGTCTTCTGTACTCTCCTGTTCTTTTGTCTTCTGTCTTTCGCGTCTGTTGCCTTCTTTTGTCGTCTTCGGTACTCTCCTGTTCTTTTGTCTTCTGTCTTTCGCGTCTGTTGCCTTCTTTGTCGTCTTCTGTACTCTCCTGTTCTTTTGTCTTCTGTCTTTCGCGTCTGTTGCCTTCTTTTGTCGTCTTCGGTACTCTCCTGTTCTTTTGTCTTCTGTCTTTCGCGTCTGTTGCCTTCTTTTGTCGTCTTCGGTACTCTCCTGTTCTTTTGTCTTCTGTCTTTCGCGTCTGTTGCCTTCTTTTGTCGTCTTATGTACTCTCCTGTTCTTTTGTCTTCTGTCTTTCGCGTCTGTTGCCTTCTTTTGTCGTCTTCGGTACTCTCCTGTTCTTTTGTCTTCTGTCTTTCGCGTCTGTTGCCTTCTTTTGTCGTCTTCTGTACTCTCCTGTTCTTTTGTCTTCTGTCTTTCGCGTCTGTTGCCTTCTTTTGTCGTCTTCGGTACTCTCCTGTTCTTTTGTCTTCTGTCTTTCGCGTCTGTTGCCTTCTTTTGTCGTCTTCGGTACTCTCCTGTTCTTTTGTCTTCTGTCTTTCGCGTCTGTTGCCTTCTTTTGTCGTCTTCTGTACTCTCCTGTTCTTTTGTCTTCTGTCTTTCGCGTCTGTTGCCTTCTTTTGTCGTCTTCGGTACTCTCCTGTTCTTTTGTCTTCTGTCTTTCGCGTCTGTTGCCTTCTTTTGTCGTCTTCTGTACTCTCCTGTTCTTTTGTCTTCTGTCTTTCGCGTCTGTTGCCTTCTTTTGTCGTCTTCGGTACTCTCCTGTTCTTTTGTCTTCTGTCTTTCGCGTCTGTTGCCTTCTTTTGTCGTCTTCTGTACTCTCCTGTTCTTTTGTCTTCTGTCTTTCGCGTCTGTTTGCCTTCTTTTGTCGTCTTCGTACTCTCCTGTTCTTTTGTCTTCTGTCTTTCGCGTCTGTTGTCTTCTTTTGTCGTCTTCTGTACTCTCCTGTTCTTTTGTCTTCTGTCTTTCGCGTCTGTTGCCTTCTTTTGTCGTCTTCGTACTCTCCTGTTCTTTTGTCTTCTGTCTTTCGCGTCTGTTTGCCTTCTTTTGTCGTCTTCGGTACTCTCCTGTTCTTTTGTCTTCTGTCTTTCGCGTCTGTTTGCCTTCTTTTGTCGTCTTCGG
>CM031612.1:20357355-20372355 GCA_018398815.1 Conus ventricosus | reverse complement strand
TTGACCTACTCACATAGCAGATGCTTGAGCTACATACAAGCAGATGCCTGACCAACACACACAGCAAAGCCTGACCTACATAATACCAGGTGCATGCTCTAAAGACATAGAAGATGTCTGACATGCAGACATAACAGGTGTCCGGCCGACAAACGAAACACGTGTCTGAAGCACAGACCTAGCAGATATCTGATCTAAGTACACAGCGATTGCCGTGACCTACAGAGACAACATATTGCTGACATACGCATACACAGCAGATGTCAAACCTACAGACGCAGCAGATGCCTGATCTAAATTCAAAGCAGATGCCTGACCTGCAGACAGATACCTGACCTTCAAATATAGTGGATGGCTGACCTAAATTCACCGCAGATGCCTGACCTGAATTCATAGCAGATGTCTGACCTACAGACATACCAGATGGCTGAACTGCAGACATAGATAGCTGACCTACAGACGAAGCAGATGGCTGAACTGCAGACATAGCAGATGGCTGAACTGCCGACATAGCAGATGCCTAACCTACAGTCATAGCAGACCCTGAACTGCAGACATAGCAGATGCCTGACCTACAGTCATAGCAGAGGGCTGAACTGCCGACATAGCAGATGCCTGACCTACAGTCATAGCAGACGCTGAACTGCAGACATAGCAGATGGCTGACCTACAGTCATAGCAGAGGGCTGAACTGCAGACATAGCAGATGCCTGACCTACAGTTATAGCAGACGCTGAATTGCAGACATAGCAGATGGCTGACCTACAGTCATAGCAGAGGGCTGAACTGCAGACATAGCAGATGCCTGACCTACAGTTATAGCAGACGCTGAATTGCAGACATAACAGATGCCTGACCTGCAGTCATAGCAGAGGGCTGAACTGCAGACATAGCAGATGCCTAACCTACAGTCATAGCAGACCCTGAACTGCAGACATAGCAGATGCCTGACCTACAGTCATAGCAGACGCTGAACTGCAGACATAGCAGATGGCTGACCTACAGACATAGCAGACGGCTGAATTGCAGACACAGCAGATGCCTGATCAAACTACATAACGGATGCTTGACCTGCAGACATTGCAGATGCCGGAACTTCAGACATGTCAACTGATGTTCCCTGTGATGAGTGGAGGAGGCACTAAAAAAGATATACTGAGTGATAGTCGCTGTGATGAGTGAAGGCGGGACTGAAAGAATATGCTGTGAGTGATAGTCACTGTGATGAGTGGAGAAGGGATTGAAAAAGGTATGTTGTGAGTGATAGTCACTGTGATGAGTGGAGAAGGGATTGAAAAAGATATGCTGTGAGTGATAGTCACTGTGATGAATAGAGGAAGGATTGAAAAAGGTATGTTGTGAGTGATAGTCACTGTGATGAATAGAGGAAGGATTGAAAAAGGTATGATGAGAGTGATAGTCACTGTGATGAATAGAGGAAGGATTGAAAAAGGTATGTTGTGAGTGATAGTCACTGTGATGAGTGGAGGAGGGAAAGAAAAAGGTATGTTGTGAGTGATAGTCACTGTGATGAGTGGAGAAGGGATTGAAAAAGATATGTTGTGAGTGATACTACTACTACTACTAATAAAATTGAATATTTCTATAGCGCAAATCCTGTATTAGCTCTAAGCGCTTTACAATACTAGGACTAACGAAAACACGCACGCACACACACACACACACACACACACACACACACACACACACACACACACACACACACACACACACACGCGCGCGCACTCACGCACACGCACACACACACACACACACACACACACACACACACACACACACACACACACACACGCGCGCGCGCGCGCACGCACAAACCGCATACTCTGGCACGGGGAAGCAGATACGCACAGCACACACGGGAAAGCAGACACGCACAACCACCCACGCACACCTCGCACACACGCACTAACACACACTGACATCTGTGTATGACCGGGACGTTTGAATTATCAGCCGAAATAGACGGTAAAAAGATGAGTTTTTAGTTTTGTTTTAAAAACCGGAAAAGAGTCACAGTGCCTGATGTCGTGTGGAAGAGAATTCCAAGTTTTAGGAGCCAGGAAGGAGAAGGAACGATCCCCCCTTCTTTTGCATTTGAATCTGGGAGGAACCAGGAGCAACGAGTCAGAAGACGGGCGAAGGGTTCTAGCTGGGCAGTATGAGTTTAGAAGGTCAGACAGATAGGCTGGAGTTCCAGATTTAACAGCATTGAAACAGAGGCATGCGATTTTATATGTCACCCTGGCTTTGACCGGCAACCAGTGAAGTCTGCGTAATAATAGTTGAGGGTGTTCTTTGAAGGGAGCTTTGAGGATTAGTCTAGCTGCACAGTTTTGAACGTGCTGAAGTTTTTTGGTGAGGTAGTCGGGAAAGCCTGCTAGTAGAGAATTACAACAATCGAGACGCGAAAGCACGAGAGAAGTGGTGAGAGTTTTGGTTGCTTCAGTGGTAAGGAGATGTCGGATAGCACCTATACGTCTAATTTCCAGAAGGCATATTTTACAGACATGGTTCACCTGTGCCTTCATATCAAGATCGCTGTCGATAAAGACACCAAGGTTTTCAACCTTTACTGAGAAGGGAATAACAGTACTGCAGATCAGAAGTGAAGAATTTACAGAGAGAGCGGGTGTTTTTGCTCCTGGTAAGCTGAACAGTAAGGCTTCAATTTTGTCATGGTTTAGCTGAAGTTTGTTTTCAGCCATCCAGTCCCGAACGACGGACACACATTCAGACAATTCGCCTTCATCTGGTCGAGATCAGAGGCATTCCCCGAGCGTCTTAGCTGGGTGTCATCGGCAAACATCTGGTGAGGACAAGAGTGAGTTTCAAGGATCTGAGAAAGAGGATGCGTGTACATTACAAAGAGTACAGGTCCAAGGACGGAGCCCTGTGGAACCCCAGATTCCAGCTTAGCTAAACGAGATCTGACGTTGTTGACAACGACTGACTGGTGTCTATCTGACAGGTATGACTTGAACCATTGAAGGGCTGTTCCTGTAATGCCGAAATAGTGTTGCAGACGTTGCATAAGAATGGAGTAATCAATTGTGTCGAAAGCAGCGGATAGATCGAGTAGAGCAAGGATAGAGACCTTTTGTTCATCGGCAGCGACAAGGAGATCATTTACAACGCGAAGAAGAGCAGTTTCGGTACTGTGACCGGCACGAGAGGCAGACTGAAAGGGATTTTGAAGACAGTTAATCTTGAGATGGGATAGGAGCTGTAAGAGAACAACTCTCTCTGTGAGTTTGGAAACAAAGGGAAGATTTGAGACTGGACGGTAGTTTTTTCAGCTGATTTGGGTCAATACCAGCCTTTTTCAGTAAAGGCCTGACAAGAGCGAGCTTGTGTTTCTTTGGAAATTTACCAGACTGAACAGACTCATTGACAAGGCGGTTGTGAGTGATAGTCGCTGTGATGAGTGGAGGAAAGATTGAAAAAGGTATGCTGTGAGTGTATAGTCACTGTGATGAGTGGGGAGGGATTGAAAAAGGTATGTTGTGAGTGATAGTCACTGTGATGAGTGGAAGAGGGATTGAAAAAGGTATGTTGTGAGTGATAGTCACTGTGATGAGTGGAGAAAGGATTGAAAAAGGTATGTTATGAGTGATAGTCACTGTGATGAGTGGGGAAGGGATTGAAAAAGGTATGTTGTGAGTGATAGTCACTGTGATGAGTGGAGTAGGAATAGAAAAAAGATATGTTGTGAGTGATAGTCACTGTGATGATAGAGGAAGGATTGAAAAAGGTTATGATGTGAGTGATAGTCACTGTGATGAGTGGAGGAAGGAACGAAAAAGGTATGATGGTGAGTGATAGTCACTGTGATGAGTGGAGTGAGGGATAGAAAAAGGTATGCTGTAAGTGATAGTGACTGTGATGAGTGGAGGAAGGATTGAAAAAGGTATGTTGTGACAGTCACTGTGTGAGTGGAGGAGGGATTGAAAGAATATGCTGTGAATGATTGTCACTGTGATGAGTGGAGGTGGGATTGAAAGAATATGCTGTGAGTGATAGTCATGTGTTGAGTGGAGGAGGGATTGAAAAAGGTATGTTGTGAGTGATAGTCACTGTGAGGAGTGGAGGAGGGATTGAAAAAGGTATGTTGTGAGTGATAGTCACTGTGATGAGTGGAGGAGGGATTGAAAAAGGTATGTTGTGAGTGATAGTCACTGTGAGGAGTGGAGGAGGGATTGAAAAAGGTATGTTGTGAGTGATAGTCACTGTGATGAGTGGAGAGGGATTGAAAAAAAATATGATGTGAGTGATAGTCACTGTGATGAGTGGAAGAGGGATTGAGAAAAAAAAAAAAGTATGATGTGAGTGATAGTCTCGTTGATGAGTGTTGCAGCGATTGATAAAGGTATGATGTGAGTGATGGTCACGTGATGAGTGGAAAAGGGATGGAGTAAGATATGCTGTGAGTTTTAGTCACTGTGATGATGGAGGAAGGATTGAGAAAAGGTATGTGGTGGAATGAAAAACCATTGTGAAGAAAGGTGGGAGGCTACACTGAACAAAGATCTGCTATGAGATGTGACCATGATAGGAGGGAGACAGGGGACTGGGAAAGGTGTGGGGTTGAGTGGTCATAACTGTGACGAGTGGAGGATGAAGGGCGGAGGGACAAACCTCTGCTGTGAGTGACGATGACACAGCGGGCCAGACCCCAGATCAGAGGGGCAGTAATGCACGTGGACCTGTGTGTCATTGCCTGCATCTGCTCTGATTGCATCACTCCCCCACTGACAGCTGATGGAGAGAAAAGAGAGAGAGAGAGAGAGAGAGAGAGAGAGAAGAGAGAGAGAGAGAGAGAGAGAGGGAAGGGGAAGAGAGAGAGAGAGAGCGGAGAGAGAAAGAGAGAGAGAGGGGGGGGGGGACGGGGAGATACTCAGTGATGGGGGGGGGGCGGGGGATTGAAAGCGAAAGGGGGAAGCAATTCCAACAAATTTAGCTATGTAGCTGTGCCTTTGGAGTATCCATTACTCCAGCAACGAGCGAACAAACGAGTTTTTTTTATGTTAGAATGACAATCCTATCTTTGAGACAGCCCGATTCATTGAATCGTCTCCTTTCCCCCTTCCCATACATCACCCTTTCCTCTCCAACCCACCTATTCATCCATGCACCATGGGTGCGTGCTCTCTTTTCTTCAAGTTAAAAGTTGTATCAACTGAAAACACAAAATGAACACTGCAGACTTTGTTCTGTTGCCTTTTTGACATACATTTAATGAAAATCAGAACAAAAACGACATCACAGCGATAAATAAAATCAGTTTTCGTTTTTTCCAGACAAAACAGCACTTTGATATTGAGATTTCATCATAGTAATCACTTGTAGCCTTTGTTGTTCCATTAGCCAAGAGTGTTTATGCGATAATAAAATCTTCTTTCTTGTAAGAGCTTGGGAAACATGTCGTAAGTCCTAATATCTATCTTATGGTTGGAAGGTAAAAGGCTGTTCTAGAATTGTGGAATTATTTTAAACATTAAGAAGTTCTGTTGTTGTTTTGTTTTTGTTTTTTGCTTTTGCTGCCGTTGTTATTGATGATTCTGTTGTTTTTTCTGTCCTTTTCTGCCATGCCAAAATGGCTTGTCTCTCACGCCAATCATACTGCCCACCCCCCCCCCCCCCCCCCATCCCTCTACACATACACGACCACATTGTCTTGTCACAACGTCACCGCCAACATCCACACCTAGATATCACTATTGGGTCGTCAGGAGGCAACCTACCAGCCGACACACTACATCACCGCGGAGCCACTTTGCTGGTGTTACGGAAAGTTGTGGTCTGACAGGCACAGAACCAAGGCAAACTAAGCCTTTTACTGGCAACAATGGCCGCTCAGTCGATGTGACAGGCATAGAACCAAGGCAAACTAAGCCTTCTACTGGCAACGATGGCCGCTCAGTCGATCTGACAGGCACAGAACCAAGGCAAACTAAGCCTTTTACTGGCAACAATGGCCGCTCAGTCGATGTGACAGGCAGAGAACCAAGGCAAACTAAGCCTTCTACTGGCAACGATGGCCGCTCAGTCGATCTGACAGGCAAGAACCAAGGCAAACTAAACCTCTACTGGCAACGATGGCCGCTCAGTCGATCTGACAGGCATAGAACCAAGGCAAACTAAGCCTTCTACTGGCAACGATGGCCGCTCAGTCGATCTGACAGGCATAGAACCAAGGCAAACTAAGCCTTCTACTGGCAACGATGGCCGCTCAGTCACGGAAAGTTGTGATGTGACAGGCACAGAACCAAGGCAAACAAAGCCTTCTACTGGCATCAATGGCCGCTCAGTCGATGTGACAGGCATAGAACCAAGGCAAACCAAGCCTTCTACTGGCAACGATGGCCGCTCAGTCGATGTGACAGGCATAGAACCAAGGCAAACTAAGCCTTCTACTGGCATCGATGGCCGCTCAGTCGATCTGACAGGCATAGAACCAAGGCAAACTAAGCCTTCTACTGGCAAGGATGGCCGCTCAGTCGATCTGACAGGCATAGAACCAAGGCAAACTAAGCCTTCTACTGGCAACGATGGCCGCTCAGTCACGGAAAGTTGTGATGTGACAGGCACAGAACCAAGGCAAACAAAGCCTTCTACGGCATCAGTGGCCGCTCAGTCGATGTGACAGGCATAGAACCAAAGCAAACCAAGCCTTCTACTGGCATCAACGGCCGCTCAGTCGCCCAACCATTCTGAAACACGGTATCCCTGTGGAGTGAAACCACCATCACCCCCACCCCCACCCCTCTGCGTGTTCCTTCCTGCCCCCTCTCCAAGAATCTGCCCGTGCAGAAGGCTGTCACAAGTTCCCTACAGACAGTGATGTGCAAGGGCATGAAGGGCCACTGAACTGGGGACTTTTTCCGTTTGTATGCTGGTCAGTCAGGAAGACAATGACGAAGGTAATGCTACAGAGTTTTCACTGTGATCGGTCTAAAACTGCAAGGCAGCTTTATACGATTGATTATCATTCCTTTCATAACATATCAGTGTGTTAACCAGGCCAGGTTATGCTTTTTTTAGGTTGATAAAGCCGTATCGTATGTGTTTTAGTTTGAATAAGGTGTCACACACCGCGTTCGCACGCTCTCGGTCACGAATTCAGCATGCTAACTCCACGCACACGCATCTACTCCATTCATTCAAAGGAACACAAACGGACCAAACCTTTTTTTTTTAACGCTCCCTTTCAATATAATAATTGTCAAAATCAAAATGAATACATACGTAAACCAAATCAATATTTCATGACACTCCAATCTTCTCTTTCCAAATTAATATACATGACAAACTACTTTCATCTTTTCCACTTTCATTCTTTCGACACGATAATATTGCGGGTAAAAACGGTCTTCTTTCAGACTGTTCAGGGGAGGCTGCCGCTCTAGCTCGGACGCTGAGGTGTTCTGAAAGAAACCCCAGGTCCCGTAATTAATACTTAAAAGAATTCTTTTCTGTTACCCTTTCTCTCTTTTTTCCTTTTCTCTTCCATACACAAAATTCCATGTCAACACGAACGGATACTCACAAATCATCTTGTTTCTCCAAGCCGCCCCTACCTACCGTTGGGGTTAAAAAGCGAAATTTTCTCAAGAAAATTAACATTGCTTTTATGTTTTTCCCCAAAATTTTTCAATACACGCAATTGTCCATAAATCAATTACGAATTATTCACAATCAATGTTATCATTTCAAATATGTCACTAACATTTACCCGACATTTATTCAATTTTTCTCTTTCCTTTTAAAGAAATTACACATCCCCAACTGATGCTCTCCTCTAGGGAACAAGCACTAAGATAATGCCCTAGCAGACTTCTGCCTGCAGTTACACTTCCAACCTCTCACAGGTCACAGGACCCAAAGACCTACTTTCACAACCCCCAAGGGTTTTTGTGCCTAACAGGCAATACTATAAGCTAGACGCAAAAGGGAGTTAAGGTCCCTTAACCCCACAGGGGTTAGCTTTAAGAATCCGGCGTCTGATCTTGTCCAAGCCATCCCCAGTCTGATTCAAAAATTGGTATTCACTCAGTCACACAAAAGTAGACTTCACTCATCATTCAAACCCTCAGCGTCCCATCCAATCCAAATCATATCATGTTCACTTACGTGGTGTCACACCATAATTTGATTTTTTCATACAGCTGTACAAACAGCGTGGTCCTACGCCACAAGTGCAAATATTCACCAAAACATTTATCCATATTTTTTCCAACATCATTACATCAAATACATGTTCCAATTCCGTTCATGACACACATCGAATCACTAGTCATGACATAAGGTGATATTTTAGGTCTTTAAGTGTGAATCTTAGGACTTTAAGTAAAATAGTATCTTAAGTCTATATATTTATTTGAACTGATATCTCATGCCTTAAAGTTTGTCTAACTACTAGATCATCAATCTTAAGCAAATAAAGAAACAATAATGAGTGGGTGCATCAATTAAAAAAAAGAAATGATATATTGATGGTGTTTGCGCATTATTCATACCCCAGACAAACCTTGGAGAAGTAAGTGGATAACTGTTTGGCAGGGATTTCTTGATTTGGTAGTTATTTTTGTTTGTTTCTTTCTTATTCTCCAATGTCTTGGAAAATGGGGAAAAAAATAACAGCTTTATAAAATGTGATATTTTTTCCCCATTTGGAGTACTTCTTTGTCATGAACAAAGACAAATGAGGGAAAAGGATCAAGGTGCATGTTCGATTGCATTTTGAAATGGGGGGGGGGGAGGTTGGGGGGGGGGGGGGGGGGGGGGGGGGGGGGGGGGGAGGGGGGGAGGGGGGGGGGGGGGGGGGGGGGGGAAGCGGGGGGAATCTAACTTTTGAAAACAGGCCTCGGATCTAATTTAAAAAAACAAACTTGCTGGAAAGGGGAAAATAATTTATTTCATCAAGGAAAAGAAAACAGAAAAAACAAAAGAAAATGTATAACTTGACTGAATCATTTTTGTCTTTGCCATAGTTCAGCTCGACTTTTCTTGTTTGTCTTTGTTGTTGTTGTTGTTGTTGTTGTTGTGTTGTTTCGGATTTGTTGTCCTGGGGAGAGATGCGGGGATGGTTCTTCCTTATTTTGTAAACAATCATTATTCATTCCACTCTATGCCTCGTAAGTTTTGTTGCATTCTTAGTGCTTTGTGAGTCAGAGAAGCTCTGCCGTTCCTTTGTTTTTACACACACCCAATAACAAGAATTAGATTAGAGAGGACAGTGGACTAAAATACGGTTCGGAGAAATAGCCATCCAAGGACAGACTGCTGTCATTGCAATGCTCCAGCGATCAAACAGAAAAGACCATTCATGGCTTTCAGTTATCAATTTCACACAGACTGATTGCTGGTAATTCACTGGTTTCAGGTCCAGAACATGGAATCCTTGGCATACTCACACAGATTGCATCTGATACTTTCATTTATTACAAAGCGTTGAACAAAAACATTCTTGTCCTATAACATCAACACTGATCCTTTGTGGGTGGGGCTGGGCATTGTTCGGAGGAAAATCAAGCACAGGACAGAAGACAGTTTCCAGATGTGCAAAGTCTCAGAACGTCCGTTTCCTCTGTGTTACTCCGCCGATATACAGTGTTTCAAAACGTCTGTGTTCGCCTGAGTTTCCCGCCTTGGCTTAAGGCTGTGTCAGGCCAATTAACATAGGATAGAAGATGGCACGCTTTTGGCATATAGAGAGTTCAATTATAAATATGGATTTTGCATTGACTTTATTTCGTACACTGGATTATTAAGGGAGGTAAACGCATATATTCGGAAAACTGCAGTAACAATGACAAATAACAAGCATGAAGAAATGTCTAAATTGTGGAAACTTATCTGTTCAGTCAGCAGAGGGGCACGTGTTTACTATGATGCCTTTTTGTGTGACAACATAATCCCTACTTTTTGCAACAAGTGGAATGAAAAACTTGACCAGCAATTGGAATGGAATATCATTTTTCAAAAAGGTACAAAAAATAAAAGAAATAAAACTTAAATGGTTTCAGATAAGAATTCTACACCGTATATTGGGTACAAATATTGTGTTGTCAAAAATGAGAGTTGAACTGAGTGATCGTTGTACATTCTGTAATAGAGAAAGGGAAAACATTGAGCATCTGTTTTGGTTTTGTGAACACGCGGCACATTTTTGGCAACAACTTCAAGCAATAATGAAAGAGAAGTGTCAGCATGCAGCTTTTTTGAATTTGTCCGTTGAATTGGTATTATTTGGGCATGCAGATCATTTCAGAGGTGATGAAACCTTTGACTTCATACTACTTCTAGGAAAATATTTTATCTATAAAATGCAAGGTGCGAGAAAAAACTTCCAATTTTGATAAGCTTTCTACATTATTTAAAGACAAGGTATACGTTTTGAACAACAAGTTGCGAAAAGCGTAAAGTCAAGTCAAAAACTGCATGAAAAATGGCAACTATACCAATCTTTAATAGAAGTGCAACTTTTGGACTTAAATGTATATGCTTAGGGACGAGTCTGTCTCTGTGTTACTTAACATGCATGCACGTTTGGATCCCCTGGTGGCTTTGTCGGTGCCCTGTCCTCTCTCTCTCTCTCTCTCTCTCTCTCTCTCTCTCTCTCTCTCTCTCTCTCTCTCTCTCTCTCTCTCTCTCTCTCTCTCTCTCTTCTCTTGTTTCTGTTTTCTTTGTTTTTGGCTTTTTCCCCCTAATCTTTTGTTCTGTATTTAATCAATTTTTGAAAAAATCTCCCGTACAAATATGTTTACGCATGGTACGGAAAACTGTTTATGGTACCTGGCCAAAACGGTTGTTGAAGCATAAATGGTGTGAATCGTACGCTGATATGAAGTGAAACGCTATGAATTTGTGTTAAATGTGATGTTTTTTGCAAGGAGAAAAATAAAAAATTCATTAAAAAACAAACAAAAAGAAAACATAGGATAGAACATCTAGGCTACATCAAAATGTTGTTGTGCTCTGCATAGTTATGCGGGGATTGTCTTCAGTTGTGACAAGCTCCTAGCATAACATTATCAGTCTCCAAAATCCCCCGAAGTCGGAGTGGGGGCTGCCCATGTGGGGGGGTAATCAAAAACGGTCCCCACACGTCATGTTCTCATCCCCAGCTGATGCATTTGTACCATAGTGTTTAAGTGCTTCGGCTGTTCGGATGATCCCTGGAGTCTTTTAGCCAGGTACGACGACGACAACACTAACAACAACCTGAGCTTCCCTGTCATGCAGTGTCTCAAAACGTCTGTGTTCATCTGTTTCTCTGTCATGCAGTTTGTCTCAAAACGTCTGTGTTCATCTGTTTCTCTGTCATGCAGTGTCTCAAAACGTCTGTGTTCATCTGAATTTCTCTGTCATGCAGTGTTTCAAAACGTCTGTGTTCATCTGAATTTCTCTGTCATGCAGTGTCTCAAAACGTCTGTGTTCATCTGTTTCTCTGTCATGCAGTGTCTCAAACGTCTGTGTTCATCTGTTTCTCTGTCATGCAGTGTCTCAAAACGTCTGTGTTCATCTGTGTTTCTCTGTCATGCAGTGTCTCAAAACGTCTGTGTTCATTTTGTTTCTCTGTTACGCAGTGTCTCAAAAACGTCTGTTTTCATCTGTTTCTCTGTTTATGCAGTGTCTCAAAAACGTCTGTTTTCATCTGTTTCTCTGTTTATGCAGTGTCTCAAAACGTCTGTTTCATCTGTTTCTGTGTTATGCAGTGTCTCAAAAAAGTCTGTTTTCATCTGTTTCTCTGTTATGCAGTGTCTCAAAAACGTCTGTTTTCATCTGTTTCTCTGTCATGCAGTGTCCCCAAAACGTCTGTTTTCATCTGTTTCTCTGTTATGCAGTGTCTCAAAACGTCTGTGTTCATCTGAATTTCCCTGTCATGCAGTGTTTCAAAACGTCTGTGTTCATCTGAATTTCTCTGTCATGCAGTGTTTCAAAACGTCTGTGTTCATCTGAATTTCTCTGTCATGCAGTGTTTCAAAACGTCTGTGTTCATCTGAATTTCTCTGTCATGCAGTGTTTCAAAACGTCTGTGTTCATCTGAATTTCTCTGTCATGCAGTGTTTCAAAACGTCTGTGTTCATCTGAATTTCTCTGTCATGCAGTATTTCAAAACGTCTGTGTTCATCTGAATTTCTCTGTCATGCAGTGTTTCAAAACGTCTGTGTTCATCTGAATTTCTCTGTCATGCAGTGTTTCAAAACGTCTGTGTTCATCTGAATTTCTCTATCATTTCAGTGTTTCAAAACGTCTGTGTTCATCTGAATTTCTCTGTCATGCAGTGTTTCAAAACGTCTGTGTTCATCTGAATTTCTCTGTCATGCAGTGTTTCAAAACGTCTGTGTTCAGCTGAATTTCTCTGGCATGCAGTGTTTCAAAACGTCTGTGTTCATCTGAATTTCTCTGTCATGCAGTGTTTCAAAACGTCTGTGTTCATCTGAATTTCTCTGTCATGCAGTTGTTTCAAAACGTCTGTGTTCATCTGAATTTCTCTGTCATGCAGTGTTTCAAAACGTCTGTGTTCAGCTGAATTTCTCTGGCATGCAGTGTTTCAAAACGTCTGTGTTCATCTGAATTTCTCTGTCATGCAGTTTTTTCAAAACGTCTGTGTTCATCTGAATTTCTCTGTCATGCAGTGTTTCAAAACGTCTGTGTTCATCTGAATTTCTCTGTCATGCAGTGTTTCAAAACGTCTGTGTTCATCTGAATTTCTCTGTCATGCAGTGTTTCAAAACGTCTGTGTTCATCTGAATTTCTCTGTCATGCAGTGTTTCAAAACGTCTGTGTTCATCTGAATTTTCTCTGTCATGCAGTGTTTCAAAACGTCTGTGTTCATCTGAATTTCTCTGTCATGCAGTGTTTCAAAACGTCTGTGTTCATCTGAATTTCTCTGTCATGCAGTGTTTCAAAACGTCTGTGTTCATTGAATTTCTCTGTCATGCAGTGTTTCAAAACGTCTGTGTTCATCTGAATTTCTCTGTCATGCAGTGTTTCAAAACGTCTGTGTTCATCTGAATTTCTCTGTCATGCAGTGTTTCAAAACGTCTGTGTTCATCTGAATTTCTCTGTCATGCAGTGTTTCAAAACGTCTGTGTTCATCTGAATTTCTCTGTCATGCAGTGTTTCAAAACGTCTGTGTTCATCTGAATTTCTCTGTCATGCAGTGTTTCAAAACGTCTGTGTTCATCTGAATTTCTCTGTCATGCAGTGTTTCAAAAACGTCTGTGTTCATCTGAATTTCTCTGTCATGCAGTGTTTCAAAACGTCTGTGTTCATCTGAATTTCTCTGTCATGCAGTGTTTCAAAACGTCTGTGTTCATCTGAATTTCTCTGTCATGCAGTGTTTCAAAACGTCTGTGTTCATCTGAATTTCTCTGTCAAGCAGTGTTTCAAAACGTCTGTGTTCATCTGTGTTTCTCTGATAGACTGTGGCTTGAATCTTTGTAATTTGACATTAAGTATTTCAAAGGCAAGACTTTTCCCCAGATATATATCTTCTTCTTCTTCTTCTTCTTCTTCTTCTTCTTCTTCTTCTTCTTCTTCTTCTTCGTCGTCGTCGTCGTCGTCGTCGTTGTCGTCGACGTCGTCCTGTGTGTCTGTCTGTCTTGCTAGCTGGTTGACTGGCTGGCTCTCTCTCTCTCTCTCTCTCTCTCTCTCTCCTTCTCTCTCTCTCTCTCTCCTCTCTCTCTCTCTCTCTCTCTCTCTCTTCTCACTCACTCTCTCTCTCTCTCTCTTCTCTCTCTCTCTCTCTCTCTCTCTCTCTCTCTCTCTCTCACTCGTTGGCGTGATGCGTTAGCTCTTCGCTACCTAAATGACCCTGTCCCTGACTCTCCGTTCAACATTATATGGGAAGACAGGGATGAGGGAAATAAAGTTATCAAAGTACCGCTGTGCTGTGAGGAGGTTTCCAAATACAATTTAGCTAAGACATTTGTTCAGATTTACAAGCATGACACTGAAAAATGCCTCACAATAACACTTTATTTCCTAAAAAAAATAACAAGAAAAAAGGGTGCTGGCTCATGCTTAGTCCAGGGTTTTAAGTGTGAGGCATGGGCAAAGACTGAGTTTAAAATATTGTGTGCCATTGTGGCCAAACTCCAAGACTCTGGCATGGATGCGAAACATGTGTGGGAAGAGCACAGGGCGCTGGGCTACATCACCGAGGACTATGCCAACAGTGACCAGCAGGACAATGCAGGAACTCAGTGTGAAGGCCCCGTTATCACTGAGCTCCTTGCCGATACAGCCAGCCACCACGTCATCTTTCCTGAAGCCACGGAGTCCGCATCACTGTGTGATTCACAGTCCTGTGAGGTCAACACTGATGTCACAGAGACTGCCAGTGACACTGACCCCACTACCCCAGAGAAAAACAGCTGCCAGTGACACTGACCTCACTACCCCAGAGAAAACAACTACCAGTGACACTGACCCCACTACCCCAGAGAAAACAGCTACCAGTGACACTGACCCCACTACCCAGAGAAAAACCACCAATGACACTGACCCCACTACCCTGAGAAAACAACCACCAATGACACTGACCCCACTACCCCAGGGAAAACAACTACTAATGACACTGAGCCCACTACCCCAGAGAAAACAACTAATAATGACACTGACCCCACTACCCAGAGAAAACAACTACTAGTGACACTGACCCCACTACCCCAGTGAAAACAACTACCAGTGACACTGACCCCACTACCCAGAGAAAACAACTACCAGTGACACTGACCCACTACCCAGAGAAAACAGCCACCAATGACACTGACCCCACTACCCCAGAGATAAAGAACAACTACTGGTCAGACTGACGCAACCACCACAGATGGGACCATTTCTACTGACAACACGACCCCACCACCACCAGCCAGTACAATCACAGACGCTAAGAATTGCATCCAGTGCTCTCTTTCTTTCACTGCATCTGTCTGTATATCTTGCATCAAAAACCTTGATGCAGATATT
>CM031612.1:20352053-20356355 GCA_018398815.1 Conus ventricosus | reverse complement strand
GACACTGTCAGGCGTTTCGATTAGTCAACACTGAATTCGACGCTCACCTGACTTTTTCCTCACTAAGACGACGGGAGTGCACTATACGATGATTTGGACCGGTTCAATCACCCCAAGGTACAACTTCTTTTCTACCCTCCTCCTCGATCACTTGCCTTGGTGGAATATTGGGATGGGTAGGCTTTCACATGTAGGGTTTTTGCGATGTTCAACTCACCGTACCATGTTCTAGAGTTGTCCTGCCTGGTTTTTCAGTCAGGGACGCTTATACTGTTTAGGAGCCCTAACTTCCTCCTGTCTACCCTACTGTCTAGCTCATTCATACAGTGACACTTCCCTGATATGACTCTTCTCTGGAAACTCAGGCAACAAAAATCTCCCTTTTTCTGCTGGGTTCCTTAACCTCCATCAATGATGCCTGCTGGCGCCCGATGTGCTGGTCTCACGCGGAATATATTTGAGGAGCATATTTGGCATGGAAAAGTTTTGATTTCCACATTCACTAATTCGATTCGGTAGTTCCGATCTACTTTTCAAATGATTGTGAATGGTCCCTTCCAATGCATCAGCAGACTTGTTGTGTCCGTGGGAAGCTGTAACAGGACTGGATTCTCCCACCTTGAGGAAATTGCTTTCCTCATCCTTCCTGTCATACTGCTTTCTTCTGGGACGACCCTAGCTCCTGCCAAAACTCCTCCCTTGCGACCTTACATAGGTCTCCTCGAGCCTTATTGCGTAGGTCCACCACATACTGATAAGTGGTTTTGACCTCTTCTGACTCCTGTTCTCCGGACCACAGCTCTTTGAGAATGCACACTGGTCCCCGAACTGTCGCCCAAAAACAGCAGCTCAAATGGCGAAAGCCTGTGCTCTTCTGAGGGCTTCCCTGTAGGCAAAACAGTGCCGCTGGATGTAGCGGTCTCAATCTGTGGCTTTCCTCACAGAGCTTCTTTAAGATGCCTCAGCCACACCGTTGAATATCTTACCACCAAGGCCATTGCATTGTGGATGCGTTATGGGTAGTGAGTGGTAGTGGAGAAAGCTGTGTGTTCCCTAGCAAGCCTGTTTGACCTCCCTCATCACGCTGAGGTGAACTGTGGACCCCAAGTCACTGAGTATTTGTGCTGGCAACACACCACGCGAGAAAAGATGTCTACCCAGCTTCAGCGACCAGTTGCGTATCTACGCCTTTCAATGCAAATGCTTCTGGGTAGCTGGTCGCGTAGTCCTCGAGTGTCAACACATACCTGTGCCCCGCTTTGGAACAGGGCGCGATTGGGCCATCAGATCATCAGCCCACCAATCCTGAATGGTGTGTCAATTAAAGGGGGATTGGTTAAGAGGTGCCTTCCTCTTATCCCTTCTTGTGGCTGATCTTTGACACACATCACATGACATGAAGAAAGTTGTAAGTCTTGCACAATGCTCTGGCCAATGGAAAAAGTCATCAAAGATTCGGTCAGCTGTTTTGATGGTGCGGAGATGACCCGCCTATGAGAGACTCGTGGAGCCACTGGACATGGCAGTGTCACGATACCGGCTGGTACCTCTAACTGACGTGGTTAACCTTACTTCTTCCCTTGGTGATCACTCGGTACAACCGCCCGCCTTTCACAGAAACTATGTCTCAACCTCCTCTTACCCTCCTGTTTTTCTCGCCACCTCTTGCCAACTCCAAGACTTCACGATCGAAGGGTCATTTGTTTCCTGGCTGCACCTAAAACTCATCAGGCGACACCGTCTATTGCCCGACTTCCTTCCTGGAACAACTAACGGTTTTTTTAACAACCTTTTACCTCCTTCTTGCTCCGTGTCTGAACTGCTGCCCCTGTGCAGTCAACAACTCAGGATCCCCTGGATCCTTGCCCCTGGTATTTTTCCAATGATCAAATCATGAAGGGGTTTCTCCATCACCAACGCAGACAACTCGCCTGAGAAGTAGTATGGGTCGTACTTCTATCTTAGCAACTGGAAACTCACTCACAGTGCATTCGATTAGGGGTACAGGTCTTGGATTTGCCCTGTCCAAATCCCCTTTCTCGTCCAGGCGTTTTCGTACTACACGCTATGAACAAACCAGTGTCTCGTAACACTTTCACCCTCTGTGGCCATCCACCTTCTTCCTTGGTAGACGAACCACTCAGCTGTGCCCTCCATCCCTGACACTGACTGATGTCCAGTGCTAGCCTAGGCTGCACTCCACCTCTTCAGATGAATCCCTGTTGGTTTCCATCTGCAGGTCGTTTACCCTTGTAGACCCTTATCCACCTCTTGCAAGGCTGCTGCCTTTGGAAATCATGCGACAATCCCTCGCCAAAAATAAAACCCCCCCTGTCCCTTCTTGTGACAAATGAAACAACCTAATGT
The DNA here is from genome assembly GCA_018398815.1 of Conus ventricosus. NCBI lineage: Eukaryota > Metazoa > Mollusca > Gastropoda > Neogastropoda > Conidae > Conus > Conus ventricosus. Next base: position 20,353,988 of record CM031612.1, on the reverse strand, counting down.
CCTTTGCACTTCCTTCATGCCCCTACCATGGGTTTCAGACTTTGCAGAAAAATCCCCTAGTCTCTTGCACTCTTCTACCTGTGCCTAGCACCTGTTTCGCCTGCATCCTTAGTGCCCAAACGTGACTCTCGATACACCTTCTGCGAACTTCAAAACTCCCTGCTGTCTCTGGCTGTCTTTCTTTCTAATGTATGGTTAATCAGGGCCGCTACCTGACAAAATCTTGTTCTTTCTTAACTAGCTCTTTCAATTCAAGCGAACTCCTTTTAGTACACTCATATCTCTAACCACTTCTCAAATGTGATGCTAGTCGTTCCCACCCCCAATCTGAGTGTACGTCTACAACCTGTTGTAATTTAGCTGCTGACGAAATTTCTTCCTGATCCCCGCCTCTGTGAGGTCAAATCCTTTCATCAACGATTCCTTCACAGCGCCGAAATCAGACTGTTGTTCTGCTGGTAACGGCAGTAAAAAATCTGTAAAGGCTTATACCCGTCAGTAACGCTGACAATATTGACTGCCCCTATTCTGAAGGCCACCCCTGATGGTCGCACAAACGTTTCGAAACGCTGATGTATGCATCAATCGAATCGGTTCCTAAGAGAATTTTGCTTCTTGGGTCGGGTGGGCGTAACTGCGCACAGAGTCGCTGGAAACGGAACTCCCATCCTCGGGGGTCTCCCTTTGTATCCTCACTTTCTCTAACTCTAATTGAACCCTTTTATCTTTCCGTTTCTGCTTCATTATTTCTGTTTCCTGCGTTTGCCCTAGCCTGATTATCATTAGCCTGTATCCTTAATCTTTCTGTTTCCTGCCTTCCCTTTGCTTTCTGTTTCCTGCTTCCTTCTTCTGTTTCCTGGCTTCTACTGAGATACAGGCGTCGTCTTTACGCCTGCGTTCCATCCCTTTCCATCTTTTGCTGGTTTTCAACGAACGCTCGCAACTCATTCCTGAGTAACCTAGTCACGAGCGACTATCACAAGTTGTTAATAGGGGTGTTCTTTTCTTCCCGCCATTATATCTCTTCTTTTTTTTTTTTGAACAAGATTTTATTCTACGACATCCAAAATGGTGGTTAACGACACGAGATGACGTAATAGCACAATCCTATGAATGGATAATATTAGCTTGGACCACCGTAGGTAGTTTTTATAAGGACGCCCAGCGCTGACCCATACTATGAGAGCGTATTATAGGTAATCTGGCGAAATAAGTATTGGGGCTGAAATGCAAGCCTTTAGTATTAACTATCTTGGAAGCAATGCCAAGTAGTTATTTAACTATCTTGGGAACATACTGTAGACACACCTTGTCTTAGGATTACAGTACTTGAAATCCCACCCAGCTTTCCTCTCTGAGAAGTTGAACAATTATAATAAAAGGGCCAGAATTTATCTGCAGGCTCGCCAAAATATTTGTCAACTCGGGTTGATGTCGATGGAGAAGGGACTAGCGCACAGCCCAAATCACACTCACAGCTTGCTTACAATCTCATTCTTTTTTCATGCATTTCGTCACATCAAAACACTAGTAAAGTCTATAACTTTAATAACATGATCATAAGAAGAAACATCAATTGCTAGTGGAATCAAATGAAATAAACATTCTCTCTTTCCTGTACGTCACAAAATCATTTATCCTTAAAACACATAAACTAACCCGGGTTATAAATAGATTTCTACTTTACTGGCAGGTTGATCTTAACTATTCACGAATCACTGTCTTTTTCTTTTCTTTTTTTTTCTTCTTTCTTTTCACTGTCACTTTCACAAGCACGACACAAACTGCTGGCACTGGTCTTGGTCTGCTGGCGCCTGGTCAGGTGAGACTGTTGGCACTGGCGTTGGTCTGTCGATGAAAGTGGCGCTGGCCAAGTATGAGGTCGAACCCCAGTGAAGATAGAACAGTGACTATCAACATCGATCTGTTCTCCTT
>CM031612.1:20339553-20344553 GCA_018398815.1 Conus ventricosus | reverse complement strand
GTCTGAGTGCCAGGAACCCTGTGAGAGCAAAGCGCCATCAGCCCCTCCGCCCCTCTCTTCTTCCTTTCCCCATTCTTCCCCCTTCCATTCCTATGTCAGTGTCTAAAACTCTGCCCACGCAGAAGGTGGACAAGTTCCCCATAAGGCAGCGAGGTGCGTGGGCATGAACCATGGAACTGGGGACGTCTTCCTGGTTTGTGGTGGTCAGTGAGAATGAGAATAACGAAGATCGTGCCACGGAGTTTCACTGAGGTCAGGTCTAAAACTACACAACAACAGGGCTATACTATAGTTATGCTTCTTTTCAAAGAATTACACGTGTTAACCAGGCCAGAGAGATACTGACACCTGCAGCGTTAGTCAGGAAATTTGATCAACATTCTGAGATATACGCCAGTAGAGTGAGTGGAACTCAACTGCCTGATATCTTGAGGGGTTTTGTAACGTGTGACTAAACTTGCATCTTAGGTCCTGTACCTTATTACATGACATATCAAGACTTCACCGCCGAACAAACGTAGACAAACCAATCACAAGACAAAACACGACGCGTTTCGAACTTTCAGGTCTTCCTCAGACAAGATACACGAGACTCAGGACAACGAAAATGAACGAGCAATCACGAAAATGAACGAGCAATCACTCATCTTCATCCAATTCGGTGCAAAAGATGGGCGTTGAATCAAGAACAGAAGATAGTTTCCATAAATCTGGAGCCTCAAAACGACTATTTCATCTGCCTTTCACTGACACAGAATGTTGAAAAGAACTGTTTGAGTCTTTGCATTCTGACATTTAGTGTTTCAAAGGCAAACGTTTTCCAGTGATACACTTTTCCTCTTGCTCCCCTGCTCCTCTTCTTCTTGTTCTTCCTGTTCTTCTTGTTCTTCTTCTGCTCCTCCTCCTCCTCCTCCTCCTCCTCCTCTCTGTCTCTCTGTCTCTCTATCTTTCTGTCCCTCCCCCCTCTTTCTCTCTCTCTTTCTCTAAAGTTTCTAGCTGCGCTTTCGCAATCGTCCCTGAAAGTGACATTAGGTATCATTTTCTCCATTTCCCCACACAGTCAAATATTCGAACTGTGTTCCAAAACTGTTCACCAAAACTATTTCTCTTCATGTATCTTCTCTGTGATGTTTAGTATTTGAAAAGAAGAATAAACTTTTTTTTTATCTGGTCATTTTCTCACTCTTTGTCTCCGTTGCCTGAAACTGGGAACATTTTTTTGCTGTTTGGCTTTGAAGATTATTCAGATAGCGAGATTTAAGGCATAAAGCTCTTTCATTTTGTCTTTGAAGAGTTTTTGCTTGTTTCATCAGAGATGATTGTGTTTCGTCTACCTTTAAAGATGTCTTTGAAGTCAAACTCGTATAAGAAATCGGTGAAGCGAAAGGTGAACAGAAACTCTGATGAAGTTGACGACGAAGAGTGTATAGGTTTAGACATCTGTGTGTTTGATTTTCTACCTGTTTTGTTTTTAGTGTTTTGCTCATTAATTTCATGTGTAGGTATTTCTGTACAAGTTTTTGTCTTGCAGTGTCTGTGTGTCTATCATTCTGTCTGTTCGTGGGTCTGACAGTATATCTGTCTGTGTGTTTGTCAATCTGCCCATGTATGTGCGCCTGTCAGTGTGTCTTTCTGAGAGTCTGTCAGTGTGACTGCCTGTGTCTGTATGTGTGTTTGTCTGTGTATTCATCTGTGTGTTTATCATTGTGTCTGCGTGTCATTTTGTCTGTCAGTGTGTCCATTGGTGCATCTTGTCAGAGTGGTTGTTTGAGTTCGTCAGTGTATCTGTCTGTGTGTCTATCTGTATCTGTCAGTATATCCGTTAATGTGTATCTTTGTTTACGTGTCTGCCACTTTGTGTGCATGTGTCTCTGTCTTTGCCAATGTATCTATCAGGATGTCTGTACATGTATCTGTCAGCGTGTCTGTTAGTATTTTAGTGTGTGTGTGTGTGTGTGTGTGTGTGTGTGTGTGTGGTGTGTGTGTGTGTGTGTGTGTGTGTGTGTGTGTGCGTGTGTGTGTGTGTGTGTATGCGTGCGTGCGTGCGTGCGTGCGTGCGTGCGTGCGTGCGTGCGTGCGTGCGTGCGTGCGTGTGCGTGTGTGTGTGTGTGTGTGTGTGTGTGTGTGTGTGTGTGTGTGTGTGTGTGTGTGTGACAATGAGAGTGTCAGTTTATTTGTATGTGTGTTTTAGGTGTGTCTGTGAGTTTGTCTTTTTTCAGTGTGAATGTGTTTGTCTTCAGTGTATCTGTGTTGGTCAACGATTTTGTCTGTCAGTATATCAGTGTCTGTCCATATTTGTCAAAACATTTGTCTGTGCGTCTGTGACTGTGTCTTTCTATGTTTGCCTATGTCTGTCTTTATGTCTGTCATTGTGTCTACTTTGCAGTTTTGAAAGCGGATCTTCGAGAAAACGTCTACTGTGATCATCTAAATGCATACAACTGAGCAAGTAAATTGAATTTTATGTCCATGTCATGCTTTCTGACTTGACAAGAGAATATTGTATTGAAATGATTTTTCAGCACAGCAGTTTATATGCCTGTTCATTTGATTTTCCTTTACGTTCATGATATTGGCCGGTTTTCGTTGTTATTTTCCATGCCCCGAAAATGGCGCAGGTGAAGGAGAGTAATTTTTTAAAATATAAACAACGTTCATTGTGCGTCTGTATTTAATTCCAATGCACCTATCTGTGTTTCTCAGCATATCTGTGTTTGTATGTGTTGAATAGTCTGTCTCGCTTTTCTTTGAATGTGTCTGTAGCTGTATTTGATTGCATAGATTCTCTGGCTTTCATTCTCTATATGTGTATGTAGTGTATGTTGATATGTCAGTCTGGCCTTTCTTTCTTGATGTCTATCTTTAGCTACAGTTACCTGTGTTGATAAGACTATCTAGTTTTTCTTTCTCCGTATCTGTCGTAATATATGTAATGTGTTCGCTGGCCTGTCTGGCTTTCCTTTGTCTATGGTTATTATCATATCTTGCCTTTATCTGTGCGTGTCTGCGGCTCTCTTTGTACGTGTTGATAGACCAATCTGAATTTTCTTTCTCTGTATGAGTTTGTAGCTATTTTTGTATGCGTTAATTACTCTGCTGATCTTTTTTTCTGTGTCTATAGGTAAGTTTGTCAGTGATGATTTATCCATCTCATCTGGATAAAGTTATGTTCATATGTGTTGGTTAGTCTATCTGGTCTTTCTTTCTCCATGCCTGGAGTAATGTTTGTATTTGTTGATGTGACTGGCTTTGCTTTCTGTATGTGTGTATCTAAATTTACATTTTTGTATCATTCTGTCCGGCCTTTCTCTATGTCTGAAGTTATGTTTGTGTGTGTTGATTAGCCTGTCCGGCCTTTCTCTATGTCTGAAGTTATGTTTGTGTGCGTTGATTAGCCTGTCCGGCCTTTAGCTCTCTTTAGCTGGACCGGCATGTATTGATAATTCTTGGTTTGTGTTCAGGTATGTTGATAGATATGGTTGTATGTGTTGATTTCTCCATCTGACTCTTCTTTCTCTGTATCTGTCTGTAGCTAAGTTTGTATGTGTTGATTAGTCTACCTGACTTTTCTTTCTCTATATGTATTTAGCTAAGTTTGTTTCCTTTTCTGTATGTGTCTTAACTATATTTGCGTGTGTTGACTGGTCTGTTTGGCATTTCTTTCTCTATGTCTGTACTTCTATTTATTTATGTTGGGTAGTCTTCCTAGCAGTCCTCTCTCTGTATGGGCCTGTAACTGTCTTTGTATACATCGATAACAGACTCTCTGGCCTTTTTCTGGGTGTGTTGCTTGTAGGCGTGGATTAGTCTATCTGGTCTTTCCTTCCTTCTCTGTATGTGTCTGTATTTACGTGTGAGAGCGTTGATTTATATGTCTGATCTTCAGTTCTTTATATCTGCATTTATGTTTGTATGCGTACGTGTTGATTAGTCTATCTGGCCTTTTGTTCTCTTTGTCTATAATGTTTGAATGTGTTGATTAGTCTATCTGGCCTTTTGTTCCCTTTGTCTATAATGTTTGTGTGTGTTGATTAGTCTATCTGGCCTTTTGTTCTCTTTGTCTATAATGTTTGAATGTGTTGATTAGTCTATCTGGCCTTTTGTTCTCTTTGTCTATAATGTTTGTGTGTGTTGATTAGTCTATCTGGCCTTTTGTTCTCTTTGTCTATAATGTTTGAATGTGTTGATTAGTCTATCTGGCCTTTTGTTCTCTTTGTCTATAATGTTTGTGTGTGTTGATGAGTGTGTTTGGCCTTTCTTTCGTATGTCTGTAACTACGTTTACATGTGTTTATTATTCTGTTTGGCCTTTCTCCACATGTGCAGTTATGTTTGGATGTGTTAATTAGTCTATCTGAACTTTCGCTCTCAGTGTGTGTGTGTGTGTGTGTGTGTGTGTGTGTGTGTGTGTGTGTGTGTGTGTGTGTGTGTGTGTGTGTGTGTGTGTGTGTGTGTGTGTGTGTGTGTGTGTGTATGTGTGTGTGTGTGTGTGTGTGTGTGTGTGTTGTGTGTGTGTGTGTGTGTGTGTGTGTGTGTGTTGTGTGTGTGTGTGAGAGAAAATGAATGAATGATTGAATTAATTAATTAATCAATTAATGGTTAATTGTACTAAGCCTTACAAAGCCCATTCACAAGGATGGAAGACGAAGGGGATGACAACTGTGCATACACAAACATTAGAAATAAACAACAAAATATCACAAGACAATGCATCGTGATGTGAAATCCAAACTACGGAAATATAGACCACAGAACACAGCGATGAACACCGCCCACAGGTCACTGTGAGTTGGAGGTTCCAGATATTGTCAACCGTAACACCAGGGCCATGGTCACGATGGGTCGGCAACATTTCGGTTTTCATCTCTTTGCTGTTTGTGTTGCTGCCTTTCGCATCTTCCTTCAGTTTCCACAGGCGATCATTCATTTCCCGTGTCTCTTCCAGGTGTGTCATAATGTCTGTGGTGGTCATGTTGTCGGCATGGGGTGTCTGTGATTATG
>CM031612.1:20332053-20334553 GCA_018398815.1 Conus ventricosus | reverse complement strand
GAGAAAGCTTTTTATTCCCTTAACAGACACCATTTTGGCCTATACTTGAGAAATGGAAAAAGGGAATTTCGTTTTTCACAGTATGTATACTTTTGTTTAAAAACCCGAAATTAAAATTTGGTTTTATGTTACAGATTACATTACGCACAGGGAGTGAAAAATGGGATGTGTGCAGTCCCCTTTTTTTTTTCCTTGTTTATAAACGAATTAGCTTAAAATTATTAGGGGAAGGGAAACACGCGCTATTTTTTACAGACTATTTTTAATGTTTATTTGCTTTTTTGGTGTGAGTTGTTGTTTTGGTTGAAACTGTTATTGTCTTAACAAGTTGAATAAATTTTATAAAAACAGCTTCGCCTAGTAAGGTAAATAGGATAAAAGTTATTATTGTGTTTAGAAAAGGGGGGTATTTAGGGCTAGAGAAAGATGGTGTATGCAGGGGCTGTGATGCCTGTTGTTAAAGTAAAAATACCTAGGAAAATTTTTTTTTTCAAAAAGAGAGTTTTGTTATGGCTGTCGTAATTTAAGTAGTAGCTAAAAATGCTTTACTGTGATTTCACAAAAGTTAATTTAAGTTTAAAAATAATCGTTGACCGTCCTTTTTAAATTTCGATTCACAAATTCGCCGATTGTTCAGTACGGCGCAGAAATATGGGGGGCTTGATAATGCGGCATCTGAATGTGAAAGGTTACTTTTTGTCCAAAAATTTTTAGGCGTAGAGATGCGAATCCCAATGACTTTTTTTCGGAGAGAAAATAATACCTTTAAAAATTTTAATTCCGCTGTAAAATGTGTAAATTTTTGGGTTTAAAAAGACAAGAATGGGGAACTAGGCACCCCCAAAAACTTCAAATGTTGTATGATTTAGAATACGTGGAAAGAAAAAATTGGGTTCAAAATGTTCGTTGTAAACTATTTTGTTTGGTTTTGGATTGTATGGCTTTAACCAAAGGGGTTGAGGGGGTAGAAGATTTCTGCAAGTTTTTAGAGAAAAGGTTAATTTATGTTGATGGCAAAAAGTGGGGCTCTCATTTAGGAAGTGAAAGGTTTAAAGTTTACAGAACGTTTTTCAAGGTGCCTGAGGTAAAAATTTATTTTGATGAATTAGATAGGCTTTTAAGGATGTATTAACGAGATTTCGATTTGGATCTCGAAAAAGGCAACATCGTTTACGTTACAAAACAATAGTAATCTGACTTAAAAAGTCCGCTTTGCAAAAATGAAAAGAAAATGATTTATTTGTCTTTTTGTCCTTTTGAGTGTTAAAAACAAGTATTACCAGTAAATTTTATGAGATCCAAATAAATTTAGACTTGCATTGCTTATGGCAACAGAGCATAAACAAACTGTGAAACAACTGTCCATTTATCTTTACAAAGCATTTCAAGTTGCGTTCTGTTCTGGTTTCTTGATTAGATACTAAATATGTTGTTAATTATGATTTGTGTATAGAAGTTATGTACCCCTTCAATGAGGGGCAATGGCCTATACACGAATAAACTTTCCGTTTCCGTTTTCCGTTTCTCTCAATCATACATAGACTATGGATCTACTCTATGGGACTGTGCTAGCGCTAACACTCTCAAACCATTGTTAAGCCTGCACAAGCGAGCACTCAAATTAGTCCTCTAAAAAGCAGTAGTCTTCTGGACTCGGACTATAAAAGATTCAAGTTCTCCATTAAGTCTGAGATTAGATAAAACAAAGGGATCATAATGCACAAGATTGTGTCTGGGAAGGCACCCCTCAACATTAGTTCACAGATTCTCAATAAATTCCTCAAGGACTCTACCCAAATTTCATGTCCCTGTTCCTAGAATTGACTTATTCAATCCAGTTTAACATATTCAGGTTCCTGTCAATGGAACTCGCTCCCTGAATCAACCAAACAACGCCAATGCATATCAACCTTCAAACACCATTATTTCAACCATCTTATGTGCCAGTACTTGCATACTCCGCCATAAATCACCACCAATCACCACCACCATCTTTGCCTTATGTATGTACCTGACTATTTAGAAAGTGTTTTTGTATCTTGAAATGCACATGTATGTTATTTTGTTTAGTAAGTATGTCTTATATGAGTACATGTATGTGTGTGTGTGTGTGTGTTGTGTGTTGTGTGTGTGGTGTGTGTGTGTGTGTGTTGTGTGTGTGTGTGTGTGTGTGTGTGTGTGTGTGTGTGTGTGTGTGTGTGTGTGTGTGTGTGTGTGTTTCCTACTACCTCCTGCCCTCTTGTCATTCTGTCGAAATGCTTGTGTTCTTATGTGACTTTCTCTCTCTCTCTCTCTCTCTCTCTCTCTCTCTCTCTCTCTCTCTCTCTCTCTCTCTCTCTCTCTTCTCTCTCTCTCTCTCTCTCTCACGGTTCTGCTGGAATGACTTGATTTTTTATCCATATGATATCCTTCCTACCGTGGCGACTGGGCTATCATTATGCATTTCCACCTCATTTGTGCTTTATTTCTATCCCCCCCCCTCCCTGGTGTTTCAAAATTG
>CM031612.1:20322053-20327053 GCA_018398815.1 Conus ventricosus | reverse complement strand
GTTTCTCTCCTCTACCACTCTGTTTGTGGACACCTTGTTAGTTTCTCTCCTTTATCACTCTGTTTTGTGGACACCTTGTTAGTTTCTATCCTTTATCACTCTGTTTGTGGACACCTTGTTAGTTTCTCTCCTTTATCACTCTGTGTGTGGACATCTTGTTAGTTTCTCTCCTTTATCACTCTGTTTGTGGACACCTTGTTAGTTTCTCTCCTTTATCACTCTGTTTCTGGACACCTTGTTAGTTTCTCTCCTTTAATACTCTGTGGACACCTTGTTAGTTTCTCTCCTTTATCACTCTGTTTTCATCTGAGGGCATGAAATTAGCTACTGTCATTACTCTCTATGGACCCGAGAAGCCCTTTTTGTGTTTATTTTCATTATTTATTTTCATCGCACAGTTTGTTTTATTCTGTTGCTTTTTTCTATAACATCTTGTGTTTGTCTCTCTTTGACTGTTCTGTGTCCTCCAAATAATATATTTTTTTTTTTATTCTTCTCTTTTATCACCCTGTCTTCCAGACACATCATTTTTTTCCCCCGGTCTTTTGTCCAACTTCGTTGTGTGTTCCTCTCTATTATTACTATCAGTCTCCCAGAAGACATTTTGTTTCTTCCTTTTCATCATTCTTTGTCTTCCAGACCTGAAACTGGAAACCTTCTTTAGGTGCTGGGCTTTGAAGAGTAGTCACATAGCGAGATTTAATGCACACGGGTCTTTATTTTTGTCTTTTGCCTGCTTTTGGCGGAGAACATTGTTTGTCTTCTCCCTTCAAATGTGTGTTTGAAGTCAAACGTGTGTACAGAAAAAAAAGTTCAAACAAAGGAATATTGTGCTGTCTTTAGAACATGCACCCTACAATCAAGACTTCAATGAAATTAAATCTAAACGCGAATTACAAGCAGACGCACACACACAAAAAGTATTTCCAAAACGTCTAATACATTTACGATGTGAAACAATGTCTGTCAGCATTTCCTTTTTTTTTAAACTCTGCTGATCATTTGTCCCATCCAGAATGAATTCTAGATGTGTATAGTACTCTATTTGTCGTGGCACTTCGTACCGCAAAGTGAAACAAGATGCAAAGCATATAATCGTACTCCCAGTTTGGTGGTAACAATTTTGTATGTAAGAGAAAAAAAAGGAGTTCCTCTCCCCGGAGGAGAATTGAACTTCGGTCTCCCGCGTGACAGGCGGGGATACTAACCACTATACTACCGAGCAGCTTACAAAGTTTGGTTACACATAAAATTATAAACCGTTATTGCAAGAAGGGAGACAATTTCCAGTTAGTGGAAGAAAAAACTCGACAGCGCCGTGGTTATTTCCCTTATCAGACTTGATTTTTTTAAAAAAAAGTATCATTCATAGCTATTAGTAACGGCTGTTCTGGTAAAATAAAACATCGGGCATCATCCCTGATCCAAAATGAACATACCTACAAATTTTCAGTAAGATCGGCCCAGAAGTTTTTTTTCTGGAGCGAGTGGAACACATTTTGACCATGGACAGACAGACAGACACACAAACAGCATTTCTTTGTTCCCATTGTAAAGTACTCCCTGTTCTATAAGAACTGGGAGTGCAAAAACAAAAAAAGCTGACTAGCTACTAAATGCAGACAGTGAAACTGTCTTCTGGGTCATAGCATGTTTTTATCCCCCCCCCCCCCCCCCCCCCCACCCAAACCTACTCTTCCTCTTTCTTTTCCGGTCAAAGCAATACTGTTGTATCTTGCATTTGATCCGTTCACAGTAAAGACAGCGCTTAAATAGCATAATGTTCTTGGCTTGTATGAGCGATACTCACTGTGAGGAACTGAGGGAGCAGGGATGAAAAAAAAAGTGTGGTGCGAGCGATCACCATTGTGATGACAGGACAGGTACCAGCTTGAGAAAGGTCTGCTGTGGATGCTGCTCACTTTGATGATAAGAACATGGAGCAAGATCTGCAAGAGATCTGCTGTGAGATGATGATGATGATGATGAGAGGAGGAGGAGAGAGGAGGGTCTGAAAAAGGTCTGCTGTCAATTTTGAGCATTGTAACAAATTCTAAATATTAGGGATTGCGATGGTTCCCTTATGCAGCTAGTGAGGGGTTTTCATATCTGTAATATAATTTCTTAATTTCATGTTCCCAGTTTCTCCATCTTCAAACTCCCCCCCCCCCCCCCCCCCTCCTCCTTAAATCCAAATCTTTGCCAAGTCGTTACTATGAAGACAGTTCAGTTGTTGACCTGCGCTTGTTTTTTCCCCCCACCATTAGATTGTTCGTCTATGTATTTGTCTGACTTTATTCAAGTTTAAAAGGCTGTGCCAGTCTTGAATAAAAGTTACTCTGTGTTAGGTTTTCTTATGGGAGCAAACGTTACCCCACTTGTTTACTGTTTATTGTTTCTAAATATTAGTGTTAGCACACCGCAAAAAAAAAAAAAAGTGGACAAACTAATCATAGACAACCCACGACGCGTTTCGACCTCTAAGGTCTTCTTCAGGCACGATACAAAACAATCAGGACAACGAAAACGAAAGAGCAATCACTTATCTTCATCCACTTCAGCGCAAGATAGGCGTTGAATCACTGATTGTTTTGTATCTTTCCTAAAGAAGACCTAAGAGGTCCAAACGCGTTCGTGTTTTGTCTTGTGATTCGGTTGTCCACGGTTTTTTTTTTTTTTTTTTTTTTTTTTTTGCGATGCGCAAACACAAATGTTTAAAATTTGTTTAGATTTTCGCCTGCAGTCGCCTTACTACGCAACTTTGATCATTGTGATTGGAGGAGAGAGGAGGGATTGAAAAAGGTGTGTGGTGTGGGTGGTTATCACAGTGACGAGTGGAGGGAGGATGAAGGAGGGGGGGGGGGACAACCCTCTGCTGTGAGTGACGATGACACAGCGGGCCAGACCCCAGATCAGAGGGAGCAGTAATGAACGTGGACCTGTGGATGTCATGCCGGGCAACACTGCTCTGATGTGCATCACTCCTATACTGACAGTGATGGGGGGGAGGGAGAGAGAGAGAGAGAGAGAGAGAGAGAGAGAGAGGAGAGAGAGAGAGGAGAGGAGAGAGAGAAGAGGAGAGAGAGAGAGAGAGAGAGGAGGAGAGAGAGAGAGAGAGAGAGAGAAGGAGAGAGGAAGGAGAGAAGAGAAGACTAGGCGACGAAGGAGAGAGAGAGGAACAGAAGTAGAAGGGAAGGAGAGAGAGAGAGAAGAGAGACGAGAAGAAGAGAGAGAAGAGAGAGAGGAGAGAGACAGAGACAGACAGACAGACAGAGACAGACGACGGACAGGACAGAGAGAGACAGAGAGAACAGACGACAGACAGACAGAGACAGAGAGAGAGGCAGAGACAGAGACAGAGAGGTAAGGACAGAGAGAGAACTATGGAGAGAGAACTGAGAGGGAGAACAAGACAGAGAGAGACAGAGACAGAGAGAGAGCAGAGACCGACGAGAGGTAAGGACAGAGAGAGTATTGAGAGGGAGAGAACAGAGAGAGAGAGAGAGAGAGAGAGAGAGAGAGAGAGGAGAGAGAGAGAGAGAGAGAGAGGTAGAGAGAGTGAGTGAGAGAGGAGGAGAGAGAGAGAGAGAGAGAGAGAGAGAGAGAGAGAGAGAGAGAGAGAGAGAGACAGTCAGACATACAGACAGACAGACAGAAAGGTAAGGGAAGGAGGGAAAGAGGGAGGGAGGGGTAAAATGGTGCCCAGGGTGGGTGGGCCGAGGGGGAAGGCTAGGGGCTGAAGCGAAAGGGGAAGCAATTTAAACAAATTAGCCATGTTGCTGTGTGCCCTTGGAGTATCCATTACTCCAGCAACAAGCCAACAAACGAGTTTTTATTGTTTCAGAATGACAAGCCTGGTCTTTGATACAGACCGATTCACTGAATCGTCTCCTCTCCCCCCGCCCAAGTTCCATCCATCCCCCGTCACACACACACACACACACACACACACACACACACACACACACACACACACACACGCGCGCGCGCGCGCGCGCGCGCGCACGCACGCACGCACGCACGCACGCACGCACGCACGCACGCACGCACGCACGCACGCATGCACGGACACACACACACACACACACACACACATACACCACACACACACACACGCACGCACGCACGCACGCACGCACGCACGCACGCACGCACGCACGCACGCACGCACGCACGCACGCACGCACGCACACACACACACACACATGCACACACACACACCACGCGCGATCGCTTTGCTTGAATGTTAACATTATACCAACCGAAATACAAGATAACAGGAACAGGTTCTGTCCCATAAAAAGAATAAAACCGTGAAGATCAATGAAATCATACTTTTTTTTTTGTGACAAAGGAGCCCTTCGACATCCAGGTTTTACTTTAACCATTACATGTGCCCTTCGTTGTTCCAGTAAATTCAGACTGTTTCTGATGAAATAAACTGTCCTGAATCCCAATATCGCTCTCATTGTGGTAAGGGGAAAGGAGAGCTTGTCTATGATCGTGAAATCATACTAAACATGAATTGGTTGGTTTATTTGTTTGTTTTTGTGATGTTTTCTTTTCCGTGCCCTTGGCGTTTCTCTCACTTCGCTCATGCTGGCTCCCCCTAAAACGCGACAACTTGAGTATTATCGTCACAACCCTGTCCACACAGTCTCACACAGAGGTATCAATACTCGGGCCGTCACGAGGCAACCTGCCAGCCGAGACACCGCACTGCTGCGGACAGAACCAACGTGAACTAAAAGCCTTGTACTGGCAACAATGCTTGCTCGATCGCTAAACCTCACTGACTGCTAGGGCCCCTGTGGAGGGATAGCGCCATCCCCGTCCCTCCCCCCCCCCCCATCCCCAACCCTCTCTTGTTCTACCCCCCCCCCCCCCCTCCTCCTCCTCCCATCACTTTCTAACGTTACAGTCCAAAAATATGCCCAGGCAGAAATTTGACACGTTCCCAATAAGGCAGCGATGTAAGTGGGCATGACCAATCGAACTGT